>CM060905.1:201752605-203002605 GCA_030737815.1 Allium fistulosum | reverse complement strand
CGTCTAAAAACGCCGTGGAAATATTATGTCAATCTTTTATTATGCATTGAAATGCTATAGAAAATTCATTACTATCTATTGTAGCATTGTTTTTTGCTATGAAAACTATTTAATCCGTGCAGATATTTTGTGTGCACTGGCATAATGCTATAGTATATGAAAGCTGTAACAATTTTTCTTTTCGTAGCATAGTTAAAACACTATAAAAATTTTATATTGCATTTTTTTATTGCCATATACATTCAAACTTACAATTTTCAATTCTACTAAACTTATTTCAACTAATATATTATAACAATTCAAAAAATCACACTTATCACATTGTAATGTACGTAATCAAATGGAGTCATAAGCCAAGCCACAATATATATATATATATATATCCATAATATTTCATACACGGACTATTAAGCATATAAATATTTATGACCAAAAGTAACAATACATACAACTGTAGCTAACCAAAATGCTACATTCTAAAAACAAAGACGTATAAACATCGATAGACAATACATTAATGCAAGCATGACCGATTTGAAGGAGAAAGAGTGCGACATCATATAGAAACCTCAAAAGCATCATACAACAACTCTTAAAAAGAAGCACATACGTGCATATGTTAGTCATATATGAATGAATTACGCACTTAGCATGGGCATATATGAATGAATTATGCGCTTAACATAGGTATATTTTCCAAGACCTATTACTTCTACGTTTTCTTTTACTAGTGTTATGCATAATTAAAATACCATTGCACAACTAACAGCAAAAACTAGTAAGGAACTAGTATACTGAAGGGATTACCTAGGTGATGGAATGAGTATACTCCTGATCCTTTAGTTTTGATCAAATGATCAAGGTGCTGAAGAACACCCCATGGCCCATCTAGTTTAAAAGGTACCTTGAAACGAAATGAAACAAAATAAAATAGTAATGAAGTCTTGGTTATTCTGAGATGAAAATAACATATAATTTACTAGAAAGAAATACAGTACAGACCTCAGAGATTAAGCAGACATCTATTGGGCCACTTGAAAGTGATGCATGCATTGCTATGAACCCATTGCTCCTTCCCATTAATTTCACCAGACCAATACCATAGTATACACTGTTAGTATACACCGTGTGCTTATATTTTTATGACACCACCGTATAAATTATTGAACATACCAAAAGATCTTAAATTTTCATAATTATCACACAATAAATAAAGCACAACTGAAAACATATGTGGAGAGAAAGAATAAAATCTATAGAGTAGTTTATTTATAAGCTATGAAGAAAGAGTAAAGCCTAATGTAAAGGCTACCGGAAGACCATGATGAACAACATAGCTTCCCTTCATTAACATGTTCTATATCAAGTCCAATGAACCATGATCCAACACAAACATCATCATGTGCATATGCACATAGAATGGATCTAAAACTCAGTTTAAGAAAATTATTCAAAATCAAAGTCGAAGAATGAATATTGCTCAAAACTATATGCATAGACTTACCTATTTACTGATATAAACTGTGCCAATGCTCTGGATATAACAAAAATTTCTCAAGATACATGCCGAAAGTACCTAAAGAATATTAAATTAGTTTTTGATTTAAAAGGATAGAAAAGGCTCTTGAAAATAACTATTATTAATGTTTTTTAACAAGGCCTAGAAGTTGAATTTAAATGGCAGTATGGTTCTTTAACACAGGTATGTTGTATTTTCTTATAATAGTCTACAATAACTGCATTTAAATTCTATACAAGAAGGATTATATTATTGAATCGATTTGTTGAGAATATAGAAGGGAAGTCCACTATCTTTTAGCATAAAGTAACATCCTAAAGTGAATCCAATGCTAAACCATAATGGGTTAGTTACATAAAGTTGATAAGGATTGTTCCATAAGAGTTGGGATTCTCTAAACTTTTTAGTTTTAACACACACACATCAGCAAGTGTGCAGTCAAAATCCACTGATAACAATAAAAAAAACTGTTACATGGGCTATTTTTTAAATGGATACTGGGTTGTGTTTGAGGATATAGACAAAGCACCAAATAAAGTGCAATCTCTGTCACTTCCATTGTTAGAAGGTTTAAGCTCGTTACAACTGGCCATGGAAATGTATCCTCTTTCTGCTAGCTGTTATCACTATTTTGAGTTTTTTATACTTGTTAAAGGCAAATATGTTGGTATTAGTTCACAATCACCTTATTTCCGATGGAACCATAACACCTTGTACTACAGGTATTAAGAGTGGCAGAAAGTATCCGCTTGTTTGGTACTGTCACTATTTTAAAAAAATCAAAGTAACATTGGAGTTTTTATCCTATTTCTTCACTGCTTTTCTTCGTAGAGGTGTATTTGCATATTTTGCATTTGACATCTGAGTTTTATGGTTTGACTTAATTATAGATATAAAGTTAGTTGCCCTAAGAATATGATTTTGTTGTGTTTTGTGGAGGTAAAAAAGAAAAAAAAATTGCAATGTAAGTGTGAGTTTGTAACTAATAGACCCATTCTCACAATCATCAATACTTTTTACCTTAAATATTATGAACTATAAAACTTGTTACTTAAGTTATTCAATTGTTATTCAACTTAGTCACAGGATCTTGCCAAACTTGTTCCTTAATTGCAGTTAGGGCCATTATTGGTATATCAAATTTCAGGAATTTCAAATTGCTAGAACTGAAGGTTTTTCGTAATACGGACAATCGCCTAAACAGTAGAGAGAAAACCTGAAATTAGATATATTTATCCTATAAACATTCAACCTTTTTCCAAACTAAAAATTTATGCTGCATGAAATCCCTATTTTGGGAAAAGGTAAAAATTAGTACACTATGACTATGCTAAATCTGAAATAAAATCAGGTTGCCATCTACTCAGCATAGATTTTAGATATTTATATCCACCACAGTTATATAGTTCAACAAAGTACAATATATTTTAAGAGAAGATCATGTTGGCAATGGTAACTTGAATATAATCCCTTAAAGGGGTAATGTACAACTTTTTGCCATGGTGTTTTTCAACTAGAGAACCTATAGGGTTCTTCCTTCAAATTACCAAAGACATATATCGTAGAATTTAATGATAGCATCAAATACGAATTATGATAAGCAACCAATAAGTAGAGCAAAAATACTCTCCCTGTGTGTCAATTGAGACGCTACCGATGCATCAGTAACACATTGGCACAAAATGTAGAGTGCAAAAACACTTGTAATATACAATGAGAATTATGGTTTACAAATAGGTGAATTCAATAGGGAGTATGCTTTGTATAAGATAGGCATACCTATAATCGGGACAAAAGTCATGCCCCTATTTAGAAGCAGTGAACTTCATCAATGGCAAAGAGTGCAATCCCATGGTTTTCAGCAAGCCTTATAAGCGGGTCCATCAGTCTGCAAAAACAAAATACTTAATCAGATGGCTACCATACTTAATTAAATTGGATGGATATATCAATCAAAAGGCTACCACCTTAATATTGTCTCTGGACAAACATATACTATTTTGTACATGCCGCTCATGGCCTTCTGCTCAACAGTTTTATCCGTTTGACCAGATCCTAGGAAGCAAGCAGCTATGCCATGTTTTGAAAGCTTCGAGCATTGATCGTGCATCAAACTTATCAAGGGCGAAATAATGATTGCAACCTTTCCAGTTAATATTGCTGGAATCTGAAAGCAGAGAGATTTACCTATGCGATATATACAAAATCATGCAAATTGTCTCAGTACTGTGAAAGAATTTATCTAGCCCTTCAAACAGCCAAATTTATTTGTGAAGGCCCAAGTAAATGATAAAAAAGAGTGATTGAGGGAAAATAATTAAATTTAATACAGAAAAAAAAACTAAAGCAAAAAATATACCAGATCCTGTAGCGGCAAGAACCAAGCAGTCCTTATGAGCTAACCAAGCTTCTAAAGCTTCCTTCTGGAAACTTTTCATGGATGAAATTCCAAAATGTTTAAGTAGAATATTATTAACAATTTTCTCCCAATTCGAGTCGGTTTCATAGAATTGTGAACTAGGATTGGATGCAATTTCTTAAAACTGACTAGATAACTCAGACAGGGGTTCAACCTTAAGCTCACTCGATTTGCATATATCACTTTTAGCAACAGATGAATCAGAAGAGTTAGAGTAACTTTGTTATTTCTTGTAAACTTAATTAATTTTTATAGAATTTTGTTAACTTGGTCAACTTTTACATAATTTAAATAATTTTTATAAACTTAATTAATCTTCATAAAACTTAGTTAACTTTAATAAACTTAGTTAAATTATATAATAGTTAACATAGTTACTTTTTATAAAACTTAGTCAACTTGATTAATTTTTTAGAAAAGATAGTCAACCTTTTAAAACTTAGTTATTTTTAAAATTTTAATTAATTTTTACGAAACTTATTTAACACGGTTAATTTTGATAAATAAATATTAGTATTTTATAAAACATAGTTAACTTAGTTAATTTATTATTATTACTATTATTATTATTATTATTATTAGTATTATTATATAAATTTAGTTAGTTTTTAGAAAACTTAGTGAACTTTGTTAGTATTTTATAATTTATTATTATCAGTATTATTTGTACTATTATTATTCTAAACTTAAACCAACAATTATTATTATCGGTATAAAAATAAATATTTTATAAAACATAGTCAACTTAGTTAATTTATTATTATTATATAAATTTAGTTAATTATTATTATTATATTAATAAATTTAGTTAAATTTCTATAAAACTTAGTTAATTTTTATAAAAGAGTTTATTGCTTAATATAAAACTTAACTGATTTTTACCAAGTCATTCGTAGATTTTATGACCACCTGGGAAAATTTCTAACATGTGGGTTGGGAATTTGGAGGTGGGACATTTACAGGCTTGCACCTACCTGCTTAGTGAGAAATTATGAAATGGTATGCAAGATTGGTTCAAAAAACCAAAATTTACTTCAGAAAAGCTTGAACGCTTACTGTCATGTTTTGCAAGTGTTCGAACCTCTTGTTTGGAACAAAGTTGTAAATAGGATTTGTGCACTTATGCAAGGTTGCCTCTGCATTTGCATCTAAGTTCCGTCAACATCCCTTCTGATTGCTTCTAAGAAACCTGATCGTGTCTCAACATAAAGCAACATAATAAAATTTCCTAATTTTCAATATATATTCATCATAAACCATAAAATAATTACATATTTCAGAAAGCTGAATATATGGAAGTTAGATTTCAATTTGAAACCTGCATTATTCATGGTAGCTCTCCGATTGCTTGGTTCCACATTAGTACTTCTACTTGCTACTTCGTGTATATCCTCGGTCTCAATATTCTTCACTGTGGTTTCATCTTGCATGTATTTCACCCTGTATTTCAGCCTAATCGCAATGCAACAACCTCTGTCCTACCAATCTCTTGCTTCTAACCGTGAATCTCATGCTTTATACCACCTTTTAGATTTTGTCTTCTGATTCATGTCTTGACCCGAACTCATTACTAACCAATTCAGGCTATAGCTAGCCTGTATCTCACCCTGAAGGCATTGTAGCAGCCCTATTCTATCATCAAATTCAGCTGTCCCATCCTTGCTAGCATCGTCCGTACTTACATCATCATGCCTCTGTTTAGACTTCAACTACAGCAGCTTATATACTTCGTGACTTCCTTCTAGTTGCTGCACCACCTTTCGTATGCTCTAGTCTCAAGTTTGTACAATGAATATAACTCCATTATTAGTACTAATCGCATCAAGTACAATCAAACAAAACAGAAAAGGTTGATTTAGAATCAGGACTTAGTTCACCAAGGAATATACAATTTCTATCCTTTTGGTGTTACGTTGGGCAATAAAAGATGAATTACCTCGTATTCTAGAACAAATGATGCCCAAAGAATCATTCTTCATTTAGTTCCTTGAAATCAACCATCCAGCACATCTTTTCTAATTAATTAATTTATTTCTTCAGGCTTCCATTCCAAGCTGATTGAGTGCATGCCAACCATTAAGGTACATAGAGACTGATGCTCCTATTGCTTTAAGTGTTTCTGATCTCTCTAATATCAGACTGCTTAATCCTTTTCTGCAAATATTCATAACGGTGCTATTAAATTGAATTTAGAGCTCATGTTGCTTTAAACATAACATGACATCATCTAAAAATATTCAGTGATATCGCTGAAATTATCTGTAAAGAAAAGAATAATTGCTGAAGGAGAAACCAACTCAGATAGAATTTTCATTAGAGGAAGATCAACATGAAAAGCAAATTTTATCAAAGAGTAACAAGAGATTAAATTCAACTTAATGGTGGGCATAGTGAAAAGAAAATTTTATCAAAATGAAATTTAACTTAAGAACTATTTCCTGGAGGATGCATTATCTAGTGGCTCAAAGTAGGAAAGAACTAAAGTTCAGCATGTATCTATATTAAAGCATATAGTATTGTTGGTTTATCTTAAGACATAAGCAACCTTGTGCTTGAAATTTTAATAAATGAATTCTTAATCAATAAGTTATTATACAATATTACTTCCTTGTTGGTTACAATACAATAAACTATGAACCCCACTTATCCATGACATACCAAGATCCAAATTGACTACTTAAATATTCTACATTTTGGAAAAAATATGTATAACTTATTTCCCAAAAATCTTACCAACTCTAGGATAATCACATTCAAAATTCTTAACAGTAAAATTGATATATAGTTTTCTTGAACAAAAAATTGACTATCGAACTCAATACTTGTATATTTATAAATAACACCGTTGGGATTCGAAAAAGTCTGTAACAAAGAAAGTTTCACCTGCAAAAGGGATGCATCAAGAGGAGTCCAACATATGTGCAGAGTGCAACCTATATGTTTATACCAGATTCATACCATTTATTGCCAAACAATAATGCAGGTGCTCAGTACCTTTGACAAAACCTAACAAAACAGAAAATAAGAGCAAAGCATTAACTGCAGATTTCATATGAAATAAACTGTGCATAAAAAGCAATCAAACTTCAAACAAGTACTCAAGGAAATTATGGCACAAAGGGCTAATTAGTACTAATATTTTATATTTATATTACTTCAGATCCACATGATCGAATTGATTGTCCAATGCTACTATTGCTAGAGACAATCTTGTTGTTCCATTTCCACCTACAAAACTTAAAACCCAACTTCAATTACTTACTCCAAGAAATCAATCTGTAGTAGAGCATAAAACTATTACTAGAAAGTGGCATAGTGGTATGTATTGGCTGCTTAAATGTGTGTTTCTCCTTTTCATATTTGAATGTAAACTAGTATGGATTAATATATTCTATAAAAAATTACTTGAAAAATACAAACTATGTTTTACAAACAAGCAATAGTTGTTATGAACATTCTTATCATGGAAATTAATTCTCATAGAAAGTACCGACAAAGCACCCAAATCAGAAATGGCGAGTCCCTTTTTGGAGAAATCCAAGATAAGGTTGCTAAAGATAGACTTAGAGAAGTCACATCACTATTAGAGAGGCTAAGATCTACAATTTTCATTTTCCTCCTACCTAAAGCCACACTCCTTGTACGCCCACCTAACTAAGGTTTAACTCAATAATCCTCAAACCAGAATAGATTGAATAATATGCAGCAAATGGGTTAACTTGTGAAAAAAAATTAACAAATCAAAACTTATGTGAAATTGGATATTTCTGCACAAACAGTTTTATGGTATCCATACAATTTATGGATTTATGGCAATTAGGCTTCAACATTGATTACTCTAATTTGTCCAGTTATCTTTATTGTTAGTTTATATATTAACTACTCTAAGAATTAGTTCAAAAATCAGTCGAAATTCATTTTACTGAGTAGTTTTGGTTGATCTTTTTTAATAAACATACAATTATTTTCACTTTGTAGCTGTTTTACACCATGAGGTAATCTATGCTTTCTCTACCGAAAGGTTCTTTTACTTGGTAGCTTATTAAGTAGGACTAATAAGGTAACACTTATTGCAAAAATAACTGAACTTTACCGATTTAAGTTACCTATAAACCCTTAGATTACCATGCACAACATAATTGCAATCCATGCTCCTTCATAAAATAATGTTATCCATCAAGGTTCTGTTCACATACTACTTTAGCTTAAAGATCTGATGATACTAAATTCACTATTATAATTTTTAAGGCTTATCTATAGAGTCACCTTACACTTTCAAAAACAAATGCCACTTATACCTTTTCAAACTAATTCACAATCTAACCCTCTATTTTCATGATATAAATTTATCTAAAATAGGTAATAATTTTATTATCTTTTACCCCATTTAATTAAATTGCAACCAAATTAGTCACCAATGGTTAATTGATTATGTAAATAAAATCAACCAAAATAATTAGTTCAACACCATTAAACATAAAAAATTATAATTATTTAGCATACATTTGTTCAGTAACTGGATTAGCAGATGAAATGACTTGGTAGACCAATAACAATCATACTTTTTAGTTAAGTACATAAGGTAAATACGAGGAGGATTAATCAGTAGTTTAAAACAAAATTGCAATTGTAGCACATCAGTTTTAACAAACACGTGTAATGAAAAAAAAGCTTGTATAAATCATTATCCTAACATGTTTACCGTTTGGATTTATTCTGCATTCTCTAGTCAAATCGTCAACTAAATGTATTCAAAAAATTAAATTGATATTGGAAGGGAGTCCTTCGCCAAATTCACCCTAACGAGAAATATGTATAGTACAAACTATGCCTTATTAATAAAATTGCATGTATTAAAACATGTACATTTCTAGTTGATATTTAAAGATGCATATAATAAAGAGAGTGTGATTTACTAAGTAGGTATACTAATCTAAACCACTCTTACAAGATGATATCCTAAACCATGAACTTTAGACCTTAATGGGAAAGCACAAGTGAACAAGGGGATATATAAACGAATTTAAAATAACCAAGATAATGTAAAAATACAACTATGGCGAGAAAATGCTATAACACGTGTTTCACCTGAAGAACTATGTCTCAAAGAAGTATGTAGATATAAATGGTGGCATCTGCATGTTCGAAGCTTATTCATTATAGCCTCTTCAGTAAGACCATCTTCAATTAAATATGTTTTCATGGTCACAATGACCTAAATTAGGCAGTAACCTTTAGCACATTGTGAGATTCTTGTAGTTGAAATATTATATGTCTACTATAAAAATGAACAACAATCTATAAAAGCTTTTAAAAAAAGTATAATACTTCCAAATATGCTATGTTAAAATGAAACTAAAATTAGGATATCATGTATGCTTTGATCATCTTTTACCATTCAACCATAAATGGTAAAATATCATCCAGAAGTTTGATTAAAAGATCTGTTCAATAGATCAACATTTATAATGCACTATGTTGACCCAATAGAAATATACGATTTCTCTTGTTCTTTCGTTGCTTAACAAAGTAGAGATAGAAGGGGTCTTGACTGGTAATGAAAAAAACATTGAGTTGATATGTTGTTCAATAGTAAACATGCCCTTAAATAAGCACTTAATATATATTTCTTCTGAAACGTTATTTTCTTGAATTTAAAAATCCAGTTTACTTCAGTCTTCCAATCTAAAACTCGGTGCATTCAACCGAAAGGTTTAGATTTTAGGCATCCTTGATTTGTATATGCTCATAATCCTATAAGGTCGGATGGCAAACAGTAGACATTCAGTTTAATAAAGAAAGGAAAGGTTATATGAAACTAAATTGTTGAATGGTCTTTTATTCAACAGAATGGTGTACCTTTAGTACACATTTTACATGTATAAGCTTGCAAAATACCCAAATAAAGAACCACTAAGTTCAAAAAATTACAATAGGATGAACTTCCCGCTATCTTCAATTTTAATAACATGCAAATAAGGTAACTACTAATCTACCACAATGCACATATTTGTTATAATTTTAGTAGTGTACTAGCCATAAATGAGAGTACCAACAATAGGGCAACATCGTCGGCGGCGGCAGCAAGTCCAAATAAATAAGGGCTACCAGGATGCGCATGTCTGGATATATAAGTGAGAAATATAGGTACAGATTTATTAAAAGGAAAAGATAATGCTAACCAAATATTCTAGCTTATGAATCTTTATATAATATGGTTACTAATTGGTTCAAAAGTGTATTTATTAAAGAATCATAAACAATCGTTGCATTCATTTAAAAAATGAAATAATATTTTCTTGTCTGGTTTATTAGTATTCATATGGTACAATATTAAACTTGAACCTAGAAAAACCTATAAATACTAATCATATATGAAATAAAATAACTCAACCAAAACTAAATCATTACGAGATGTGTCTTAACAACTGTTTAGGAATTATAAGATATTTGACAAAATGAGAAACTATATATTGTTTCATAAAATACAATAGAAAAAACAAATTAGTTATTAATTATCAATATGTAATGGATTTATTTTCTTTTGCATATTATTTGACAACTAAACATATTTGTAAAAATTCTATTGTAACTAATAAAGCAAGAAAACTGATTAAAAATATCAAAATATTCAACTAATTACATCACTACAAAAGTAACAAAGATAAAAGTACTAGAATGCATTTTTTTAGCAAAGCTAGCCGACTTTAAAGTGGGTCGTGCCACTATGAATATAAATAAGGAACATGTGTTCTATACATGCACAGAACATCTAAAATCTGGTTTTATAGTGGCCAGACCACATAGTACAAAAGCAAAAAGAAAAACAGGAGCTAGACAATGAGTCTAGACTACTCGGAAGGGCACATGCCCCCTATCATTACTGATATCAACATTAGTACCTAGTCCTATAACATGCTGAACAACAGAAAAGTACGTAGCCAGATTCGGATCCCAAAAATATGCCACTAATTCTCTTTTCTTTTTCATGGCTACTTAGCCATTTTCTTTCATGTATTTTTCTTTTATGCAATATTAATTAATGCTCCTCTCTATTTATACACTCTCTTTCTTTTCATGTTAGTAGTGTATATCTTTTTATTTATGCAAGTAGATTAGTTTTTATTTTATTTTAATTAGCTCTCTTTTTACTTAGCTTGCATTTTTCTCTTGTTTTTGTTTCATGTTGAATGCCACATTTGTTGAAATGATAACAAATATGAGAGGCTAAACCCCTTCAATTTAGGAGTAATGGCTCTTTTAATCATGTAGATTCAACATTTTGGTAATTTTTAATCTCCTTTTGTGCTTAATAGAAATGTTTGAATAGGTTAACTTTTGTTGTTTTAGCTTTGAATTTGATAGCTTATGTTGTTGACACCAAATAGGCTATATACTTAAACAAACACAAACACAAATTATATCTTCATCTACATATGATTATGGTAATGAAGTGGATTTTAAAATCAAAATTTGATGGTCTATATTTCTAATCAATAGTTAATAGATCATGCTTAGAATATATTTTATTTTCAAGTTCATTGTCATTTTCATGAGAGTTAAGACGTGGTTTAATGGGCATTTTATAGTTTGATGGTTTATATTGAGCTAATTAATAGTACAAATATTCCAAACTTATGATAAACACATCAATTAAATTCACTAATGATCAAAAGAGAGATCATAATTTAATTTTGTTGATTTATGTGATCATAAGAAGGGATTTGCCTCTAAATTGCCATCTACTCTCATATTTTTTCCCCCTTTCTTTTGCTAGTTTATTTACATTATTTAGCTTAAAAACATTTCAAACTCTTGGTTAATTTAATGGAATAGAATTTTAAAATCAATACAATTCCTTACGGATCGACCCGTGCTCGCCACGTACTAAAATTGTACGCCGTGTGCTTGTGGTTATTTTTAATTTAAAATTTGATCGGCTATTTTCTAACTCGATAGGAAATTGGCCGGTTAAACAATTTTTGGCGCCATTGCTGGGGAGTTTGATTGGATTTTTATTTCTATTCTTCAAATTATTTTTATTTGATTTTAGTGTGTTTTCATTTTGTTTGTAAATTTGCATTAAAAAATATTATTGTTGTGTGTTTGTTGTGTGAATTTTTCTTTCATTTTGATTTGTTTGTTTGTTGTTGTCTTCCATTTGCATGTTCTATAAAAAAACATATACAAATTCAAAATGAAAAAAAAAATTCTATTTCATTTTTCATTTACATTTCACAATTTTGATTTACATTGCTTTCAAAAAAGAGGGGGCGCTGCCATTTCAACTACATCGCACTGTTCCAACTTCAAAACCATTCACAAGACATCATCTCCCCAGCATTTCCTGCACACTTCAACTCTATGCAATACATCTGCTACTTTACCGAGCCAAACCAATATTCAAACATTGCCCATACCATCCAACTAGCTCCACATAACCTTCACACATACCCTTGCCATCAGTGCAACTTCAACTTCCTCACTGACCATCTGTCACTGCACTCAACAAATTGTGCACACAAGAAACTATGCACATACAAACCACAACACTTCCTCACAAATCACCATAGCAACTACCACCATAAAACTATCACCTGACACCCCCCCTACATCACCATCTTACTACAGTATCCACGACATTTACATTGCGCAACTGACAAACTTACACTTCGTTTTCTACCTTCATACTTGCATTTCAACTATACTTGCCATACTCTACAAACTTGCATTTCAAACTTGCATCACCATACTCTACAAACTTGCATTTCAAACCTCTATGACAAACCCCCTCCCCCCCTGCAGCAGTTCCGCATTCTGCCTCACCTATTTCCTATCACAACAACATCCCCTGCACAAATTCAATTGCATATCCACCAGTGCTAACACTTCATTTCATCACTTCCTCAACCAAAAACTGCCTCCCATTACCAAAACTGTCACCGACACATCAAATACATAAATTACACTGATACCCACCTCTGCCACCATACATTTCAACACAACAGCCACCCCATCAAACTGCTGCCATATCCATCTCTGTGCAAATCATCATAATGCCTGTCACATACCACACTCCATATCACAAACATTACCCTCTGCTACTTCAGACTTACTTGCTTCTGCAATTTCACCATCCCTTCAGCCATCTTCCTACTCTTTTGTATCAAATCTGCACTCCTGTGCAACTTCCCATGCACTTCTGTGCACACTGCCATCAGTTCCACCTTACTGCACTTACTGATCACTGATCACCACCCCCAATATCAGCCAATCCACAAGCAAACCATCAGTGCGTCACCATTCATCAAACACTACTTCACCATACATACTTACATACTACCCCAACCATACATATCAATGTGCATCACCTGTTCCACTGTCGGCAACTTCACATTCACATACAACATACCACACATTCACATACAACATATTTCCACTGCATTATCTGCCTAATCACCCACCAGTGCCTTCTCTGGCCATCCACACTGACCATACTCCACCATCTCCTATACAAACTTCTGTTGCCACCATAATATCCTCACTGCCCTTGACACAACAGCAAGCCATCTATCCCACTATTCCTGCTACCCAGTTTCATTTGCTGCCACTTACAAAAGCCACCACCACCGTTCCACCATTTCTTTGCCACAATACAAACATCATCCACAGAAACTTCAACCATTTATGCCTTGCACACTTCTCTCTAACCCCTGCCTTCCCCTGTACATCAGCCTCAGTCATACTTTAGTCACCATACAACCACTTCCCCACCATAACAGCTGCAACCACCACATCGCTGACTTACCTAATCACCTTCTACAACCACCAGACTCCAACCAACCACAATTGCCTACAACAGCAATCACCACCACAAACAAACTAACCTGCAATCACGAGCGAAGCCACGTGCCTCATCTCCGTTCTTTGAACCAACCTCTACATCAATTTCAGTCAACAGCAGCATCCCCCTACAGCCAAATCCACGACCAATTTTCCAACCATCACAGTAACCTACGTCAATCTCGAACGACCAATGCAGACTGAAGAATTCTTATTTGGAATTGGTTTGTTAATTGAGTGGTGGAATTACATTGAGGATCGAAAAAAAATGGCATTTCATTGGGTTTGAAAAAAAAAGAAAGGGGTGTGAATTTCGTTTGTTGATTTTGGGGAGAACAAGTTCATTTTTGGGTATGGTAGTGGGCCGAGATTGTTGGGCTGTGTTAATTCATTTTTTAATTTATTTTAAACCCTTTTGTTTTCTTGTGTTTAAATATCTTCTTGTTAATATATAAAAAAAACTTTAGTTTGTTTTGTTTTTATTCAATTCTTCTATTAAAAAAATTTCTTTTTCAACATTTTGCTTTAAGTTTTAGATTTACTCCCGTTTAAAAAAAGGGGGGTTTGTTTAATTTAAATTATTGGATTAAGGTCAAAAATTTTGTGTTTTAATTTGTTGTTCATATTCGACTCTCTCTTTCAGGTTGCAAGTGGCAGAAGTGATTGTTCAAGAATAAATTGCTTGCTTGCTTTATTAAAAAAATCACCGCTTAAAATAAATTTGTTAATAATTCTACATGCTCTGGCATCGTGCTCTTATCTCTAGTTTTATTTTATCTGCATTGTTGGTTGCTTGCACTTGCATTTATATATATATATATATATATATATATATTTCAAAAATCCAAAAAGTCAAAAACAAAAACAAATTTCATTCTTAATTGTATTTTTAATACACATTTAATTTCTACTTTGCATTCATCTCATCCAATTTTCTTTTCTAAGGGCAACACCCCAATCCACATAAGGTGAGGGATTTCATCACCCCTTCCTTGGCCCATAAATTGCATTTCATCTTAGAATTTGTTAATAATAACGATTAGACATTCGACTTAAGGGTGTCACGAGCTCACCTAAGGCTTAATTGTATATTGACAAGTTGTCTTCTTTCGACAATTTAGTTTCTTGGTGTCTAGACTACGGCGGAGCAATAACCATTTATAAATATTACGGTGATTCGTAAATATTATAGTGGTTGTTTCTATGAAGGTACTTAAACCTTCGGCTGCATTGCTAAGGTGATTCGTGGTGCACCAATAAATCATGCCCGTTACCTGGCTGAGAACTATCTTGTTGATTTAAGACAAAGTGTGATTATACTATTTTGGGTTAGGAGCTACATAGAATAGAAAATTTGTAATTAAATCCTTACATTCATTTAGTTGCATCAGTTCATGCATATTTAAAAAAAAGAAAAAAATTCAAAATCTAAAACTAGAAAAAATTATAAACATTACTTAACTTAGTTTTTTTTAAAATCATTTGAAATTTTTCAATCAAAATCAAAAAATTCAAAAAACAAAAAAATTTAAGCTAGTTTTTGTAGAAAAAACAAAAATATCCAAAAAATATAAAATCTTTTCAAAACAAAAAAAAAACATGTAAAAAAAAGAAAAAAAATCAAAATCAAATTTCCATTTTAATAAAATCCTTTTGGTAAATAGTTTTCCTTTATAAAAAAATCCAAAAAACATTTTGAAAATGTCTGAATTTCCCTACTTACATGAATTTTACAATAGTTGTGAAAATCAATATAATCCATATAGTTTCACATCAAACCCTTATGGATATTTTAATGACAACTATTGTATAAACAATTCAAATTTTGAACCACAAAGTTTTCAAAATGATGACCAACCCTTAAATCTTGAAAATAGTATTGAAATGATTTCGTCTTTACTTGAACTCTCTACACAACAAAATCAAAGAATAAATTATTTTTGTAATTCATATTTGTGCAATGATTTAAGTCAAAGTTTTCAAAATAATCAAAATTTGAATCCACTTCAAAATTCAAATGATTTCGATTATAACCCATGCCAATTCAATTTCGTACTTCAAAATGAATTTCAAAATGGAAACGAAAATGGAAACTACTGTTTAAATAATTTTGGCGATGGAAATAATCTCGACTATGATGCAATTGATAATTTTCGTTCTCAACAAGTTCAAATTGAAAATTCTCAAGTTAATAATTATAAATTGGATTTTGTTGAGCAAATGAAAAAGATTTACCATGATCACACAAATTTGTTGTTTGAAACATATATGAAACAACGTGAGCAACAAAATCAAAGCCCAACGATTGACGAATCAAATAATGATCCTCCTTTTACCAAAATTAACGATTTTTAAATAACAACTTTTGAAATTGAAAACGACAATCTTAATGAAGTTGTTGAAAATACGGTAATTGAGTTGGATTTCAATTATTTTGAGAGTGTGGAACCAATTTTAAAATTCGATCTTCCTTTTTTCGATTTTGAAAATTTGAATACAACAACTTTGGATTTTGAACTTGACATATGCAATGAAGTTGTGAATAATTCAACAAAGGAGGGCGAACTTTGTGAACAATGATTTTTTGGAATTTTCGAAAATGAGTTGTTAAATTCTGATGGGGAAGATTTAACTCAACGTTTTGATTTGAAATCAATAATTCTAAGGAAGTTTTCAATGATAAGTTTGAATTTCAAATTGGTCAAAATAAACTTGAACTTCAATCAATTGTTTTATCAATCCCAAAAATCATCGAAAATAATACAACTCACGCGATTTTTAATAAAACGACATTCGTTTTTCCAAATCAACATTCAACTTCAAAATCATTTATGCTTTGGTTTTCTAGGCTTAAGCTTTGTCTCTCACACTTAACGAGACAGATGAATTGGTCTTTGGAAGACCGTTTCATTTACTCTTTGATGATATACTTTCTGATGTCTTGTAAATAATAATCTTTTCATTTTCATGTAAATATAGGTCATATTTTTATTTTTATTTTACATTTCTCCTTTCACTTGGGTTGATTATAGGGACACAGTCAAAATCAAGTATGAGGGAGTCTCATCTTCATTTTTATTTTTTCATGGCTTATTTTTTGCATTTTCTTTCCAAAACTTCAAAAAAAATAGAAAAAACAAATTTCCAAAAACAAATTTTCTGTTTTAGCATTTTGATTTACTTTTGAAAAAAACACTGTAGGATAGATATATGGTTTTGGTTATTAAATTGAAATTTTTGAAAATTTATTTGTCTTAACAAAAATAAAAATAAAATTTGATTACAAGTAACTATGGTTTATCTAGTATATAGGAAGGTTCATAGGTGATAATTATGAAGTATATCCTAATGAAAAATCTTTGTAAAAAAGTGGTGAACTTAAAGAAAAGGATATAACATTTTTTATCTTCTAAGTTAAATGGTGCTAAGATGATTTTGCAAAACTCTCTCTTCAAAAAAAATAAACAAAAAACAAAAAAACGAACAAAAGAGAAAAAAATATTTGTATATATGTATATATATTTTTTATTATTAACACCTAGAGTCATGTGTTCACACGCAAGTGTGTTCACTCGCCATGCCCTGTACCCTGCTCACGTAAGCCCGAAAGGCAGTGCATGATTGGTATATCTGGCCTCAGTTTATCTGAGTTAGGTGTATGTATATAAAAATTCTTTTATTGATAATGCCTACAGTCGATAGGTGTACACACTTGTGTGTTCACTCGCCACTCTCTGTATTCCTCTCAAGTAAGTTCGAAAGGTAGTGCATGGGTAATATATTTGGCCTCGGTTTTCTGAGTTAGGCCTATGTCAATATTGTTAATATCAATAAAATTTTCAAATAAAGAGAGAGTAAGCAAGTGAAATCCAAGCACTCTTTTTACTTATTTGATTTGACTTGGTATTCAAAAGAAATGAAAATACCACTTTGATAAACTTTGAAAATCAACTAAGGATCCAGTTCATAGTTGCACTATGTTATCAACCGAAACAACTAGCCAAACTTGAGTTTAATTGTGATGATAACTTAATTTTTATTGGAAATTTAACGAGTAAAAGGACTTAAATTTCTTGATAATGGCTAGGACTTATATTTAACTTATTCGTGTCGATTTGAAAGTAAAATTTTCATTTCTAAATATTTCAAAAACTTGCATCCATCTCTTCATAAATAAATCTTGCATTTAGGCATTGGTTCATTTAGCTGAGATTGAGACATGAGCTTAGATGTCTCACTTCCATTCCTACTACTGCACTTTTCTGCACTTACTACATAAATGAAACAACCACTTTGCCAAATTCGAGCAACAATGAGATCAACATGCTTTGGATGACCACAAAGAAGAAACATCACAAATTAGAAAACCAATGCCTCCTATGGACTATAATGCATAAACAACACTTGGTGAAACTAGCATATATGGTTATTAAACATCACGATGCATTGGGAAAAGATAAATGGTGTACAAGAATCTGGTGCTCTGAAGATAAAATGCACGACAATCTTCTCTTATGGAAAATCATCAAAACAGCCATACTGGCCAAAAAGAAACCGCATGACCTTGCACTCATACCAGATAATAAATGTGTATTCTATGATATTGTACCAGAAACTATAACTCATCTCTTCTTTGAATGCCCCATTATCCAGATGCATGGATGGATTACCTGAATCAATTACACTTACCCCACCCTCTATCTGATCACACGTAGGAATGGCGGCGCATCTATAGACATACGAAACGTAGAGACTGGAAGACAAGGACACTCTTATGTGCTCTCAAAATCTTCATTAGGGTTTACTGTTATGAGAGAAATAAATGAGTCTTTGAGGAAAAGAAAAGAACGCCATCCATAATTTCGAACGAAATTAATCATGAAATTAGTTTATGCATGTCTTGGTGGAGATCCAAACAGCCAACATCAACCTCCGTTTGGCCTGTGCATTAACACGTGCACTTCTCTTCTGTTCCTTTTATTGTTATGTGTTTTAATTCCCATATGTTTTGTGGTGTTGCAACTTAGGTATGTTTGCATTCCTATTTTCCTTATGTAACCTTTCTTTTCCTTTTATTAATAATAACCTGGTAGGGGACCAGGATAAAACACTGCTTGCCTATGCAAAAAAACACTATACAATCATATATATTATACATATTTTCAAGAATACGGGTATATACTACAAGAGATCATCATGCTTAAAGATATTGGGACTCGAAAACAAACAAAAACCTATGGACCATACTATGATTATAAGGTTATTCTAGTGTATTAAGAGTCTTAGATAAAACTTTGTAAGGTTACCTTGAGTATATATGCACACATGATTTCATATACACTGAAATTCATTGAAAAACTAAAAACACCATCCACATACGTCTGTGGAAAAGCCATAGACGTCTGTGAGAATACTCGGGAAATTAATCCCTAAAGCCACAAACGTCTATTGCTTTCCCACAAATGTCTATCATTTGAACAACTACAAAAATTTGAATAGACACTTCTGTTAAATTAAGAGAACTCAACTCTTCATCGAAAGGTTGCAATCATTAAATTTATTAGACCTTATCTAATAGAAACAACTCCTTATCTGCATCTCTTCAAACCTATAAATACTACAATGATTGAGATTTAAAATTAATTGAATCGATTCTCTCTTGATTTATTATTACTCTCTACTTACATATTTGTACATACAGTGCTTACATATTCTCAATCAATAATAACAAAAATATCATTTTGGTAAACCACTACCTACAACTCAAAGCATTCACATTCACATACTCATAGGAGATCATAGGAAGATTTGTACTATTAGTCAAAATCTGTGTTATTTGGAACACAAGATTGTCAGAGATATACTTTTGTATTAGTCAATTCCTCTGGTGAAGCGAAGGTTATTTGGTTAAAGGAAATACCAAAGGGGAGCTACGGGACTGGACGTAGGGCGGGAGGTCCGAAACAGTATAAAATATTTGTTGTGCTCATTTTTAATTATTTACCTTATTTATATTAAAATTATTCTCTACTTAACATAATTAGTAATATACATTCTCACACTTATATATATATATATATATATATATAAGTTGCATTACATAAAAAGATCCTATAGAATTTCATTTGGTATCGGAGCAAGGTAATTTCAATCTACAGTAACACATAGTTGACAAATCATTAATATGGAAAGCACTTTTCAAGAAGGTCAATAACTGCTCGTCCTTAGCTATTTACTAGTTCTAACTATGCTTACTGGTCAACCCATATGAAAATTTTTATGGAAGAAAATAGGTTAGAAATATGGCTAGCAACTCAAAACAAATATGAAGCACTTGACGCTGGCATTAGCATTTAGACTGGTGCATAAAAAGCAATAACATCTAACAATGCTAAAGCTATGAATGTATTATTTTGCTCATTTGACAAAAATGAGTTTTCACGTTTCATGCTTTGCACCATTGCGATATATAGTGCACTTTACAAGTCACACATGAAGGAACAACTAAAGTCAAGCAAACTAAAACTCTATTTTACGGTTCATCTTTCAAAATGAAAGCAAATGAATCAATTATTGATATGTATGCTAACACAATCTCATGGCACTTGGAGTCAAATTCATAGATTTTGATTTAGTCAAACGAATTTTAAACTCCTTGAAAAATGAATGGGAAAGAAAATTTTAGCCATCGAAGAAGCTAATGATCTTTCTCAATTCAAAGTCGAAGAGCTAATAGAAAATATGATATCGTATGAAGCTAACTTGCAAGCTAGAAAGGATCAAAATCATGAAAAGAAAAACATAGCATTCCAAGCAAGTGACGGAGGTTCGGACTTAGACGAGGATGAAATTGTTTTTATTGCCAAAAATTACAACAAATTCAAGAAGTTCAAGAAGATGACTAGATTTCAAAATGGCGGCAAACCAAACTCCTCAACTCAAACATCGTTTAAATGCTATGAGTGTGAAAATTCTGTCCACATAAAGAAGGATTGTCCACAACTCAATAATGATAAAAAGAAAAGCAAGTTTGAGAAATTTAAGAAAAAGAAAAGAGCTTTTCAAGTAACATGGGACGATTCAGATTCATCTTCTTCATTTGACAGTGACAGTTAAAGCGACTCGGAACAAGCGAATGTGTGTTTTATGGCTAACACTGATGAGGAATGACGTGAACTTACTTATGATGAAATAATGGAAAGTAGCATTGAATTAGATGATAAGTATAGAGAAACAAAAATATTAAATAAGGAATATATAGGAAAGTTAACAAGAGCAGAATTAGAAATTGGATTATTAAAAGCTGAAAAAACAATCTTGGAAGAAGAATTAGAAATTACTCAAAAAAATATGCAATGTTATTATCTCAAAATAACAATTTATTAAATGATTTAGAAAATTATAAGTTAGAAGAAGTTATTTTTTGAAAAAGAAAAGCTAGAATTACAAGCAAGTTTAGATTATAGAAATATTGAAATTTGTGATGGTAGAAGTAAGTTAGATAAAATAACAAATGATATGACAAAATTCAACAAAGGGAAACAAAATTTAGAGAATTTTATTAAAATATCTAAACCATCTAGAAACAGAAATGGATTGGGTTTTAAAGGCAAACAAAAGTCAAAGAAGTATAGCACATTATACACTAAATTCAAAAAGCCAAAGTTAGAAGCTAAGATTAAAAATCCATACACAAGTATGGTCAAAATATGGATTCCTAAAATAAATAATAAACTAATCAGACAATAGTATATTGATGAATATTTGAAGAAAGTTTTACATAAAAATAATTACATTTCTAAAGGAATCAAATCCTCGTGGATATGGCTACATTCTTCCACTAACATGTAGGACCTTAACAAAGAATGTAGGTACGAATTAATTTTTTTTGCAGGTACCCAAAATTATAATAAAAAGTAAAGAGAAATGGATAATTGATAGTGGTTTCTTCAAGCACATGACTGGAAATGCTCATATGTTATCCAATATAACATATATCGATGGTGCTCTATGACATTCGAAGATAATTCGAAAGGATTTGTCATCGGCATTGGAGAAGTCATCAATATCGGTATTTCTAATTCTCCTATTATTACTAATGTTTTATTGGTAGAGAATTTGAAACATAACTTATTAAGTATAAGTCAACTATGTGATAAAGGATTTAAAATTGACTTCAAGAAAAACAAATGCAATATCTATGACCAAAATAAAAATCTAATTGTGACGACCAATCCTTTCGGATGGTTTAAATCGACAATAAACCACACATGTCTAACTCAAACCATTCAAAAGGGAGGAGTGTCAATGGGGTTTAATAAGAAAATAAGAGAAAAGAAGGAAAGCAAACACAGAATCTCGCAGCGGAATGACAAAATATAATAATCAAATAAACAGTTCATGAATCTGTTTTAAAACATACATTTGATTACACAACTTTTACAACATAATCAAAGTACAATCAACAAACATACCAAAATAATGCAGTGGAATAACAATAGTAAATACGGTCTAGCAAAATCTATCTTCATCTTCAAGGAATAGTGTCTTCAAATACTGTAATACTCAGGCTGGCCCGAGTGTAATGAAAAGACAAAACACTCGAGTTAGAACTAAAAGTTCTTATGTAAGTTAAATCAACACCAAGTTAATTGAGTGTAATAGCTTCAAAGATGTTTATGGGATTTTACATCTCCTATCCAGTGTATAACGTGAGTGCAATAACTTAAGAGATGTTATGGGATTTTCCATCTCCTAAGGATCCGTTAAACTATCTATATGTAGTAAGATACGCTATATATGTATTGTCTATCAATAAAATAAATATTTTTCTTAGAGTTAAGGCTTTACATTAATCCCCCTTAACACATTTTTAAGCAGGTAGTCTATGCAGGTCTTGTAACACAACCAGTAACGTCGGTAGCCAGTTAGTCTCCTATAGGTACCGTACTAAAACAAAATAGTAGCGGGCGCGTATAAGGATAAAAGTATGACAAGGCACGTGAGGCAATGCCCAAGGTAGGATACTACCAGTTTGGATCGTAGGGCTGGTGGTAACGCATCGTAGCCACGACCGCCCACTGCGTCCAACACTCCCAAAATCAAATCAAGGTGCACCGATCAAGTCAAAATCAATATAGTAATACGAAGAAGTGTGTCCGCTAGGGGTAGCTAGCCCACTTGGCCCTGACAAGCCATCCTGTTTTAGTCATTCCAAATTGGCACAAGTGCCGGGGTCATCCATCATCGTTCTCTTTATTCAAATCCAGCAATCATTCGCCAATCCAACCACTTCATTTTGGATCATCCACCATGTATACAGTTGTTAAAGTGGTTCCGGTATTGGCATAGAATATGCCAATATTCAGCACCGGTCTCTTTAACAACCAAACTTCATTTTTCACACCGGTTGGTTCTTTTACATTTCAAAAACAAGTCAGATTTCATATCAAAATATCAGATTCACTTCAGAAATCATTCGAATCCAAAATAGGTTATACCTTGATATCAAAACATCGTATTTAAATCAATGATTTAAATCTAAATAGTTCCCCTTTTAAAACAGTTTGAATATTAAAAATGGTTTTGAATAATTAAATTAGTTTGAATAGTGAAAGTAGTTTGGATATTTAGAGTAGTTTTAATATTGAAAAATAATTTGGAATAATTAAAATAGTTTAAAGATTGGAAATAGTTTTAAATATAAAATAATTTTAATATTGAAAAATAGATTGGATAATTAAAATAGTTTATATATTAAAATAATTTGATTATTAAAATAGTTTATATATTAAAATAGTTTATATTAAAACCGTTTCTTTCTTTCATGACAAGGTTCAAATCTAAATCATAATGAATTCAATTTTCGACTTCCCATTTCAAGTCAACTTCATATTCAAAATTCAATTTAAATCAGACTCAATTCAAAACAATTTCAAACTTTACTTCAAATTTAATTTAAACTGTGCTTTTCAAATGGCTGAAAGTTTCAATTCAAATTCTCATTTTTAACTATTAAGTTTAAATCTATTTCACAACCAAAACCTTGAATTACCAATTTAAACCACTTTAATTAAAGTAAATTCAACGTTTAAATTCAAATTTAAACCTTTAAAATAATTCGCTTTCAATAAATTCAAATCATATCTCAATTCAACTTTAAGATTTCAAATTAAATCTTTAAACAATTTCATTTAAACAGTTCAATTTCAACATTTCAAATCTCGAATTAGAAAATAGTTAAATTCATATAAATGCAAAAATTTAAGATTTTAAAACCATTTAATTTAACCAAATCCGGTGTCCGTATATAATTTTTTATCTTATGGCCAAATGATCATTTATTTCAATTTTAATTACATGGATGGTTATATATCATTTCAACCCATAATTAAATGATATAGGTATATATCATTTCAACCTATTTCTTAGTTCATTTCCAATGGTCCAAATGATAATATAAATGATGTCAATAAATAATAGGTAATAACAGGAATATGTCAAATAAATAAACAACCATACATCCATCGTCAATCAATAGGCATACAATAACAATTAACATCCAAATCAAACAATATATCACATCAGTTATTGATTATCAATTGTCGGTGTTTAACTAGTAATTAAATTCAATATTAATTTAAATATCAATTTAATTCAATATAAATTTCAAATTAATTTAAATGTCAATTTAAACTTACAAACAATAACCAATTAAATTCTTATCACTTCATAAATTTAATTCAACTAACATAAGAAGATTTAGTATTGTGTGAGTGTGTTTAATCACTCACCTTTGATTTATAGCCGATTAAAAATCCAATAAAAGCCCAAAATTTCAATGGTTTCCAAATTCAGCCAAACCAATTCTTAATTGTCCGGAATTTCGATACGAACCGAAAGAAAGAAACCGCGCGTTAATCGGTGTTCGTATGCAAAAGTTATTCAAGTTAGAAGTTTGAAATTTAAAATTAAATAAAAAAATCAAAGGGTAAAATTGTAATTAACTTATCTTCCTAAATCCTACAGCAAGCATCGTGCCTAAACAACCCACCGGCCTCCTCCATCTATTCGCAAGCCGCCGCGCCTACATGCGCCTATTCTTCGATCGGACACCATCGCCACACGCGCCTCGACAAGCTCCACCTTCGCCTAAAATTTCGCTGCCTCTGACGCCTCAATTTGCACGCAAATGGCCCAAAATGCTGCCATCTAGTCTCCTCAATTCTGGCGAATCTAGACGCAATTAGCTTGATACAACCGTACATCTTGTAGATCTCGTCGAGCACTACAACTTTCGTTTTGGGGTCGTCGAGATGCGATGAGAGATGAGAGAGATCCAAGGGAAGAAGATTTAGCGATTCTAGCCATTAAAATGTAGACGGCGGCTGCCATGAGAAATTAGGGTTTATGAAATATTTTAATAATATTTTGTCTCGATTTGTGTGCCTATTTATAGCGTGAGGTCCAAAACAGCTCGAACTCCAATCGAGGCGTGCTGACAGGCAATCTACGTGTAAAAAGACCTTCTGAACACTATGGAACTAGTTTCGAGGCCTAATTCCATCATATACAAAAGTTAACATTTTATTGTTTGATAAATTTGAATTAAATTATATTCAAATAATTTACCAATTCACGATTATGGACAAATACACTATTTCTAATTTACAAATACGTTATTACAAACTACGATGTTCATTAATAATACAATTTTATTATTATTCCATATTTGAATCAATTTGAATTATTACATTTCAAAAATAACATTTTTTATCTGAATATAAATCGATTGGGTCAAAAGACCCGAAAAGCCCGTTTCGTTCCCGAAATGAAAATAGGTCATCCCATATTTTGAAATATAGGTTTTTAATATTTTTAAACTAAATGAAACTAATTTCAAACCCTAATTCTATTGTATAAAGAAATTAGCTTTAAAAATCAAATTATATTCATTTTTGCGTGTTAATTAACCAAATTATTATTAAACTAATTTAATCACCTTTAAATTCTAAATTAAAATATATCATCATTCTTGATTAAACAGGAATTAATTATAATTTTTAAAATTAATTTTTCCATGTTAAATCTAATATTTAAATATTAAATTAATTTTAATGTTTAATTACAACTGTAATAAAATCCGTTCACTATATTTTAAATTTCAAAATTGTTTTGATTTACATTCTTTAATATTAAATCAGCAGATACCTTATGTGTTAATTAAACATAAGTTTCCATTTTATTACACTCATATCTTATAGTTAACGTCTTTTCTTATATTAACTGCAATATTTCAAAATATTAAATTTCACTAATTTCTAAATTAATTTCAAATGGATTAAATAATAAGATGAGAAATAAACAACCATTACATCTTAGTAATTTAAACAGATTTCTAAATTCATTGTTTATAAAAAAAGGTTAATAAATCTACGTACTAAATAATTGATTTCTTATTCTATGTTAAAACCGATGAGAGAGATCCGATGAGAGAGATCCAAGGGAAAGAAGATGGAGCGATTCTGGCCGTTGAAATGTAGACGGCGGCTACCATGAGAAATTAGGGTTTTTGAAATATTTTAATAATATTTTTCCTCGATTTGCATGCCTATTTATAGCGTGAGGTCCAAAACAGCCCGAACTCCAATCGTGGCGTGCTGACAGGCAATCCACTTTGGAAAAGTTGTGTAATCAAAGTTCTTTTGTATATCAAATCGTACTTAGGAAATTAAAATTAAAATTTGTTTATCAAAGCAAATGTTTAGCAAAGCTACAATAGCGGTCTCCCCACTTTGAAACTCGATGAATATCGATGGTGTCGCGATCATCACCGAAATTATTTCCCAGTTATAGAAAAGGGGAGTACATAACTTATTTTAATTTTAAATTCCTTTAAAAACATTTCTTTTAAATCCCATTGAAAATAGCTTGGAAACGTTTCTATTTGCAAATACTTCCAAATAATACTAATATTACTTTTTCCAAAATCTTCGAAAGCCAAATTCAAAACACCAGAACTTAAGTTCTTAAATTTTCAATTCATATTCATTTATTTGTAAATCATAATTTATAAACCATATTTATAAAATTACATTTCTTATAACATACAATAGTTAATGATTTTAAGAAACTTGACTAACCAACAATAAATGAAAATAACTGAATATTATCATTTACTAACAACCAACACACCAAAAAAATAACAATATCAATTTATGAAACATTATTATTTTAAATAAAAAATATAATACTAGGTAAAGTTATTTCATTTACCTATTTTCAAAACAGTATTGTGTTGGTTTACCCTGTTCAAGTGTTTAAAAATCCCTATCGATGCCATAGCGTCTTATGTACCGACCAGGGTTCATAAATACTCAACAAAACAAATTAACACAATACAAAACATTTTTATAGCACTAACAAATATGCTCTCTCGTATATATACACACTTAGAATCATTCTAGGGTATTACTAACCCTATCCCTAATAAGTTAAACCCCAACAAGCTAAGGTATCTCTAAACCAAAGCTCCGATACACTGTGACAACCCACCCTTTCGGACGGTTTAAATCGACAAAAAATCACACATGTCTAACTCAAACCATTCAAAAGGGAGGAGTGTTAATGGGGTTTAATAAGAAAATAAGAGAAACGAAGGAAAGCAAACAGAGAATCTCGCAGCGGAATGACAAAATATAATAATCAAATAAATAGTTCATGAAGTTGTTTTACAATATACATTTGATTACACAACTTTTTCAACATAATCAGAGTACAATCAACAAACATACCAAAATAATGCGGTGAAATAATAATATTAAATACGGTCTAGCGAACTCCATCTTCATCTTCAGGGAATAGTGTCTTTAAATATTGTAATACTCAGGCTGACCTGAACGTAATGAAAAGACAAAACATTCGAGTCGGAACTAAAAGTTCTTATATAAGTTAAATCAACAACAAGTAAATATGAGTGTAATAGCTTCAAAGATGTTTATGGGATTTTACATCTCCTATCCAGTGTATAACGTGAGTGCAATAAATTAAGAGATGTTACGAAATTTTCCATCTCCTAAGGATCCGTTAAACTATATATATAGTCAGATACGCTACATATGTAGTGTCCATCAATAAAATAAATATTTTTCTTAGCGTTAAGGCTTTACATTAATCCCCCTTAGCACATTTTTAAGCAGGTAGTCTATGCAAGTCCTGTAACACAACCAGTAACGTCGGTAGCCAGTGAGTCCCCTATAGGTACCGTACTAAAACAAAATAGTAGCAGGCGCGTATAAGGATAAAAGTATGACAAGGCATGTGAGGTAATGCCCAAAGTAGGATACTACCAGTTCGGGTCGCAGGGTTGGTGGTAACGCATCGTAGCCACGACCGCCCACTGCATCCAACACTCCCAAAATCAAATCAAAGTGCACCGATCAAGTCAAAATCAATATAGTAATACGAAGAAGTGTGTCCGCTAGGGGTAGCTAGCCCACTTGGCCCTGACAAGCCGTCCTGTTTTAGTCATTCCAAATTGGCACAAGTGGCGGGGTCATCCATCATCGTTCTCTTTATTCAAATCCAGCAATCATTCGCCAATCCAACCACTTCATTCTGGATCATCCACCACGTACACAGTTGTTAAAGTGGTTCCGGTATTGACAGAGAGTATGCCAATATTCAGCATCAGTCTCTTTAACAACCAAACGTCATTTTTCACACCAGTTGGTTATTTTACATTTCAAGAACAAGTCAGATTTCATATCAAAATATCAGATTCACTTCAAAAATCATTCGAATCAAAAATAGGTTATACCTTTATATCAAAACATCGTATTTAAATCAATGATTTAAATCTAAATAGTTCCCCTTTTCAAACAGTTTGAATATTAAAAATGGTTTTGAATAAATAAATTAGTTTGAATATTGAAAGTATTTGGATAATTAGAATAGTTTTAATATTGAAAAATAATTTGGAATAATTAAAATAGTTTAAATATTGGAAATAGTTTTAAGTATAAAATAGTTTTAATATTGAAAAATAGACTGGATGATTAAAATAGTTTATATATTAAAATAATTTGATTATTAAAATAGTTTATATATTAAAATAGTTTATATTAAAACTGTTTCTTTCTTTCACGACAAGGTTCAAATTCCAAATCATAACAAATTCAATTTTCGACTACTCATTTCAAGTCGACTTCATATTCAAAATTCAATTTAAATTAGACTCAATTCAAAACGATTTCAGACTTTACTTCAAATTCAATTTAAACGGTGCTATTCAAATGGCTGAAAGTTTCAATTCAAATTATCATTTTTAACAATTAAGTTTAAATCCATTTCAAAACCAAAACCTTGAATTACCAATTTAAACCACTTTATTTAAAGTAAATTCAACGTTTAAATTTAAAATTAAACCTTTAAAATAATTCACTTTCAATAAATTCAAATCATATCGGAATTCAACTTTAAGATTTCAAATTAAATCTTTAAACAATTCAATTTCAACATTTCAAATCTCGAATTAGAAAATAGTTAAATTCATATAAATGCAAAAGTTCAAGATTTTAAAACCATTTAATTTAACCAAATCCGGTGTCCGTATATAATTTTCTATACTATGGCCAAGTGATCATTTATTTCAATTTTAATTACAAGGATGAATATATATCATTTCAACCCATAATTAAATGTCGTAGGTATATAACATTTTAACCTATTTCTTAGTTCATTTCCAATGGTCCAAATGATAATATAAATGATGTCAATAAATAATAGGTAATAATAGGAATATGTCAAATAAATGAACAACCATACATCCATCGTCAATAAATAGGCATACAATAACAATTAACATCCAAATCAACTAATACATCACATCAGTTACTAATTATCAATTGACGATGTGTAACTATTAAATTCAATATTAATTTAAATATCGGTTTAATTCAATATAAAATTCAAATTAATTTAAATGTAAATTTAAACTACCAAACAACAACCAATAAAATTCTTATCACTTCATAAATTTAATTCAACTAACAAAAGAAGATTTAGTATTGCGTGAGTGGGTTTAATCGCTCACCTTTGATTTATAGCCGATTAAAAATCAAATAAAAGCCCAAAATTTCAATGGTCTCCAAATTCAACCAAACTAGTTCCATATTGTCTGGAATTTCGATACGAACCAAACAGAAGAAACCGTGTGTCAATCGGAGTTCGTATGCAAAAGTTATTCAAGTTAGAAGTTTGAAATTTAAAATTAAATAAAAAAATCATAGGGTAAAATTGTATGCCTAAATCCTACAGCAAGCATCGTGCCTAAACAACCCACCAGCCACCTCCATCTATTCACAAACCACTATGCCTATGTGCGCCTATTCTTCGATCGGACACCATCACCACGCGCGTCTCGACAAGCTCCATCTTCGCCTAATATTTCGCTGCCTCCGACACCTTGATTTGCACGCAAATGGCCAAAAATGCTGTCATTTATTCTCCTCGATTCTAGCGAATCCAGATGCAACTAGTTTGATCCAACCGTACATCTTGTAGATCTCGTCAAGCTCTACAACTTTCGTTTTGGGGTCGTCGAGATCCGATGAGAGAGATCCAAGGAAAAGAAGATTGAGCGATTCTAGCCGTTGAAATGTAGACGGCGGCTACCATGAGAAATTAGGGTTTTTGAAATATTTTAATAATATTTTTCCTCGATTTGCGTGCTTATTTATAGCATGAGGTCCAAAATAGCCCGAACTCCAATCGAGGCGTGTTGACAGGCAATCCATATGTAAAAAGGACTTCTGAACACAATGGAACTAGTTTCAAGGCCTAATTCCATCATATACAAAAGTTAACACTTTATTGTTAGATAAATTAAAATTAAATTATATTCAAATAATTTACCAGTTCACAATTATGGAAAAATACACTAAATCTAATATACAAATACATTATTACAAACTATGATGTTCATTAATAATTTGATTTTATTATTATTCCATATTTGAATCAATTTGAATAATTACATTTCAAAAATAACAATTTTTTATTTGAATACAAACCGATTGGGTCAAAAGGCCCGAAAAGCTCATTTCGTTCCCAAAACGAAGGTCATCCCATATATCGAAATATAGGTTTTCAATATTCTTAAACTCAATGAAACTAATTTCAAACCCTAATTCTATTGTACAAAGAAGTTAGCTTTTAAAATCAAATTATATTCATTTTTGCGCACTAATTAACCGAATTATTGTTAAACTAATTTAATCACCTTTAAATTCTAAATTAATAGTTTTATATCATCATTCTTGATTAAAATGGAATTAATAATTTTTTTTAAATTAAATTTTCCATGTTAAATCTAATATTTAAATATTAAATTAATTTTAACGTTTAATTACAACTATAATGAAATCTTGCACTATATTTTAAATTTCAAAACAAATTCTTTTGTTTTGATTTACATTCTTTATTATTAAATCAACAAATACCTTATGTGTTAATTGAACATAAATTTCCATTTTATAACACTCATATCCTACAGTTAACGTCTTTTCTTATATTAGCTGCAATATTTCAATTGTATTAAATTTCGTTGATTTCCAAATTAATTTCAAATGGATTAAATAATAAGATGAGAAATAAACAACTGTTACATCTTAGTAATTTAAACAGATTTCTAAATTTATTGTTTACAAACAAAGGTTACTAAATCTACGTACTAAATATTTGATTTCTTATTCTATACTAAAACAAATTAAATTAAATAACCTATGATTTCTCTTTTTAGTACAACATTTAATTTTATTCCTTATTAACCTTTATTGTCACAATTGATTGAAATTACATTAAAACAGTTGCCAATTACATTCAATCAATATTATTAAATTACATTCTAATATGTATTACAACCTTTTCATTTCATTAAAATTAATTGTTTTAAGATTTCATCTTAAGGTCAAAATTTATAATCTAATAAAATTCACGTTAATAAATCATAAATTTTAATTTCTGACAATATTAAATTCCAAAGTCTTATTTAATTTAATATTTTTAATTATCAAAAATACGGGTCGTTACACTAATTTTTGAAGGATTTAGAAATTGTAACATGTATGTTTTAAACATGAATATAAAAAACAACACTAATTCATGCTTAGTCGCAAATCATGACGATCCGTGGTTATGGCATAAATGTTTTTGTCACATAAATTTCAAGAATATCAACAAACGTGCTAAAAATGAATTGGTTAGAGGATTACCTAAGATCAACTACAAAGTTAAAAACTTGTGTGACACCTATCAATTTGGTAAATTAAAGAAAAGTTCTTTTAAATCTAAAATGGAAATCTCCACAAAGCAATCTCTCGAACTACTTCATCTTGATTTATTCGGACCTACTCAAGTACGCTCTATAAATCATAATAAATATGTTTTATAATTGTTGATGATATTTCAAGATATACTTGGACATTATTTTTAAAATATAAAAGTGACACTTTTGAAATGTTCAAAAATTTTGCTAAAAGAATCACAAATTTGATGAACTTAAAAATTAAAAGTATACGAAGCAATCATGGAGGCGAATTTGAAAATGAACTATTTATAAATTTTTGCAATGAAAAGGGAATTTGTCATAATTTCTCATTTCCACGAACACCTCAACAAAATGGTGTTGTAGAAATGAAAAATTGAACTTTACAAGAATGAGCACGAACCTTACTAAATAGTAGTAACCTACCAAAATGTTTTTGGGCTGAAGCTGTTGCTACCGCATGTTATGTATTAAATCGTATAACACTTAGACCAATGACTAAAAACACAAGTTATGAAATATTTTTCAAAAAGAAACCTAAAGTATCATATTTTTGAGTATTTGGATCAAAATTTTTTCTTAAACACAAAAGATTATCTAGGAAATTTCAATTCTAAAGCCGATGAAGGAATTTTTGTTGGATATTCGGATCAAAGTAAAGCATATAGAATTTTTAATGAACGAACAAACATTGTAGAAGAAGTCTGCATGTATCATTTGATGAAAACTTTACAAATAATAAAAATGATGACAATGAAGAAGTTATAGATAAAACTAATATACCTATACATGAAAATAATAATAATAATAATATCAATAATAATAATGATATTGTGATAACTTCATCAACTAGGATATTAAAGGACCATCTAACTAATAATATTATCGGTGATTTAAATACAAAAGTATCGATAAGAAAACAGTTAAATCAAATGAGTCATGTTGCATTTATATCAAATTTTGAATTGATAAATTATAAAGAAGCATAAACAGATGATTTTTGGATTATTGCAATGCAAGAAGAACTTAGTCAATTTGAACGAAATGACGTATGTGAACTTGTACCAAGACCAAACAATCAATCTGTAAGTGGAACTAAATTGATTTTTAAAAATAAACCGAATGAAAATGGAAATATTGTTTAAAATGAAGCAAGATTAGTAGCTCAAGGATATAATCAAGAAGAAGAGATTGATTATGAAGAGACATTTGCTCCGGTAGCACATCTCGAAACAATACGAACATTATTTGCTTTCGCATGTCATCATAATTTTAAACTTTTTCAAATGGATGTAAAAGGTGCTTTTCTAAATGGCTTTATAAAAGAAAAGGTTCATGTTGAACAACCTCCAATATTCGTTCATGAAAAATACTCCGATCATGTATTTAAACTTAAAAAGGCTTTATACGGATTGAAACAAGCACCTCGTGCTTAGTATGAAAGCTTAAAAACTCATTTACAAAATTTCGGTTTTCAAATTGGTAAAATAGACTCTACTTTATTTATAAAATGAGAAAACAATGACATATTAGTCATACAAATGTATGTTGATGACATTATTTTTGGTTTAACTAACGAAAAATTATGCAATGAATTTTCTAACATTATGAAAAATGAATTTAAAATGTCGCATATGGGTGAATTAAACTATTTTTTGGGTTTGCAAATAAGACAACTAGAAAATGGAATTTTTATAGATCAAGAAAAATACCGTCGAGATTTATTAAAACGCTTTGGAGTGGAAAATATCTTAAGTAAATCGACTTCGGTGAGTATTGCTCTACATTAAGATAAAGATGAAAATGGAAAAGATTTAAATAAAAAATTATATCGAAGTATGATAGAATCTCTATATATTTTACGGCTAGTAGAACGGATATTATGATGAGCGTATGTTTATGTGCACGGTTTCAAGCACAACCAAAGGAATCACATCATCGAGCGGTTAAATTAATTTTAAGATATTTAACCAACACTGAAGATTACGCTCTTTTCTACTCGAAAGGCAGCTCATTCGAACTCGTGTCATATAGTGATGCTGATTTTGGGGGTTGTAAAATAGATAGAAAAGGCACAAATGGAATATGTCATTTTATTGTCAATCTTTAATTTCGTGGTTTAGTACAAAAAAACTATGTTTCGCTCTCGACATGTGAAGCCGAATACATCTCAGTGGCTTTAGCATGTGCACAAGTTATCTATACAACTAACTCTTTAAGATTTCGGTAAAATTATAACAAATTTTCCTATATATTGTGATAATACAAGTGTTATAAATTTATCAAAAAAACCTATTAATCATTCTCGAACAAAACATATTGATATTCGTCACCATTTCTTAAGGGACAATGTTGAAAAAGGAATTATATCACTTGAATTTGTGAAAATCGAAAATCAAATTGCGGATATTTTTACCAAACCACTGAACGAATCAACTTTTATAAAACTTGGACGAGACCTCGGAATTTGTTCTTACAATGAATTAGTAAATTAAAATATATATAACTTAAATAAAATACACAAAATTTTGGTAAAAGTGATTACAAATGTTTCCTTTTTATCCATATAAAAATTAACCAACTTCTCCTAAAATTCTATGGTGAGAATTCTATCACCCTAAACTGCTAATAATAGTAAACTACTCTTATATTAAAGAAGTCTTCCGTGAACTAAGTACATATATTCTTATATTCAAAACCTTACACCATTTCAATTCAAAATGTCTTTCGATCATGACTCTACTTATTCGACCATCGACTATAGCTCACCTTCATCGAATAACACCTACATATCACCAACTAAATCCACACCTCCATCAAATCGATCAGCCTCTCTAAACATCATTGCAATACCTACATAACACACTGGTTTTTCTCCTATGGAAAAGAAAGCCAAACGGTCAATTGATCTACAATCGTCATCTCTCAACAACAAAGTTGATGAAATATATCACTATCAATAAGAAATTATGGGAGTTCAATGAGAAATGTATTATGAACAACGACCTCAAGGATCTTATCTTAACTTTCTCGAAAAATGCGTTCTAGCAATTTGTGTTCATTCACCAACAAAAAATTGCATACATCAAAAATCTCCTCGTTTACAAGAGACTCTTGTAAAAACGTATCACATTACTCCGAGAAATATATGCAAGCCAGGACCATCAAATCAAGACTGGATTGACACTCCAGCTCGCCCAAGTTGGTATCCACTAAACCATTAATCGACATAAAGGTTGAACCGAATTCATGGGACGTACAATAAATTAAAAAATCTGACCTCTCTAGTAAAAACTAAAATTATGATAAGCATTCAGATTTTTTTTTCTTAATATTGCAATTTTTTTATATACTATTCTCTATAAAAGTTCTCTTGAAATTTCAACAAAAAGATTAACATTTTGGCATTTCAAGGCATATATTTTGAACATATAGACCACAGACGTCTGTGACAATATCATAGGCATCTGTCAAAGGTTTCAGGAAAACAATTTTTTGAAACCATAAATGTTTATGATAACCCACAGACTTCTGTTAGTGGTTTTAGGAAATTATTTCCTGAAACCACAAACGTCTAAACCCACAAATGTCTGTCATATGTTTCATAAATTTTTTACCTGAAACCACAGACGTCTATGGTACCCCAATAGACGTTTGTCGCTACTCCGATCTTTCTTTTACAACAACCCTATATATATATATTTACCCCCTTTTCAACTTTTCACCAAACAATTTCCAGTCTACACTCAAACCGTAGTTCCTAAAAGCTCAAATTGCTCAATAATGACTCCCAAGGCAAAAACTCCAGTTAGCAAAAGATCAAAGAAAAGTCAATCCTCATCTTCTCAAACCCCCTTAATCACCGATGCCCACATTCAAGAGTGGCTTCAAAATAGCATGATTTGCTAACAAGATATTTGAAGAGCTCAAACAAAAGAAGCTTCATTCCAGTCCATTCTACAGATTGTGCAAGTTTGGCGAATATGGGATTCAAGAACTCACCGTCGCCTCTGAATGTAGAGATTTAATCAGTTTCGACAAAAACAAGGTACAAATTGATCAATTGGAAATTTTTCTTTTTTACGAAAATTTGTGTAGTAACGATATCTGGACTCCTGACAATGATGATAATTGGTTATGGACGAGTGTTTACGGATGTGTTTTAAAGATTAGCTAAACACCATTTGGCTTATACTTGGTTGTTCTTCATGCGAAATAGATTTAAAATAATTTCCCGACCATAGGAATATGCCACCAGATGAAATAACCCATCAAATTTGGGAGGATAGGATTCCACAATGGAAATCTATTTACTTACGTCCAAAAGTTAGGTTATTAAATCATATGATTATCAATATGATAATTCCCCGCTTAGGAAGTCATGAACAAATATACGACAACGATCACAAATCCCTTTATCTGTTTTTGGTGGGATACAAGTAAATTGGGCTATGTTAATTCATGATGAAATATAAATCTTTTGGTCTCATCATCGACGCACAATTATATGTGCACCGTTTGTTATGTGTCTCTTGAATGGCTTCGGGGTACCTTCTTATATCTCTCGTTTTGAAGAAATCCCTGACAAGGAGAGCGGTATGATTTTTATCTTTAATGCACCTTCACCAATGACCACCTCCAATCGTCTCTCTGGCCTAATGGACCTTGCAACAATAGCAGCAAATGTATCCGGGTCCTCAACAACCTCCTGCTCCTCAACAACAAACCCACTCACCTTATCCTTCACAGCAACCTGCCACCTTTAGTCATGCTACCGAGTATTATTCCGATACGAAATTCAAGAAGCTCGGCATTGAACAAATGCACGCGAATCAATTCGTGATTTAACACTTAAAAATCAAAAGCTAATCACGGCCAATCAATGGGCTTTGAATAGTCAAATGAGTGGCTTGGAACGATCTTTTTCAGCACGAATGACTAAGATGGAAAAAGTCGTATCCACCTTAGGAAAAGTAATGAGAAACATACGTGGCAAATCGTCCTCTCGATTATCATCTTCTCCATCACCTACACCACCTCCTCAGACTCAAACACTAATTTACCATGCTCATACTTCTCATGAAGGAACCTCTCAAGACAAAGTGAAAACTATTGAGTAAGAACAACCTGAAGAGGAGGAAGAAGATAATGATGATATGTCCTTATCCGACCCTCACTAATTTCAACATCAATCTTACATGGCTTTCCAAGGACGTTCCATTCAAAAAAATGAGGAGTATAATGATCAAACTAATTGGCCGGCAGCATACGAGCAAAATCCTTGGGCATACTAGGAGTATTACAAAAATTATGGTGGATTTTCCTATTCTTCTAACCAGTATAGCTGAAATCGTTTATTTAATCATTAATGTTTTATTTACGACCTATGTTATTTAAACTTCTATTTTTAGTTTGTATGTCACTTCATATAACTTTATTTTATGGTCTAATTTTTCTATTGACATCTATGATTATATCTCTATTTTATGTCTGCATAATTTTCTTTTGTTTTGGTAATGACAAAGGGGCAGACATATATGCATATACATAGGGGTAGACAAAATTAAAGGGCAATTTATTTTTATCATAACTAACAATTGTATAGTTATCATCATCAAAAAGGGGGAGAATGTTATAACCTCCATTATATGGTTTCAATGACAACAACTATCCAATCATATATATTATACATCTTTTCAAGATTACAGGTATATACTACAAGAGATCATCATACTCAAAGATAGTGGAACTCGAAGACAAACAAAAACCTATGGACCATACTATGATTAGTAAGGTTATTCTAGTGTACTAAGAGTCTTAGATAAAACATTGTAAGGTCTCCTTGAGTATATATGCACACACGATTTCATATACACTGAATTCCTTTGAAAAACTGAAAACACCATCCACAGACATCTATGGAAAAGCCACGGACATATGTGAGAATACTCGAGAAATTAATCCTAAAAGCCTCAGACGTCTGTTGCTTCCCCACAGACGTCTGTCATTTAAACAACTGCAAAAATTTGAATAGACACTTCTGTTAAATTAAGAGAACTCAACTCTTCATTGGAAGGTTGCAATCATTAAATTGAATAGGCCTTATCTAACAGAAATAACTCCTCATTTGCATCTCTTCAAACCTATAAATACTACAATGATTGAGATTTAAAATTAATTGAACCGATTCTCTCTTGATTTCTTATTACTCTCTACTTAGATATTAGTGCATACAGTGCTTACATATTCTCAATCTGTAGTAACCAAAATATCATTTTGGTTAAACCACTTCCTACAACTCAAAGCACTCACATTCACATACTCAAAGGAGACCATTGGAAGATTTGTGCTATTAGTCAAAATTCATGTTATTTGGAACCCAAGATCGTCAGAGATATACTTTTATATTATCCTATTTCTCCGGGCGAAGCAAAGGTTATTTGGCTAAAGGAAATATTGAAGGGGAGCTTCGGGACTGGACATAGGATGGCAGGTCTGAACTAGTATAAAATATCTAGTGTGCTCGTTTTTAATTATTACCTTATTTATTTTCAGTTATTATTCTCTGCTTAATATAGTTAGTAATATACACTCTTACACATATATATAAGTTGCATTACATAAATAGATCATATAGACTTTCAGCTTTAAGGAAACTCCACCCCCTAATTTCAAGCTCATCCGATCAATTTCTAACCGACTAGCCATTGAGATAGATCTTGCAACTAACTAAGACCTCTGGAAGGCTTTTGAAATGGAACACTGAATTGAGCTAATATCACATAACCTATTATCCCTGAAGGGTGATCCAGGGTCAAGATTTACCGAATTTCATTGCTGAATAACTGCACGAGATGACACTCTGGAGAGCAATGGAGAGCACAATGCTAGGTGGAAGATATACACAGATGGTGCATTTATTGAACATTGTTCCTACGTCGGAGTCGTGCTAGTGACTCTTGAGGAACATCTGATTTGTTATGTCAAGAAACTCGACTTTCCCGCAACAAATAATGAAGCATAATACGAGGCCTTGGTTGCAGAACTCAAGATTGCTAAGGAACTGGGAGTTAAAACTTTGCATATCTTTTGTGATTCCCAACTGGTAGTATGTCAAGTGCAGAAGGAGTTTCAAGCGAAAGGAGCAAGGCTAGCTCCTTATCTAAACCGAGCCCTTAAGCTGCTTAGTGATATTGAAAATTACACGATAACGCATATTCTTCTAGAGGAAAATGCGAAGGTCGACTCGTTAGCTAAGTTAGCCAGTTTCAGAGATGCATACCTCATGGGCTTGGTTCCGATGGAAGTGCTGTCAGCTCTAAGCATTGACCAAATGGATGTCGATTGGAGGATGAACCTGGGAAGGAGTCATTGATGACCCCGATAAAGAACTATCTATAGAGAGGAATCCTTCCAAACAGGAAGAATGAACAATGCCAACTCCTTCATAAAGCTGCAAAATTTATCATGCAAGAAGGAACAATTTACAGGAAAGGATTCTTTGTCCCTATGCTTTGGTGTGTCGCCAACGATAAGGCCAAGCAAGTCTTAAAGGAAGTGCATGAAGGGGCCTGTGGTGACCACACCGGGAGGCAAACCCTAGTAAAGAAGATCCTTCGATATAGGTATTTTTGGCTAACCATCAACCGAGACGCAACTTATTATACCAAAAAGTGTGACAATTGCCAGAGATTCGCCAAAATACCAAGAACTCGACCAACGGAGATTATTCGAATAGTCAGCCTCAGGCCGTTTACAGTCTAGGGAATCGATTTCATTGGCGTATTGTCGATATCTAAGGGTGGTGCGAAGTATGCTATCGTCGTAGTTGATTACTTCACCAAATGGGCTGAGGCGGAGCCATTAGCTACAATCACCAGAAAGAAAGTAATCAACTTCATGGTTAGAAACATCATCTATCGTTTTGGGGTTCCACAAATAATAATTTCGACAATGGGACCAAAGTCGACAGTGGCGAGTTCAAATACTTCTACCGCAGGCACTATATCGAAAAGAGGTTTGCTCAGATGGTGCATCCTTAGATAAATGGGTAGGTTGAAATAGTAAACAAGATTATCAAGTTCGTTCCAAAAAAACGGTTGGAGAAGGCTAAAGGCAAGTGGGTAGATAAATTACCGCTAGCACTTTGGGCTTGTCGAACGACCCACAAGTCATCGACTGACCATTCTTTATTCGCCCTACCTTATGGATCAGAGGCTATGATCCCAGTCAAACTAAAGTACCTTCTCATCGAGTGACTCACTATAATCCATAGATAAATGAGGAACTCCTACTGGAGTCTCTTGATATGATCGATGAGAAGCAGGACGAAGTTAAGTTGAAAGCAATTACATAAGGAAACCGAGTCGTTTGATATTACAATATCAAAGTCAGGACTCCAACCTTCGGAATTGGCGACCTCATTCTTAAATGAATCTTCCCTAGCCCAGGGAACTTGGGCCTGACTTGGGAAGGTCCATAAGCAATTGAACAAAAACTTGGAGATGGCACATTCAAGTTGGCAACGATGGATGGGATCTCACTCCCATGGGCATTGAATAACAAACACTTACAATGCTATTTCACTTGAATGTAAATTCATACATACTTTCCATGTAACCAAATAGAATCTTTCATTTCTAACATTTTATAAAGGGAATGACTTCCGGAGCTCATAAATACGTCTGTACTCGATTTTACACTGTGAATGGTGTTATGTTTAAATAAACTTGCATGTGCAGAATGTAGATGTGCAGGTGCCCTGAGATGGTGCTGACTAAACTTCCACAGTCCATAATCGGGTACATGAAGTTTAACCACATTTGATGTTCAAAGATAGATGCTAAATAACTCTTTAACCCAGGAGTTAGGGTAGGAGTATAAATTTGCAAAGGCTGAACAAGATTGTTCACCTTCTACTACTCATTCCCATAGTTAGGCAGAGCATCCACACCTTGCCCAGAGTAGGTAGGGCAAATGATCTACACCCAGAGATAAGGGGGATCTTACTTGCATCGATCAATGCCCAGAGTTAGGCACGATCAAAGACTATCATCCTAGAAAAGGATGTTTGAAACACCATGATTAAGCGTTAACTCCGACTGACTCCTAGAGTTTGGCATAGTCAGCATATGCACTATAAAGAAGGATGTCTAGAGAGACATTCGAAGGTGAATTATTATGATTAACGCCCAAAGATAGGCACGTTCACAGACGAAACATCCTTGAAAGGAATGTTAAGTTAATCCTTAGAGTAATTAGAATTTGACCAGTTCCGGGGTTGAACATGGTAGATCATTCCTTGCTTAAAAGCAACAAAATTGACTATCAACTTAGTCCAATAATGACAATGAGAAAATGCATCGTAAGTACATTGAATGTAAAACGCGTTTCTCAAACACTTAGGCAAATTCACACAAAGTTCGAATGAAATGAAAACCTTTATTATTCACATTAAGCAAATTTCGAAGGAAATACAAGTGATATTGAAACTGAAGCAAAAAACCAAAAACAGGAGCCAAACCCGCATGAAACCGATCTGATAACAAAAACAAAAGCAAGTCCTACAATAACGTGGTCAAAAACATGAAGAAGATAAGTGATCATTTTTGGTCTTCCTCTTCTTATCTTTCCCCTCCTTCTTCTCTTCCGCAAAAGATAGAGCACTAGATCCCTCTGGCGGCTTCCTTGTCCTTCCTCTGCTCCCTTTACCCTTCGGAGGTGTGGTCTGCAAAGGAACAACATGCACACTTTGAGAAACTCCAGCCATAAGAATCGTGATTGGAATGAAAATAGATCGTCAGGTAGAGCGATGGATAACAGAGGAGGGAAGAAGTCAGTCGATTCTTGCTTGATTTTGCTGATGGCTAGAACTTGTTCATCATGGATCTCCTTCATGGTGGGCCTTATAACAGGCCTCGAAATCATCATCATTAAAACATCTTCATTAATCAAAATCTCTTGAAACTCACCGATCCCTTCTTCATCCAGAGCTTGGATCTTCTATGCACCTGGATCGGAAGTATCACCGACTTGAATGCTTGAAGTTGTTCCGAAGATAGTCGCAACCGTTGAATTAGTTAATGTTGCTATTGTCCCTGTTTGGCAGCTTTCTTTAGGAAGACTTGGAACTATAGGCTGACCTAAAATTTGAGAAAGATGGAACGGGAGATTAGCTACATCAACCGACGTTATGTGTGCTCTCTCGAATATGAGTGAGGTCAACGATATACCTTCGCCAGATTAAGGCTACTACGAGCAAGCGTACCATTCGAATTTCCCTTCTAGATTGGAGATAGCATGATAGGCTTGTGAAGTTGCAGCGCATCCAGATTGTATCCAGGGTCTGATGAACTGACAGAAGCAACTGGAGGCTCAAAAGTAAGACCTACGTTAGTATCCTGAGGAGTAGTGCCAAAACCTTCGGCTTGACCCTTCTAAACTGTAGCGGATAGTTCCGAGTGTAAAATAAGCTTGCTGGTTCTGAGTGCCTCGATATCCTCTGCACTTAAAATCCCATTCTCCAGCTCCACCAAGTCTATCTTAGCCCCTTTCGAATGTTAGCGCTCATCCCACACTATCTTCTCCCATGCCATCGCCAAGGTGCGATCATAAGCTTTACTGTGCCACGCCAAATCTTGGAACTTAAGAATATTGGCATTGTAGTTGGTGATGAGTGGATCGAAGCTATCCTTAATCTGTCTCTCTATGGATGTTACCAGCTCATTCACTCTTTTTGCCTTGTCTAGCACATCATCTTTTTCCTTGCATGCATCATCTCTCTCCTTATGCGCATCAAGCAGCTCTTCACAATAATTGTGAGTAATCTGAAGAGCCTCATCTTTCTCTTTCTTTTCTCCTTCAAGTTTTGCTTTTGGTGCTTTTACTTCTTTAGCCAAATCATGATTTCTATAGTGAATGGACTCCACTTAAATTAAATGATTCTTTCTCTCTTGCCCAATCATAGAATTTAAACCCTAACTTTTTGATCAACATCCTCCTTTGCCTTCTTTAACTCGGCAACTTCTTTGTCGAGATGAGCAACGATATCGTCATTCTGGTTCGTAGTGAGCTTCATTCCTGCGATCTCAACCTCTAAATTCTCAGAATATTCTGAGATTATCTTAGCCAGCCTCCTCCAAGTAAAATATTGATCATACACATCACTGGCGTACGTAACTGTTTCATCCTTGATGTACGCAGGAATATATTTTAATTCTGGAACGAATTTGCAGGTTTTGAAATTGATCTCCAAAAAGTGATGTTGTAATTCGGTAATCTGAGGATTTGAAATGATCGGTTGTTCTTTTTTAATAACAAGTTATTCAACCGGCTTCTCGATAGGCGCTTTGTCAGATCTATGTCAAAAGGAATCGAAAGCCATGGATTTCAACAACGAGGAGATTACTGAGAAGCATGAGACAACATTGGCTGCTTGGTAGAGAGGAAAGCACGAGAAGGGTCATCACGAAGGATGTTGTCGTGGCAAATAGAATGTTTTTACAAACCTCTAAATGAGGGGGACCTGGATCTAGATCGATGCATATGCAATGAATCATGTAGCCTGTGATCTTTCTCTCTGACTCTACGATCGCGACTTGAACGCCTGCTAGAATCAGAATTGTGACTTGGCTTGTGAGGTCATGCAGTTGGTTTGCGCCTCAGCTAATATCCCATCTGATCCTAAAAATCCTCGTATAATCCACATCGCTCCATGGAACCTGTGAGTAAAGTGAAAGCAAATCAGCTTTAACAAGATAAGAGCACTGCATGAGCTGTGTAGATTACAATGCATATGTGTATGCATGCAAGTGTCCTAGTGTTCCCTCGACGGACCGTGGGTTTGAGTTTTACTGATATAGGGTAACACTACGCCATAGATGACCTTCTGCAACACAAAAAAAATGTTGGCTCAGGCCCGAAAAATGTTGCCATAGGTCTATGGCAACACTTTTAGGGTGATGCAATTTTTGCCGTTGCCTTAGACCTCAAAGGCAACATTTTGACTATCTAAGGCAACATAAGTAATACTGTTGCAATAGAACCCTATTTGGGTCTATGGCAACACCCATAGGTATCTGTAGCAACATTCCAAAATGTTTCTATAGATATTAACTTTCTGAATTTGTGGGGCCCACAATGTAGAGCATATTTGATTTTTTAATAAAAATAAATATTTATTTAATAAAATGCTATTGCACAGAATTTGATATTTAAACAGTAATTTATTTAAATAAATATTTTATTTCAACATTTGAAATAGTACAAATTCCTGACTCCACTATTTTACAATTCAATGATATATAACATTGATATTTACATATACAGATATTCCTCACTACATCACTCAGTTCACTCATTACATATGTAGTTTCAATTTATACAAACACCGACACTGACAAATATATGACGAGCTGAGTGCCGAGCCGAAGGCGAGCCGAGAAGCAGGTCCGGGCGCAGCGCCGGCGGGGGTCCGGGGCACCGCCCGATTCATCCGATTTCGGAAGATCGAGCCTTCTTTGAAACGACGTAAAATGATGCACAAATGAACACCTCCTGCAAATTTGAACACCTCCTCGATTGACTTTTGCAACTCTTTCATGGCTTCTTCTGAATCATCCGACCTTTTTCCCGCCATCATTCTTAGCAAATTGTTCAGTGAAAACTGAAATAACCTTGCTTTTAGCTCTGCCTTGGTAAAAGACCTGAAACCATGATAAATAAAAATTGACATTTCATCGAACATGTTGCGTGTTAATAAGTAATACATTACCCTTCATCGAACATGTTGCCTAATCACCTAATCACAATCGCTGGCATAACCACCCATTCCTTCATTCCATAAAACAATAACAGCAACCTACCATTCCACCACCAACTTCCTTTCACCAATCCAAACTGCCTTAACCCAAACTCCTCCCTGCTACATTTCAAGCAACAACAACCTTCTATCGATTTCATACCAACAAGCCTCTACAACAAACATCAAAACCCCTCTGCACATTCATTACTCCATTCAACCACTGCATACTTCATTATCGAAACCCCTACCAGCAAACTGCATTTTCTTCCAAACTACCATCTCACAACCAAAACATCCCAAACACGCAACAACAAACAAAGCTCTAACCTATCACTTCATATACTTCAACCTCCATCACACCTTCATATCCAACTTCTACAACCTGCGACAACCAGATTCACCATCCAGCTACAATCAGCCACAAACTCCTGTCCCTATCACCTAACGAACTCGAACCATTTCTGCACATAGCACAACAAATCCCTTCCTCTACAATCTGTCACAACCAATTCGCATCTCCTCACTAACCCTATGCCTTCACCATCACAACAACCACCTACCTGCCTTCTCCGACAACCCGAACTACCCCTACACCCTAACTTCCTCACCAATCAAACTGAAAACCAACCTGTTAAAAACTCCTCCAAATCGCGAACCCACCAGCGCCTCCCATATCAAATTCACCAACCGCAATTTCAGTAACCCATCGACCAGAACTACCTTAAATCACCATTGGCCTCACCTCCATCGCTTGAAATTTCAATCGCAATCACCCACTGCCGTAACCCAGTCCAATCATGACCTAACTCCAATAACAATCGCCGATTCACAAGCGGAACAGACATTTCCAGATCTCAACAACAAAGCAAACGGTGCTCGACATGTAGGCAAACAGCAGCGAAATTGGAGGTGAGAACGAAATGGGAACGAAGCTTGTCTGAGATCACTACCAAACTTTGAAAAAAGGACGAGATTTTGTTTTTGGAAGAAAAAAAAAGAAACGAAAATATGATTTGGAAATTAGGGATTTGGAAATTGGGGGTGAGAACGAAAATGAAATGAAAAGTAAAGCGGGAAAACGAAAATTTGGAGCAAATTGTAGCGGTGATCCAGTTTAACAATCGGATTAAATGTAGACCGTTGGATCGTATTCACGCGGATTGCTAATTTTATTAATTTTTTAATTTGAATACATCTATAGCAACACTATATAAAAATGTTGCATCGTGTTACACTTTTTTAGCTAGAGCAACACATTTTTATGGCTAAGGTAACACCATAAATACAACATTGTAGTAGGACCAAAATTTTATATCTATCGCAACATTTTAGCTGGCAACACCTTGCAAAAATGTTGCAGAAGGTCATTTATGGCGTAGTGGTAATCTCCCCTGCTTTGGTAGAGGGCATGTCCTCTTGGAAACGAATGGAGGACCCACTATCCTCAATACTCATATTGGCAGTTCCAAAGGAGTCGATTACATCTGGAATTGGCCTAAGACCAACAAAAGGATCCTCCAAAGTCTATAAAAGAGTCTCAAATATGGACGTAGTTGGTGGAGGCGGGGTCAGAGTCCTCTTTTTAGGACATCTAATCTTAAGGCTTTTTCTCTGAAGGGGTTGCTGACCATCATCGTCTTCACCTTCTTCACCATGTTCTCTTACTCCTTCATCTCTTATCCCTCCTTCTTCGAAGTGCTCTTGTATTCTGCCAGCCTCGATTACTAGACTTTGGACCCGGGGTACTAGTGAGTGGTCTCCATCTTCTCTGGACAAAGAATCGTCCAAATTACTATCGGTGGCCTCCGGAGCAGCACTAACACTACGATCAAGTTCCAACAAATTACAAGCATGCGGATTTTCATTGCTGACCAATGACTTGGCTTCTCTCTCTTTCTCCGGGATTAAATGAAGTTGTCGAATAGTCTTTGCCAAGGTTGCATTGCTGAGCCTGCACTTATATCTATAAAGAACAAAATAGAAGTTCAGATATAGCTAAGCTATGACCACGAAGTCACATGGAAAAAGCAAGAACTTAACTTACGAGGAGACAAACATCGTTGTACAAACCTAGGAGGACAGCGAACAAAAAAAATCTTCTTTCAATTAGCTTAATTTATTCCAAGTGCTGATTATCATTCGAAAATTCCTAGATGGCTCCAAGAAGATGAGGGAAGGATTTCCCTTATAGCACTTGAAACTGAACAGATGTCAAATCTCTTGATTACTGGGGACTCGATCGAAGTTGTGAGTGAATATAATGAACAGACCATAAAGGAAGGCATAGTTGTTCGGATGGAGTTGTGCAGGAGCTAATCTCATAAAGTGTAGAACCCATTGGATGAACTGATTCAATGGTGGGATGCCTTCTACCAAGCACATATACCTTTTACATGTTGTATACCCATCTAGTAGATGGTGTGCACTCTAATGACATGTCGGAACTAATACATCCTCAAATGAGATACCATGTCTATAAAAAATTCTCCTGAGATACCCTTCCTCAATTTAGAAGCGATGGAATCAGCTAGATCATCTAATATAATCGCATCATCCAGAGTATCTGGAGCAGATTCAACTTCTGGTCCTTCTACAGGCTCTATTGGAATTATCGAAACCTGTTATTCTACTTATGAATTTTTTGGTTGAGGTACAGGTTGTACCAGAGTTTTTTGTGCAAGTGGAATCGTAGTTGAGCTTAACTTGGTATCTGACTCGGCATGTCTGGTAGTTGATAGACGTGCAGTTTGAGCAGAGAGACGCTCGAATGTCCATGAGCCATAGCTATCAAAACCTAACATATAATTAGTATCAGATTGATTAAAAGTCATGCCCCATGCCAATGTGAAAATCTAGTGCAGTGTCATGCAGTGCTGATTTCCGATATTGTGCAACAGTTCATTTAAAAGTTTGGATTTTATCCGTAGTGACCGTCATTGCTGACCATCCCAATGGGTTTCACGTCATTTGTTATGCCTTGAAATGCCCAACAATTTGGAGGATAACATTGACGAGATCCAGACATTGATCAAAAGTACAATTCTTTTAAGAGATTTTGAAGACAAAAAATCCCTTAGGGTAGGTCGGTACCAATCCATACCCTTGGTGGGTTTTCTTCTCCTTTGCATTTTGTTCTCTCATCCTAAGCATTGCCATCGACATGGAATCCTCCGACGTTCATCTCCATATCCACCACCACCCACCTATGAACGTTCAAGTTCGAGAAAGCAATCAATTTAAGGCTAGAATCATGATATTGGTCAAAGGCAAATGGATCGGGTATGGTCCTCCAAGCTCGTTCAGTGGCCAGCTAGGGGGTAGAGGCGGCCATTTGTAAGTCGAAGTATGTTGATGGTCGGTGGCGAGGAAAGGAAAGTAGTGGCAGGTGGGTTTGAAGATGAGATGCTTTAATGGAAGATCTCAAAGCTAAGGCACAATTGCAAACAAAGTGAAAAGAAAGAAAATAGAAGGCTTGAGTATATATGCCATGATCCAAGTCGCTATATTCCAAGGTTATGGATAAGTACCGATCCATGCCTATGGATCTGAACTGAACAATCAACTTATAAAAAATTGAAAAATAAAAAATGAAATATCTATGCATATATGTCTGCATATATATCCAGTGCATACATTGTACTAAGGCACGATGGAAAATCAAAGCACTTGTGTGTACATGTTCAGCATTCAATAATTAGAGCTGAATGAAAGCAGATTCAAACCTAAAAAATACAAAAAAGGAATCAGTTTAAAATCATCGAACTCAGAATGATGAATCATGGGAGCATATTCCAGTTTTTATAGTCTTAGGTGTTAGCAAAACATCATAACGAATGACTGTAGACATAACACTTTGCCGAAAAGGTCCAAAAAAGGATAACAACTATTCGAAGCATAGATTGGAGCCTGATATGACAATTCCAACTTGTCTCGATTCAAATCACATCGTGTTTGCAACAAGATCCATTTTAAGGGGCAAGTGTTATCTAGCCTTTTGACCAGGCAGTATTTAGACTAATTTGATGGATAGAACTCAAAAGCTACCAAGATAGAAGGCTCAAAGAGATAGCCGTAAAGTCCAAAAACCAAATATAATCGAGATCACAAGACAAAACCAAAGCCAACCCTAGAGTTCAACAACCTAATACATCAACATGATGGATCGATACCGATCCATGGCTATGGATCGATACCCACCTATAGGATCTCCCCAAAACCACTCCATTTTAATCATGCTACTTAGTTTCGATGCTAAAAGCCTATTCGTCGATATAGATCGTTCGCATATCAATGGCTATCGAATGGTCCAAGCACTGGAAGCCAACAAGTTTGATCCTCCACCGATCCATCCAATTGACCCAGAAACAAGCTCATAGCACTACAAATAAGTTTGGAAACACATATCTAACGATATATTACTTCGATCCAAAGCGGATAGATCCATCCATAAGTTGATCTTATGCATTGGTACCGATCCATAGCTGTTTGCTGGCAAGGCCACATCTTCTCGAATACCACTACCACTACATCATGGAGAACGTGGAGGAGGATGTGCTAGAGCTTTTTCCGATGACCTACAGCTATAAATAGGCATGAAGGGGCTTCATTTCGAGGATCTTTTAGCTCTCTAGCAATCTTTCACATATTTCTTGTAACTGGCTATCGAGTGGTGCCAAACCATAAGAACAACACCTATAAATCAACAATATCATTAATAAAAATCTCAAGTGGACGTAGGCAACGATTAGCTAAACCATTATAAGCGTGTGTTGTTCTGTTTTTACTCATTTTAATTTACTTTTCATCATTTTTATTCTCTACTTAATCTATTGGGTGTTGGTGCCACATTTTGTTACTAACAGCATATAAACACTAGTTTAGACTAAAGCTCATGTGATTCCATAAAACCATGACAAGCTTTGGGACCAAAGAGCTTAATTATATGCATATCCATATCCCATAATGTCCAAAGCTAATAACCATGTCCTAGTCCTTAATCGTATAAATTAGCCAAGATTATAATCAAATCGAGATTTTCACCAATTCTATTTAGGGTTACAAAAGTTCAATTTTAAGACTAGAGAAATAAATGATCGCCCCCACCTTCATGCCCATAAGTCGATATTTCTAGAGGTTGTAAGATGCGGCATGGATGTTATGCGGCAAGTCTATTATGTGGCATTGAGGTTCATCTCGATGGCGCTAAGGATATTGCTTTGATTTGATGACTTGCAACATTCTCTAGTGTATTAATGGCATCACCAAGGCGCGATATTGATAATAAGCAATATTGATAATAGGCAATAGTTATAACAAGTGGAATTAATAATAAGTGGCACTGATAACAAATGGCATTGATATCAGACGGCATTGGTAACAATCTGTATTGATAACATACAACATTGATTATAGGTGACATTAATAAGAGATGGAATTGGTGATGAGTGGCTTCACAGAGCAACATCAGAAGGAAATGACATTGATAAGAGGCTGTATCAATGTTGAAGCAGTATTGATGAGATGCGACATCAATAAGAGGCGACATTGGAGCAATTTGGCATTATCAGTAATTCGATATCAATCGTTAAAGCATATGACATCATTTAGAGGTGATATGCGACATCAATGAGATGCGGCATTAATATCCCTTTATATTGCCTCATGTATTTCCTTGATTGATGAGGTGCGGTACCAATAAAACGCGATATTACTTGATAGGCGATATGGAAGAGGAGTGATATTTGCTAAAAGTGACATTGATTAGAGGCAACATTTGACATTCATTTATTCAACATCGACCCTTACTTTGGTGAAGGATTCCATGTTTTGAGGATTGGCTTACAATCATGAATTCCTCGGTTTTGGCATGAAGCTTTTAGCTTCGACATGGGGTTTTCACTTCAATATGACTTTGTGCTTTGAAGTCATATATTTTCTGAGATTAGTAAGCCTTCGGCATTATTAACCGCGTCATTTTTCTTCACTTTTGACATAAATGCCTTTGCTTATACCCTTTGGAAATTAAGTGGATAATAATATTGTATGCCTTTCCAATATCCGAAGGAAGACAACTAGCGATTATAACCTAAAATCCTAAAGAATTAATTGCTAGAAGCTGTCATTCATCATCAACTATTGTTAATAATGTTGTGGCCCTAACACTCCTTACTCAATTAGGATGGACATTTCTAGTACGTCATTAAACCATAATCCATATGTATTAACTTACCTCCATGGCTCTTGAATAATGCAGTCCATCCATTACTTTAATTTTTACACACCCCATTATGGGATAAATTATGCATTCCTACACTTAAGTGAGTAGGAAATATGAACTATGCACATTTCGAATAACTCACTATAAAATTGGTTTGGTGTGATAACTTCCACCACCTATCTTGCCTCCTTTAACCTTGATTCAACCTACATCCTCTATGCATGTTTGCTATCTCGTTACTCTCTTCTCCAATCATACTACTATCTTCTTTCAATCAAATCTCTTGATAATATTTTAACTTTGGTATTTACTTTCTTTATCCTTGATCTTTCATGCGAGTATATCTTAGGATGTGCAAAAGTGTTCTTTGATATTATTCCCCATTCCTTTATGGCTTTTACACAATCTAATCAAACATTCCTAGGTTCATTCCAATATTCCTTATATATTTAATAGGGATTCCTTGTTGCTATCTTACGAGCATTCATAGCCTTGACTTTTACCACGTCTTACCTAGGCAGTTATCTCTATCTACTGCATATCAAAAATTGGTTAGGTTTTAACCACACTTTATAATGCTAAAACTTCACAATTATGAAGCACCTAATCCAAAACCTTTATCTTTGAAAATATAAACTTAGAAACATTTTTATCAAATTCAAAAATTACTTAGTTTCCAAAAAGAAGCCATGAGAAATATCTCTTTTCAAAGACCTTCCACAACAAAGATTTATTTCTTTAGTAGTTGGATTTTTAACTCAAAACATTCAAAAACTCAATTATCATACCAAACCATTTTTCAAGAACATCTTCTATAACCTTAAAGAAAATGAAAACTGAAGTAGACAAGGATAGCTTCCATCCTATTGCTTTCCTATTATTCATGCTGTTTCCGCTTTCAACGTTAGCGCGAATTTTAATAGCATATAAGGGGGACTTCTAAAAGATACAAGTAATTGCAACATCTATCTAAGCGTATGCATAAAACATATGTGCAATTACTACATATCTTTGGAATTTATCCATTCTTCATATCCTATTCCTATTGCTTCTCTCCTATATTATTTCTAACTAGATTACTAATCCTATTTTTATATAAATTCCTTATGTAATTTCTATCTAAATCTCCTAATACTACTACTATTAAAAAATTTCTACCTAAACCATCTTCAAGTGGCTTTCACTTCTCTAATAAAATATTTCTCCTATCTTCAGCATTGGACATTCTAACCCTTCTATTCTCTTTACCCCCTTTCAATAAGTTACCATCTTCATTTATCCACCTCTTAGAAAGAATTTAAAAAAGGAACTTCCAAATTTTTAAAAATAGAAAAATTCATTGAGCCAAACCAATGCCCTATTTCTCACTTATTTCAAAAATGGAAAAGCCTTTATCAAAAATCTTTAAACCAAAACTTTTTGACTCAATCAATTTTAAACTAAGAATTTCAAATTTTCCTTATCTTTCGAAACAGCTTCCCAATAAACTTTTTGAAAAAGCTATTCAAAACATTTTAAGGAATTTTCAAAAATATTTTTGTCAAATTCTTTCATATAGGGTCAAACTCAGAAATGGACTTTATTCGTCCTTCCTTTTGAACTCCTTTCTTCCCTACCCGATCTTCATAAAAATTCGGTTATCTTCTTGTAGTGATTAATGTACATCTTCTTGCGGGAACTTGCTTCTCTCCTTCTTCACATCTTTCTTCTGCATGCTTGCAAGATATAGGTTCTTACTTCCCATTTGTCTGGATGAAGTGTACATCTTTAATTGGCAATCCATCGAAGTCCATGATCATAAGGGATCCTATGCCAAACAAAATACTCAAGTACCATCCAGCCTCCCAGATCCTTCTATATGTCATGCTCATGCTCTTCCTGGTCAATGCCTTCATTACAACCTGCACTCCATGCGGTAATCGGGGTAGGTTAATAAATTTAACTCTATTTATTTTTCTAACTCAAAGTTGCCTCATCCACCCTATTGAAATATGGTCACACCTACTTCTATAGTCAGAATTCATAAATTTTAGCATACAATATATATATATATATAATTATAAATACAAATACAAATACGTTCTCTCTACGTATCCTAATTCCTATGATTAACTAATTTAAGCTCTGCTATAAAATATAACAACCCATACCTTAATGGGTCCGAATTTCGACTAAATCAAAACCTAAGTCCATTAGGGTACAGATCATTGGTTTTGGTAACCTTCAATAAACATAAGCATATCAGAGAGCGATCAATATAAACTCATGGCAAAATAAAATATAATAGAACATAAATACTAACTAAGGCTACTACCTTGGAAACAATATTATTCCTTGGATGTCTAGTTTCCTTACCAGCACCGAGCATGAATGAGAAGACTTCACCATCTACCATTCCTGTCTTGCACCAGTAGCATGTCCCTTTAGTCTATCCCATGGGTTATAATGAGTAAGGGGTCAAAATAATATTCTGGTGATTGAAAAAATTACATACTTTATCCATAACACTATTTTATGCCGATTAATTTCCATTTATGTGTCATGTCTATTATTTATGGCTAATCTATTAAATCCTATGTGCGCGTATGATAAGCCTAAACTCCTTCGAGGTATAACTATATGTATGCCTAACCTCCTTTGAGGTATAACTATATGTATGCCAATATAAATATATATCTAAACCTTTCACTACCCAAAAACCCCAGCCACTTAATACTTCTTAAATAGGGAGGAGGCATATGCAACAGTTATTTAATATCTCAATCCCCAAAGCAGGCCCTCCGCAACATATATGCTAGTCGATCGATTCTAGCTACAAAGACCGATGATCCTCACATACGGCTTTATAATTTATAATTTGATTGCCATACCACTAATGCATCTCAAAGACTCGTGTAAGGTTTAACTAGCCCACCTTCACAAACAAACATCTAATCAACTTACTTTGAGATCTATGTGTATCTCATATGAATTCTACACTAGTAGAAAGCGAAATCCGTCCGGGCATAACCCAAGCCTTTGCTATCGACCACTCGGGATGGCTGGTGGTCATAACATATATACTAGCCCTACTGCAAAATATTGGTCCAACAAAAGTACTAACATAGACCACCAACCTTCCTCAGTTAACATCCCATATAAATTAACCTAATGTAAGTCAAGGAAAATGCCCCTCTCAGTTACTTAATACCTCTTATTAGAAATGAAGCAGACCTCATTTCCTTAAAAGTACTGGACTATTTAATACATCAAATCCGAGACGAACCCTTGGTATATTTCCTCTACCATCCACAAACGCATATCCCTTTCCCATGGGTCCTATGGTTGGATATGTTCCACATCAGCAGTAAGTATACACAACTACGGGTAGCCACTAGGTGAAGGGTAGACTTCTATTGTGTAGCTCTACCGACCTTGCATCCCACTCCACTAAACCAAACCAATTATCCTAGGCCTAAATATTAGGCTAGGCCACTAATTAACACTTATCCTAAACGTATAATTAGGGCAATATAATTTAGCATTATGAAAATTATACTACCTTCTGGAATTTAATTCCAATCTTATCCTCTTATTTATTATACTCTATAAATGTCAATTGTCCGTAATAAATGGTCATTATTATTCTATTTGGACAATCTCTAATAACATTATTTATTCTTCTAACTCAACTTATTATGCCTATTTATTTCCCCATAAATGCCATATTAAACTCTTAATTTGTCCTCATTTAATTCCTTTAACTCTATATTAATTACAAATGTATTGCCCATTAAATTTGTAGTTATTGTCCACAAATTTTGAAATTACTATTCCTTCCTTTTTCAACCTCCTAGTCATGTAATTACTATGCTACTAATAAATAATATGAATATCGTCCTAGATTATGCTATATATATATATATTTAATTGGTAAGCTGGGTTATACGTGTGTGTGTGTATATTTTCTTATTTCTCCCTATCAAGTCTGAAACTAAAACATTCTTTCCATGTTTTAATTTATCAAAGCTGTCCTCCCTAAAAGGATTACCATTATAACTTTCCATAAACTATCCAATAATAAGATTTTTTCTCCATTTGAAATTACAAGGAATTATTTGTTTTCTTTTGCTGAAATAGATAATGCAAACTACAGAGAAGAATACTCATACTTTACATATCTCTTTCCTTTTAGTGTATTCCTTGTTAATTCAAAACGATGAACTTTTATTTATTTTGGAATTGGATAATTTATGGAAAAACCTCTCGGTACTGAGAGATTTGTCTTGGTACCGAGACTTTTTGTCTTCCTCGAGTTCTTATTTAAGTCCTTTGGGACTTAGAGAATTTTGTTTCATTTTGTTTTCTTCCTTTCTCCCTAAGATGATTGCTTTTTCCGCAACTTTTTTTGATTCTTTGTTGCCAAAACCTTCAATTTCCTATGCCATCACCGATCTCTATACGTCGTCGACCAACTCCAGCCACCGCCGATCTCAAAGTGAGTGCCATTATCAAGTGATTGCTACCACCGAACTTCAAATAGCCTCCAAGAAAAGTTCGGGCCAGAGACTTCCAAGCTTCGGTCACCGATCAGAAACTGTAAGCTTCCCAAGGTTGGAGATTAGTCGAATCAATATGGCATTGGCGATGGTGGTGGTGTGGCCATGTGCTATTGGAGGAGATGGTCAAAGTTTAGTTCATGCTTGATTTTTGTTGAATTCGAATGTTGCCTTGGTTGGGCACGCACCGTTTCAAAGACAAGTCTGACTCTCTGGCTTTGGCAAACTCTTGTCAATGCGTGGTTAATCTAGTATCATTGCTTGAGTTTCAATAAGACGGTTCTTGTCTAAGAATGGTTGTGTTGGATGATTCCATTGAGCTTCTTTTCCTTTTGCCGCACTTCCTGTGTTCCTGAAAAGAAAAGCTTTTTGTGCCGCTTCGGATAGTAGCTCTGTTTCGATAAATCATCGATAACAGATAAGTTTCGACATATAATAACATTGTACGACAATGGCTCATTTTTCTAGCATGGGCGAGCTATTTACACATGATGGTCCATTTGTTGTATTCAGGGCATAGGGCTCACACTGTGTAGACTAACACATCTCATTTGTCCTGGCCAACACTCGGAATCCGATTGGTCAACACATATTTACATCCTTTGGATTCTGGGTATTGGTTATACGAGTTTATTATTAAAATTAAATCATACATGGCCGTGTTGAACACTAAGTTTTCCTATTTAGAGTGACTCACCGATCACCACGCTCCAAGGCTGGTGAAGGTACATCAACTCCTCCAGAAGCTGGATGTTCCAAAGCCCCAACTTTTCTAATCATTCATGTCCGACCCGACCATTCTATTATATCGGAGTTGGAAGCCTCTATAATTCCAATAGAGCCAATGGCAGACCAGTCGTGCCTTTTGAATGATCCAAGAAGCTTTAGAATATTGAATGATCTGCCGAAGCAAATGTTAACAATTTTGACTGCTAAATGCTTCAAAATATGTGTCATCAGCATAGAATCCCTAAAGACGACGTTCTTCTTCCCTAGCGAGCTGAGTTTGCACATAACCCTTGTGGGATACACAACGTGTAACTGTTACATGTGCTTAAACGGTGACGTCCTACCTTTCAATCTCTTTCTCCAGACGGCTTTGCGACAACTTGGACTAGCTCCGTTCCAAATACACCTGAACAAATATGCTCTTTTAAGCTCACTATATGTTCTTTTCATGAATTGGTTCAACTGAGCGCCAACTTTTGATGAGCTTACTTATCTATTGCACTTTAAGAGAAGATAGGGTTCCTCTTCCTCCATTATTATTGAAGCCTAGTGCTAGTGCAAGGTCATCGAAAAGCTCCACAACAAATGCTCAGCGGTTAAAAATGAGTATTTATATGTTCGACGCCCATATGGATTCAACAAAATATAGATATCTGGAAGTAAGCATTCTTTCCTTTGCCTCCCATGCACTTGAATTATTTTTATTCAAGTCCTAACCTATTGTTTGTTTCTTCTTAGGCATTTCGGATCGAGAAGACCTTGAGCAGCATGAAGATATGCTCAATGGCTAAATAAAGGTGGGATTCCAACAACGTATCATTTCTTTTCTCATTACCAATGAGAATCTTTGGCAGTGTTGCTTGCCGCTTTTTGATCGGATTGTTATTCTGGATTCCACTCCTTTGAGTAGCTTTGGAGCACCCGCTCGAACCACCCATCATACTCATAGCTCTGATGAGACTCTATGAGGCAAGGTAGAAGGACCTTTAGGAGCGGTACACGCGGAGGAAGAAGCTTCCATTGACGATTCCCCGGGAAGAGGGGACGAAGGAGCTAGAATGTCTTTGAATCTCGAAGAGGATAAAGATAAGGGAGTTGGGAGGAGAGAAGTGAAAGAACCTATGGTAGAAGAGGAAGGAGAAGCCATTGATGATAGTAATGATGACTATTAAGTCAGCGCAGAGAAGGGCGAATCATTTAGAGAAAGCCGTGGACTTCACAACTCGCCCCATTCGGAGCACATGGCCGTTGAGACTTCGAATAGTGGTGATGAGTAATTTACACTACCTCCAAGAGAGACAACTCCTTATGTTGATTCCTTTGGCGATGTCTTCTTTGCCGGTCTAGGTGATCTTGGCGAGATCAACTTCACCATCTGAGATATTTAAGATAAAACGGGCTCTGGTTTCACCCTCTCGCCTGGAGGGTTTATAAGTGAAGGTGTCAAGACTCCATCTCCGGTTTCTTGTCAACATGGTCTATAGATTACTTTGGGGGTCATCGGTGTCACACACTTGACTAAGATCACGATCATGCATCCTTGCATACCCTTGTGCTTTTCAAAGTCATGATTCTTATACTATTTTTCTTGTTTCAGGTTCCGTGGTTCGTGGCTATTACGAGAAGCTCTCCTACAATGCTAGTGCACATAAACGTCAAACTCCTGATCCTAATTGCCTCGTCGCTACAAAATCGAGGAAAAGAGTGAAGAAGTAAGGATCTCGAAGCTGATGAAGCTTGTAAAACTGAAAGAGAAAGAGATAGGGAGAGAGAGAAAGAGAGAAAGAAGAAAGAGGCTGAAAGTGGTTGTCCCACAACGCTAACAAACACCTAAGAGAATCCACCAAGCGTCATGGGCCTCCTTTGACTACAGTCCCACCACAAACACAAGTTCAAACTTCTTCCATACAACAAGTTCCAGTCTCTGATGCTATGAAAACTATAGTCCCACCTGCATCTAAGGGAGTCTGCGCTCCAATATTTACTCTTTCGGTTGGTCCTCCAAGCTTACAAGCTGCATTCCCTCTCCTTTTCTTACACAGCGTCAAGTTTGATCAGGACATCTCAAATACTTCGAGAGAGGTGGTGGAGCGAGATTTGAAGAGTATTGAGAAGCACATCGACGATGGGTTGAAGTGGAAGAAGTTATATGCTGCCCTCTCTGAAGTTAACAAGATCAACTATACCAACATTCGCTCCTTCGAATCCAAGAAAGCTGACTTTGAGCGAATGATCGAGGAGAGGAATTATGATTTGGTTAAAGTCGTCAGAGAGAGGGATCTCCCTCTTAAAAAGAAAGCCAGCACTGACAAGCTGATGGAAGAGCTAAAGCTCGCCCATGATTGCATTGAAATCATGATGCGCAACAACATAAAGATCACACACGAAGAGGGGGCTGAGCTAAAGACGCAAATTACTGAAAAGGACCAGCTATCAAGAACAAAGATGAGATCATTCAGGCCTGGATTAGACAACTTCATAGCGAGCTGTTGAATTTACTAGGTTCCGAGAGGAGAGTCAAAAGGTCGAAAAAGAAAAGAAGAAACTTGTCGATGAGATGGAGCAACAATTCATTGAAAAATACACCAACGACCTTGAACTTGCAATTTCTCAACAAGAGCTCAAAGAAAGGAAGAGAGATACATAACTAGCAAAGATCTCGATGCCAACATATCGCACTTCTATACCAGTTTTTTTACGAACAAGAATCTGAGACGGCTAGGGAATGACTATCCTGAAACCTCACTAGCATTTGGGAAGAAGTGATGCGCAGGGCTGTGTTGGCTGGATATAATTTCTTTGAGGAAGAGCTGATGGCTGTGTACCTCAATGTCGAGGACATAGCATTTCCTTCTATTGGAAAGGCCCTCCTAGCAGAAGAGGCTGCTAATTTTGCTGCAGCTGTCGCTAAATCTCTCGCTGGCCGGAGCTCTTCGGCTCAGCAAGAAGTGTCAACTCCAAAGCTGGATAGTCAGTGGCAATTACTCCTACATATTTGGGGTTTAGCTCCAAAACCACCCAAGTGATTCCTACCTCTGCCGTAGCCACTTCTTTTCATGAGCCCTACACTGCGCCGACAGAGGGTCAATTTGAAATGCATAAGGATGAAGAGGAATTTGATGTTGATATCCGGGAAAGAAGCACAAGCTCAAGTATTTCTCTTATTTTGCCTGTTTTCCAAAAGCACCAGTTTACTTTCAAGTCTTTTACTAAACTGTACTACTCTATCCGTCAACTTGTAGGTCAACCACACATGCCTCCTCTGCCCTTGGCTAAGCAAGGCACATGAACTGCAGCTATCTTTACTATGTCAACCACCATCTCCACGGGGCTTACGCAACTGCTCTTGTCTTCTATTTTGGCCTAGGGCCTGATTCCGAGAAGATAGCTACCCTAGAGAATTTGGAGGATGTTTCTGCCTCCTAGGAGGGCGATTTGATGATTCTAAGTGCTTCGGACCCGACTGTGCACGAGACTATGATCGAAAGGCTAAGGAAGGATATAGAGTTAATTAGGGTTAAGAAAGAGCCTGGAGTTACTAAGGCTGCTCCTACTAAGCAAACAAGCCCGAGACTCAAAATTCCTGCACTGAAGATCTGGCCCCTAGGACAAAGCCCATTGAGACACTGGCCGACCAATCTAAAGTGCTGTACATTACAACTGGCTATGAATCCACATAGTCAGAAGGCAATACTCCCCTGATAGAGCGACTAAGGATGAGAAGAAAAAACACAAGAGTCGTCCTTTTGGCAGTAAAGACGGAAAGAGGGGGAAGAAGTGAAGTGTGCTTTGAGGCTATTGACATGGTAGCCTGGTTTCATTTTTGGAGTTTGTCATGTCCAAGTCTGTATATTTTGCTTTTTTTCTTTAAGGGTCGAGGGATTGTGCGGGTACTGCCCCCGCTGTTTAGCAGTACATACACACAAATTCCTCAAATCAACATCAATGAAATGCTTCAAGTGTGATAAATTTAGCCATATGAAAAAGGACTGTCCACTACTCAATAATGATAAAAAGAAACACAAATTCGAAAATTTCAAGAAAAAGAGAAGAGCATTTCAAGTAACTTGGGATGACTCCGACTCTTCCTCTTCATCCGACAGCAACAGTGACTCGGAACAAGCAAATGTTTGCTTCATGGCTAGCACATATGAGGCATGTCCTGAATTAACATATGATGAGATTCTTGAAATTAGTATAGAATTAGATGAAAAGTATAGAGAAATAAAAAATTAAATAAAGAAAACGTGGGAAAATTAAATAGAGCTGAATTGGAAATTGGATTGTTAAAAGATGAGAAAACTATTTTAGAAGAAGAGTTAGAATTAGCACAAAAATAATGTAAAAAATTATCATCTCAAAATGCTACTCTAATACATGATATAGAAAATAATAGAATAGAGAATATAAACTTGATAAAGAAAAGTGTGAATTGAAACAAAATTGGAATTAGCAAATATAGAAATTTCTAATCTCAGAAATAAATTAGATAAAATTACTAACAATGTTTCAAAATTTAATAAAGGAAAGCAAAATTTGGAAAATTTGATAAAAATTTCAAAACCATCAAGAAATAGGAAGGGATTAGGATTTAACAAAAAAAAATCATAAACTTTCAAGAAATAATTTGTTTTCTAATAATAATCAACGATTTAAGAAGTATAGTACATTATATACTAATTTTAGAAAAACAAAGTTACAAAAATGATTAAAATATGGATTCTTATAACAAATAACAAATTGATTAGACAAAAACACATAGATGTATTTTTAAAAGATATAGTTCATAATGAAAATTACATCTCTAAAGGTCACAAACCCTCATGGGTATGGCTACCTTCTCCTACTAACACATAGGATCATAACAGAGGAAGTGGGTACCAATTAAGACCTTTTATTATTTTGCAGGTACCCAAAAACAAAATTAATAATAAGGAGAAATGGTTACTCGATAGTATGCTCCAAGCATATGACGGGAAATGCACACATGCTATCAAACATCACTTACATGGATGGTGGCACGGTCACTTTTGGGGATAATTCCAAAGGATATGTTATTGGGATTAGAAACGTCATCAATGTCGGTATATCTACTTCTCCTATTATTTCAAATGTATTATTAGTTAAAAACTTGAAACATAATTTACTAAGTATAAGTCAATTATGCGATAAGGGATTTAGAATCGATTTTGAAAAAGATAAATACAATATATTTGATCAAAATAAAATTTTAATTTTTGAAGGAACAAGAAATTGAAATATTTATTTTCTAAACATGAATATTAATCACAATAATGATTTTTGCTTAGCCGCAAATCATGATGATCCATGGATATGGCATAAAAGATTTTGTCACATAAATTTCAAATATATAAACATATTAGCTAAAAATAATTTGGTAAGAGGATTAACCAAAATCAATTTTAAAGTTAAAAATCTATGCGATGCATGTCAAATCGGAAAATTAAAGAAAAGCTCATTTAAGTCTAAAAAGGAAATCTTTATTAAACAACCTCTTGAATTACTTCATTTGGACTTATTTGGTCCAACTCAAGTATGTTCGATAAATCACAATAAATATGTTTTTGTAATTGTAGATGATTTTTCTAGGTATACTTGGATACTATTTTCAAAATATAAAAGTGATACATTCGAAATGTTTAAAATTTTTGCTAAACGAATTAAGACTCAAATGGATTTAAAAATAAAAAATATAAGAAGTGATCAAGGTGGAGAATTTGAAAATGAACTATTTACAAATTTTTGTAATAAAAAGGGAATTAGCCATAATTTTTCATTCCCACGAACACCACAATATAAACGAAGCAGTTGAAAGAAAAAATCGCACCTTGCAAGAATGTGTTCGAACTTCCATAAATGTCGGTGGCTTACCAAAGAATTTTTGGGCCAAAGTAGTTGCTACTGTATGTTATGTATTAAATCGTGTAACCTTAGATCTATGACTAAAAATATATGTTATGAAATGCTCTACAAAAAGAAATCAAAAGTATTATATTTTCGAATATTTGAATCAAAATGTTTTATTCTAAACACAAAAGATAATCTTGGTAAATTCTATCAAAAAGCCGATGAAGGAATTTTTGTTGGTTATTCCAATCGAAGTAAGGCATACAGAATTTTAAACAAACAAACAAATGTTATAGAGGAAATCTTCATGTCTCATTTGATGAAGACTTTAAAAATATGGTTAAACTCCTTTCCCTCAACCAACTCTCTAAAAATAGTAAAAAGTTATATTATAAATGAGCTTATATTCCTCCTCAAAACTTTCTGTGATTGTTCTAATTATTAAAACAAATAATACTAAAAAATGTCCTCCGATCATGACTCCACCTATTCAACTATCGACTATAAATCTCCCTAATCGAATAGCACTTATGTTTTGCCAACTAAATCCACTCCTACATCGATTCATTCAGCCTCTCTAAACATTGTTACATCACCTACATACCACACTGGCTTTTCTCCTAAAGAAAAGAAAGCCAAACGTTCAATTGATCTACAATTAACATCTCTCACTGACAAGGTCGATGAAATATATCATTATCAATAAGAAATGATGGGAGTTAAACGTGAGACGTATTCGAACAATGACGTCAAGGATCTCATCTAAATTTTCTTGAAAAATGTATACTAGCAATTTGTGGTCATTCACCAACAAAAAATTGCATATATCAAAATCTCCTCGAATACAAGAAACTCCTACAAAAGCGTATAATATTACTCCGAGAAATCTGTGCAAACCAGGACCATCAATCCAAGCTTGGATTGACACACTAGCCCATCTGTGTTGGTCTCCACTGAAGCCGTTAATTGACGATACAAAAGTTGACCAAATTCATGGGATATGAAACAAATCCACAATTCTAAATTCTCCAACAAAAACTAAACTTATGCTATGCATCATATAAATTAAGCTTATTTGTTAATTTTTGGTATATATATTGCTTTATTGTATTAAAATTTCAATAAACTCTCATTGCTATTTTTTTTTTTTGAATATTTCAGAAAATACATACCACGGACGTCTGTCAAATGTTACGGAAAAAAAATTTCTGCAACCAAAGACGTCTATAGGAGTTCACAGACATCTGTCAAAACTCTCCTTTTATTTTTCCTACAACCACAGACGTCTATCGAATCTTTCTATTTATTTTTACTACAAACACAAACATCTGTGACTCCCCCACAGACGTCTGTCGCTGTTTCGACCTTACATTTTCAACAGCCTTATATAAATGAATTTATCCAATTCTTCACTTTTACCTCCATTTCAATTCCCAATTTATGAAACCCTAGCCTTCATAACCTTCAAATTCATCAATCAATGGTCCCCAAGAAGATGACCGTTTCTAAAAATAAAAAACAAGGTCAATCTTCCTCCTCCTCTCAAGCCCCGGTTACACAAGCTCACATAAACAAATGGCTCCATAACAATCCCACTATCATCAATCAATTTTAGGTGCTTTCCAAAAATAAAATCCATTCTGGACCCTTCAATCACCTTGGAAATGTCATAGAATATGACATTCTAGGGTTAACTATGGATGCTGGTTGCCTCAGCCTAATTAGCTATGATGAAAACAAGGTAATTATAGATCCTCTAGCTATCTACCTTTTCTATTCCAATTTATTGAGGATGAATGGTTGTGGTCAAATGTTTATGAAAAAGAAATCAAAATTGATGTATATGCAGTTAGCCATATATTAGGATGTTCTTATGAGGGAATTGACTTAACAGATATACCGAATCATGGTCTTTTACCCAAAGATGAAGTTACCCGTCAATATGGGAAGATAGGACGCCTCAATTGAAATCCATTTACCTACGCCCACGTGCTAGACTAATAAATAGAATGATAATCAACACAATCATTCCACGTCTATGTAGCCATGAGCAAATTTATCCCAATGACCATCGAGCTTTATATGCAATATTTGATCGTCTCCCGGTAAATTGGGCAAAATTTATTCATGACCAAATTAAAGGTTTTTGGACTCAGCATCATCGATCAATTGTATAAGCTTTGTACATAATGTGTATATTGCAAGATCTTGGAGTTCTTTCGTACTTATCATAATATGAAGAAATTACAACAAAAGATAGTGGTCCAAGATATCTATCTTTGATGCAACTTCCCAATAACCCACCTCCTATCTTCCCATTCGACCAATGGACTATACAACAGCATCAACAAGAACATCATGGTCCTCCTTCATCTAGTGCTCCTCATCATACTTACTCACCTCATCCTTCACAACAACCAACTTCCTCTAGTCATGCTACCGAATATTATTCGGATTTCAAAATACAAGAATCTCCTGTTGAACCAACGCAAAATGAATCTCTTTTTGATTTGGCATTTAGAAACCAAAAGATAATCACGACTAACTAGTGAGCCTTAAACAAAAAGATGACTGGATTGGAACTTCTTTCTCCACAAGGATGACAAAAATGGAGAAAACTTTGGACAAAGTAGTCTCTACTTTAGGGAAAGTTATGCGCAAAGTACGTGGTCGATCGTCTTCTCACTCATCACCTTCACCAACACCTCCACCTCGGGCTAAACACCTATTTATCGCGCTCAAGCTTCGCCTGAAGATACATCTCATGATAGAGGTGACAGAGGGAAGACTCCTATTCAAGCACAACCTAAGGGAGAAGAAGAAGATAGTGATGACATGTACATGTCTGATACTCCGCATTTTCAACAACAATCGTACATGGCATTTCAAGGCCTCTCAATTCAAGAAGATAAGGAGTACAATGACCAAGCACAATGGCCGGGCACATACGAGCAGGATCCGTCTTCTTATTGGGAATACTACGAGAACTATGGGAGCTTATCTTACTCACATAATCAGTACAATCAGCATTTTATTTTATCTTTTTACTATTTTGCAATTATCTATACTTGTGCTTGTTTTTTTCGCTATTTAAGACTTCTGCTACATTTTATTTGCACTTCCCTGTTTGATTTTTCATCTTAATATATAACATGTTATTTCTATTTGATATTTCTATATCTTATATCATTTCCTTCCATTTAGATAATGACAAAGGGGAAGGAATTTATGCATATACATAGGGGGAGACAAACATAATAATACTTCCATTTTTGATTGTATAGTTGTCATCATCAAAAAGGAGGAGATTATTAGAATCTCCATTTTATGTTTCAATGATAACAACTACACAATCATATATATATATATATATATATATATATATGTGTGTGTGTGTGTGTGTACTTTATCAAGATTACAAGTATATGCTAAAAGAAGACACCATACTCGAAGATATTGAGACTCAAAGAGAAACAAAGAGAAATGAAGATCCATCGACCATACTATAGTTAGTAAGGTTATTCTACTATAAAAGAGTCTTAGATAAAATATTGTTAAGGTCTCCTTGAGTATATATGCATACACGATCACACACTGTTTCATATGCATCAAAATTAAGTTGGAAAACTGATTTTACTACTCACAGACGTTTGAGATAAAACCACAGACATTTGTGACAATTCTCGAGTAAATATTTTCTGAAGTTACAGACATTAAGGTTTTACCATAGACGTCTGTCATATGTAAAAACTATCAATTTTGAAAAGACACTTCTGTTTGAAACAAAAAGAAATCAACCTTCATCAAAAGGTTACAGTCACTAAAATGAATTGATCTTCTCGGATAGTTACAACTCTTCATCTACACCCTTTTGAATCTATAAATACTACTTTGATTGAGATGTAGAAATTAACAAAACTTGAATTAATTGAATATTTTCCCTCTTGATTTTTTAACACTTTATTGCGTATAAATTTCTCACATACTCTCAATCTATTATAACCAAAATATAATTTTAGTTAAACCACTTCCTACAACTCAAAGCATTCATATTCACATACTTAAAGGAGTCATAAGAAGATTTGTACTATCGGTCAAAAACTGTGTTATTTGGAACACAAGATTGTCAGAAATATACTTTTGTATTAGCATATTCCTTTGGGAAAAGTGAGGGTCAGTTGGTTAAAGAAAATACCGAAGGGGGGCTTCGGGACTGGACGTAGGATGGGAAGTCTGAACCAGTATAAAAACTCTAGTTTGCATGCTTTTTATACTTTACTATTTATAGTATACTATAGCATTAGCTCATACACTTGCATATTATATACAAGTTAGATAATATACGATCAACAAGATTTTCATGATTTAGTTTACTTGCTTGTTTATGTGAGTAACTCACCACTATGTTTTAGATTATATTTTCTATGAATTCATTGAGTTGTTTGTTGGTATGGATTGAAATGGATGAAATTGAATTGCATGGTTTGGATTGATTGTTGTTGTGATGAGATCACATTAGTAATTGATCGGAAGGGGATGAATAAAATGGAAATATAAGATTTTAAAGAAAATGAAATATTTTTGGAAATAAATAACATATTTTAGAATGATTTTTATTTAAAACAAGAAATATTATTTATGGTAGAAAGTTATTTAGTGAATTGTTTTGAGTATTTTGTAAATAGATATCATATGGAAAACGATGAGTTTTGAGATTTGATTAAATAAGCTAAATTATGAATATTTAATTTTTTATTCATTTATTTTTTATTATAATTATATTTAAATGATCTTTATAAAATGGTATTTAAAAATTTTACTTTTGAAAGTAATTAGTTGATTCTATTTAAATTTAATAAATTGGAAGTTTGTAAAATAATATTTTGAAAGTAATATATTAGTACTTGATTATCATTACTTGTAATAAAAAGGAAATCATTTTAAATAGCCTTTGGGTATAAATATAAAAGAATTTGGATTAAGTTATCATGGAAAGTATAATTTTGGGGATTTGGAATTGAATTTTAATTTGTAGATTTCCTTGTAAATGAGAGGTTTGTTAATATTTATTTTTGGAAATTGTAAACAGATTTTAAGAAAGAATGATAATGTTATAAATTGATTTTCTTTCGATTAAATATTGATATTTGGAATTGTTTTAGAAATTTTGGGGAAAAGTGTATTTTAAAACCTCTTCTGAATTAATAAAGAATATAATTGTATGTTTTGATTGGTTTATATTTCTATGTAACGAGGAATTAGAATAAAAAAGTTATAATACCATTTGGTATGAGACTTTCGGTAATATTTCTCCAGTTATTCTCTACACTTGTTATATAGAATAATTGTGCGATGATGAGTGCGATTTACGGGTATTGAGTAAACAGGCGAGTAACACCAGGTGGTATGGGACGCTTAAGCTAATATTTGTTCGATTACTTTTGTGAGTAGATGTCACTCTAACGGGGTCGAGTATATGAGGTATTATATTTATGGTGATGCACACCGAGAGTATGCATGCTGAGAACCATAAGAGTGTTTATTTATTGCGTGTACTCCTATTGTACATCGAAGGGTAAACCAGATTGGCTAGTATCCATCATAGTGTCCTTATTGCGAGGTCGTTCCCCAAATCTGTGGCACACCCATTGATGTATATGGCTAGGAGCCATGGCTGATAGCCACTGCCCCTGGGTCACATAGGCCAGCAGTCTGTTACCATTAGAAGCACTTGCAGGGTTGTGACTAACACATAATGTAGTCTTGAACTTGATATTAGTCACAATGTCCATTGAGGTAGCTAAGATTGTAGGAGTGGCATTGAGAGCATGTGAGGAAAGCTCCTGGAGTAGTTGAGAGTTGTCACTCTCTCATCTGGTTATTATTGATGAGATAGCATGAGATCTTCTAAACACTTACTTGTTCACCTATATGAGATCGTTGTGTTTACAACTAAGAGCAGATCTGATTATTTTTCAAGATCGATGCTGAAATAGATATTTATAATGCTGAGATCTTATAGTACTAAAATTCCCGATGATTATCCCTGATACTGAGAGTTGAGTGGATTAGCATAGGTCTGACAGACTGTATGATTATTTCTTTGGCTGAGAGCCAAGTCGATTACTATGAGGTTGAAAGTCTAGTTGATTACTATATGGCTATCGATCCCTTGGTTTATTTATGAGAGCGAGAGTCTATGTAGTTGTGTAACCCTATACACATCAATGATACTGCTATCGAGGATAGCTAGAGATGTTGAGAGTATGGATTTGGACCCTGTACCTATCTTTTACATGGTTATTTAGGAGATGACCCTAGCTACCGAGGGCACGCCATATTTATATTTTTTGTATGATTGAGTTAGGTGATTATTATTTGTTATATATATTGAATAAGACAGACCTGGTTATGTCTACTCTATGATTATCTGAGAGATACTCTGGGGCATTGCTGAGAGCATGTCCTATATTATTGATGAGCTCTATATTTGATGATAGTTAGATTATGGTTGTTTCACCTACTTGATTATATGCCGATTTGGTTTGTTGATCGACTTTAATAGGAAATGGGTTATCTACTGTGTGCATGGTTTGAGATATATTGACACTTGGGATATGCACGTCCATTGGTGTTGCACTTGTTTATACCATGCCAGTTGTTATTTCATATTGACATCTACATTCAAGACACAGTCTGACCCATGTGTTATTTATATAATACTTGGGTTAGTCCAAGGCATTTCAAGTTCAGGGACAAATGACCAGTGTGTGGATTTTGAGCATAGATGGTGGATAACATATTTGTATATTACTATGTATATTTGTAGCTACATGCGTTCACGGGTGGTTAAGATGTATATATTGGACATGTTATGTATATTTTTGATGGTAAGCCTACTTGGACTCATGTATATTTATTATTATATGTTATCGCTGCATGGATGACTATGTGTTCTCTATGATCTATTTTATATCGTTTTTGTTCTATCTTAGAGGCATACGTGTTTATTGCTTTATGCCAATACTGTGTACGTATAGGGCGAGTTATTTATTCAATTTTGAGATACGTACCAGTAGGCCCGTAAACAGATGCTTTCGAATACTGATAGTGACATATTTGTATCCGTATCCGAAATCATGTTCGGAATCGAATATCAATATTCGCGGATGTTGACGGATATCAGATATTTATTGGCTATTTTTGATCAGTTCACAACTAATAAATTTAAACAAATAAATAGATAATTTTGATTTATTATAAATCCATTTTTATACTAAATATAAAAATAATAATAAATACACCAAGAAAAATAATTTAAGCGTTAAAAATTGATTTTTATATACATATTAATTATTTTCCTGGATAAAATAGTAAACGGCAATCATTTTATGTACTAAAATACATAAAAAATAAATAAAATCTTAATAAATTCGGATGGATAATTATCAGATGCGGATATGGCAATATTTGTATCTGTATTCGTTTTTCGGATATTGGATAATTTTTCATATTTCGGATATGGATACAGACGGATTTCAGATTTTTGGGTACTCATTGACAGCCCTATGTACCGATGTTAGCCTAATGGAATATTCACATGTATACCTCATATAGCCTTATTCTCTATATTATCTGATAGTATTAACCAGTAATACTCGTGAATGGTATGAGTATAGAGGTAGAGTGTTATAGCATCTTTCTTGATTCTCGTAGGGAACGCCTATGATGGAAAACTGCATGTTAGAAACTTGAATGGAGAAATATTAGCATTGGAAACTCAATGTGCATGGTTTAGAACTTGCATCTGGATAACCACTGGCGGGCACAACTCGGTTGGTTTTGAATGAAAAAGTAGTTGTCCTTGAAGTCGCTATGTTTATTATGTATATCGAGTATGACTCAATACGCACGATGCACTTTAAGGAACAGATAGGAGCATCTAGATGCTGAGAAGCACCAAACAAGCATTTAGATGCATCTACGAAGGAGCGATTCTAAGAGTGTGGAGGTCTAACAAAAAAAATGAAAAATGGTGGAATTGCACTGCTAGGCACATTAATCGACTAAATGTGGTGTAAACCACGGGTGAATTGTGAGCCTTCTCCCATGGTTGTGGTGACCTAACTTCGTCTTCTAGGTTATCATGCCTTTGGCATATGCAAAGAGGATCTGCTAAGTAAGCTGGGATGGAGGAGAATCTGATGGATTTTCTATCATGGAGACTTTTGGAGGTATCATTTCCCGAGGAGCATCAATAGTTGTTGTAGAATCAATAACTACACAAATGGGACCGAAAGCCATGGGTATACTAGGGGTAGTCAATGGCCCAACAGCGGTCGTAGAAAAAGAATTTGGCATAGAACTCAATGTAACTACAAGAGATGTGGATGTAGAAGCGGCAACCGTGGTAGAAAATCTAGCAAAGCATTGCAAGTCCATATACAGAATCTAAAGCTGGACATAAGCTCTGAGGTTTGATGTCATGTCAGGTATGATTTACAATTTACAATTCCTATATATATGCCAATGGTTATTGAGTATGATATGCCATTGTGCAGTCGATGTACAACACCTAATAGATGTTGATGTGTGTTGACTCATTGGACATTATACATCAACTAGGGGCATGATTACCTAGATGCACATGTATGTCATACATCTTGTGTGTTGCGCGATAGTGAGCTATATTGTTTGAATGCTGTCTCATGGTTGAAAACGAGTTCCCAACACACGATGGAACTATGTGTGGGGTGTTAACTATTAACATGGAGATTACGTTTATATTCATAAATTAACCCATCTAGGAAAGAACTCTTGTTCTTTATTGGCCTTTGGAGGGATTGGTTTTCTAGGAATCAAAAGTTTGGAATCGTTGGAAGCAAATGATAATGAAATGTGTATCCTTGGATGGTCCAACTGTTGAGCCTAAAGATGGCATAACACCTAAAGTCCTGTGTAAATAAAAAATCTAGCAGAAAATATATCAAAAACAGTGAGAACACCAAGATTTTTAAAGTGGATCGGTAATCTCCAGCATACGTCCACTGTAGTTTTATTGTTTTTGGATTGTAAGTCACTAGTACAATTGTTTTACCGATTTAAGAACCTAGAACAAACAATAGTAGCTTCCTTAGAAACTATGGTGAAGGAGAGGTAAAAGATGAAGAAAGCCAAGTCCTAAATGTCCTTCTTCAGTTGCTATAGATGTGGTATATAGAGGGAAACCGTCCACCAGAGTTGACATGTCTTAATATGCTAAGTCTTACTACAGATATGAAAAAGCAGGAGGGAAAGATGGAATCCCCAGAGCCGTAAAAACAACTCGGTATCGACCTATTTTTTGGATAGGGAACCACTCCTTCTTCCCACTTTTGGTCTTCTATCTTCGATCAAATGTATTCTAAGTACTTTTCTTTAGAGATTATGTTGATTTCGAGAGGTTTCGATATTACTTATACTTGTTTGTTTCCTCCAAAACTTCCTTGGAGTGTTTTGTTTAGTCCATGAGAAATGCACCCCAAGATGATCGCTCGAGCCAAGTTTCCATAAATCATAGCTTATGGCCCAAAAGAGGCCATAAAAAGAGGTCGGAATCGAGTAGAACTGGTCGGTACCGAGCACTCCACTTAGTGCCAATCACTCTCCAAATTCCAAGTCTATTTCCATTATCCTCCTAAGAATGTTACCAAGTCTGTGAACCATTTCATCTTCATCCCGATGTCCAGAATCATCTTAAGGCTGCTTGGTTAAAAAGCCGGATAACACTTGCCCCATAGTGTATGCTTCTATTGGAAACAAAACATGCTCTGAAACGAGACAAGCATTTACTATTATCCATGTACATCCGTTGGTTATCGTAGAGCTGCTTCAAAGCGTTGTCTCCATCTGTGGGTATTCATTTGACTGTTTTATATAGTAGGAATCTCATTTTCCATGCTAAGGATAAGATCTGCACTCTGGAGATTGTGCCATGCCTTAGCTATGTATGTTTTACCTTCTTGTCGCTTTTCCTTTCCTTGGTTTTTGGATTTTAGTTAACAAAACTTCTTAGTACCGACCTCTTTTTCTCAATACTGAGTAGTTCCCTCTTTCCAACTCGGTAAGCTATATATGCCGAGTACTTGGAAAATTTTACTTCACATTTTTGCCGTCTCATTTCTTGCTTTCGGTTTCTTAGTTCAACCGAGAACTTTGTAAACTCTGACTCCTTGCGACCAAACCCGACCGCTCCCTCCCCTTTGCACCATCGACAAAATCTTGACTTTGCCGTTGCCTTCTAACATCGTTTCGGACTACTTCCGTCGACTCCAAGAATTCATCACCCAACCTCTCTTTCTTTCTGGCATGAATCAGATCTTAATTGTCCATGGTTGTCGGCCCTTTCATGTCGTGGTGGTTGACGTTGGTGATGGTGATTCGGGCCGTTTTCAAGAGTGGATGGTTATAGTATAATTCTAGGCAATCCTAAGGTAGTTCTTGGATCTGACCTAGGGTGAGCTCGGGTTCGTCCTAAGGTGTATTTGGGTTGGACCTAGGGTGTACTGGGATTGTACCAGAGGATTTCTTAGTTATCTTAATTCCAGCCTTTACATTTCAAAGTGCCTAGACTAACCCCTATCATGACTTAGCTAATCACTTATCATCGTTTGAACGCCAAAAGGATGGTTCTTTTCTCAAAGGAAAGTCATGTTAAAAGCGTTCGAACATTTGAATAATTTCATTGCAAAGCATATTTAAGCACCACACTTTCGGTGTCCCTGCAAAAGAAATGCTCCACGTCGCTTTGGACAGCAGTTCCATTATCGATAATCTGATAATAATGGATAAGATCCAATATATAGTTCCTTTTTGTGACGTGGCTAATTTTTCTAATATGAGTGAGCTATGTACAAGGGATGGTCTGTTTTTCTTGTACGGGACATAGGCTTCACACTACATGGGCTAACAATTTCACTTGTCTCGATCGACGTTCAAAAATCGATTGGTCAACACATGCCGACTTCCATTGGATTATGGGCGCTGGTCACTCGGGTTCACGTTTAAAGTAAAATTCCAAAATAAATATCCCTAACAACATTGAATAACTAGTTTCCCTGATCAGAATGACTCATCAATCGCCTTACTTCAATACCGGCATTGGGTTGTTTACTCCTCCTGAAGCCGGATCTACCACTACTCGGGCTTCGATTTCCACGCCTTCTCGGCCTGGGCATTCGATTACCGTCGAATTAGAAAGAATGATCAGTCCAATAGATCCGATTCTAGAGCAGCCTCTTCCTTTTAACGAGTATATCGGTTTAACAGCTCTGGATGATCCGCCCGAACGGGTGCCGACAATCCTTACTTATGATGATCGCCCTATACCTCTAGTACCCAGTACGCCTATATAGTGCACTGTGGATGTACCTGGATGATGTAGGATGGTAGCCAAAGATGAAAAGAAATAAAAATCTAAGTACATAACTTATAAAATATCTCAAAGCATACATAAAAAATATAATATAATTACATAGATGTAAAATAGGCGAGACAGTGATATAATCGAATGACCAATCAATAAGAACATCAGAGTGTAACAAGTTCACAGATTATGCAAAAACTAAAATATTAGAGTTTACACGTCCCTAATCTCCAAAATAAACTCCAAACTATCTCTAAATTAACAGATGTACTGGTATAGCTCCACAGTACTGCACAGCGAAATATAAGAGATAGTATGCTCCAAGTATAGATATATGGAAGTGTGGCCTCCTACTAGTACTCTGTATACCTCCATGTGCTATCCTAACCTATTATCCCTAATCTAGTCAATTAAGAATACTCGAAATAATAAGAAGCAAAGCACAAAACCTCAGGTCAAACAACGGTCTGGTTGAGCGATACGTCATCTCAAAATAGTATAAAAATCATATACAGTAAAAAGGGGCATGGGTATGAGAACCATACCCGACCTATCCATGCATCCAAAGAGTTAGCACATAACAGTCAATATATGCTAATCTACTATCACAGCTATATAAATGTACTGCAATCGAAGTACAATGTCCAGTGTCTGAGCATACGGTCGAAAATACCTACATCGTGTGACACCCTAGAGTGATAACAAACCATGGAAAACATAGCATCCATCAAACAATCCTTACCATCACTTGTGTGCGTTGGATATATGATAACTCGTATGGCACAAAAACCAGGGACCCAATCATAATCACGGCTTCATTGGTGCTAGATCCATGGCACTCTTTAAAATTATGAACCAAGCACACAATTGCAAATCAAGGTGGGAGCTATCTACATACCCCCTCTTTATGAGGACACTAGAAACCCCTGAGCTATCAATGATCCCTTTGCACGCGTCTCTATAATGGAACCCAATCATTATTTCTTCGTGGCTATCTCCATAGTAGAACATAATCGCAAATTCCACCTGCTAGTCCTCATCATTAAACTTGCCCTTGTGGATCACTATCATGAATCTCATCGTTAAGTTGTCATCTTTGAAACGCCTCTAGACATCTTTCATAAGTCGTAGAGCCATAGTGCTATGGTCTCGAAGTCATCACATCGAAGCGTTACGTCCTTGCTTCATCATTCGCCTCATATACTTGAAGCAAACTCAACCGCGCCCGGTGTATTCCTCCTCTGTGCTCGAAGTACTTCTGAAATCCAAGCCTTCCCCAACCTCCTCCACGTCTAGACTAAAACCATGCCTTCAAATCCCCAAGCAACACCCCGGACCAAACATCTTGTCTGGGACCCATCATTCTCGAACCACCATTGCTTAACCGAAAATCTTGTTTAGCATTCCTTACAACTGAACCAAAGCCAAGCCCGAACCAGCATCCCATCGAACCGAGTAACTACTGGATATGATTTCCTATCTGGTCCTCCACTGTCAAACCAACTAGCTATTGGATAGGATTTCATGTCCGGTCTTCCCTTACCAAACGAAGCCAACCACATCCACATGTCGGACCAAGCCCCACCAAACCAAAACCTATAGCTCCTTTAGCACACCAACATTGCGCTGATTCCATTGCTACACTCAACATTTCGACCCTCATGCATCGCCTATGCAATGATACGACTTTAAATGCTTTAGAGCCTATCTGTCGAAGTCTAATTTCACATTTCCTAAGTCTAAGTCGTTCCGTTGAGCATTTTTAACCACACAAGCATATAAGCAAACACCATACATGCACCAAACAACATTCAAACATGCAAACATACTGTAATTCATACAAATCATCTTATAATATGTCTCTAACCTAGCCTAACATACATCAAGGTAACCATACATCAAGTTAACATGATTAGAACATTTTAAATTTGTTCTTACTTCAGCTTTCACTTTAAAACAGTCCCAAAAAATGATTTGGACTTTAAAAATGAGTTTAAAATATGTAAACCTATAGACACATATATATATTACGGTAGGAGACGATAAATCACTGACCAAACACCCAAAAAGAGGATATTTACATGCAAATTGAGGCAAATCCAAAAATCAATAGCAAAGGTCTAATTTTCCCTCATTAAAAATGTAGATTTGAAGATCTCTAATGAATTCTCTTGTTAATCTACCCTTAATTTATGATTTAGACTAGATTTGGTGGAGAAAAGAGAAGGTTTTGGGTATAGAATGGGTTAATGGATGCTTGGATCTATTTAAGAGCTGGTAGAAATGATTTGGGGGTGTTTATTTCAGCCAAAATAGGTGTAAAACCCGAAATGGGTTAACGGCCTATCCCTAAACTCACTAATTAACCCCTAAGCTGCTCCAAAAACTCTCAAACTTCAAATAGCCATATCTCCTAGATAAGAGTCCAAATTGCTATTATGACCACTCTACAAAAAGGTAAACCATTGTATCTTTCTAATGAAAGTGGTCTTGGATGTTAATTCGGCTTCTATCAAAAGTAATAGCCGTTACAAATTTTCTGGGGTAAAATCCTTCGAAAAAAATCTAAAGACAGGAAATGTTACCAGTAAGCATTTCCCAAAATTATATAGTCATATGATCTCAAATAAAATATGAAAATAATATTTTACCATCCTCCGATATGTAAAATACGGGTCGTTGCATGCTCCTCCTTTAAGAATTTTTCCCTTGAAAACCCAAACTATAAACAAGACAAAATCAACAAAGCTATCCTGTATGCCTAATATCCATGAGTAAACTAATCAAACAACAAACAGATGCACAAAAGTAGGTAATGATATCTATGCCTACGCTAGCATGTATAATACTAAATTACCATATATGATATCGAAAGTGAAAGTGAATGCGAGAAACATATGTCTCACCAAGTAAAGAGCTTCGAATAAGCGGTCCTCGTACTCTCCTCAGTCTTCTAATTACAATTGCCTTCGCTCTTACTCCACTGAACCTTCACTGGCTCTACCGCCTTCCTCCTAAGTTTCTTCGTTTACATCCGATGATATGAATTGGCCTATGAGGTCTCCAAGCTCCTGGTTCAATCTTAATATCATCAAACTTATCTGGTTTAACTATCATGCCTGAGCCTTGCACAAACTTCCATAAGTGAGAGACATGGAACACGTTATGCATGCCAGCCATCTTCTGAGGTAAGTCAACTTTGTAAACTAGATTCCTAATCTCTCAAGTATCGAAAAAGGACCAACGAATCTCGATGCCAACTTCCTCTCAGTACTGAATCGAACAAAATTTTTAACAGAGAGATCTTGACGAACACCATATCATCGATGGATAACTCTAAGTCATGTCTCCTCCTATCATCATAGCCTTTCTATCTATCCTGGGTAGATTTCATTCATTTTCGAATGATCTCAATCTTCTCCAAAGTCTCTTTAATCATATCTTGCCGAAGTATCAATTTCTTACCCGCTTCCTACCAACATGAAGAAGCGTTACATGGTCTGCCACATAATGCCTTAAATGGTGTCATACCGATGCTAGACTGATTGTTGTTGTATGCAAACTCTACTAAGTGTAAATGATTGTCCCATGAGCCATTGAAATCGATATGCAAGCTTGGAAGAGATCCTCCATGATACGATTCACCCTCTTGGTTTGCCCATCAGTTATGGGTGATAAGTTATACTTAAATGCAGCTCCATCCCCAACACCTCTTATAGGCTCTTCCAGAACCAACTAGTGAACCAAGGGTCTCGATCGCTCACAATTCTCTTTGGCACACCATGGAATCACATAACCGACTTCACATACAACCCGACCAATTGGATGTTGTTCTACTTGACTTGACCGGTATAAATCTAACACTCTTCGTCAATCTATAGACTATGACCCAAATTCTATCATACCCTCTTTTAGTCCTTGAAAATCCATCGATGAAGTCCATCGAAAGTTGTTTCCATTTCTACCTAGGAATCTCGAGTGGTTGCAGCAAACCACTTAGTCTCTTCTGCTATGCCTTTACCAACTGATAGTTCATGCACTTTGAGATGAATGCCCTAACGTCCTTCTTTATCCCTTTCCACTAAAATGTTTGCCTCAAATTTCAGTACATTTTATTACCGCTAGGATGTATAGTCAATCTCGAATGATGGCACTCTCGTAGCACCTCATCCTTATCCCATCGACATCGAGAACAAACAATCTCCCATCCTTCCAGAGCCAACCATCACACTCAAGCCCATACTACATCACCTCCTTAGACTCTACTCCTCCCTCTATCTTTGCCATGATACCGCTAATCTAATGTCTCACCATTGAGTAGTACTGATACGCTCAATCAAGGTATGTCTGATCATCAAGCTAGCCAACACTTCCGGTTCTAGCTCACATTATGGTCTAAAATAAAAGCCAGCGATAAACTTTAACTACTTCCACTCTAGGAACATCGCTCCTAACCAAGCATGTCTCCTACTTAAAGCATTAGTGACTGCATTTCCCTTACTAGGCGTATAGGAAATGCCAAAGTCGTAAGAGGCTAGGAACTCTAACCATCGCTGCCGACGAAAGCTAAGGTCCTTCTGGGAGAATAAATACTTTAATGACTTATGGTTTGTAAACTCAAACCTCTCCTTAAATAAATAATGCCTCCATATCTTTAAAGAAAATATTATCACCGCTAATTCCAAATCGTGAGTTGAATACTTCTTCTCGTGTGGTTTCAGTTGTTGACTAGCGTAGGCGACAACTTTTCCCCTCTGCATCAACACCACGCCTAGTCCATTACCATAGACGTTTGTGTATGTTAGCTCCTTATTTCCCCTTGAAATGACTAATATCATGCACTCATCAACCTCTCCTTTAGACTCACGAATGCATGCTCGCACCTTACATCACAAATAAAAGTCTGATTCGTTAAGTTGGTTAACGGCACTACTAACTTAGAGAAGCCCTTTATAAAACGTCAATAGTATCCTACCAGTTCAAAAAATCTTCTCATGTCTATAGCAGTCTTGGGTCAGTCCCTATCCTGTACTGCTGCCACCTTCGCAAGGTCTATAGCAATACCCTGCTTAGAAATAACATGACCCAAAAATCGTGCTTTCCTCCTCTAGAAGTGACACTTCGAAACTTTGCCTTTAATCGATGTCTTTCAATGCCTCGAGCACAATCCACAAATGCTCCCTATGTTCTTCCTCCATCTTCGAACAAACAAGGATATCATCCATAAACACAAGTATAAACTTATTTAGCTGATCCCTGAAAACTCAATTAATAAGCTCAACAAAGTATAAAGGTGCATTGGTTAACCGAAATGACATAACCAATGTTGATGCCAAAAGTGGATCAACACCCAAGAATAGAGTATAGGGAACCTGTGAGAACTAGATCTAGTAGACAATAGTTGAAATAAAAGGAAAATAAAAGAAATAAAGTAGTAAGACAGAAGATTTTGTAGTGGTTCGGCAATCCATGGCCTACATCTACTTTATAGCTTTGTTCCTTATAGATCTGATGTAGTTTTTTTTTGGATTACAAGATATTTGAAAGAGAATAATTCGTAAGTACAGGGGTTGGATGGATTCTAAGTCCTAGAATTGCCCAAGGTAGCTGCCTTGGTGATTATAGTGTGGAGATAAGAGATGAAGAAGAGGCGGAGCTTCCACGTAGTGACGGAAGAAATCGGATCCTCTCTTGATTGATCTATGGTTTGTATTTATAAGGGAAATGGTCCTATTGGGCCAGAAGTTGGATTGGAGCAGAGTCTAAATGTCGGCCCGAAGAAGTGTGAAAAATCGCGGGAACCACCGAGATGAACAAACATGTCGGTGCCGACTTGTTCATATCGATGCCCACATGTTTGTATTGCTTCAATTTGGTCAAACTCTTTTGCACTCTTCTTCTTTCTCTAATTTAAGGTGTCCCATGTTGGTTTCATCGATCGTTGGTTGATTCCGATGATCATTCTTTCATTGCTTAGTTCGCTCTGCTGTTTTAGCTGTTAACTCTTCAACTCTTGTAATAGGTTGTCCAAAATCCTTGGAAATCACTTGGCCACACATGGAACAGGTAAATAAGAATTAGAACATCTAGGCTAAGATAGAATGGCTTGAAAATTGAACAAAGCAACTAAAAGAACAATCCAATGGAACTTAAGAGAAACAAGCCAAAAATCCACAAACTAGATGGATCGCTGGTGATCCATCATCCGCAGATCACTAGCGATCCAAAAGGAAGCATCATTTGTTATCAAAGCCTCTTGCATCATGATCTATTACCTCTTCTAAGAATACTTACCAAGTTTCATAGCATTCCAAGCAGCGTAGTTCAAGAAGTAAAGACTCATCTGATTCAAGATGTTTTGACCAAAGCAGCTAGCTTAAACTGGACATAGAAAACTCGTACGTAATCTGATTGACTTGAAATTTAGAGGGAACACTTAAGAGACATAAAAGAAGGCTCATAGAAAAAATGAGCATGACTGGAATCTTCTCTCGTCATGCTCGAAATCTAGCTGCTAAACCATTGATTCTCGAAGATTGGAGCCAACAAATAAGGTTGATATCCGCAACAATGCTATCAGCCTAGCATAACGCATATGGCCTGAAACAGGCAAGGTTAAGTGTCACAGATTCAAGACAAACACTACCGAACTCTACCAGTCTGTGATTAGGATAGGAATGAGCGCGGTCGTATTTGGGGCAATGTGATGACTCGCTCTACGATTTCTAATTTTCTATAAGAACCTAGAATTTGACACCTAGAAATGAAGGGTTCCGCCTAGAAATGAAAGGTTCCGCAGATAGAAGTCAGACCATAACAAAAATCGATTGAAGGAAATCCGATTTATCATGAATAAGAATAACCATGGAATTAGTTAAGCAATAATCTTGCACTTCCAAGGATAACACTTGACGTTGATAAACAAGGCTAGGCAATAGAAATGCCTAGGAATCCCATTCTTCAAGAACATGGCGTATCCCGAAGTTAAGCAACATTGAGAAAAACAGCCACATTGGGTTGAAAGGGATCTACTCAACTATACAGGATCAGGTGAATGATTCAATCCTAACCATCATGACTATAACATTTCCCAAAGATAGGCAGCACTAAGAAAAGACTTTTACAATCTAATCATTGAAGTGCAAGTTTTCAAAGATCGAAACTATTTCCCACCTGGATTAAAAGAATTGCCGAATCGGTGGGGAAAATCAATCCCAACCTCTTGAGTGTCGGTGTTTCCTCGGCAACGCTAAGGCCATTTCTTATTTCCTAAGTACCGAGGTTGCCCCGGCAACATCGAGAAATTTTATATTTCATAAGTATTGGTGTTCCCCCGACAACGCCGGGAAACCTCTATTTCCTAAGTATCGACATTGCCCCAGCAATGCTGGGATATGTACCGATGTTGCCTCGGTAACGCCAGGAAAACTTTAATCTACAGGTTCAATGAGAAACACTCATCATAGTAAACCATCAATGCACTAGCTTTCGAAGATGGAGGTTGGTCCTCAAATGGGATTCTACCCTTGTCTTCGGAAAACTACCGTTGCCAAAAATGGGCAACAACAAGAAGACATAACCTTTCATGGGTCAACCGGATGGTTCAACCGTTCATCACAGGAATTAGCCACTGCACAGGAATAAAGCAGCCCCAAAAGGAAATCCCAGGATTGAATTGCTCGTGTGCTAATTTCTAAGGATGAAAGTTGGTGCACAACTAAATTTCATGAACTTAACTTAGAAAGAATTTAGATACAGCCAAAAGAGAGGCAGCCTCCAGGAAATGTTGCTTGGAACCAAGCACCTAGGTTATCAATTCCCGAAGAAAGGAATTGGCATATGAACAGAACTTTCATGATGATAGCAATCAAGCAAAGAATGCACAATTAAGGATATGTAGGGACAATCACAGAAGGTTAGAACTAAAGCCATTGGACTTCCTCAATCCTAGAATAGGATTGAGAGCCAAACCAGGGGCAATCGAATCATTTGTCCCAAACCTCTCCATCTCTCACAATCGCCCAAATACAAGCGTTCGAAATAGCTAGTCCTCGAACAAGGATAGATGCACAGATACTTGATCGAAAGAAATGTTGCAAATTTCAAACATGAATAACCGCGAGGTTGGTTAGATAACGGTTCTGTATCGCAAAATAGAGCATTCTGGCAATAAAATCACCAACAAAGGAAATGAAGGATTTAAGGTTTAGAAATCAACCGTCACTTGCAGTCTGGCGATGACAAGAAGGATTGATGGACTACTTATGGTCTAACTAGATCATTTGGTTCCAACTTGCATGAATATGCCATTACCCGAAGTTTGGTGATGCTAAGAAGAAACCCACAGAATGAAACTATCGATACATCAGCTTTCAGAAATAGAAGCAAGAACTTGATTGAATCTTCAGCCCTACCTTCTGGCATCTCATGCTATCTGAAGATTCACAACATCAAGGAAAAAATCATAGAGTTGAGTCATCTATGCATGAGTTTCTGGAGATAGAAACAGATACATGGTTAGGGTCTCAACACTGGACTTGGAAGAATACACACTAGCAAAAGATGACGGTGACGCGTCTTTCCAGCACATGAACCCAGAATGACATTGGATAATGATGTCAACTTGGAGGAATTCAATTATAGTCAGGAAATAGACATCATTGAAAAAATCAGAGCTTGAAATTAAGCTGCAAAGTCCCTAGTTCCTAGAGATAGGAGCTATCGTGTCAATTAAACTAGGAATCGAATGTATTGCCTAGGAGACCTAGTCTCCCGAAAACATATAGACTTAGTATATAGAGAAATCAGCCCCATGGACTAGGGCAAATACACCAACACTTTGTTTAAACAAAATTAATTGTGTATAAGTAGAGATTAGCTAGAAAACTGGCTAGACCAAGATACCTCATAGTTCTGAACAAAGCTATGATATGCCGAAATGATCATAGAAGTATTACTTACATGTATAGAATTATAGTAAATGAGTACGCTGCACACGAATATAAGAGGTGCAATAGGGAGAAAAAGCAATGCTCAGAATTGAGCAATTAAACCAATAGTCCCTGGAGATAGAGGATGGTGTGTAGGTTGAATTCTGAAAAATGCAAAGGGTAATCGTAATCGAACAAGTCATGCGCTAGTTTCCGAAGACTGAAACTGTGGCTGATCGAACTTCAACTACAACTCTACAAGAGCAGTTGTGCCTTGTAATTTAACTATAAATAATCATCCCAATATAACATGAATAATAAGCGAAGCCTAAGTTGCGGAGGACCCAACTTCTAGAGGAGTGGAAGTCCCTTCGCCATACTAGAGAGTGGATGATCAGAAAGTCATTTTCAAAAATAAAACATGGCATTCAATCCTGTTGGGTATGTTTTACTTTAAATAATATCCTCATATAACCAACGCCCGAAATCCAAGGGAAGTCGACATATATTGAGCAGTCAGGTTTTGAGCGTTGACCAGGGCTGATGTAGTGTGTTATCTACATGAGAAGAGTCCAGTATCCCGAATATTGCAAATGAACAATCTAGTGTAGATAGCTTGCTTACATTTGAAAACAATCCATATCGTCCTTTGAAATTATCTTTTCCACACTTACAAGTTATCGATCAATGATCGATTATAGAGCCGTTGTCTGAAGTGACGCGGGAAGCTTTTCTTTCCAGGATCACTAGAGTACAGAAATGAGAAGAGCGATACGATTGAATCATCCACTATATCCAATTTTTGAATAAATCGTCACATTAGAATTCAAAACGGCAACATGAACTTAACCAAGTCCTAAAAAAGAAACAGATAAAGACAAATAGCAAGACTTCGCCCTAGAACAACTTACAATCGTTCAAGACAACACTAAGATTCACTGCCGGCCGAGTTAAAACTATATAGGTCAATTCCAAAGCTACGCCATGCTCGTGCACCCACTTACTGACCTAAACCCTTGTGTAAACTACGGAACAAAGATTGCATCATCAATACCAGGAATTGAAATTAAGATCGAAATCGGAAAATGAACGGCTATCAGAAATCAGTCAATTGAAAACAACATCATAAGATGGACTTCGACGATTCACTGAAATTCACAGAATAGTAATCTAAAACTTGTTTTGTTCCAAAGCACACTTTGTTTCCAACGAAAGCATACTTTGAGGGGCAAATGTTACCTGGGTTTTTAACCCATCAAAATTTAATAGGAGTTAGAACATCTAGACTAAAAATACTTAAGAGAAACAAGCTGAAAATCCACCACCTTCCATGGATCGCTAGCGATCCAAAAGGAAGTATCATGAGTTGTTTAAGCCTCTTGCATCATGATCTACTACCTTTTCTAAAAATACTTACCAAATTTCATAGCATTTCGAGCACAGTAGTTCAAGAAGTAAAGAGTCATTTGATTCAAGCTGTTTTAATCAAAGCTGCTAGCTTAAACTGGACCTAAAGAACTCAAACAGAATCGGATTGATTTGAAATTTGAAGGGAACACTTAGAAGACATAAAAGAAGTCTCACAGAAACAATGAGCATGACTGGAGAAGATTTGATTGATCGTTGGCGATCCATCTTGATGGGTCGCTAGCGACCCATGTAGGTTAGGCCCCACCACCTGAAATTCATACAGTAGGTCCCACAAACTGTCTAGAGTGTACTTGCAAAGTTTCATCGAATTTAGATAAGTTTTGAGCGAGGTATGGATGATTCTTCTAGACCAGATGACCCATGAAGACGGATGATCAAACTAACCGCAAACGCCTTGATACTTGGACAACAACTCAAAAGAACAAGTGAATGGACCTCAGGAAAATTGAGCTAAAAATACGCTAAGTGGATGGAAAGCTAGCGTTCCATCCCCTATGGATAGCCAGCAATCCATCATGTTAGGTTGAATCGCCCTCAAACTTTACAAGCTCCTTCGTAGAACTAAGTAAAGGCTTATGATAGAAAAATATTATAAGTTGATGGATATCTAACGATCCAACCCCTATGGGTAGCTAGTGATCCATCCCCTATAGATAGCTAGCAATCCATTAAAATGACTCCTATTGATTTGAGATTTTCAGTGATGACTTGGCATAACAACTAGACTCTTCTGCACTTGGACTTCTAGCCTAATACTCACTGAATTCCCTTATAAATACTCACCCATCTGCAACATAAATAGGATCTTCTGGAATGGCTGCTGGAACTCTATAGAGATTATTCTTAACTCTTCTCCTCCTACATGATAGTCATCTAGGGGTTCACCCTGATTCTCCAGTGTACTCTTGTACTTGTGACTTGATCTAACTAAGAAGATTCAATCATATTGTGATCCGATTCAACTTGTAAAGCGGTTAGTTAATTAAAGTTATAAAGTGGACATAACTTCATTAACAGCCAAACCACTATAGAAATCTTCTTGTCTTTTTACTAATTCTGCTCTTTTTACATTTATTTTCTATTTTATTGCTTTGTAAGAAAAGGGTTGGTGCTTTCACACTCAATCCAGGATGTTGATCCATTTTTTGGGTTACATTTCGATTCTTTCGCTGAGAACCCAACTCAGGCTTAGAGCTATCTATCTACTTTGGATCAGATAGGTTTAGAAGTTAGATCCTTAATCTATGCTTAGAAGATTTGTTGTAAGAATCAATGGCACCAGGAAGAAAGAGAACTACCTTCGAAAGATCCATAGGAGCTACCTTTGCTGGAGAAGAAACAAACCCTCAGCAAATTGAAGTCAACAACCCCAAATACCTGCTGTTATGAGCTAACTCTGGAGATCAGGTTACAGGATCCTCCACATAGCATGAATTTTTAACTAAGTGAGAATTGAACAAGATGGTTATTGAAATTAACCAGAAAGTGGCAAACAGTCAAAAGGCTCTTATGGAAAAGGTAGATGCTCTTTTAGCGCTCCAATCACTAGCTACTCCCAGAACGGTGCCTGAAGCCATGGCTGCTGCGGTGCAAAAGCATTCTTTTGTTTCTGGCTTGAATGGAAGAAACATAAGGAAAAAGCAAAAGGAGGTAGTGGGCAGAGCTCTAAGAATCATGATGAAAGAAAACATTAACACTCCATCCACTACAAAAGCACCTGCTACAAACCCAAACTTAGGGGTGAAAACCCCATGGGGAGATATAATGATGGCTCTCTTCGGCTCTAAAGATTACAAATAATTTGAGGAAGACAAATTGAATGAAAATGCTAGCGTGTAAAATGCTAGAAGAAGCTCTAAAACCCGTACCGTAGCATAGTGCCAAGTAATGGACGAGAAACTGCTACTCAAACGGTACTTCCAGAGGCAGGGGAACCAAGAAGATATGACATAAACTGTGATTGATTACAAGGCCAAGCTCTATGGTATCACTACAAGAAAATGCATATATAATTGCAAATTGACACAACGTTCCTACCTTAAGTGCAGTTACAAAGTTGTCTTCTCTGCAGTTAATTCCATGAAACGCTGTATCATAGCCAAAGGCGGTAAAATTTCACATTCCCTCTCTCCACTAAACCAAATTTCAATTCCCACATCAAAAAGAAATTCCCAATTAGAAAATTTTGTCCTAAAATTTCATCGAACCCTAACGACGCTACACCCCTTCATCGCTGCCGCTAGGTCTCGTCGCCGCTAGCACATCTAGCTTTATCTTTGTCATTTCAAAATCTCTCTTATACTTAGTCGCTGCCACATCTTTTTCACGATCATTGCTAGCCCACTTCACCGCCGTTGTCGTCGCTAGTTTTGTGAACTGTTTGCCTTCGTACCACTTTGGATCATCAGCTAAATCGATCCAAATGTGCCACCTGAAGTCGTATTGTAAGTATCATAGCAACGTTTTATATGTTTTCCTTCTTATTTGTAATAACTTATATTATGCTACGATTTTTTCTTGCATTGCATAATTCCAAAATGGGTTACTACCTTTCCAATTTCAATGTCCAAGTGTTGTTCCAAAATCTGCTGAAATAAAGCAACACATCTTTAACTCATTGCTAACATATATGGTAGATTGCAACACCGTTACTTGTAGTGGGATGATCAACAAACTACAATTTGGTAAAAAGTGGCATAGTTGTACCTTTCATGGTTAGTTGAATTAGACATCTAAGTTGTAAGTAGAGTAAATTTGCAGCAGTTGTGGTTTTTGGAAATCAAACCAGGATTATTAGAGGTTAACCTTTGTATACGTCGGTTGAAAATAATCCTATGCTACAAAGTAAATAATACTGACTGCGAAGACAATAAAATTCAGAATATAGAATTTAAGGTTGTGTTGATGTATCTTGTTCCAATACGGATCGCTTACAATCTATTAGGCTAATAGCATGGTATGTTTTTTTGTACTTCATCTAAATTTAAGATGATAAATCTCGTCATATGATCTTGTAAGTATTTTTTGCAGAAAATTGTACATCAAATAAACGCTCACCATATTACCATGTTGGATAACTTCTCAGTTACAACTTAAACACAACAATATCAGTATAGCATGAGAGATAAAATGTAACCCAAATATTCATATGTAAAAACATATGAAACTGTGTAAATAAGCATGGTTGGTTAAATTGTTAAAAATGAAAGTGTAGATGTCTTGCTCTTACAAACTTCAACAAAATCATACAAGACAATTATGCGACCTGAGAACAAAAATTTATGTATGGTATTTTTGCAGATGTCTACACATATTTTTGACAATTTAATTCCAGCATAGAACCTCACTGAAGTGCATCTAATTAGTTAGCTGAGTGGCTTCTCAGATAATTTGAGATGGAGAGAACGAACGAATTGATAAAATGCACATCAAACTAAAATTTGCATATGCTGTTAAATCTACTCAACTTTTTTATTGCTGGGTCCACATTGGCATGATATTATTTCACGAATGAATGCTTCAGTAGTACTGAAATACAACTTGATGTTTAGGTACGTATATCCTTATTGATTGTATAAAAAACAAAATGACTCACAATCAAGCTATACCCTTTGCTTGTGCTCCCTAATAAGTATTTTATGATTTGATAGGTTGTTGTACAAGTATTTATGGTAAATAATTATTTTTATTTTCAGGTATCCATGAGCATGACAAGTTTCAAATGTGCGGGGAGGTTCTATCGGATTAATATGAAGTACAAATGTTACTAGAACTACAAGGGTTGTCAGTAGAGGTGAGTTTGCCGTTTTGGTTTATTTTCTCTCTTGTTATGGTCTGGAATGATATTTATAGGTTAGTGGAAGCTAAATTTTGCTGTTTTGGACATAATACATAAGCTAAGGTTAAATGTATTTGTTCTTAAGGTAGTTCCCATTACTTCAACGTTTTTGTCTCTAGTGTTCTTACTATAGAAAGTAACCTAACTTATTGCAAATTAGCACAATCTTTGCTATGACATGTCTCTTCCTTAAACAGCAAATCCAACAATGAAACTTGCATGTGAAGTTCAAAAGAAATTATGTAAAATTAAAAAGGAAATGCATATTTTATTTAACACTGTTATTTGAATGTTTTGAATGCTGCATAGGGATCAAATCCATCAAAAAAATTGATTTAATTTATGTTCCCACTGAAAATAATCGAACTAGCGCTATATTTAAGGTTATGTTAAATGTCTCTCTTAATATTAGTTTTCAAGATAGCATTCTGGATTTTTTTTAATGGGTATAGCTTATATCAATCCATGTTAATAGTTTAGTAAATTACCCAATGTATGCTGTAATATTCATATATTAATCATAAAAGATGCTAAATACTTAGTAGAGATGAGTTCATTATTTGTTTTTTCTTTCCTTTTATTATGGCATGGTATCATATATATAGGCCGATGGCAGCCATATGTTGCTGTTTTGGACATAACAAGCTGAGGTTAGATGCATTTGTTCTTAAGGGAGTTCCCATGCCTTAAGTTGTTTTGTCCCATCTTGTTCTTGTAATCAGTGTTTGAAATGCTAACCTTAAGGCAAAATGGAGTCAAATCACCTTCAAACTTGTTGAGAAAGGCATTTTGCCTTTAAATCTTATGCTTTAGCAAATTGAGGCATGCGAGACATACAAAACTTAAGTCTCGATGCCTCAAGCCGATGAGGTGTACGCCTTAGGGTAATTTTTTTTACCTCCAACTAAAGTAAAAAGTGCATTCAACAAAAGTCACCAAAGTTTAATTATACAAGACTATTTTGTAATTCTAGAATAGAATCTTATCAAAGTATATCTTTGGCTCCAGTAGCTCAATGGGTTGAAGAGAATGGATTACTGTATGAATTGCTTTTTCAAAGTTTTTGAATATGAATATGCATGAACAATCAATTGTCTATATTATTTAAAATACATACATCTATGTTATTTTCCTTTGATGCCACAAGCAAATGATTAATTCTGTATATATCATTTGGCTGGTAATATTTTCCATGTGGGCAACGAGGTTATCATTTGTGTTTACTGTTGGATTCCAATTTTATACCGTTCCTTTGAAAGCAAAGTGGATATTTATTAAATGAATGTTAAAATCGGTAAAACACATGTTAACTTGAAATTTGCATATGTTGTCTACTAAATATTATTAACTTGTACCATTTGTAGGTCATTTACATAAGTTTTAGAGCACGAAATGCTTTTGAACCAATCCTGGATGCCTAGGTATGTATATACTATATCCCCTATAATAAGTATGATAATCACAATTGAACTATATGTTTTTAACTTGTATACTCAACAGAAGTTTCAACACTACACCAGATTGTTGTTCAAGTATTTAAAACTTTATTTTTCTAGTAAACCCACAACCACTGGAATCCTTTATGCATTTGGATTATGACCTCATCATGTCAAGTTCCATATGGAGTTAGGGACTTACCTATAGGGAACTATGGACTGCTGAGATATCATGTGAAAAACTTCAAATAATTCAATGGTTTGAAAAATGACTAGCGCTGTAAGGTAATCATGGTGCTAAACAACGGGGCAATGTGTCACCGGTTACTAGTTAAGCCCTCGTTACGTATACTTTTTATGCATAGTAACTATAAACAAATTCCATACGTTTGTTGTATGAAAGTGATATTATTCAAGTATGACAACCATGTGTGGAATGAATTAGAAGTGAGCAGTGTCTGTTAATTGCTCTATATTGTGTTTAGTTTTCGTATTCTTTTCATGGCATCTCTAGTGCCCAAATAATCATGACTCCATAAACTATTTATAATTTGTTTACCTTAACATCAGTAAATATTCTTATAATTCTAGTTCTATTTTTACTGTAGATAACACTGTTAGTATTAATTTTTCAGTGTCCATGAGTATGGCAGGTTTCAAATGTGTAGAGAGTCGCAATTAGAGATTAAAATGGAAGTGCAAATATTACTAGAACTACAGGGATTCGAGTAAAGGTAGTTCCCATACCATCAATAATTTTGTCTCTACCTTGTTTATACAAAATAAAGCGACTCTAACCTATCATGAACTAATGTAATCTCTAGTACAAATTTATGAAATTCGCCATCATTTGCTAATTGATCAAAGAATTGCTTTATTACAAGTGAAATCGATGATTCTTCACATGTTTGAAACCTAGAATACTCTCTTTTACTTGGAAGACATGGTCATCTTGGAATCGTATTCTGATGCAGCTTTTAATGTTAGTATCACGGGTCAATTTTTATACCACTGAACAATTTAAAGTAAAGAATTTCTCAAAAGCATAGCAACATGTTATTTTATGGACATTTAAAAGGAAATTTAAGTTTAAGTACATGTACATTAAGTACACATTTAAGCTTACAGTAGCAAGCTTTTATGTATTTGACCGACACTTAGTTTTGTAAGTTGCAATACATGAATAGGACTAGAAAAGATTTGATTTGCAACCACAAGTGCAAATAAAAAAAGGTGTAAATACTTGTAATTTGGGAATATGACAAAATGATAATGTCAAGATCAAATAGCTCTTGTATACCTGTCTTGAACAAGTAATGTTTCATTGGCTTAACATCGCTATCAAACTTTAGTTTCGGAGCTAAATGAAGTGACTAGGCTACAATTTAATTCCAAAAAGAAAGTAGATATACAACTATTAAAAGAAAAATGAATAAAACGTTCCGACCTTGTTACATGTTTATTGAAAAACACATTTTTTTCAACTGGAAATTGTACTCTTTATATTTAACTAACAGTTATACGTCTAAAGCTTACTGTAATTACTACTCACAGGATGTTGACAAAGCCATGGTCAGTGATAGCTCAACAACAAAAAGTCAAGAAAAAAAGACGGAAGGAGGAATCTTGTCGAGTTCAGACTGCCCTGTTGGCAACAATTCAGTAAACCAATGTCTAACTATCTTCGTACTGCCACTTTTCATTTTCAGCCTGTATTTGAACTACTTTTATGCACGTTTTGTCGATAATATTAGATGCAAACTTGCTTTCTAGATATTGTGCATTTGTCTAATTTTGTATGCAGTTGGTTTATAAATTTTATCTCTCTTTACGGGTTTATGTAAACTTTGTTCATGGATATTGTGTTCAACTTATTTTATGGAAGTGATTAATAGTTATGCTTATATTTTACAATTTTTAGTTTGATTTGTTTATGTTATGTACATTAACTGATTAAAATATAATTAAATGTAGTTTATATTAATGATATGTGTGAATATTGCAATGGCACAACATTGTTGTCAATTCTTTGGAAAAAAATGCATATCCCTACGACAGCGTTTATACATTGCTATCAATTCATTGGAAAAAAAATGCATATCTCTACGACAGCGTTTATACATTGCTGTCAATTCATTGGGAAAAAAATGCATATCCCTACGACAGCGTTTATACCTTGCAGTAGAAAACTATTAACAGCGTTTATACCTTGCAGTAGAAAAATTATTAACAGCGTTTAAAAAACGCTGTAGAAAGTGGGTTTTTGACAGCGTTTATATTTTGCAGTTAAAACTTTAGGGTCAACGACCGCATGTCGTTATACAGCGTTTTTAAAAACGCTGTGAAAACTTTTAACAGCGTTTTTCAAAGGCTGTGAAAAGTCTTTTTTGTTGTAGTGTATATTGTGACCACTTCCAACTGACCAGCTTCTAATCCCATCATGGAGCTCCCATCGTCGAATCACGAATGGTCGTTGTCGAAAATCAGCAAAAATCATCAAAATGGTCGTTGAAAAACTCACTTCAGGGTTGACTCGAAGTCGAACTCGGGTAATCGCCTATTTGACTCGAAGAAGATTCTGGAAGTCTTGACTCAAAGTTGAACTCAGTAATCACCCATTTGACTCGAAGCAAACATAAGAAATTCTGGTCCAAAATCAGACTCGGGTAAAACCAAGGTTTTCTCTAAGCAAACATGCAAATGACTTCAAGCACCGTTCGTCATCAACCTAGCACTTTAAATCCTATGACTCCAAGCGAACCATGTGCTGACTCCAAGCAAATGCCAAATTTTCTCTGGTCGGACTCCAAGTAAAATACCACTGATCCATCTTCTTTTGCCCATAACTCGAACATGCGAACTCCAAATGCCTTGAAATTTGGAATGCAACCTTATAGGGCCTTCCTTGTCGCCCTTGACCGATCTCACCTTGTTTAAATTTTTTTGCGGATCATAACTGATCCGTGACCCATCCTAAGTGATTTGTCATTCAATCGACATTTCAATCATTCAAGCATAGGAAAAGCATGCATATATCATTCTCAAGCATCATAAACAGTTGTAACTTGAAAATAGACCGAACTAACAACGATTAGAGCACTTCCCTAATCAAAACCCATTCACCGAAGCCGTTCCGCATTGAGAATATCCAAAGAAGTTTATCATGCCAACATACCATCCAACAACTATACAACGGATTAGAAATTGCTTTTTTATAGGTATGACTAGAATATGGATGAACCGAGGGCTAAGGATGCAGTCTACTACAAGGCCCTTAGGAATCATTAAAGGATGAAATAACCTATGGGAAGGAAAACCATTTCTAGAGACTAGAGGTAGCTCAATTGGCAAAAGGCAAACCCAGCAATTTGCCAAAGACATTCCAAATGGTGAAGGAGTTACAGGACTTTAAGGACCTTCTACCCAAGTAAGGCCACTAAGACCCAGTAGAAAAGCGCCCTGGCTAACTTACAAAATTAAACGAAAGGATGATTATCAAATAACATTCTAGCTAGATAGCTAGTAAGGAATGGAGCATCAACCTAAAGCGATGCCTTCTTATCCACCTTGTCTACTTTCCTTTTCCAAATGAGCTGTACCGGGACACTGGGGGGCATTGTAGACAACACAGTGAAATATATACTTCTATTACCTCGATGAGTCATGTCGATCCTCTTCTGAGTACTGGCATTGCTCTGGTAGTATCGAGAAGGCTTGTCCAAAGGATCGTCAAACAAACAGATCCAACCTCCTAGTCTCCAAGAACCGATAAAACTGTGTTCCCGCGAGCCGAATTCCAAAAATTCCTCTTGAGCTGAATCCCATCCCCTATGAGTAGCTACCGAGTCATTGAAATGACTCGGATTGATTTGAGATTTTTGGTGATGACTTGGCATAATAACTGGAATCTTCTACACTTGGACTTCTGGCACAATACTCACTGAATTCCCCTATAAATATCTATCTGCAACATAAAGAGGATCTTCTGGACTGGCTGTTGGAACTCCATAGAGATTATTCTTTACTCTTCTCCTCCCATAAATTAGTCATCTAGGGGTTCACTATGATTCTTCAGTGAACTCTTGTACTTATGACTTAATCTAACTTAGAAGATTCAATCATATTGTAATCTGATTCAACTTGTAACAGTAGTCAGTTAATATAAAGTCATAAAGTGGATGTAGGCTTCATTAACTGCCGAACCACTATATAAATCTTCTTGTCTTTTTACTATTTCTGCTCTTTTTACATTTATTTTATATATTATTACTTTGTAAGAACAGGGCCGGTACTTTCACACTCAATCCAGGGTGTTGATCCATTTTTTGGGTTAACACTTGCTGATTATAGCATGGATATAAGAGATGAAGAAGAGGCAAAGCTTCCATGTCGTGATGGCAGAAAGCAGTTCCTCTCTTGATTGCTCTATGGTTTGTATTTATAGGGGAAATGGTTATATTGGGCCAGAAGTTGAGTTGGAGCAGAGTCTAAATGATCGGCCCAAAGAAGTGTGAAAAATCGCGGGACCCACTGAGATGAACAAACATATCGGTATCGACTTGTTTATGTCGGTGCCCACATGTTTGTGTTGCTTTAGTTTGGTCAAACTCTTTTCACTCTTCTTCTTTCTCCATTTTGAGGTATCCCATGTTGGTTTCATCGATCGTTGATTGATTTTGATGATTGTTCTTTCATTGCTTGGTTTGCTCTGCCATTTTAGTTATTAACTCTTCAACTCTTGTAGTAGGTTGTCCAAAATCCTTGGAGATCACTTGGACACACATGGAAAAAGTAAACAATCACTTGTGTGAAATTAGAGAGGCTAAATATGAAGCATGATAAGTTAGCACCGACACGAATAGGTTGGTACCAAACTTCCCCCTTAGTGTATTTTGAGTGATCATTCTCCGAGCTATTCCTTTGTTCTACCTAAGTATGCCTTCAAGATTTCAAGTCGTTTTGTCTTTATTTCGATGTTCTAACTTCCATTAAATTTTGCTTGGCTAAAAACCAAGTTAACATTTACCCCCCCAAAGTACACATTCATTGAAAACAAAATGTGGTCTGGATTGAAACTACCTTGGGCTGTTATTCTGTGAATTCCGATTAATCGTTTTGATGTTGTATCAAAATGTTGTTTTTACTTGGCTTCGATTGATTGATTTTTCTTAGCCATCTGCTCTAGTTTCTGTTGAAGTTCCTTCTCCTTGCATTGGCAATGTAATCTACACACCGGAATCCATGTACTGCTTTAAATTGTTGAGTAGATCTATTGTAATGGGTTTGAGCAAAATTGGTGGAGAAATAATGTTGGTACCAACTTAAACATGTTAGTACCGACATGTTGACTTGAGAAAATTTTCAAGTTTTCTCTATAAGTTAATAGTCGTTAACTCTTCTCTTCATGCTTTCATATTTTTCCATCTTTCTACTGCCGAGTTTTCCAAATGCTGGCCTAACTTTCTCCTTCAACCACCATTGCCGCCGGCCTAATTCCGCTCCACCACCATCTGCTGCTGCTCCTTCGGGCTAATAACCGCTGTCCGGCAAAACTACCACCTTCATATTTAAAGCTCAAAATTCTCGATCTCGAATCATTTTAAAACTCTAGGCTGGGCTTTTCTTTGATTTGATTTTAAGGTGGGTATTAGTGGATTATAAGGAGATGCTGGTGGAGGAGATCATTTTGACTTGGTTGATTTCAATCTTGATGGAAGACAATTAACTTCTGACGTATTCAATTAGTGGTGGTTAAACCCGTATGATTCCGAAGAGAAGTTTGATCCTTCGGCTTCGATTGTATTTTCCATGAAATTGGCTAAATTTCAATCATCAAATAGACTCCAACATGATGATTTGCTTTGAATTTAGGTGTATTGGTCGATTCCGTCTCACTGCCTTTCCATCTCTAAACTTCGAGTGATCCTGAAAAGAAAAACTTTTCGTGTCGCTCCGAACAAGGGATCCATTATGGATTTCCCATCGATAATTGGTAAGTTCCAAAGAAATAATTCTAACTACTGATGCAACTTGTTTTATGAATACGAGCGAGCTATCTACATAAGATGGTCTGTTCATGGTATTCGGGACACTGGACTCACTTTACATAGATAACACACTACGTCTGCCCCAATAAATACTAAGAATCCAATTGGTCTACACATGTCGACATCTTTTGGATTTTGGGAGTTGGTCACATGACTACTCTTATTCTAAGTTAAACATACCTGATCATGTTGAACACCAAGTTTTTCTGTATAGAACAACTCATCGATCATCCCGCCTGAAGCCAGCGAAGGGCCGTCTACTTCTTCTAAAGCCGCATCTTCTACTGCTCCGGTTTCACGATCTGTTCCTATCGGAATTGACTAGCCTTCAACTTCTGAGCCTTAAAACCAGTTGGTGCCAGTTGATCTAGTACCACATCCACTACCTTCGAGGTTTTGGATTCTAACTGATCGGTTGGAGTGGGTGGCTACTGCCATGATAGCAAAATCTCTTCATAATATCTATTTATAATATGGCATCCCAAAGGAAGACATCCGTCCGCCAACCAAAAATGAATTTGCTCATAATCCACTCGCTTGGCTATATGGTTGTAATCGCTATATGTGCCTTCGTGGTTCCGTCCCACCTTTCAATTCTTTCCTAATGAAATTTCTATAAAAGATTGGGCTTGCTCCGTTTCAAGTTCATCCGAACGTGCATGCTTTATTGAATTCTTTATATGTCTTTTTCTTGCGAAAATTCAATTGGCCTCCATGATTTGACTAACTCGCTTATCTGTTAAAGTTTAAGAGGAGGAAGGATTGTTTATCCTTCATGATATATAGGCGTGGAAAAGATGTAAAGTTATTGAGAAGCTTCACCATTAACGTTCTTATTTTAAGAACGAATACTTCTTTATACGCTGCCCAGAGGGATTCAACCGTCTCTGTTTAAGAGGAAATAAGCTTCCTTCGACCAATCTTTCTTATCCCGAAATCTCTGGCTCTGAGTTTCTAACTTAATGTAAGCTTCCCACGAGCCTTTTGAGATGCAATGATAAAAGGAAGCATGAGAGAATGCTTAACAACTTGAAGGCGGTTAGAGAAAAGCAACGTAATGTAATGTTCCTTCCGACGAATGATAACTTGCAAGAGTATGGACTGCTTCATCCTGGAAGGATTGCCGATACCGAGTCCTTAACACGAAGCAGTTCTATATCAGGTACTTATTCTAATGCCCTTACTCGTAGCTCTGATGAGATTTATCAAGCAGAAAAAGAGGGTGCCTCGAGTGAAGAGTGCATAGAGGAAGATGTTGGTAAAGAGACCGATGAGCCTGTTGGAGGCGATGCCCCTGGTGATAAGGATGAAGATGCTAGAATGCCTACGATCCTAGAGGAAGATGTAGGATTCGTGAGAAGAGAAGGAAAGGAGCCGGCCATTGGCGAAGAGAATGGCAGTGCTAGTGATGATGATAGCGACTTTCAAGCTAGCGAGGAAGTGGATGAATCATTGGTGAATCACTCGAAGTGAGTCCTTCTCTCCCTCACTCACCTCCTTCGGAGTACATTATTACCGAAAGTCCCGGTGAAGCAAATGACCAAGTTCTTACAAGTACTAAAGAGAATGCAGCTAGATCTTGTCCCTTTAGCAATGTTTTCATCAATTTGGGCGACCTAAACGAGATCAATTTTACATTTAGCGACGTCATAGGTAAAGTAGGTCTTGACTTTATGTTTTCTCTGAGGATAAGTTTCAGCGAATGTGGAGAAACTCCATTCTTGTGCCTATGTGTAAACGATTCATAGATTAATTAGGGTATTATTGATGTCAAACCCTTTACTTAGGAACAAAAACACTCATTCCTGCATACACTTGACCTCTGTAACTTCAATACTTATACGTTTTTCCTTCTGGTTTTAGGTTCTATGGCTCGTGATAGGTATGGAGCTCTTTCTTGTAGTGGAAGTGAGTACATGAGGCATACCTTCGAGTCTCATCCACCTCGCCATTACGAGACAAATGAAGAAAGACAAAAGAGGAAAGATCACGAAGGTGATGAGGCTCGCAAAGCTGAAAGAGAACGTCTTGAAACAAAGAAGAAAGATTGAAGAGAAAGAGTGAGTTTGGTGGAGACTTTTCTCATGATGTGCATAAACGACATAAGGATTCCTTTGAGCATTATGGGCCTACTTCTTCCTTTGTTACTTCATGCATCGAAGTTTCCAATATTCCTCCATACCCCGATGCTCAAGCTATTACTCAACGGGAAACCCCATCATCTCAAGCCTTAACTACCCTCCTCCCGTTTAATCCGCAAGTATTACTAACTTTAATCTTCCTAATGCCTCTCCATGCCTATCCACATCTCTTTCTTTACAATGTGAAGTTTGATCGAGATATTAAGAATGATAAAAGGGAGATTACTTAGAAGAAGCTGAAGTTCAAGAAAACGTGGATGCGGGGCTTGAGTGGAAGCATGTACGTAAGGCTCTTTTTGATGTAAATCGAATCAACTACACCTAAATCAAGCCACTTGAAAATGAAAGAGTCAATCATGAGAGGATGATTAAGGAGCCAGAAGATGATCTACTCAAAGTCACTAGATAAAGAGATCCCGCCATTAAACAAAAATCAGGCGTGTATAAATTAATGGAGGAATTGAAAGAAGCCTAGGACCACACCATAATTGTGACGAGAAACAAGCTAAAAGTCACTCTTTCTGAAGGCATAGATTTCATGAGACAAGCTGAGGGAAGGCTGAAGTGCTCATTCATAAAGATGAAGTCATATGGTCTAAAGACCAGGCCCTCTCCGAACAAGCATCTGAGCTCGAACATCTCCATGAAAAGAACCAAAATCTTCAAGAAGAGAATAAAGAGTAGGATGTGAAGATGAATACTTTATCGACCGAGAAGCTTGTGAATGATATTGAACTCGCAGTTTGCCAAAATGAGCTTAAAGATCTTGAAGTGGTTGGGGAATGATTACCCTGCGACTCTTGCTGATCCATGGAACGAGTTGTTGTGCCGCGCTGGAAATGGTCACTTCGAAGTCGAGCTGATGGTGCAGTACCTGGGTGCTAAAGAGATTGAGATGCTTGCTGTAGGGAAAGCAATTCTTGTCGAAGAGGATGGCAAGGCTGCTGTTGATGCTCCTAATGCTCTCGTGGGCCCGAGCCCTTCGGATCAGCACGAAGTGCCTTTTCTTAAGTCTATAGAGTCGATGACGATTATTCCTTCTTCGGCGGCCGCTGCAACAGCTGAGCCTTATATCCCCGTTCCAGCAGTAGATGAGTTTGAAGTTGAAGTTCGAGAGAGGAGTCCTACTTCAAGTATTTCCCTTGTTTCTCTAGTACTCCAGCAGCTAAATTTCACTCTCGAGTCCATTCCTAAGTTGTGCAACTCTCTTCGTGAACATATAGGTTAGTCGGATGTCTCATCTCTACCCCTCATCTCTTAGAGTTCAAGCACTAAAGTGATTTTCATTGTGTCGAATGCTATTTCCATAGGCATGATTACATCGATCCAATCTTCTAGCCTCGGGCCCGACTCCGATGCTCAACGAATTGTGTCCTTGGAAGGATTGGAAGACATCTCTGCATCACTTAAGGAGAACGTTAAGATTGTTGGTGCTTCTGATCTAGATGATGAAGAAATGATGGCAGAGCGAATACAGAAAGAGATCGAAGACAAATAAAGTAAAAGATAGAGCCAGGCGTCGCCAAGCTCAAAGTTCTACCATTTACGATCAAGACCGGCAAGAAGAAGCCTAGAGACATGCCCGTTGATGGATCTAAAGAGCTTGATATTGGTGCCGGAGAAGGGCATAGTCATTTTGGAGGCTAGACTCCTTCCGGAAAGAATAAGGGCGAAAAGAAGAAGAAGATCAACTGCCGTCAAGGCAGTAAGAAGTGACGAATTGATTAAGTGCAGATGGAGTGGAGAACTTTTGGCTTTGGTGTGTTTTTGTGTCGATCGAGTCTATAATTTTTTCTTTCTTTTGAATCTTAAACTGTCCGATATTGTGCGGTTACGGCCCATGCTGTTTGTACATGTACATAAAAAGATATTAGTAATGAAAGATTAGCTTCTCTATTATAATCTCTCTTGCGTACTTTTCCTATATTCTATGTATTGTGCCTGTTTGTGTACCACTGCATGTATATATAATAAAATTGCAGTTCTGCAATTTTCATATTATATATTGTTGTTTTGTGTGATGCAGTGTGTATATTTACCACAACTCTATGCATGTAAATAGTGTAACTTGAAGTTATTTAGCATACTATTTTACATAGTTCTATTGTGATTATCAAAATACTTTGTTCGGCATCACAGAACTGTTATGTATTTCCGTTTAGCCAACTCCACAACTGTTTTTCATTCGAGCTCAACCGAGCTCATCCCGACCATGTATTAGTGTGTGCCCCCACTCTACAGGATTGTTTACTCTAAACACTGGATTTAAGAACTTGATAAGAGACCAGGTATTCTGGGTAATTTGTTTTGTTGTCTCTAGTCCGAGTTGTGTGATAGATCCTATCTTCAGGAACTTGTGGTTTTGTCACTTAATTCTGAGCGTTTAGTTCTTTGGTTGTGATTGACTTTTTCCAAGTTCACTGTTGAGCTCCTATTCGCATATCAGTTTCTATCTTCGAAAACTTACACATGAACAGCTCGATTCCTTGGATTTTCCTTCGACATTGCCTATCTCCAGGCTCTGGTTTATTCCATTTTCCATTGACTATCAGCTTTTGACAATCAGGAGTTGATTTCTCAACCAGTTTAGTGATTTGTCGTTTCCAAGCATTGTCGAGGCAACATCAGTATCTAGAAGATGGGGATTGATTTTTACCGTTGATCCAGCAGTTTGAGTCAATTTTCACTGTCCACTTGGCGGTTTTAATTCTCAACGTTGCCGAAGCAATGCTTGGAAAATGGAGATTGATTTTCCACTAACCCTGCAATTGAAAACTTTTCCGGTGTTGCCGAGGCAGCACGGGTACTTAGAAAATTTGACATTCTCTCTGTATTACCGAGGTAACACTGATAACTGGAAAATCGAAAGGTTTTCCAGCATTGCCGGAGGCAACACTAGTACGTAGGAAGTTGTGATCGATTTTCCCATCGATCCAACGGTTTGAGTCGATTTTTCCCATCGGTTTGGCAGTTTTGGGAGTCCATACTTCTTATTCAAAGATTGAAAAGTATTTTCTCATTCATATGGCTTATTTGGTGGCACACAAGAGTATTTCTTATAAGGACGCGGTTCCATTGGTTCAAGATGCGTCGTGTGGTTTATTGTCTGGCACACAAGGAGATTTCTTACAAGAATGTGGTTCCATCAGTTCAAGAAGCGATGTGTGGCTTATTATCGCACAAGGAGATTGCATAATAGAATGCGGTTCCATCGGTTCAAGAAGCGGCGTGCGGCTTATTGTGTGGCGCATAAGGATACGAGCCTTCCCAATGTTGCTGAAGCAACACCAGTTCTCAGAAGATGTGGATTGATTTTTCCCATCGATCTGGTGGTTTTGAACCATCCCGATATTTCCAGACCAACACCGGCTCTCAGAAGGTTTGGATCAATTTCCACGTCAATCCAGCGGTTTGAATTGATTTTCCCCTTCGATTCTGCGATTTTCTTACAAAAACGCGGTTCCTTTGGTTCAAGAAGCTAGCTTTAATGAAGAAGTAAAAGGAAAGAGCAAGTCCTGCTTATTTACAATTCCCTCAGTGTCCATGGATAGCTTATTTGCGAAAATAGGAAATGCATAGTATCAAATGTAGTAGTGACGCGGCGAGTCGCTGTTCCAAGCACATGGAATTGGGATTCCATCGACTATTGCTAGATTGAATATTCCGTCTCCAAGATTTTGGTTGATTACAAAGGGTCGTTCCCGGTTTGAGCCAAGTGCTCCCATTCCCAAGAAGATCCATTTTAGGACGAAATCTCCCACTTCGAAGGTGTGGTTGCGAACCTTGGCATTGAAGTGCCATGCCACACTCTTCTAGTGAGCAACGGTACTCAGTCCGGCTTCCTCTCGCTTCTCATCAGCCTAGTCGGGTGATTCGAGTAGGAGCTACTCATTCTCTCTTTGATTGAGGTGTCTTCTGCAATAAGAGAGGACTTCCAATTCCGCTGGTATCATAGACTCTGAACCATATGCCAAAGTGAATGGTGAATGTCCGGTCGCAGATTTATGTGTCATTTTGCAAGCCCGTAGTGCAAGCGGAAGCTCATCAACCCAATTTCCTTTAGCTTTCGTCGACCTCTTTTTTATGGTGGATTCGATGATTTTTTTTACTGCCACCACTTGCCCATTTGCCTATGAATGCATCATGTGGAAAAACTCTTCTCGATACAGTAATGCCTGCAGAAGTCCTTGAACTCAGCGCTCTCGATGTGAGTTCCATTGTCTATGATGATTTTCTACAGTAAACCTGCAAATAATAATCTTCATTACAAAGTTAATCGCTCTCTCAGTAGTACTCGTGGCAAGCAGTTCCGCTTCGGCCTATTTTGTAAAGTAATCAATTGCAACGATAACATATTTGGCTCCTTCTTTTGCTATTGGTAGTATTCCAATTAAATTGATTCCCTAGATCGCAAACAGCTAAGGGCTGACCATTTGCATAAGTCCTGAAGATGGGGCTCTCGGGATCTTTGCAAACCTCAGGCATCGATCACACTGTCTGGTGTAGTCGGCTGCATCTTTGTTTATTGTCAGCCAAAAATATCCATAATGGAGAGCCTTTTTCGTTGGCGTTTGCCCCCCGGTATGATCACCGCAGCTGCCTTTATGGATTTCCATGAGGATTTTTCTACCTTCATCTTTGGTTAAACACTTGAGCAAGAGGGCAGAGAACCCTCTTCGATACAGTACTCCATCCTATAGTACGAATCATGGCGACTTCCAAAAGAGCTTGTTTCGTTCATTCCGGTCCCTGAGGAGCATTCTTTGAGTAGATAGCCCTTGATCAGCATCATCCACGATTCTTCTTCTTCACGGTCTCCCAAACCCAATCGATATCCATTTGATATATGCTGGAAGCAGATAATACTTCTACTGGAACCAATCCCAGTGATTGTGCATCTCGGAACTGGCCAATATGTTTTGTTCTCTAGGAATATGAGTTATTATGTAGTGTTCAATGTTATTGAGTAGTTCCCATGCTTTTGACAGATAAGGAGCAAGATTCGCTCCTTTAGCTCGATATTCTCTCTTTACCTGATAGACAACTAGCTGAGAGTCATTGTATATATGCAGAGCTTTTATTCCCAGTTCCTTCACAGTCTTCAATCCTGCTATTAATGCCTCATACTCTGTCTCATTGTTAAAAGTAGGAAATTCTAGCCTTAGAGAATAATAAATCAACCGTCCTTCGGGAGTTTCAAGCACCAATCCCACTTCTAAGCAGAATTCATTCGATGAACTATCGACAAACAACTTCCATTACGATGTTATGACTATAGTGTCCTCTTGCTCATCATCTCTAATCATGAATTCAACGATGAAGTCTGCCAACGTCTGTCCATTGATTGCCCTTCAGCAATGATAAGTTACATCGTATTAGCTTAACTTGATGTTCCATTTCAGAAGTCGTCCTGAAGTCTCGAGACGGTAGAGTACCTGTTTCAAGGGTTGATCCATCAACATCTTGATTGGGTAAGCTTGGAAGTACGGTTGCAGTTTCCTTGATCCTATCAGCAAGCAGTATGCCAGCTTCTCCAGCTCTGGGTAGTTTCATTCAGCTCCGGTGAACCGCTTGGTAATGTAGTACATGGGTCATTGAATCGAAGCTTCCTTATGCACAAGTGCTATAATTAATGCGTGGGCAGACATTGCCAAGTAAATGAAAATAGATCTTCTCCATCCGCTAGTTTGGATAGGACTGGTAGTGTCTCCATGTGTCGCATTAGTACTGCAAAAGCGGTCTGACAATCCTGACTCCCTTCAAAGTTCTTTTCACCCTTCTTTATTGCATCGAAGAATGGTATGCACTTATCTGTCACTCTAGATATGAAGTGGCTTAATGCTATGATTTTTCCATTCAAACTTTGCCACTCCTTTTTTATCATTGAGGATTAACATTTCGTAATGCAGCAATCTGCTATGGATTAGCCTCAATTCCCCTTGCATTCACTATGAATCTGAGAAATTTACCTGAAGCAACATCGAATGAACACTTCAATGTGTTCAGTTTCTTCCATATTTCCAAAGGATCTCAAACACCTCTGGGAGATCATCCAAATGATATCCAGACGCTTGTGATTTCACTAGCATGTCATCCACATACACTTCCATTATTTGTTCAGTCTGGTTTTTGAACATTGTGTTCACCAATTTTTGGTAAGTAGCTCCAGCGTTTTTCAAGCTGACTGGCATTACACGATAGCAGTAAAGCCCCATGACTGTGATGAAGTTGGCATTCTTCTGATCAGACTCATGCATCAAAATCTGGTTGTACCCGGAGTAGGCATCCATAAATGAGAGCAGTTCATTCCATGTGGTTTCATCAACAAATTAATCGATTCTAGGCAACGAAAAGCTATCCTTCAGGCAAGCCTTATTCAAATATAAGTAGTCGATGAAAGTTTGCCACATTTCGTTCGATTGTCGAACTAACACAGGATTTCACACCCACTATGAAGCCGTTGGCCAATAGCTTATTCACTTCCTCCTTCAATGAAGCAGACCGCTTCGGACCTAGACCGCGTCTCTTCTGACTCACCGATGTGAACTTAGGATCAATAATAAGTGCGTGACATGCTATCTGTGGCAATATCCCACACATATTGGAATGCGTCCAAACGAACACATCCAAATTGGCATGAAGAAATTTTCTCAATTCATTTTGCATCTTGATTCCCAACTGCAAACTCATTTTCAAGACCCGAGTTGGGTCGTCCATATTGATAGAGACAGCCACCGTAAACTCCACCGGTGCCGCTCATACCTTATTTGTACTCTTCTTCCTAGGGTCCCGTGACTATGGTCCCCGAGCTAGGGGCGATTCTGTAGTTATTATGCTTGTGGTTCACAAATATGGACACTTGTCCCCATATTCTTCCCATTTTCATGGTGCTTTGTTTCATGTAATTCAGCAAAATAGCATTCCCTTACGGTGCTTTGGTCTCCTCTTATTACTCTATCCATTTCTCCATTGGGAATTTCATCGTAAGACACCATGTAGCCAAAGAGATTCTGAAGTCAGCGGGGGCCAGTTGGCCTAAGAAAGCATTGTAAGTAGAATACTCATCAATGATCACAAATGTCTAGATAAGGACCATTCTTTGTTCTACTTCTCCAAGTTCTAAAGGTAGATCGATCGTCCCAATAGGTTGCTTAGGTTCACCTGTAAGTCCCTGAACTTCGTTCGGCAGATGGTCACATTCTTCATTCTTATTTTCATCTGGTCAAACTCTTTCAGAAAGGAATGTTGACCGAACTTTCAATATCGACAAAAACTCGATGTACAATTGCTAGACCGAGCCCAACCGTTATTACCATTGGGTCAAGAGTTGGTGCTTTAATGCCATTAGTGTTCCGATTCCAAAACACGATGTCATCGGTAACCATTCTACTTAGCCGGAGCTCCGTCTTCAACGGCATAGCAACTCTCCTAAGGGGCATGCTTCAGAGAACTGGCATATCGTTCCATTTCATCCCAACTCTTCTGCATTGGATGATGTCCTCTAGTGATGGTGTTTATAACTAACCTTTGATTCGTTCGTCTAGGCCCTTTTCTGCTGGGTCCGGACTGATTTCCTTGAGCACTTGGTGCTTATGGTCCAGCAGGTTGATCAGGGTTTTGTTGTATTCTCATGTACTGCTGGAGCCTATCGTTCCTTATCAATTCCTCAATCAAGTCTTTTAGTTGCTGACACTCATTTGTGTTATGCTTATGAGTCTCGTGGAAGTGAAAAAACTTCCCTGATCGCTTTTACTTCTCGGACACTTACCGCTTGGGTAGTTTGTTGTATCACTCAGTTCTTTGAGTAGCAAGGTAGATGTTTTCCAAACTATCATTCAATGGTGTATAGTCTTCAAGGCCTTAGATTCCTCAGACTTTTTCCGTTCCCATCACACCTACTAGAATTTTGTTCCTCTTTTTATGATTTGCATTATTTCCTGCACCTCCAGCAGCTGCTGCCGTCTCTATCCTAATTAACTACAACATTAATCTGAATCACTTCTTTTGATTGCTAATCGACAGTTCTGCCTTCGATCATACTTGCTTCTTCCAGTCTTAGAATCCGGTTTACCTTACGGTGAAATTCTTCCATGGTAGTTGGTTGCTTCATTTTAATCCATTTACTGAAATCCATATCCAGATGAATGGCTTGGACAAAAGCCATAAATACCATGTCTTCCTTTGGATTTCTTACCTCAGTAACCGTGACGTTAACCAGTTTAAATGCTTTAAGTGACTCATTGGGATCTTGGGAAAATCAACATAAGGAAATCATGTCCTTTGGTTGTGCAGTGTGAAGTCTAAACTATTCCAAAAAGTTTCTTGCCAACTTATCAAAAGTGGAAATATACTTCGGTGCGAGTCTCGTAAACCACATGAAAGCGACTCCTTCCAAGAAGATAGGGAAACACCTACAACGGACAGCATACGTAGCTCTAGCTCCACCTATATGCCATTCAAATTTAGACAAGTGTTGTTTAGAGTCCGTTGTTCCATCGTATGATGGCATAGTCGGCTTTGCTCTATCAATTGTTAAACTATGTCAGCAATGCATTCTTCGTTGGTGCAGTTATCTGCAGGTCAGCTGTTAAGAGCTACCCTAAGTGTTTGACTCCGCAAATGATCTTGGTTTGCCAACTAAAGCCTAGATTCTCTATTCTCCGGGAGAACCTCTCCTACAGCGCTCCGTTGGTGTGTGATTGATCTTACAACGGTGGTCTGAGCTCCAGCTCAAGCATTTTATCCATTAACACTAGTATTCAATCCCAAGTCTCCCCCATCAAACTACATATCATCTTTGGACTGTCACCTTCCTGAGGAGTGTTCACCCCAAAGTTTTGGTTGGCCCCAAGTTATTTTGGCTCAGTACCATCCTATCTCCATATAGGGAGAACCTCCTACTTACTCCTGCAGCGCCCCTTGCGACTCCAACTGTTGCTTCCTTCTGTCTTTGCTTTCCATTCCTCCTATTTAGGCCAGAAATAGAGGAATTTTCCTATTTTATTACAGGAGAAGTTTCCCTTCTAGTTCTCCTTATAGCTAGGGGCTGTAAAGTTTTCAACGCATCCATCTTATCTATGAGAGATTGTTGATTATCAGTAAATTTCTAGTTAAGATCATTGATAATTTGATTGAGCTCTCCTTTAGTAACAACTTCCTATTGAGTAGAAGATCTAGGTAGTGGATTTCCATTGTTTACTTCTGTTTGGTAGGTGTTTGCTTCATCACCACCAACTTTTACTCCTACAGATATTCTAGATGTAGATTTTCCTTTCCTTGGAGCCATTGGAATAGCAAATCTTCAATTTCTCCAAGTAGACTTTTCAAATCTAACTTCTAGATCTTATGCAATCCAAAGTAGAGAGCTAGATTAAAGCCTAGGTTTAGTTTTCTCAGTGAAAACTCCAAAATGTTGATGTTGAAAATGGATTAACATCTAAGAATAGATTGTAGGGAACCTATAAGACCTAGATATAGCAGATAATAGTTGAAATAAAAGGAATATAACAGAAATAAAGTAGAGAGACACAAGATTTTATATTGGTTCAGCAATCTATGGCCTATGTCCACTCTATAACTTTATTGCTTATAGATCTGATGTTGTTTGTTTGAGATTACAAGAGATTTGAAAGAGAATAAGTCACTAGTATAGGGGTTGGACAAATTCTAAGTTCTAGAATTACCCAAAGTAGCTGTTATCCTGCCTTTTGGCAAGGCCATGACACCAAGGAATTGACTAGTAACCAATGACGGTCCGTCCTAGAGATCGGTTACGAACAGGCTCACTATGGATATCAATGAATTTTGTCCAAGTCTGGATCGAGCTAAAACTGATATGACGCGACAGCGAAGCTATGAGAGCCAACGTTCCAAATTTCAAGTCAATCCGAGTTCGTATGCTCAGGTTACGATCGATGCAAAATTGAATAAAAACAGCCTCGCATTCGAATCCATTGAATAGCCTCTGTTCGACTCGCTCCGCTTCGCATCCATCAGAGAGCATCTGTTCGACTCGCTCCAGTTTGCATCCATCAGAGAGCCTCTGTTCGACTCGCTCTACTTCGCATCCATCAGAGAGCATCTGTTCGACTCGCTCCGCTTCGCATCCATCAAAGAGCCACATTTCGACTCGATCATCCAATGTCCACTTCGTATCCACATAACAGAGCATAACCATTGATGCGAACTGTGCACCTTTCATCAATGTGAATAGAGTCACCATCATCGATACGAACGAACGACCTCCATCGATTCGAACAAGGCATGCTACAGATCGATGCGAAGGAACAAGCTGTTGATCGAATCGAACTGGGCAATGAACTTCGATACGAACAAGGCAAGGTCCAAGAATGACTCAGCCAACTCGGCATCAAAGGCGGAGTAATCTAGAGATTCAAGCACCACGTCATCGAGTCGAATAGGATCGAGTCGAAGTGAGGGAGTCGAACGAAACAGCCGATCGAAGATCCTAATTCGTATCGATCATATCTCCTAATCTACAAGTCCAAATGCTATGAAATTTTCACAGAAGCTTACGTGCATGCTAAGGAATGTCCACGCCAAATTTCGACTCCATCGGACGTAATCTTGATCGATACGAAATCCGTTCGTATCGATCACGGATCGGACCAAAACTTCGCGGGCTTGGTCGTGCGGGCCTGGTCACGTGCCAGAAGGAGCCTCCCGAGATCTGAGTGAAATATCATCCTCCTACACCTATAAATAGAGCCCCAGGGCATATAGAAAAGGGGCTTCTTCTTCTTTGAATTCTCCAACGCCCAGACTCTGTCGGATCCAGATCTAAACTCCATAGCTGCTGCGAATAACGAAATTCACTGCTGTAAATCATTGTTATCTGCTGTAACTTGCTGAAATCAGTTGTAATCACCAAAGAAAGATCAATAAAGCAATCAACTTCATAGTGGACGTAGGCAATACGCCGAACCACTCTAAATTCTTGTGTCTCTGTGCATTTTAATTACGTCCATATCTGTTTTTTGGAGTTTTTGTTAGATAATCCTCTTTTTCCATTTAATTTCTTCACTTTATCTCTTCAAAAACTTCCGAAGAGTGTTGTGCCCAATTTTGGTACAAACACTTTGGTGCTTTCACTGAAAAACCCAATTTTTCTCCTGCTCTGTGGATCTCCTATCTATATCGAATTGCATAAATCCAAGAAGAAGATCCAGATCTAGAACTTTGAAGCCCTTCCATTCTATTCAGATTTGCATCAGATCTAGGAAAGGACTTTCATCATTTCACCATGGTAAGTTCACGAACTACCTCTACAGCTGCTGATCACAGAGGATGGGACATGCAGAATCTCGCGCAATTGCCTCCATCAAACCAAGATGTTGCCGGACCTTCAGATCCATCAGGCCCGGTTACTAGACAAGAGTTTCAGATGTTGCTCCAAGAATTGACCCAGAGTCGCCAACGGCTAACTGAACAACTGCACGCTAACACAGAGCTGACCAACCAATTAAATCACCAAAGGCACAGAAGATCCAGAAGAGACCAAGGTTCTTATTCCTCCACAGAGAGTTCAGCCTCATCTGATGGTCATCACCGATCCACATGCCCGCGGCTGGATGTGAGCTACACTCAGGCCACATGGCACCAACCTGCTTTGAATCTTGGACAACCCAGAACTAGACCATCCGCTAGTCACCATACAGGACCTTCATCCCGAGGAGGTGCTGCTCCTTATCATGTCACAGGCAATATCGCTACCACCACCACAACTGAACAAGCAATTGATGCTGGAAAGCAAACTGATCCTCATCGAGGCCAGCAAGAGCATACTCTAGAGCCTTATGTCCCTGAGAATGTTGAACCAAGGAGACGAGGCACGGACCGTCGACCGCGTCCGGTCCAGACTCGCGCTGTGGAACCCGACCACACCTTGGCGGAAAATGCTCCAAGTATCTGTATGCCAGATATACCGACGATGATTTGTCAAATGATCTGTGAAAGTCAGGGTCTCGCTAATGACGACTGGGGAATCTCCCAGAGTCATACCCCTTTCACCGACGAAATATTGTATGCTGAACCACCTCGGCGCTTCAGGATGCCAACTCTACCAGTCTATGAAGGAAGTTCTGATCCCAACCAACACATCCTGAAGTATGAATGGCTAATGAATGCTGCGAGAGCTGAAGATGCAGTAAAATGCCATAGTTTCCCTATTTCCCTAGGGGGCATTGCTGCCATGTGGTTTACTCATTTGCCACCACGATCCATCTCTAATTTTGACCAGATGGCCACCAAGTTTGTTGAGCAATTCCGTATGCACGTGGCGAGGCCTAAAGACATTAACACTCTGTCTAGTGTTACACAAGCTCCCGGAGAAACGCTTAGACGTTACTTGGAGTGATTTCATGCTGCGTATGCAGAAATAAGTAATCCCAATGATAACTCTATCCTGATGGCATTGACTAAGGGGATTGATGCTGATTTCGAGTTCGGAAATTGGTTAGCTGGGAAGCCACCTGCGTCATTGGACCGTTTCTATTCCAAGGCAGCCCAATTCTTGAGAAGGGAGGATGCAAAACAATCTAGGAAGCAGGATGACGCAGGGCCCAACATCGAAGGAATTTAGAGTAACATCGTCGTTAAACAGTCCAAGGAGAGTTCTGGAAAGGTTCAGTTGAACATACAAAATAAACAGAATCAGCAGAGGGACAATGGAAATCAGGGCAAGAAGCGAGATCAGAATCGTGGTCCACGACGTAGAGCTCCCATGTACGATAATTATACTCCATTGAACACGTCGTTATAAAATGTGTATTTACAGACTTGTAACACCATGCAATACAAGAAACCTGCCCCGAAACTACCAACTGAAAGACAAATCCAAACAGGGTAGTTTTGTAGACTCCATGAGAGTTATGGCCATAATACAAATGAGTGTCATCATTTACAAGATCTCATTGAGAAACTGATACGTGAGCGGAAGTTGGATCAGTATGTGCGGGCGCCGCAGTTAGGTGGTGAGGGCCCATCAAATCAGAATCATGCACCAAACCAAGAAAGGCAAGAGGAACCCGCTCGAACTGGCGGGAGGTTGGTTATTAATACCATAAGTGGTGGTCCTCATCCAGCAGACCGAAGCTGGAAGGAAATGGAGTCGTATGCCAGCTCTATCAGGCATGCAGACTTCGAGTGTTATAGTAATTTTGATGAAGGGGCTCCGGCCAAGCAACAGAAGACGATGACAGATGACATCGTGTTCAGGAACAGAGACGTTGATAAATTCGAAACCCCCACTATCGATCCACTGGTCATCTCAACTCAAGTAGGTCCCGCTTGGATGAAGAGGATCTTAGTTGATAGTGGAAGTTCTATGAATATTTTGTTTAAGCGAACCTATGATCAAATGAGAATGGAAGCCACGGACTTGAAACCTTGTCAATCCCGAATCCATGGTTTCAACGGAAGTGCTACTATACCCACTGGAATGGTGGAATTGCCAGTAGAGTTTGGAGTTGGAGAACGTCGGAGAGTACGGATGTTACAGTTCATTGTTTTGGACATAGACTCCTCTTATAATGCTTTCCTGGGCCGACCGACCCTCGCTGAATTCAGGGCAGCCATTGCCCCGTGGTGTTTGACTTTAAAGTTTCCCACTGATCGTGGAGTGGGAATCATTCAAGGAGATCAGGCTGCCGCAAGAGCCTGTTATGTTGCTGAGCTGCGAGAGGCGCAGGGAAAGGAGAAAGGAAAGGGCGTAAAGGAATCTCTCTGCGTCCGTCTTACTGATAATTGACAATTAACGCCCGGGCCTAGGCCCGGGCACCCCAACCAATTCCAAAGGGATCTTGACCCAAGAGAAACCGAAGACGAAGGAGAATCTAAAGAAAGCCAAGCATTCCTGGCCGAACTGACGATCGATGTCTCGATTGACAATGATGATGATTCGAAAATGATAAAGATCGGGTCTCAGCTAAGCCAGCAAACTCAAGAGGAATTGGTTGAATTCCTATGGGCGAATCTTAACGTATTCGCTTGGACCCATTCTGACATGTGTGGGATCTCGCCGGACATCGCGAGCCACACTCTGAATATTGACCCGCGGCATGTCCCGGTCAAACAGAAAAGGCGTGGTATGGATCCAGAGAGATCTGCCGCCCTTAAAGAAGAAGTAGAAAAGCTTAAAGCAAACGGGTTCATTCGAGATGCACTATATTCTGAATCGGTGTCGAATCCCGTGCTCGTCCGAAAGTCGAACGGAAAATGGAGAACGTGTGTCGATTACTCCGATCTGAATAAAGCTTGTCCCAAAGACAGTTTCCCACTTCCCAGAATTGATCAGCTAGTAGATTCGACAGCTGGGCATGAGCTCCTATCCTTCATGGACGCGTATTCTGGCTACAATCAGATACCGATGCATTTACCTGATCAAGAACATACCAGCTTCGTAACCAATCTGGGACTTTATTGTTACAAAGTTATGCCATTTGGACTCAAGAATGCCGAGGCTACTTATCAACGATTAGTCAATCGAATGTTTGCCAATCAAATCGGGAAAACAATGGAAGTATATGTAGACGACATGCTTGTGAAGTCACGATTTTCCACTAACCATGTTAAAGACTTGGAAACTATGTTCAACATACTTCGAGAATACAGAATGAAGCTCAATCCACTAAAATGTCATTTTGGAGTTGCATCCGGAAAATTCCTTGGGTTTATCGTCAACGCTCGGGGAATCGAAGCTAATCCTGAAAAGATTTGGGCAATCAGAAATCTTGAAACTCCGAAAACTATAAAACAAATCCAGAGTCTCAATGGGAAAGTAGCGACACTGAGCAGGTTCATTTCAAAGTCCACAGACAAATGCATTCCCTTCTTCGATCTGATCCGAAAAGGAAAACGGAACTTTGAATGGACCACGGACTGTGAGGGCACTTTCCAAGCACTAGTTCAGCATCTATCTACACCACCTATCCTGTCAAAGCCCATTGATAATGAGAAGTTGTACATATACTTGGCGATATCAGAAAACGCTATCAGCGCTGCCTTAGTTCGAGAAGAAGACATGATACAGAAGCCAGTATACTACGTCAGCAAGCGATTGACCGGTGCTGAAAGGAATTATCCGAAATTTGAGAAGTTGGATTATTGCCTTGTTATTGCATCAAGAAATCTCCGGCCATATTTCCAGGCACATCCCATTATAGTTTACACCGACCAGCCGTTACGACAGGTCCTTTCGCGGCCTGCTGAGACGTCTGGTAGGTTACTCAAGTGGAACATCGAACTGAGCCAGTTTGACATTACTTACACTCCAAGACGAGCCATTCAAGGACAAGTCCTAGCCGATTTCATAGCTGAATTTACCATTCCAAAGGACTTGCCCGAAACCAGTGAATCTCTCGAACACGTCTGGAAGCTTTATACCGACGGTGCATCAAACGACCGGTGTTCGGGCGCTGGTGTTGTACTTGAAACTCCCGAAGGCCGATCTATATGTTATGCTTTGAAGTTCGATTTTCATGCGACCAATAATGAAGCTGAATATGAAGCCCTCTTAGCTGGATTGAAAATTGCTAGGGATTTGAGAATGATCGTTGTGGAAATTTATTGTGATTCACAATTAGTTGTGTGTCAAGTACGGGGAGAGTATCAAGCGAGAGATCGAAGGCTGGCTGCTTACTTAGCTCGAGTTCAGGAAGTACTGAATCAGTTTGATTATTATGCCATTTATTGTATACCTCGAGAACGCAACCAAAAAGCCGATTCATTGGCGAAGTTAGCCAACACAAGTGAAGCTCAGCAAATGGGAATCGTTCCCGTAGAGACGTTATCTTCCCCATGCATTGACCGGGCATAAATAGTCTGGGTATGCGAAACCATCCCCGAAAAGGATTCATGGATGACTCCACTCAGAAATTACATTGAGCACGGAACCCTGCCGGAGCGCAGGAGTGAAAAGAGATAAGTCCTTCGGAAGGCCTCACGATTCACCATCCAAAACGGAATCATGTACAGAAGAGGGTACTCTGTTCCTTTACTCCGGTGTATCACTCACGATGAAGTTAAATGAGTATTGCACGATGTACACGAGGGAGAATGTGGCGATCACACCGGGGGGCAAGCACTTGCCAAGAAAATACTTCGATACAGATATTACTGGCCCATTGTGAATCGCGACGCGTCGGATTATGCAAAGAAACGTGATAGGTGCCAAAAGTATGCTCGAATACCTAGAGCCCCTCCTACTGAGATAATGCAAATGGTCAGCCTATGGCCATTTGCAATGTGGGGCATCGACATCATTCGTACTCTACCTTTGGCAAAAGGTGGTGCGAAATACGCCATCGTCGCAGTTGATTACTTTATAAAGTGGGATGAAGCTGAAGCTCTTGCTACCATAACGACGAAGAAAGTAATCAACTTTGTAGTTCGCAACATCATCTGTCGATTCGGTCTCCCACACACCATTATTACGGACAACGGAACCTAATTCGACAGTGCTGAATTTAAAGATTTCTGCAAACGATTTCACATCCAAAAGAAATTCTCTACAGTTGCACACCCTCAGGCGAACGGACAGGTCGAAGCGGTTAATAAAGTTATAAAGTCCATTCTGAAAAAACGACTGGAAACGGTCGGGGGCAAGTGGGTCGATGAACTTCCTATGGCTTTATGGGCTTACCGAACAACCCAAAAGACCGCGACCGGCCACACTCCATTCTCCCTCTCTTATGGTTCAAAAGCTGTTATTCCAGTTGAGCTAGAAGTACCTTCTCATCGTGTGACATACTATGATCCAAAGAAAAATGCTATATTGCTTGCTGAATCTCTCGATCTACTAGATGAGAAGCGTGAAGAGGCTGATTTGAGGGCAGCCGCGCATCGAAGTCGAGTCGCCCGATTGTACAACGCCAAGGTCCGCCCGCGAACCTTTGAGCTAGGCGATCTCATCCTGAAAAGAATCTATCCGGTTCCTTCGCATATGAAGCCAACATGGGAGGGACCATATGTTATTGAACGAAGGCTCGGAGATGGCATATTCAAATTATCGATCGTTGACGGTCTTACTTTGCCAAGAGCCTGGAATAGCGAGAGTCTTCGTCGCTACTACACATGACAGGCTATGTTTATTCATTTACTTTATTTTCCATTTTGTAATTTGTTTCTGCATTTCGAAATTAGAATTTGTAATAAGGCAACTGACTTTGCCATATTTTCTTATTTCAGCAATAAAATGCAATCTCTTCGAGCCAGAGCTGTGATTTACTTGAAATGCTTCATATGATCATCACAATGCACGGAGAGCTAAGTTTCACCATACGGTGGAATTTATTCAAATATGGAGTGACTGCGATGCAACCGGTCACTCACTAAGTGAAACCCGAGCTCGGGGACAAGCCATCACGTCAAGGCCAAAAACGGATTGATACACGACAATCCCTCACTTTAGTCCCGATTCCCAGAGTGCGAACTGGAGTATTAAAGTACGTCTACGAAGAGGGTGGATCCATCCACCTAACGACTCCGTCCGTATCTGTTCCAAGTTTGAGGAGGATGGACCCGTCCATCTAACGACCTCACTTGTTAACTCAGGGTGGATGTGATCCGACCATCCAAGATCCTGATACACCTTTCGTTCCCAGAGTGCGAGCGAAATCCAAAAATATACAGTAGATGTGACTGACCGTCTGCTTATCAACTCTGAATTCCCAGAGCACGAAACGGAGTATAAACAACAACTCCGAACTCCCAGAGTGCGAGTCGGAGTATAAACAACAACTCTGAATTCTCAAAGTGCGAAACGGAGTATAAACATCAACTCCGAACTCCCAGAGTGCGAGTCGGAGTATAAACATCAACTTCGAATTCCCAGAGCACGAAACGGAATATAAACAACAACTCCGAACTCCCAGATTGCGAGTCGGAGTATAAACATCAACTCCGAATTCTCAGAGCGCGAAACAGAGTATAAACATCAACTCCGAACTCCCAGAGTGCGAGTCGGTGTATAAACATCAACTCCGGATTCCCAGAGTGCGAAACGGAGTATAAAACATCAACTTCAAGTTCCCAGAGCGTGAACTGAAGTATAAATGTCAACTCTGAACTCCCAGAGTGCGAGTCAGAGTACAAATGTCGATTTCGAGTCCCCAGAGCGCGGACGTATGATTTAAACTTAAGCCGGCGTGACCAACCGCCCAAAAACAAATAAGAATCCCTGTAGTGCAGATATGATAGTCAACAATCGGACAAGCGTGAATAAACCCCTCAAATCTCCGCTTGCCTCAGACATCCATTCAGTGGCACTAGACTCAACACGTTCTAAGTGAGGAGCAATCGCTGACTGATGTTCCATAACTCATCCTCGAGACAGGGGGGCAGGACTTAAGCATCTACCATTGACTGAAGCGATACGACGTCAAAATTCAATTCGCTTCCCAGTCGCGAACCATGTCCGCAGTTTCCAGACTTGGTGCAAAAAGACAAACTTGACTCGAAAGCTGGAACTTTACAAATGCATTTCAAACATTGAAACACTTAAGCAAATAAACAAGAAGCTCAAAAAGAAAAGGTTTCATTTCTACTATTCATGAAAGAAATTCGTGTACAAGTTTGTTCCAAAAAATTCTTACTAGTAGGGGCCGAACCCGCATCTATACACGACTAACAAAATGCAAGTCAAAATAAACCGGGGAAGCATGTCTAATCTTTCTTCTTCCTTGGCTTCCTTCTCGGTGTAGACCCGCTGGAGCCGCCACTATTTTTCCTCTTTGAGCCTTTGCCTTTTGGTGGCCGGTCTCCAGGCGATGGCATAATCTCGACATCCTCCTCTGAGCTCGAGTGAATAGGGATGCTTCCTGCGGGCGGAGTCGGAGGAACAGGGTCAAGTGCAGAAGGTGGAATGGGCATGCTAGTAATGAAAATGGTGCCACCAGGAGATATCATTCTAAGCGGAGCTGGTCCCGGTGCTGCCATCCCACCTCCAGAACTGCCGCCATGAGCCACTGCTGCCATTTCAGCATCGATTTGGGCAAACATCTCCTCTTCAGTAACTGCTCGAGCCCCGTTGGGGGCATCAGTAGTCGGAATTGAAGAACTTGTAGCAGGAGCACCTCCACCCATGACAAATGGTAAGTCAGCTAAAGGATCGCCATGATGGCAAAAGAGTTCTTCCATCAGCTGCTCATCAAACACAATCATATTCCCCTGCGTATCGTCAAGTGGGGCAGTTGTAGTTACGGTGATTGCTTCGGTCACGATAGCCTCCTACGTCTGATATGATTCTTGAGTAGCAGGAGGCATGGCCGGTGCAGCATCGATCACTGGACAAAAAATAAGAGAACTGTTAGAATCTAATTCAGATAAAGATTCCGACCTAAGGCAGATATGTGGAATGTTCAGAATACCTTCCTCAATTTGACTTGTCGGCGGAAGAACGGCTTCAGTCACTTGCGCTGTAGCCGGAGCCATCTACGGCTGATCCGAATTGTAAGCAGGAACAGCTTGGGGATCGACCGCAGACGAGGACTCGGGCTGGGTTGACACTGGAACTTCAAGACTCGCCTCATGATGTTCAACCCCCGAACACTCTCCTCTTTCGAAGTGCTGGGCGCCAAGTCTTTCCTTTTCATGCAGAATCATTGACTCGTGAAGAATCTTCCTTTCATCTTCATTCAGAATGCGATTCTCGAGTTCAAATTCATCCACAGACTCACCTAGATGCGCCTCCTTCTCTTCTTCAACTAATCGGCCCCGGGCGTTGTATAAGTGCGTCGGATAATCATCAAGCCAGGCTAGACACTTTTGCCTCAGCACGTTAGCATTGTAGACAATGAGAAGGTCTTCAATATTAGCCTCTAGCCTGGACTCGGCCGATTTCACTTTCTCCTCGACGTCAGTCTCCACCTTGCAGACTTTAGCCACGGCCGCATCCCGTTCACCCCTAAGCAGAACAGATTGTTCGCACGCCTCCTGGGCTGCGTTGTTTGCATCATCCTTTTCCTTGGCCATGTCGGAAAATTTAGCTTTAAGCTCATTGAGTTCCTTGACCGCCTCATCCCGCTCGGCAGTGACTGTGGTATTCCGGTGGCCCATCTCCTCCACCAAGGCAACATGTGTCTGCCTCAACCTCTCCATGGCCACATTCGCTTCGTCAGCTTTTTTAGTGGCCTCAATTTCAAATTACCGAGAAGACTCGGCCTCAGCAGTGAGCACTTGAATGATCCGATCCCTTTGAGCGAGTTCGGTCTCCATTTTCTCAAGCGCTTTGGCTCGCTCAAAGGCCACCTTAGAAGCTTTCTCTGCAGCCTTCATCCACTCTCTATATTGGGTGTAGATGTCATGAACGTAATCATGCATCGTATTTTCCACCCCTGATGGAATTCTTTTTAAGTGTGGTGGGAAGACATAGCCATCGAAGCAAATATTCGGAAAATCCTTCCTCATCTGAGTCAATTTAATGGCCCCTTCTCCTGTGGGCTCAGTGGGGACCTGCTCTGCAATTATGGAGGTCGTGCTCTCAACTCTCTGAAGATGAGTCTCGGATCTAGAAGTATGAGAAGATGGCCTGTGACGAGGAGGCTCTGGTGGATGTGGAACAAGAACGGGAGGTGGAGATGGGAGTCTAAGAGGAGGAGAGTGTGATCTAGACTGATGTTTGTATTCTCTGTCCCTGTCACGCCCGTACCTATCTTGGTTAGAGTACTCGTGATCGCGGTCTCTATCTGAGTCCCTCCTGCGGGAATCATAATAGGTAGAAGACTTTCGGGCCGAGCGAAGATTCTCGAGCATTGATCCTCTTTCGGACATCGTACCTGAAAATGAGAGACAAAGGAAAAGTTAGTGGTTTCTTAAGTTGGACGATTTACAGTTAGAAACCATGTAGTGCAGTGAAGTGTATGCATGTGCAACCCCCTGACCAACCAGAAATGTCGGTCGCACTCATAGCAAGCGACCTGCTCAGCTCAAGAGCATTGTCAAGCTCCTCCATCCTGGTGTCGTGTTGAGACGACACATAATCCGGAATCGGAATATCAGCAAGCCCTTCAAAATTATTCTCTACTGGCGGGGGAGGAGCCTCCGCAATTATAATCCCCGGGACGGGCAATGACACAACCACAGATTTTAATCTCTCGAATTTATAACGCCTGTGAGCAACAGCCTTGCCTTTTCTCCTTCCTTATGAATCCTGGACGTCGGAAGAAGGCCCAGCTTGGAGCTCGTTATCGATAGGCGTTCTCTCCGGATCAACTTCTTCGGCTATTACGACTCCGGGCGCTTTGCGCTTCACCCGTTTCTTCGAGACCACTCTAAGTGTCCCTTCCAACCATATACTTTGCCTCCGTTCAATTAGCCCGACAGTCCTCAAGTTTCTGTCAGTCAGAACCAAGTCGATATGCCTCTCTACGCCCGGAACCACTTGCAGGATCAGGACTAGCTCTCTAAAATATCCACCATCGGGTCGAGAAATTGCGGCTGTAAAAGGAGAGAACTATGTCAGTTTTGGAGTCGATTATTATTATCTCAATAATTCAAGAGAAAGATTGAGCACTTACGTCTATCCAACCATCGCCTAGCAAACCCAGGGAGGCACCGAACGTAGAACCATTCAGTTTTAAAGTAGCTTAGCCTTCCCCAGGAGCCAGTTACAATTTGGCAGTTCCTGACCGCTTCCAAGAAGGTGAAAGAAGGGATGTCTTCATGACTCTTAATGTTAAATAGATATCTGATCTCGATCGGCTTTGGTGGTTAGAAGAGAATCTCCATAAATAGAATGAAGGTGTTGTTCAGCAAAGCGTACCCGTTGGGGTGTAGCTGGGATGGAGCTATTCCAAGGAATGATAACATCTCCCATATATATTGATTGAAAGGAGGGAGTGTCCCTGCTGTGCAAGCGTGACAGTTGAAGGCAGTAAACCCCTCCGGGGGATCATGTGGCCTGTCATTTGGCCCATGTAGTAACATGTCGTCGAGCGACAAGCCGTGCCTTAAACAAATCCGTTCCAGCATATCTTCGGAGATACCGGATGGCACAAAATCTTATGGATGACAAATGAACCGGGTACCTGGAAGCTCATCCGGAGCTGGGTCTATAACTTCGGCTTCAATGACCGGTATCTCGATGGTTGAAGGAATTGAACTCGAGAGTTCCTGCTGCTGTGAACTTGAGGGTTCCATGACTAACTAGCTTATGAAAAATCATTGTTAAACAGACAATAACGCCCGTGCATCCCCTAGTGTAAAGTGTGTGAGTGTGTTCTGCAGTGCAGTACTGTATATCACTTGAGAAGTTCTACAGAATTGGAGAAAGCATGTAAACGACGAGACTTTGAAATTCAGTCGGAATGACCGTCATCACTGACCGTCACAACCGTGCCATCCAGAAATTAGCAATCAATCCAAGTTAAAGTTTGTTAAAATTTTGTTAAAGTTGCAGTTCCATCGACGAGCTTCGAAGGGAAATCAAGTATGCAGTCCAAAGGTCAAGTCTAATTATGCCAAAATGAAGCTCGTCGGAGTTAGATGTTCAAATGCACAAGAGTTTTCGATGTCATCGAAGTTAGGTTCATTGTCAATCATCAAAAGTTCAAGTTCGAATCGATCGCTCAGGTTCAAGTTTGCATCGATCAGGTTCGATTTCGTATCGATCGTTCATAGACACTTTCGTATCGATCCCATGATTGCGCAGTTCGAATCGATCGAGGCCTACTACTTTGTGTTGATCAGAAAAGCACCTACTTCGTATTGATCAGAAGACATCTGTTTTGTATCGATCGACATCGACTCGAAACAACCAACACACGGCAACTGTTCCATGACCGATACGAGATTTCCCTTCAAGATCGATACGAGGCAGAACACCTTCTTCCCCAACAGATCGATACGAAATCCGGAACGACCATTTCCTTCGCATCCCTCCTTACTCCTTCTTCCATAAGAAATTAACGTACCGTTACTCCTTCTCGATTCAATGACGACCAAGTCCCGGCATCAACAGTGACGGGATCGGTGACGACGTCGAATGAACTGGCACTAAGATTCGAGTCTCGTCATTTTCAGAATGGATTCGTTGCTTATTTACCTAAAGTCAGATGTTGTCACGCTAGATTAAGGAATGAATTGGATCGATTCGAAGGGTCGATGGATTGTTTGGATCGAAGTCAATGTTTCTTTCTCAAGTTCTTTTATCAATACGAAGACAAGGCAGGAGAGTAAAGTGGAAAAAGTGAAAAATGGCTAAGTCCATGGTATTTATATGGACTCGAAGTTGAAGGCAAAAAACGATTTGCATCCCCGTAGGTTCGACCGGTTGCAAAACATCACCCCAGGATCGATTCGAACAGGCCCTTCGAATCCATCAACCCTTTTATGACTACTATTTCGTATCGATCGTGGGAGTTCTGTTCGAATCCATTGAGCATTGCGCTATTCGAATCCATCTACATGAGACTTTATCGAAGCGAAGTTGCCAACAAAGGCTTTTCTGAGTCACCTAAACCCATCGATACGAAACCACTGTTCATATCGATCATCTTTGACTCCATCCCCAGTTTAGCGACATGAAGTGTGTAGTTCGAATCCATCGAACCACGGCATCCAGAGGTCAATATTCATCGGTACGAAGGTGCATTTCGTATCCATTTTAGTGGCTCACGCCAGTTCAAAAATGAATTCCATCAAAGTTCGTAACCATCGATACGAAAGTTAGTTTCGTATCCATTGAATCTTAGACCCACCGATACGAGTGACCGCTTCGTATCCATCGAACCCCACATCCATCGATTCGAAATGCTCATTTTTCATCCATAAATGCAATGAAAATCGATGCAAAGACAATGTTTCAACCCTTCACATCGATTCAGGAGAGGATTGTTACGAAGGAACATTCAAGAATGACCATCGAGCATTGTTACAACGAATTTCACGTCGGTTCAGGAGAGGATCGATACAGAATTCGATATAAAATAAACTAACAACGACTCGTGAACGTCAGCGAGAGTCGGATTAACGTATATGCATATGCGTCGGACTAATATTCAATATTCCAGATTTACAGGAATTGGAAACTCACTTGATGACGATTACAACAACAAACGGCTAATCACTAGCGTATAGCAATTAGTTGCAACAATACAGGGTACAACAGTTGATAGTCAACAGTTTACATGATCGAGAAAATCAGTCGAGGATTACAAATTTCATCGAAAAGACGATAACTATTTAGGATGAAGATTGCAGCATTTCAAAGCACATCATGTTTCCACAAGACGTACTTTGGGGGGCAAATGTTATCCCGCCTTTTGGCAAGGCCATGACACCAAGGAATTGACTAGTAACCAATGACGGTCCATCCTAGAGATCGGTTACGCACAGGCTCACTATGGATATCGATGAATTTTGTCCGAGTCCGGATCGAGCTAAAATTGATATGATGCGACAAACGAAGCTATGAGAGCCAACGTTCCAAATTTCAAGTCAATCCGAGTTCGTATGCTCAGGTTACGATCGATGCAAAATTGAATAAAAATAGCCTCGCGTTCGAATCCATTGAATAGCCTCTGTTCGACTCGCTCCACTTCGCATCCATCAGAGAGCATCTGTTCGACTCGCTCCACTTCGCATCAATCAGAGAGCCTCTGTTCGACTCGCTCCGCTTCGCATCCATCAGAGAGCATCTGTTCGACTCGCTCCACTTCGCATCAATCAGAGAGCCTCTGTTCGACTCGCTCCGCTTCGTATCCATCAGAGAGCATCTGTTCGACTCGCTTTGCATCCATCAGAGAGCCACATTTCGACTCGATCATCCAATGTCCACTTCGTTTCCACATAATAGAGCATAACCATCGATGCGAATTGTGCACCTTTCATCAATGCGAACAGAGTCACCATCATCGATACGAACGAACCACCTCCATCAATTCGACCAAGGCGTGCTACAGATCGATGCGAAGGAATAAGCTATTGATCGATTCGAACTGGGCAATGAACTTTGATACGAACAAGGCAAGGTCCAAGACTTACTCAGCAAACTCGGCATCAAAGGCGGAGTAATCCAGAGATTCAAGCGCCACGTCATCGAGTCGAATAGGATCGAGTCGAAGTGAGGGAGTCGAACGAAACAGCCGACCGAAGATCCTAATTCGTATCGATCATATCTCCTAATCTACAAGTCCAAATGCTATGAAATTTTCACAGAAGCTTGCGTGCATGCTAAGGAATGTCCACGCCAAATTTTGACTCCACCGGATGCAATCTTGATCGATACGAAATCCGTTCGTATCGATCACGGATCGGACCAAAACTTCGCGGGCTTGGGCGTGCGGGCCTGGTCACGTGCCAGAAGGAGCCTCCCGAGATCTGAGCGAAATATCAGCCTCCTACACCTATAAATAGAGCCCCAGGGCATACAGAAAAGGGGCTTCTTCTTCTTTGAATTCTCCAACGCCCAGACTCTGCCGGATCCAGATCTAAACTCCATAGCTGCTGCCAATAATGAAATTCACTGCTGTAAATCATTGTTATCTGCTGTAACTTGCTGAAATCAGTTGTAATCACCAAAGAAAGATCAATAAAGCAATCAACTTCATAGTGGACGTAGGCAATACGCCGGACCACTCTAAATTCTTGTGTCTCTGTGCATTTTAATTACGTCCATATTTGTTTTTTGGAGTTTTTGTTAGATAATCCTCTTTTTCCATGTTATCCCACCTTTTGGCAAGGCCGTAACACCAAGGAATTGACTAGTAACCAGTGACGGCCCGTCCCAGAGATCAGTTATACATGGGCTCACTACGGATATCGATGAATTTTGTCCGAGTCCGGATCGAACCAAAATTGGTAGGACATGACCAGCTAAGCCATGAGAGCCAACGTTTCAAATCTCAAGTCAATCCGAGTTCGTATGCTCAAGTTATGAGCGATACAAGATTGGATGAAACTCAATTACCGGTCGACTCGCTCCTTCGACTCGCTTCGCAACACTCAGGAGTGACAACTTCGACTCGCTTCGCTCAGAGGCCAACTTCGAGTCAACCAGGTTCGACTCGCTCCACATCCCTCAAAGCTGCTCTCTTCGACTCGCTCCAGTTTGAAACCATCGAAAGTGCACACTTCGACTCGCTCCGCTCAAACAACTGTTCGACTCCATCAACTTCGACTCCACTGCTCAAACCTCCCAGGGTGCCCCATTTCGACTCGCTCGACCAGTGCTTGCTTTGACTCGCTTGACCAAGTGCTTACTTCGACTCGCTCGATCTAGGCACACTTCGACTCGCTCAATCAGTGAACAGTTCGACTCGCTTGAAGCAACATCCAGGACAGAGTAAGAATCAAGTGCCACGTCACCGAGTCGAACGGAAGCTAGTCGAAACAGGAGCGAGTCGAAAGAAACAGCCTACCGAAAACTCCATTTCGTATCGATCATATCTCCCAATCTACAAGTCCAAATGCTATGAAATTTTTACAGAAGACTACGTGCATGCTAAAGTATGTCCACGCCAAATTTCGACTCCATTGGATGAAATCTTGATCGAGTCGAAATCTGTTCGTGTCGATCACGGATTGGACCGAAACTTCACAGGCTTGGGCGTACGGGCCTAGTCACATGCCAGAGAGGGTCTCCCTAGATCTGAGCGAAATATCAGCCTCCTACACCTATAAATAGACCCCCAAAGCCAATAGAAAAGGGGTTCTTCTTCCTCTTTGAGATCTCTAACGCCCGAACTCCGCCAGATCCAGATCTGAACTCAATTGCTGCTGCTACCAACAAAATTCACTGCTGCAAATCATAATTGCCTGTTGTAAATCATTGAATTCACTTGTAAACACAAAAGAAAGATCAATAAAGCAAACTACTTCATAGTGGACGTAGGCTATACGCCGAACCACTCTAAATTCTTGTGTCTCCTTGCACTTTAATTATTCTCATTTCTGAAATTTGGAGTTTTTGTTAGATAATTCCTCTTTTTCCATTTAATTTCTTCACTTTATCTCTTCAAAGACATCCGAAGAGGGTTGTGCCCAATTTTGGTACAAACACTTTGGTGCTTTCACTAAGAACAAACCAATTTTTCTCCTGCTCTTTGGATCTCCTATCTATATTGGATTGCATAAATCTAAGAAGAAGATCCAGATCTAGAACTTTGAAGCCCTTCCATTCTATTCAGATTTGCGATCAGATCTAGGAAAGGACTCCATCAATTCATTATGGTAAGCACACGTACCACTTCTACAGCGGCTGAACAAGGAACACGGGACCGAAAAAATCCCGTGCAATCACCTCCATCCAACCAAAATGCTGCAGGACCTGCAGATCCGTCAGGTCCAATCACTAGACAAGAATTCCAAACATTGCTTCAAGAGTTGACCCAAAGTCGACAACAGCTAGTGGAACAACTACGCGCCAACACAAAGTTGACTAACCAGCTAAATCGCCAAAGGCGAAGAAGATCCAGAAGAGACCAAGGTTCTCACTCTTCCACAGAAAGTTCAGCCTCCTCCAATGGCCAAACTAGATCCACACGTCCACGGCTAGGTGTAAGCTACATCCAAGCCACGGGACTCCAACCTGCTTCGAACCTTAGGCAACCTAGAGCTGGACCATCCGCGAGTCACCGCACAGAACCTTCAACTCGAGGAGGAGCCGCTCCTTATCATGTTACCGACAACATTGCTACTACCACCACTGCTGGACGGGGAGGTGACGCTAGAAACCAAGCTGATCCTCAACGTAGCCAACGAGAGCAGACTCCTGAGCCTTATGTCCCTGAGGATGTTGAACCAAGGAGGCGAGGCACGGACCGTCGACCGCGTCCGGTCCAGACTCGCGCTGTGGAACCCGACCACACCTTGGCACAACATGCCCCAAGTGTCCGAACGCCAGATATACCGGCGATGATCCGCCAAATGATCCGTGAAAGTCAGGGTCTCTCTAATGACGACTGGGGAATCTCCCGAAGTCATACCCCTTTCATCGATAATGTTTTATATGCTGAACCACCTCGGCACTTCAGGATGCCAGCTTTGCCAGTTTATGAAGGAAGTTCTGATCCCAATCAACATGTCCTGAAATACGAAGTGGCTGATGAATGCTGCTAGAGCTGATGACGCAGTAAAGTGCCGTAGTTTCCCCATTTCCCTAGGGGGCATCGCCTCCATGTGGTTCACTCGTTTGCCACCGCGATCCATCTCTAACTTCGACCAGATGGCCACCAAGTTTGTCGAACAATTCCGTATGCACGTGGCGAGGCCAAAGGACGTTAACACTCTATCTAGTGTTACGCAAGCTCCCGGAGAAACACTTAGACGTTACTTGGAGCGATTCCATGCTGCGTGTGCAGAGATAAGCAATCCCAATGATAACTCTATCCTGATAGCATTGACTAAGGGGATTGATGCTGATTCCGAGTTCGGAAATTGGTTAGCTGGAAAACCACCTGCGTCATTGGACCGTTTCTATTCCAAGGCAGCCCAATTCCTGAGAAGGGAGGATGCAAAATAGTCTAGGAAGCAGGATGACGCAGGGCCCAACATCGAAGGAATACAAAGTAGCATCGCTGTTAAACAATCCGGAGATAGTTTTGGGAAAATTCAGTTGAGCGTACAAAATAAACAGAATCAGCAAAGGGACAATGGGAATCAGAACAAAAAACGCGATCAGAATCGTGGTCCGCGGCGGAGAGCTTCCATGTATGACAATTACACTCCATTGAACACGTCGCTGGAAAATGTGTATTTGCAGACCTGCAATACCATGCAATACAAGAAACCTGCCCCAAAACCGCCAACTGAGAGACAAATCCAAACAGGAAAATTCTGTAGATTCCATGAGAGTTATGGCCACAACACCAATGAGTGTTGTCGCTTACAAGACCTCATTGAAAAACTGATACGTGAGTGGAAGCTGGATCAGTATGTGCGAGCGCCGCAGTCTGGTGGTGCGGGCCCATCAAATCAGGATCGTGCACCAAATCAGGAAAGACAGGAGGAACCCGCTCGAGAAAGCAAGAGGTTAGTCATCAATACGATAAGTGGTGGTCCTCACCGAGCAGATCGAAGCTGGAAGTAAATGGAGTCATATGCCAGCTCTATCAGGCATGCGGACTTCGAGTGTTGCAGTAACTTTGATGAAGGAGCTTCGGCCAAGCAACAGAAGACGATGACAGATGACATCATGTTTAGAAACAGAGACGCTGATAAAGTCGAAGCTCCCACTATCGATCCACTGGTCATCTCAGCGCAAGTAGGTCCCGCTTGGATGAAAAGGATCTTAATTGGCAGTGGAAGCTCTGTGAATATTTTGTTCAAGCGAGCCTATGATCAAATGAAAATGGAAGCCACAGACTTGAAGCCTTGTCAATCTTGAGTTCATGGTTTCAACAGAAGTGCCACTATACCCATCGGAATGGTGGAACTGCCAGTAGAGTTGGGAGTTGGAGAACATCGGAGAGTATGGATGTTGCAGTTAATTGTTTTGGATATAGTCTCCCCTAACAATGCTTTCTTGGGCTGACCAGCCCTCGCCAAATTCAGGGTAGCCATTGCCCCGTGGTGTTTGACTTTAAAGTTTCCTACTGATCATGGGATAGGAATCATTCATGGAGATCAGGCTGCTGCCAGAGCCTGCTATGTTGCTGAGCTGCGGGAGGCACAGTGAAAAGAAAAAGGAAAGGGCATGGAGGAATCTCTCTGCGTCCGTTCAACCGATAATTGACAATTAACGCCCGGGCCCAAGCCCGGGCACCCCAGCTAATTCCTCAAGGATCTTGACCCAAGAGAAACTGAAGACGAAGGAGAATCTAAAGAAAGTCAAGCATCCCCGGCCGAACTGACGATTGATGTCCCGATTGACAACAACGATGATTCGAAAATGATAAAGATTGGATCTCAGTTAAACCAGCAAACTCAGGAGGAATTGGTTGAATTTCTGCGGGCAAATCTTGACGTATTTGCCTGGACACATTCTGATATGTGTGGGATCTCGCCAGACATCACGAGTCACACTCTGAACATTGACCCGCGACATGTCCCGGTCAAACAAAAAAGGCACGGTATGGATCTAGAGAGATCTGCCGCCCTTAAAGAAGAAGTAGAAAAGCTTGAAGCAAACAGATTCATTCGAGATGCGCTATATCCTGAATGGGTGTCGAATACCGTGCTCGTCCGAAAGCCAAACGGGAAGTGAAGAACATGTGTCGATTATTCCGATCTGAATAAAGCGTGCCCCAAAGACAATTTCCCGCTTCCTAGAATTGATCAGCTAGTGGATTCGACGGCTGGACATGAACTCTTATCCTTCATGTACGCATATTCAGGCTACAATCAGATACCGATGCATTTACCCGATCAAGAACATACCAGCTTCGTAACCAATCTGGGACTTTACTGTTACAAGGTTATGCCGTTCGGACTCAAGAATGCCGGGGCTACCTACCAACGATTGGTCAATCGGATGTTTGCTAATCAAATCGGGAAAACAATGGAAGTGTATGTAGACGACATGCTTGTGAAGTCACGACTCTCCATCGACCATGTAAAAGACCTGGAAACTATGTTCAACATACTCCTAGAATACAAGATGAAGTTCAACCCACTGAAATGTCACTTTGGAGTGGCATCCGGAAAGTTCCTTGGGTTCATCGTTAACGCCCGGGGAATCGAAGCCGATCTTGAAAAGATTTGGGCAATCAGAAATCTTGAAACTCCCAAAACTATAAAGCAAGTCCAGAGTCTCAATGGAAAGGTAGCGGCATTGAGTAGGTTCATCTCAAAATCCACTGACAAATGCATTCCCTTCTTCGATCTGATCTGAAAAGGGAAACGAAACTTTGAATGGACCACAGAGTGTGAAGGCGCTTTCTAAGCACTAGTTCAACATCTATCCACACCACCAATACTGTCAAAGCCTATTGATCATGAGAAGTTGTATGCATACATGGCGATATCAGAAAACGCTATCAGCGCTGCTTTGGTTCGAGAAGAAGACGGGATACAGAAGCCAGTGTACTACATCAGCAAATGATTGACTAGGGCTGAAAGGAACTATCCGAAGCTAGAAAAGTTGGCTTATTGCCTTGTAATCACATCAAGAAAACTCCGGCCGTATTTCCAAGCACACCCCATTGTTGTTTACACCGACCAGCCGTTACGACAGGTCCTTTCACGGCCTGAGACGTCTGGTAGGTTACTCAAGTGGAACATCGAACTGAGTCAGTTTGATATTACTTACACTCCAAGACGAGCAATACGAGGACAAGTCCTCGCTGATTTCATAGCTGAATTCACCGTTCCAGAGGATTTGCCTGAAGTCAGTGAATCCCCCGAATATGTCTGGAAGCTGTATACTGATGGTGCATCGAACGACTGGTGTTCGGGCACTGGTGTTGTGCTCGAAACCCCTGAAGGTCGATCTATATGCTACGCTTTGAAGTTTTACTTTCATGCAACCAATAATGAAGCTGAATACGAAGCCCTCTTAGCTGGCTTGAAACTCGCCAGAGATCTGAAAATTATCGCTGTGGAAATTTATTGTGATTCACAATTGGTTATGTGTCAGGTACGGGGAGAGTATCAGGCAAGAGATCGAAGGTTGGCTGCTTACTTAGGTCGAGTTCAGGAAATACTAAATCAGTTCGATTACTACGCCATCTATTGTATACCTCGGGAGCACAACCAAAAGGCTGATTCATTGGCAAAGCTAGCCAGCACAGGTGAAGCTCAACAGATGGGACTCGTTCCCATAGAAACGCTATCTTTCCCAAGCATCGACCGGACAGAAATAAACTGGGTATGCAAAACCGTTCTCGAAAAGGATTCATGGATGACTCCACTCAGAAATTACATTGAGCACAGAACCCTGCCGGAGCGCAGGAGTGAAAAAAGACAAGTCCTTCGGAAGGCCTCACGATTTACCATCCAGAATGGACTCATGTACAGAAAAGGATACTCAGTTCCCCTACTCCGGTGTATCGCTCACGATGAAATTAAACAAGTATTGCGCGACGTGCACGAAGGGGAGTGTGGCGATCACACCGGAGGGCAAGCACTTGCCAAGAAAATACTTAGTTACGGATATTACTGGCCTACCGTGAATCGTGATGCGTTGGACTATGCGAAGAAATGTGATAGATGCCAGAAATATACCCGAATTCCTAGAGCTCCTCCTACCGAGATAACGCAAAAGGTCAGCCCATGGCCGTTCGCAATGTGGGGTATCGACATCATCGGTGCTCCACCTCTGGCAAAAGGTGGTGCGAAGTACGCCATCGTCGCAGTTGATTACTTTACAAAGTGGGCTGAAGCCGAAGCTCTTGCTACCATTACAACGAAGAAAGTAATCAACTTTGTGGTTCGTAACATCATATGTCGATTCGGTCTCCCACACACCATTATTACGGAAAACGGAACCCAATTCGACAGTGCTGAATTCAAAGATTTCTGCAAATGATTTCACATCCAAAAGAAATTCTCCGCAGTTGCACACCCTCAGGCAAACGGACAGGTCGAAGCAGTTAACAAAGTTATAAAGTCCATCCTGAAGAAACGACTGGAAAAGGTCGGGGGCAAGTGGGTCGATGAACTTCCTATGGCTCTATGGGCTTACCGAACAACCCACAAGACCGCGACCGGCCACACTCCATTCTCTCTTTCTTACGGTTCAGAGGCTGTTATTCAAGAAGTACCTTCTCATCGTGTGACATACTATGATCCAAAGACAAACGCTATATTACTTGCTGAATCTCTCGATCTACTAGATGAGAAGCGTGAAGAAGCCGATCTAAGGGCAGCTGCGCATCGAAGTCGAGTCGCCTGATTGTACAACGCCAAGGTGCGTCCGCGAGCCTTCGAACTAGGCGATCTCGTCTTAAAAAGAATCTATCCGGTTCCTTCGCATATGAAGCCGACATGGGAAGGACCGTATGTTATTGAACGAAGGCTCGGAGATGGCACATTCAAGTTATCGACCGTCGACGGTCTTACCCTGCCAAGAGCCTGGAATAGCGAGAGCCTTCGCCGTTATTACACCTGACAGGCTATCTTTATCCATTTAGTTTACTTTTCTTTTTCTGCAATTTGTTTATGCATTTCGAAATTAGAACTTGTAATAAGGCAACTGACTTTGCCATACTTTCTTATTTCAGCAATAAAATGCAACCTCTTCGAGCCAGAGCTGTGATTTACTTGAAATACTTCATATGACCATCACTATGCACAGAGAGCTAAGTATCATCGTACAGTGGGATTTATTCAAATAGAGAGTGACTGCGGTATAACCAATCACTCACTAAGTGAAATCGAGCTCGGGGGCAAGCCATCACATCAAAGTCAAAAAAGGATTGATACACGACAATCCTTCATCAACTTCGTATTCCCAGAGTGCGAAGCGGAGCATAAACATCCAACTTCGAGTTCCCAGAGCGCGAACCGGAGTATAAAACATCAACTCCGTATTCCCAGAGTGCGAAGCGGAGTATAAACATCCAACTCCGAGTTCCCAAAGCGCGAACCGGAGTATAAACATCAACTCTGTATTCCCAGAGTGTGAAGCGGAGTATAAACATCCAACTCCGAGTTCCCAGAGCGCGAACCGGAGTATAAAACATCAACTCCGTATTCCCAGAGTGCGAAGCGGAGTATAAACATCCAACTCCGAGTTCCCAGAGCGCGAACCGGAGTATAAACATCAACTCCGTATTCCCAGAGTGCGAAGCGGAGTATAAACATCCAACTCCGAGTTCCCAGAGCGCGAACCGGAGTATAAACATCAACTCCGTATTCCCAGAGTGCGAAGCGGAGTATAAACATCCAACTCCGAGTTCCCAGAGCGCGAACCGGAGTATAAACATCAACTCCGTATTCCCAGAGTGCGAAGCGGAGTATAAACATCCAACTCTGAGTTCCCAGAGCGCGAACCGGAGTATAAAACATCAACTCCGTATTCCCAGAGTGCGAAGCAGAGTATAAACATCCAACTCCGAGTTCCCAGAGCGCGAACCGGAGTATAAACATCAACTCCGTATTCCCAGAGTGCGAAGCGGAGTATAAACATCCAACTCCGAGTTCCCAGAGCGCGAACCAGAGTATAAACATCAACTCCGTATTCCCAGAGTGCGAAGCGGAGTATAAACATCTAACTCCGAGTTCCCAGAGCGCGAACCGGAGTATAAACATCAAATCCGTATTGCCAGAGTGTGAAGTAGAGTATAAACATCCAACTCTGAGTTCCCAGAGCGCGAACCGGAGTATAAACATCAACTCTGTATTCCCAGAGCGCGAACCGGAGTATAAACATCAACTCTGTATTCCCAGAGTGCGAAGCGGAGTATAAACATCCAACTCCGAATTCCCAGAGCGCGAACCGGAGTATAAACATCAACTTCGAGTTCCCAGAGTGCGAACCGAAGTATAATTATCAACTCCAAACTTCCAGAGCGCAAGTCAGAGTACAAATGCCAATTCCAAGTCCCCAAATAGCTGATATATGATTGGAACTCAAGCCGACGTGACCAACCGCCAGTAAACAAGTGGGGATCCCTCGAGCGCGGATATGGCCATCGACAATCAGACAAGCATGGATGCATTACTCGATCTCTGTTTGCCTTAGACATCCGTTCGGTGGCACTAGACTCAACATGTTATATATAAGAAACGATCGTCGACTGATGATCTACAACTCACCATCAAGACTGGGGGCAAGACTTAAGCATTGACCATCGACTGAAGCAATGCGACGTCAAAATTCAACTCGCTTCCCGACCGCAAACCATGTCCACAGTTTCCGAACTTGGTGAACAAAAATAGACTTGATTCAAAAGCTAGAGCCTCACAAGTACATTTCAGGTATTGAAACACTCGGACAAATACACAATGACAGAAAAGAAGCCAAAAAAGAGTAGTTTCGTTTCTATTGTTTATAAAAGAAGTTCGTGTACAAGTTTCAAAAATTCCTACTAGCAGGGGCCGAACCCGCATCTATACACGGGTAACAAAATGTAAGTCAAAATACACCGGATGAGCATGCCTAATCTTTCTTCTTCCTTGGATTCCTCCTCGGTGTGGACCCACTAGAGCCATCGCCAATCTTCCTCTTCGAGCCTTGGTTTTTCGGCGGTTGGTCTTAAGGCGAGGGCATTATGTCGACATCCTCCTTCGAACTCAAGTGAATAGGAACGCTCCCTGCGGGCGGAGTCGGAGGAACATGATCTAATACAGAAGGTGGAACGGGCATGCCAGTGAGAAAAATAGCACCACCAGGAGATATCATTCTGAGCGGAGCAGGCCTTGGTCCTGCCATCCCACCTCCAAAGCTTCCACCATGAGCCGCTACTGCCATTTCAGCGTCAATTTGAGCGAACATCTCCTCTTCGGTTATTGCTCGAGCCCTGTCGGGGGCATCGGCAGTCGGCATTGAAGGACTTATAGCAGGATCAGTTCCGCTCATGACAGGTGGCAAGTCAGCAAGAGGATCGCCGTGACGGCGAAAGAGTTCATCCATCAATTGCTCGTCGAACGCCATTGTACTCCCCTGCATATCATCAATCGGGGCAGCTGTTCTCACGGTGATCGCTTCGGTCACGATAGCCTCCCGTGTCTGATATAATTCTTGAGTAGCAGGAGGCATGTGCGGTGCAGCGTCGATCACTGGACAACGAATAAGAGAATTGTTAGGACTTAACTCGATCAAAGACTTCGAATCATTAAAGATATGGGGAATGTTCGGAGTACCTTCCTCAGTTTGGCTTGTAAGCGACGGGGCAGCTTCGGTCGCTTGCGCTGTAGCTCGAGACATATGCGGCTGATCCGGATTATAGGCGGGAACAGCTTGAGGATCAACCGCATGCAAGGATTCAGGCTGAGTTGACACCGGAAGTTCAAGACTTGCATCGTGATGCTCAACCCCGGAGCCTTCTCCTACTTCCAGGTGCTGGGTGCCGAGTCTCTCCTTCTCATAAAAGATCATTGAATCATGGAGAATCTTCTTTTCATCATCGGTTAACAGATGATTCTCGAGCTCGAATTCATCCACAGACTCACCCTGGTGCGCCTCCTTCTCTTCCTCAACCAGTCGGCCCCAAGTACTGTGAAGATGCATCGAATAATTATCGAGCCAGGCTAGACCCCTGTGCCTCAGCACGTTAGCGTTATAAACGACAAGAAGGTCTTCAATGTTAGCCTCTAGCCTGGACTCGGCGAACTTCACTTTTTCCTCCACTTCAGCCTCCACCTTGTGGACTTTAGCCACGGCCGCATCCCGTTCACCCCTGAGCAGAACCGCCTGCTCGCACGCCTCCTGGGCTGCGGTGTTCGCGTCATCCTTCTCCTTGGCCATATCAGCAAATTTGGCCTTGAGTTCATTAAGCTCCTTGACCGCCGCGTCCCGCTCGGCAATGACTTTGGTGTTCCGGTGACCCATCTCCTCCACCAGGGCAACGTGAGCCTGTCCTAACCTCTCCATCTCCGCCTTTGCTTCATCAGCCCTTTTAACGGCCTCAATCTCATATTTTCGAGAAGACTCGGACTCAGCGGAGAGTACCTGAATAATCCGATCCCTTTTTGCGAGCTCGGTCTCCATCTCCTCGAGCGTTTTGGCTCGCTCAAAGGCCACTTTGGAAGCTTTCTCGACAGCCTTTGCCCACTCCCGGTACTGGGTGTATATGTCGTGAACGAAGTCGTGCACCGTGTTTTCCACCCCTGACGGAACCCCCTTTAAATGTGGTGGGAAGACATAACCGTCGAAACAGATGTTCGGGAAGTCCTTCTTCATCTGAGCCAATTTGAGGGCCCCTTCTCCTATGGGGTCAGCTGGGACCTGCTCTGTAACCATGGAGGCCGTGATCTCGACTCTCTGAAGATGAGTTTTGAACCTAGAAGCGTGAGAAGACGGCCTATGGCGAGGAGGCTCTGGTGGATTTGAAGTTTGAACAGGAGGGGAAGACAGAAGTCTAGGAGGAGGAGAGCATGATCTGGATTGATGTCTATACTCCCTGTCACGCCCGTACCAATCCTGGTTATAGTATTCGCGGTCGCAATCTCTATCTGAATCCCTCCTGCGAGAGTCATAGTAACCAGAAGCTTTTCAGGCTGAACGAAGATTCCCGAGCATCGATCCCCTTCCAGACATTGTACCTGAAAATGATAAACGAAGAAAGAATTAGTAACTTCCTAAGTTGGACGAAGTACAGTTGTGAATCATGTAGTGTAGTGAAGTGTATGCATGTGCAATCCCCCGACCAACCGGAAATGTCGGCCGCACTCGTAGCAGGCGACCCGCTCAGTTCAAAAGCACTATCAAGCCCCTCCGTCCCGGCGTCGTGTGGAGACGACACAAAATCCGGGATCGGAATATCGGCAAGCCCTGCAAAAGGACTCTCCACTTGCGGGGGAAGAGCCTCCGAAATTCTAATCCTCTGGAAAGGTAAAGACACGACCACAGATTTAAATCTCTTAGATTTAGGGCGTTTGTGAGCAGTGGCCTTGCCTTTTCTTCTTCCTCCCGAATCCAGGACATCATCAGAAGGCCCAGTTGGGAGCTCGGTGTCGGTAGGCGTTCTTTCCGGATCATCTTCCTCAGCAATCACGACTACAGGCACTTTTCGCTTCATCCGTTTCTTCGGGACCACTCTATGTATCCCTTCCAGATGTATGCTCTATCTCCGTTCTATCAGCCCGATAGCCCTCAAATTCCTATCGGTCCGGACTAGGTCTATGTGCCTCTCTTCGCCCGGAAACGCTTGAAGAATCCGAACAAGCTCTCTGAAGTATGCGCCATCGGGACGAGAGATTGCGGCTATAGGAAAGTAAAAACATGTCAGTTTTGAAGTCAGTTGCTAGTATCTTAATGATTCGAAAGAGAAATGGCAACACTTAGGTCTATCCAACCACCGCCCAGCAAATCCGAGAGGGCATCGAACGTAGAACCATTCAGTTTTATAATAACTTAGCCTTCCCCAGGAGCCCAATACAATGTGGCAGCTTCTGACCGCCTCCAGAAAGGTGAAAGAAGGGTTGTCTCCACGGCTCTTGACATTGAATAAATATCTGATTTCGATCGGCTTTGGCGGTCGAAAGAGAATCTCCATAAACAAGACAAAGGTGCTGTTCAACAAGGCATACCTATTGGGATGTAGCTGAGATGGGGCTATTCCAAGAAACGATCACTTCTCCCTTATATATTCATTAAAGGGAGGAAGTGTCCCCGCTGTGCAAGCGTGACGGTTGAAAGCAGTAAACCCCTCCGGGGGATTATGTGGCCTGTCAGTTGGCCCAGGAAGTAGCACGTCGTCAAGCGACAAACCATGCCTTAAGCAAATCCGTCCTAGCATATCTTCGGAGATACCCGACGGCACGGAATCTGATGGATTGAGAATAAACCGAGCACCCGGACGCTAGTCCGGGGCTGGCTCTATAACTTCGGCTTCGATAACCGGTATCTCTATGGATGGAGGAATAGAACTTGGGTTTTCTGGCTGCTGAGAACTTGAAGGGTCCATGGCTAGCTAGCTTATAAAAAATCATTGTTAAACTGACAATAACACTCATGCATCCCCCAGTGTGAAGTGTGTGAGTGTGTTGTGCAGTGCAGTACTATATGTTTTTTGATAAAGATCAACCGGATTAAGAAAAACATGTAAACGACGAGACTTCGGGATTCAGTCGGAAGGACCGTCGTCGCTGACCGTCACAACCGTGCCATCCAGTTATTAGCTATCAGTCCAAGTTAAAATGTGTTATTATTTTAGTATGTTCCAGTTTCATCAACGAACTTCAATAGGCAATTAGGTGTGCGGTGAAACAGTTAAGTCCAATTAAGAAAATCTGAAGCTCGTCGGAGTTAAGTGGTCAAGGGCACTAGAATTTTCGATATCGTCAAAATTAAATCAGTGATCAATCATCAAAAGTTCAAGTTCAAGACAATTGCTCCAGTTCAAGTTCGAAACGTTCACTAAGGCGCGAGTTCGAATCGATTGTTCAGGGTGCACAGTTCGACTCGCTTTAAAGCCCCGCGTTTCGACTCGCTTCGAAGCCTCCGCTTCGACTCGGTCCAAAGCCATGCGCTTCGAAGCCCCTGCTTCGACTCGATCCAAAACACCTATTTCGACTCGATGGAAAACTACGCAGTTCGACTCGATCCCAAGGCACTCCACTTCGAACCGTTTCAAGATGTACTTTTTGACTCAATTCGAGGCCATCATTTCGAGTCCATCAGGCGCGACCCCTTCGTATCGATCCATGAATACAGAGCGCACGATTCAAAGCGAAGCTCCACCATCGATCGATACGAAGACCTTCGCCTCATCATCTCGAAACCCATACTCCATCGACACGAAGCGGGGGGCCAGAGAGCTTTTGATCGACCATGACTTTGATTGATTTGATGAGAAAACCCGAGCCTCATCGTTTACGCGTGGATTCGTTTATTGATTACCTAGATATGACAGTTAGTTCAAATGGTTGAAGATAGGAATCGATTCGAAGGCAAAGGTTTTTTTCTTGAAATGCTCTGGAACGATACGAAGGCAAGGCAGATAAAAATGAAAGGTAAAAAGTGAAAAATGGCTAAGTACGAAGTATTTATATGGACTCGAAAGCAAGGGGAATAAACGATTCGAATCCCAGTGGAGTCGAACACATGCTTCGACTCCCACTTCAGTGCGTTGATACGGAGCTCCCTTTTGTATCGTTTGTCCTCGACTCCCTCTCCAGTGCATCATAACAAGCAGTTCGAATCCATCAGGGAAGCGCATTTCGACTCGCTCCATTTCGACACGCTCAGTTTACAGCCATCAGGGAAGCGCATTTCGACTCGCTCAGTTTTGACTCGCCCAGTTCACGTCCACCATCGAGTCGAACAAGCGCTTCGTATCCATCGAACCCTGCGTCTATCGATGCAAATTTCCTATTCGTATCCATAGTTTACAACTCCATCAACTCGACATACTTACTTCGCATCCATAAATACAATAAAAATCATCTTCGATGTTTCAACCCTTCACATCGATTCAGGAGAGGATCGTTACGAAGGAGCATGCAAAAGAACCCATCGAGTGTTGTTGCAGCGAATTTCACATTGGTTCAGGAGAGGATCGATACGTAATTCAAAAGTAAAATAAACTGACAATGACTCGTGGACGTACGAACGTCAACGAGAGTCAGGTTAACATATATGCATGAATGACGGACTAGTATTCAATATTCTGGATTTTCAGGAATCAGAAACTCACCCATTAACGATTACAACAGCAAACGGGTAACCACTAGCATACAACAATCAGTTGCAACAATACATGGTACAGCAGTCGACAGTCAACAGTATACATTATTAAGAATAACGGTCAAAGGTTACAGCTTTCATCAAAAAGACGATAACTATTCAGAGTAAAGATGGCAGTATTTCAAAGCACATCATGTTTCCACAAGACATACTTTGGGAGGCAAATGTTATCCCACCTTTTGGCAAGACCGTAACACCAAGGAATTGACTTGTAATCAGTGACGGCCCGTCCCAGAGATCAGTTATACACGGGCTCACTACGGATATCGATGAATTTTGTCCGAGTCCGGATCGAGCCAAAATTGGTAGGACATGACAAGCTAAGCCATGAGAGCCAACGTTTCAAATCTCAAGTCAATCCGAGTTTGTATGCTCAAGTTATGAGCGATACAAGATTGGATGAAAATCAATTACCGGTCGACTCGCTCCTTCGACTCGCTTCGCAACACTCAGGAGTGACAACTTCGACTCGCTTCGCTCAGAGGCCAACTTCGAGTCAACCAGGTTCGACTCGCTCCACATCCCTCAAAGCTGCTCTCTTCGACTCGCTCCAGTTTGAAACCATCGAAAGTGCACACTTCGATTCGCTCCGCTCAAACAACTGTTCGACTCCATCAACTTCGACTCCACTGCCCAAACCTCCCAGGGTGCCCCATTTCGACTCGCTCGACCAGTGCTTGCTTCGACTCGCTTGACCAAGTGCTTACTTCGACTCGCTCGATCTGGGCACACTTCGACTCACTCAATCAGTGAACAGTTCGACTCGCTTGAAGCAACATCCAGGACAGAGTAAGAATCAAGTGCCACGTCACCGAGTTGAACGGAAGCGAGTCGAAACAGGAGCGAGTCAAAGGAAACAGCCTACCGAAAACTCCATTTCGTATCGATCATATCTCCCAATCTACAAGTCCAAATGCTATGAAATTTTCACAGAAGACTACATGCATGCTAAAGTATGTCCACGCCAAATTTCGACTCCATTGGATGAAATCTTGATCGAGTCGAAATCTATTCGTGTCGATCACGGATCGGACCGAAACTTCACGGGCTTGGGCGTACGGGCCTAGTCACGTGCCAAAGAGGGTCTCCCGAGATCTGAGCGAAATATCAGCCTCATACACCTATAAATAGACCCCCAAAGCCAATAGAAAAGGGGTTCTTCTTCCTCTTTGAGATCTCCAACGCCCGAACTCCGCCAGATCCAGATCTGAACTCAATTGCTGCTGCTACCAACAAAATTCACTGCTGCAAATCATAATTTCCTGCTGTAAATCATTGAATTCACTTGTAAACACAAAAGAAAGATCAATAAAGCAAACTACTTCATAGTGGACGTAGGCTATACGCCGAACCACTCTAAATTCTTGTGTCTCCTTGCACTTTAATTATTCTCATTTCTGAAATTTGGAGTTTTTGTTAGATAATTCCTCTTTTTCCATTTAATTTCTTCACTTTATCTCTTCAAAGACTTCCGAAGAGTGTTGTGCCCAATTTTGGTACAAACATTCCATTTAATTTCTTCACTTTATCTCTTCAAAAACTTCCGAAGAGTGTTGTGCCCAATTTTGGTACAAACAGTAGCTGCCTTAGTCACAATTGTGTAGAGATAAGAGATGAAGAAGAAGCACAACTTCCGTGTAGTGATGGCGAAAATCAGATCCTCTCTTGATTGCTCTATGGTTTGTATTTAAAAGGAAAACAGCCATGCTGGGACAGAAGTTGAGTTAGAGTAGAGTCTAAATGTTGGCCAGAAGTATTGTGAAAAATCGTGGAACCCACCGAGATGAACAAACATGTCAGTACCGACTTTTTCATGTCAGTGCTGACATGTTTGTGTTGCTCCAATTGGTCAAAGGCTTTTGCACTCTTCTTCTTACTATGTTTTGAGGTGTCCTATGTTGGTTTCATCAATCATTGGTTGATTTTGAGGATCATTCTTTCATTGCTTTTATACGCCATTTTAGCTGTTGACTCTTCGACTATTTTAATAGGTTGTCCATAGTCCATGGAAATCACTTGAGCATATGGAAGAGGTAAACAATCACTTGTGTGAAATATGAGAGGTTGGATATGAAGCATGATAAGTCGGCACCGACATGAATAGGTCGGTACCGAACTCTGCCCTTAGTGTATTTTAGAGTAATCTTTCTCCGAGCTATTCCTTTGCTCTATCCAAGCATGCCTTCAAGATTTCAAGTCGTTTTGTCTTCGTTTTGACGTTCTAACTTCCATTGACTTCTTCTTGGTTAAAAATTTCAATTAGCAACCAACCACTCATAAATTCCAAATGGCCTACAAAATGCTTTAATCGGCACACACTCCTTCTCAGTTGATGATACCCTATCGCAAGGTCCAACGAAGAGAACACCCTAACACCATGGAGCTGATTGAACAAGTCATTAATACATAGGAGTGGATACTTGTTCTTCTTCGTTACCCTATTCAACTCATGGTAATCTTCACACAATCACAAAGAGCCATCCACCTTAGTGAAAAATACTAAAGGTGCTCCCCACTCAGATATACTCCATCTAATGACCCCTTGTCGCAATAGGTCATTCACCTGCACCTCTAGTTCCTTCTATTCTTTCGAAGCCATACACATTAATGGCATAACAATCGGTCTAGCATCCTTTACCAAATCTATACAAAACTCTATCTCCCTATGTGGTGGTAATTCAGTTACCTCCTTGAATATGTTTGGATACTCCCTCACTATAGGCACAGATGACAACTCGACATGAGGATCTTGAGTGAATACAAAAAGCTAACCATCACCTCATCTTTAGGCAGGAAACCTATCTTCAACGTCCATCATCCATCCCTATCATCACTAGCAGCCTCTCATAGTCCACCACTACTTTATATTTCTATAACCAGTCCATCAATATTGAACCCCAATAAACCCAGAACAAAGAAATCCCAAGCAAACAAACATGTGTGACTCGATAAGGCTAAAACTCGATAAACCATGCAAAGGATAGTCGATCCTCCAACAGGGTTTGTAACAATCAAAGGTCGGTCAACTATCTCGGCTTTCAATCCCAATCTTTTTACCAAATCACTAGATATAAAGGAATGTGAAGCCCTGGTATAGAATAAAACACGTACAGGTGTATCAGAAATAGAAAGCATACCCCGTATAATGATGCTCTTCCCCTTCTATTTCGTCGATGGAACACTCGACAAAGCTGAAATAGTGTTCAAAGCGTAAGCAGATACAACCTGCTTATTCCTCAACGGTAGACAATCCTTCCTAATATGTCCCAGCTTGTTGCAGCTGTAGCACTTCTTGCCTTGTAGTCTTTGACAAGATGACCTCCCCTCTACAATTATAGCAAGTAGGCTCCCACTTCCCCTTCTTCTGACCACTTTTTGAAACTACTACTTCTTTTTGTTGTTGTCCCACTTCCTTTTGCCTCCTCCGCCAGCTTGCGGCTTTTGGCCCATCCTTGGGAGCAATAACCAACTTTGGATTAGGATATAGACTCTCATGTCAAAGAGCCCTCTCCACCAGCCTCTCAAAGGTCTCATCGATATACTCATGAGTTTTTCTCCAAGATAATCATCCAAGCCAATAATAAACATCTCGTTCTTCTTGAGTGGAGTATCGATAAAAGATAGGCCATACTTCGATAGCATGTCGAACTCAGCCATGTACTTCGACACATATATATCTCCCTATTTCAAGTTAGCAAACTTTTAGAAGAGCACCGACTTTTGAGCGGTCAATATATACTACTCTTCAAACCTCACCTTAAACTACTCTCACATAATCTAATCCTCAAAAGTAGTAATCTTGATGGCATTCCACTACCCTATAGCTCGTCCTTGAAGCTGTCTAGAGGCCAGCTTTCTCTTTATCACATCCTCTAACTCCATATTCTCAAAAATGCGTTCTTAGGTATCCAACCAATCCTGCACTTCGATGGTTGATTCGGTTCCAAGGAATGGTTTGCCTCCCAAAGTGGAGTAATCCTTGCTCAGTTTGGAAAAGTCGGCCCTTCGCGCTTGCACTATAGCACCACCATAAACAGCCACAGCATGAGCAACTTGGGCATTTTGAACCATGTTTTGCATCATCTCAGTGAACATGTTTTGCAAGTCAAGGTTAGCAGCCTCCGATCCCGCCCCCTTCTCAATTCCAGAGATGGAGTTCCTAGTAGCATTCCTTATTAGCCAGCTCATTCTTATAAGCTGTAATAAGAATGATCAGTCTAACTAAAAGGAATAAGTGGTGTCCATGAACGCAATGCGACTTATATACTATATATATATACTACTATATAGTTTTGAAAACTAAAACGTAACAAGTACACTCCCTCATATATCGCTTAATGAATTCTAAGGCAATAGCTCCTTCCTTATCTCTAATGGATCCAAGTATCGATTTAAGTTATCTATGCAATCTAAGCTCTAATACCAAATGTGACGACCGCCCTACACCTTCAGTACCCAATACACCTGTATAATGCCCTGTGGAGGAACACGGACGATGTAGGACGGTAGCAAAATATGTAAAGAAATAAAAATCCAAGCATGGAACCTTTAGAACATCTCACAATACATGGAAAAATATAATATAATAACATAGATGTAAAATAGGCGAGACAATGAGATAATCAAATGAATCATAAATAAGAATATCGGAGTGTACCAGATTCACAGATTATACAAAAACTGAAATAATAGAATTTATATATCCCAAATCTCCAAAATAAACTTCAAATTTTCTCTAAAGTAATACAAGTATTGGTATACCTCCAAGGTATTGCATAGTGGGATATAAAAGATAGTAACCTTCAAGTATCGATATATGAAAGCATAGCTTCCTACTCGTAATCCGTACAACTCCATGCACTATACAGACCAGTTATCCCTAATCTACTCATTTAAGAGTACCCGAGATAATAAAAATCTCGAGTCGGATAACGGTCTGATGTGAATAATACATCATCTAAAAATACGATAAAAATCGTATATAGTAAATAGGGGCATAGGGTGTGAGAACCATACTTGACCTATCCTTGCATCCAAAGAGTTGGCACATAACAGTCGATATATGCTAATCTACTTTCATAGCCATATAAAATGTACGGCAATTGAAGTACAATGTCTAATGTCTAGGCATACAGTCGAAAATACCTACATCGTGTGATACATTAGAGTGATAACAGCCATGGAAAACATAGAATCGATCAAACAATCATCATCATCACTTTTGTGCATAGAATATATGATAACTCATATGACATAATTGCAAACTAGGGACCCAATCAAAATCCTGGCTTCATTGGTGCTCAAATCCATGCCACAAGATTAGGAACCAGGCTCATAATCGCAAATCATAGGGTAACCCACATACGCTCTTATTACGAGCACACTAGAAACCTTTGAGTTATCAACGATCCCTTTGCACATGACTCCATAATGGAACTCAATCATTATTCCATCCCGACTATCTTCGTAGTAGAACACAATCGAAAATTATACCCACAAGCCCTCATAGTTGAACTTGCCCATGTGGATCACTGTCACGGCTAACATCATTAAGTCATCATCTTCAAAATGCCTCTAGACATCCATCGTAAGTCATAGAGCCATCATATTATGGTCATGAAGTCATCACGTTGAAGCATCATGTCTTCGCTTCATCATTCGCCTCACATACTCGAAGTAAACTCAACCGCACCAAGTGTATCCCTCGTTTATGCTTGGAATACACCTAAAACCCCAAGCCTTGCCTAGCCTCCTCCATGTCTGGACCAAAATCATGTTGCCAAACCCTTGAGCAACACCTCAGACCAACCATCTTGTCCGGTACCCACCATTCCCGAACCACCATCGCCGAATGAAAAATCTTGTTCGACACTCCTCACAACCGAACCGAAGCCAAGCCCAAACTAGAACCCCATCGAATCGAGTAACTACTGGATAGGATTTCCTATCCGATCCTCCATTTCTGAACAAACTAGCTACCTGACAGGATTTCCTGTCTGGTCTTCCCTTGCCGAACAAAGCCAATCACCGGACCATCCCCATGATGGACCAAGCCCCACCAAACAAAAACCTGTAGCTCCTTCAGCACACCAACATCAATCTAATTCCATCACTGCACTCAACACTTCGACCCTCATGCATTGCCTATGCAATGATATGACTCCAAAAGCTCTAGAGCTTATTCGTCGAAGTCCGATTTCATGGTTCCTAACTCTAAGTTGCTCCGTTGAGCATTTTCAACCATACAAGTATACAAGCAAACAACATGCATGCACTAAACAACATTCAAACATGCAAACATACAATAATTCATGGCAAATCATCCTATAATATATCTCTAACATAGCCTAATACACATCAAGGCAACTATACATCAAATTAACATGACTAGAACATTTCAAAACATTTTAAATTTAATTTTACTTCGGGTTTCACTTTAAAATAGTCCCAAAACAGATTTCGTCTTTAAAAATGAATTCAAAACATGCCATAACCTATAGACACATATATGATAAAGTGAAAGTTGATAAATCACTCACCAAACACCCAAAAAGTGGAGATTTGCATGCAAACCAAAGCAAATTCAAAAATTAACATCGAAGTTCTGATTTTCCCTCCTCCAAAATGCATACTAGAAGATGTTTAATGAATCTCCTTGCTAATCTACCTTAATCTTTGATTTTAACTTGATTTAGAGGAGAAAAGAGAAGGTTTTGGGTGGAGATTAAATTAGTGAAGGCTTAGATCTATTTGAGAGATGGTACTAATGATTTGGGGATGTTTATTTCAGCTAATATAGGTGTTAAACCCAAAATAGGTTAATGTGCCTATCCCCAAACTCACTAATTACACACTAAGCTGCTATAAAAACTATCAAACTTCAAACAACCATATCTCCAGCCAAAAAGTCTAAATCACTATTATGACCACTCTATGGAAAGAGAAACCATCATATTTTTCCAATGGAAGTGGTCTCGTATGCTAATTTGGCTTCTACCAAAAGTTATAGTGGTTATAAGCATTTAGGGGTAAAATCGTTCGTAAAATTCAAAAGATAGAAAATATCACTAGTAGGCATTTCCAAAAAATTTGAAGTCATAGAACCTCAAATAAAATGTAAAATAATAATTTATGATCGTTCGATACGTAAAATATGGGCCGTTACATTACTCCTAAGTGGCTTCTGACCATCTGCCAATAGACAGAATTCACAAAGGCGATGTCCTTCTTCCTACCTAGAGCCAGCGAGTGCATAATCCTCCAATGGGTTATACATTGTGCAATAGATACATGTGCTTAGGGGACGTTGTATCGTCTCTATTCCTTCTTGTGTATGATTCTCCAAGAGCTCTGGCTCGCTTCATCCAAGGTCCATCCTAAGGAATGTGCAGTATTGATCTCCCTTTATGTGCTATTTATGAATCGATTCCGGTGCCATCCAAATTTCAGAGAGTTAACTCACATCTCGAGCTTCAAACATCGGCATGATTTGTCTCCTACATGATCATTGAGGCCTGGCGCAAGTGCAAGGTCATTGAAGCACTCTATAATAAATGCTCGTACTTCAAGAATGAGTACTTCTTCATTCGATGCCCGTATGGCTTCGATAGTCCTTGGCTTTTCAGTATTAAGATCATTTCCACTTCACTCTTCCCGCACTTGGATTCCTTCCATCCAAGCATCTAACTTATTACCCAATTCCTTCACAGATATTCCCACTTAAGACACAAGTGACGAGCATGCCGAAACCCTAAAAGATCTAAAGAGAATTAGCTTCCAATATCGCACCACCTCTTACCTTCTAACGAACGAGAACCTCCGACGGCATAATTTGTTACATCTTGAATGCTTTGCCATTGTTGCAACCATTCCTCCAAGCAATTCCAGAATGCCTACCGGATCTTCGGCCCCCACTCGCAGCTTTAGCGACAATCTCTACGGTAAAGTTGAAGGTCTATTTAGTACAACAAACATTGATGAGCAGGACAATAGAGCAACAGAAGAGCCTGTTGCCAATGAAGTTTGAGAAAGAGGGGATGGAGGAGTTGGAACTCAAACAATGAAGGAGGAGAGTGATGAGGAAGAAGAGAGGGAAAAGAAAAGGAGAAAGAAGAAGAAAGGAAGAAAGCGACAAAGGAAGCGACAGTGATGCAGATATCTATCAAGAAGGGGATGAATCATATAGAGAAATGTCTCCCAGACACACTGAACTTCCTTCCCCACCTCATCCAAAGCGTATAATTATATAGACTTCCAAAGAAACCGCAGAAATGAGCACAGCGCCACTAGCCAAGGCGACTCCTCCTTGGTTTCTTAAGGGACATCTTCGATTCGTTGAGCAATTTCGATATTTCAATCACCAATCTTCTTAAAGAAGGCTCCCCAGGCTTCTCTTTCCCTTTTGACAATATCCTAGCCGAAGGAGGCAAGACTCTTTCTTTATTTTCATCCAAACACAGTCCGTAGAGTACTTAGGGAGAACATTGGCACTACACACACTTCTAGGATCATGAACACACATTACTCGCATTCGTTTACTTTCCGATATTCTAAAACTTATACAATCCTTTCTCTCATTTCTGGTACCATGAGCAAAGACAGATTTGACGACCTTCATTATGGTATCAGCAAAGAGAGAAGACGCAATCCTGAACTACCTCACTCCAGTTATCGGAGTTGCAAAATGATAAAGGATGAGAGATTTCGAAGGAAAGAGAAAGAGCAAGAGGCGAAAGAAAACCGCCAAGCCAAGAGTGATAGAAAGAAAACGCAAGCCGAAGAGAGGCAGCCTTATGACCAGAAAAAAATGACACAAAGACACCCATGATCGCCATAACTCATCTTCTGGCATTCCTCTACCTCATTCTACACCCCAATTTTCTATACACTAACAAACTCTGACTTCTAAGTTTTTTATCACAACTATGTCCCCTCCATCTAAAGGAATCACTGCTTCTTCAATTCTTATTCCAGCTCCATCATCCCGTATGTAGGCTGCTTTCTTTGACCTCAGCTTAACTGGTGTGATGTTCGACCGTGACATCAAAAACATTCCCAAGGAAGAGTTAAACTAGAAGGTCTGATGGATCTTTGTTGATCAAGGTTATAAATGGAAGAAGCTCGCCTAGTCCTTCTCCAAGGTTAACCAAATCAATCAAACAAACATCAGTCATTTCAATCTGAAAAGAAGAATTATAATAGTCTGACAGAGAGGTACAAAGGAGATTTGGAGAAGATGCAGACAAAGAGAGACGCGGCTCTGAACTCCTAGGCCAAAACCGATAGCCTGATGGAGGAAATGAGGAGAGCACATGCCAATGCAGAGATTATGCACAAAGGTTTGTCTAAAGACTACCTATGAACACAACACCACCTTAAAAACGCAGCTTGTCAGAAAGGTGTTGGCCCTCACCATAAAGGATGAAACTTTTGGGCCAAGGATAAAACGATTAAAGACCAGGCAACTGAAATCCAAAGGCTCTTGGCTGACAAAGACAAGCTCAAAGGTAGTCTACTATTAGAAAAGGATGAGAAATTAGATATTGAACTCGACTATACTATCGCCCGCACAATCTAAAGGGGATCAAAGAGCAAAAAGCTAAAGAGGGAGAGGAATACAACACCAACCTTATGCATTCCTTCACCAATGTGATACAATATAAGAACCTGAAGTGGTTGGGTATTACGTATGTTGTTACCCTTGCAAATGCCTAGGAGGAAGTATCGTATCGTGCGGAGGATACTGGTGAAGGCCTCACCGAAGATGATTTGATGGACAAGTACCTCGATGTGGATGATATAGCAAAATTTGAAAAGGGAAAGGCTATTCTGGCCGAGGAAGATGCTGCCACTAAAGCTACCACTGAAGCTCCTAGCAACCAAAGTGCATTGGGTCAGGTGAAATTGTCAACTCTCAAATCCCAAGAGCTTATAACGGATATTCCTATAATCAAGGGGGGCCAGCTCTTAGGTCACCGAAGTCATTCTAGCTTTAGCAACAATCACCTTAGTTGAAACTTATGTTTCTCCCCTCATTGATCCACGAACTCAGCATTCGCTTGAACAGGGGAAATATCTAAATCTTCTGTTCAGCAATTGAGTCCTGAAAGGTATATCCCTCATTTCTTTGGTTCTCAAGAAAATCCAGCTCTTGCTTAAATTCGTCTCTAACCTTTACCACTCTATTTGTCAACCTGTCGGTCATCCGCATCTTCCTCCTCTACCGCCGGCCACTCAAGGCCTGGGTTCTACAACAACTTTTACCGCATCAAACTCCATTTCCACATGACTCGTCTCATCTATTACCCTTCCAGTTCTGGCCTAGGGCCTGACTTTGAGAAGATTGCTGCTCTGGAGGACATGTCTTTGTCCCTAGAAGAAATGTTACTATTACCAGCGCTGTAGGCCCACTAAATCACCATGGTGGAGAGACCGAAGATTGACCTTTCTAAGGTTATGATTAAACTCGAGCATCATCTTGATAAGCCTTCAAGTGTCGAAGAGCTAAAGTCCACTTCCCACATTCCTTCTCTTGTCATCTGTCCTCCAAAAGAGTAGCTTCACTGGCTCTACTACGAAGACTTCAAAGCTTCCTTCTAGTCGTCCTAAAGATTCTGCCACCGTCGTTTTCAAAAGCAATACTACCCCTTTTGGAGGTAGGACACCAAAGGATGGTCAGGGCTAGAAGAGGCCCCATGATGGCTGGAGCAACAAAGCTGAGAAAAGAAGAGGAAGGGCAAAAAGAATTAGACTTCTTAGTTATCCACCAATGAAGGAGATGCAGTTTCTGTTTTTCTATTTAGGAAGTATTTCATTTTTCCTTTTGTTGTATATAGGCTGCGTTTGTGTAGGAGTGATCCCTGCAATATCCATGTATAAAAGTTTAAGTAATGAAAGACTACTTTTCTTTTGTAATCTCTGTTCCATTTACTTTTCCACACTTTTATATTCTATACTTACCTATATACAACTACCTGGATATATAATATAATCGCTTGCGCTGCAATTATTTATATTATACACATATGCCTTTGTGTAATGCTTTTATTTACTACAGCTCTATGCATATTGTTAGCAAATTTCTTTGCTAACAAAATAAGCAAGGCAGGCTAAGGCTAGTTTGAATATGGGCTTAAATAGCCTTATACAAGCATAGGAGTATATGCAAGTCCAATTCGAGTCCAAGTGAGGTCATACGCATGTCTATTATTAAAATCCAAGTCCAGAAGATAAGTCATATGCATGTTCATTGTTCAATAATAGTCAAATTAGGCAAGTCGAAGAGAAGTTAGCTATGTAAAGTTGAATGTTCAAATCCATATGTGCAAAAAGTTACAAGAGTACAATCGGCACTAAAAATCCCCAAATCAGTTTAGGGTTTACAACTTTAAAAATTGAGAAATAAAGTAAGAATGAATCGCCCCATTTTAAGTGGAAGATGGGGTTAATTTGTAGATGCAGTGGTAGGCGGGGCGACTGATATGTGTTCACTTAGCTAAGTACTCGCCATCTCTTTATATTGCAGATATTCAACTTCCTTCATGTCTGTTGATACTCGAAACCTGGCAACATGGTAGTTATTCGATTCATGATGGTAGATACTTAACAACCCTCGTGATGATAGATACTCGATATGGTTCGGCGTTCTTCGCTTCTTGTAAAATCTCGAAACCACTTGCTAGTGTTAAATCTCATTGCTCTTATAGAAACTCGATATCGTTGGCTTGTTTGTAAATGTTTTACAATAGTTACTGCTGTGAAGGCTCGATAACATCTGAGTTGTAGAAGCTCGACATCCCATGTTCTGCTAGTTTTGCTATAGCTCGATAGCTATAAGCGTTCATTGATTCGGTACCTTCATCATCTTGCAGACCCGATACCTTAATTTACTGCCAATGCTCGACTTCAACTACCGGCTGTTTAAATACTCGACAACTCTTCCTGTTTTAAAGGCCCGTTATCCTTTAGAGGTTCAGTATCTCTTCACTATTTGTTGACTGCTTAGGGTTTGATATCCTTAGAGGTTGTTATCCCGCCTTTTGGCAAGGCCGTGACACCAAGGAATTGACTAGTAAATCAATGACGATCCATCCCAGAGATCGGTTATACACAGGCTCACTATGGATATCGACGAATTTTGTCCGAGTCCGGATCGAGTTCGAATTAATATAACACGACAAGCTAAGCTACGAGAGTCAACGTTCCAAATCTCAAGTCAATCCGAGTTCGTATGCTCAAGTTACAATCGATGCAAAATTGATTAAAAACAGCCTTCTTCGACTCGCTCAGTTCGCATCCCTCAGGAAAGCCCACTTCGACTCCCTCTGCTCGAATCCATCATGGAAGGCTACTTCGACTCGCTCTGCTTCGACTCGCTCCACTTCGCGTCCCTCAGAAAACCACTGATCGACTCGCTCCATTTCGACTCGCTCCACTATGACTCCATCTCAGAGCCTCTGTTCGACTCGCTCCGCATCCTTCAGAAAACAACAGTTCGACTCCATCTAGTTCGACTCCTTCGCAGGACCACTGTTCGACTCCATCTAGTTCGACTCCATCAGAGAGCCACCTTTCGACTTGCTCCACCTCGTCAACTTTGTATCCATCCGAAGACTCCTACTTCATGTCCATCAATTCGAAGCAAGGCACAGCAGTCAATACGAATAAACGCCACGTCACCGAGTCAAACAGAACCGAGTCGAATAAAGAGCGAGTCGAAACAAGACCGAGTCGAACGAAATAGCCAACCGAGAATCCTAATTCGTATCGATCATATCTCCTAATCTACGAGTCCAAATGCTATGAAATTTTCACAGAAGACTACGTGCATGCTAAAGAATGTCCATGCCAAATTTCGACTCCATTGGATGAAATCTTGATCGATACGAAATCTGTTCGTATCAATCACCGATCGGACCGAAACTTCACGGGCTTGGGCACGCGGGCCTGGTCACGTGCCAGAGAGGGTCTCCCGAGATCTGAGCGAAATACTAGTCTCCTCCACCTATAAATAGACCCCCAAAGCCAACAGAAAAGGGGTTCTTCTTCTCCTTCGAGCTCTCCAAAGCCCAGACTATGCCAGATCCAGATCTGAGCTCCATTGCTGCTGCTACCAACGAGATTTACTGCTGCAAATCATAATCATCTGCTGTAACTTACTGAATTCACTTGTAATCTTCAAAGAATGATCAATAAAGCTAACAACTTCATAGTGGACGTAGGCGATACACCGAACCACTCTATATTCTTATGTCTCCTTGCATTTTAATTGCTTTGATATCTGAGATTTAGAGTTTTTGTTAGATAATTCCTCGTTTTCCATTTAATTTCTTCACTTTATCTCTTCAAAAACTTCTGAAGAGTGTTGTGCCCAATTTTGGTACAAACACTTTGGTGCTTTCACTGAGAAAAACCCAATTTTTCTCCTGCTCTTTGGATCTCCTATCTATATCGGATTGCATAAATCCAAGAAGAAGATCCAAATCTAAAACCTTGAAGCCCTTCCATACTATTCAGATTTGCAATCAGATCTAGGAAAGGACTTCATCAATTCATTATGGTGAGCACACGTACCACTTCTACAGCTGCTGATCAAGGAGGACGGGACCGACAAAATCCCTTGCAATTGCCTCCATCAAACCAAGATGCCGCCGGATCTTCAGATCCGACAGGTCCGGTTACCAGACAAGAGTTCCAGACGTTGCTTCAAGAGTTAACCCAGAGTTGACAACAGCTAACTGAACAACTGCGCGCCAACACAGAGTTATCCAACCAGCTAAATCGCTAAAGGCGAAGAAGATCCAGAAGGGACCAAGGTTCCTATTCTTCCACAGAGAGTTCAGCCTCCTCTGATGGCCAAACCAGATCCACACGCCCATGGATAGGTGTAAGCTACACCCAAGCCACGGGGCACCAACCTGCTTCGAATCTTGGGCAACCTAGAACTGGACCATCTGCTAGTCTCCGTACAGAACCTTCAACTCGAGGAGGTGCTGCTCCTTACCATGTCACCGGCAACATTTCTACTACCACCACTGCCGGACAAGGAGGCGAGGCTAGAAACCAAGCTGATCCTCAACGTAACCAACGAGAGCAGACTCCTGAGCCTTATGTCCCTAAGGATGATGAACCAAGGAGGCGAGGCATGGACCGTCGACCGTGTCCGGTCCAAACTCGCGCTGTGGAACCCGACCACACCTTGGCACAACATGCTCCCAGCATCCGAATGCCGGATATACCAATGATGATTCGTCAAATGATCCGTGAAAGTCAGGGTCTCAGTAATGACGACTGGGGAATCTCCCGGCGTCATACTCCTTTCACCGATGACGTATTATATGCTGAACCACCTCGGCGCTTCAGGATGCCAACTTTTCCGGTCTATGAAGGAAGTTCTGATCCCAATCAACACATCTTGAAGTACGAGTGGCTGATGAACGCTGCAAGAGCTGATGATGCAGTGAAATGCCATAGTTTCCCCATTTCCCCGGGGGGCATTGCCACCATGTGGTTTACTCGTTTGCCACCACGATCCATTTCCAATTTTGATCAGATGGCCACCAAGTTTGTTGAACAATTCCGTATGCACGTAGCAAGGCCTAAAGATGTTAACACTCTGTCTAGTGTTACACAAGCTCCCGGAGAAACACTTAGACGTTACTTGGAGCGATTCCATGCTGCGTGTGCAGAGATAAGCAATCCCAATGATAACTCTATCCTGATGGCATTGAATAAGGGGATTGATGTCGATTCTGAGTTCGGAAATTGGTTAGCTGGAAAACCACCTGCGTCATTGGACCGTTTCTATTCCAAGACAGCCCAATTCTTGAGAAGGGAGGATGCGAAATAGTCTAGGAAGCAGGATGACGCAGGGCCCAATGTCGAAGGAATCCAAAGTAACATCACTGTTAAGCAATCCGGAGATAGTTCCGGAAAAGTTCAGTTGAACATCCAAAATAAACAAAATCAGCAGAGAGACAATGGAAATCAAAACAAAAAACGCGATCAGAGCCGTGGTCCGCAGCGTAGAGCTTCCATGTACGACAATTACACTCCATTGAACACGTCGTTGGAAAATGTGTATTTGCAGACCTGCAATACCATGCAGTACAAGAAACCTGCCCCGAAACCACCAACTAAAAGACAAATCCAAACCGAAAAGTTTTGTAGATTCCATGAGAGTTATGGCCACAACACCAATGAGTGTCGTCATTTACAAGACCTCATCGAAAAACTGATACGTGAACGGAAGTTGGATCAATATGTGCGGGCGCCGCAGTCTGGTAGTGCGGGCCCATCAAATCAGAATCGTGCGGCGAATCAGGAAAGACAGGAGGAACCCGCTCGTACAGGCGGGAGATTGGTTATCAATACAATAAGTGGTGGCCCTCACCCAGCAGATCGAAGCTGGAAGGAAATGGAGTCGTATGCCAGTTCTATCAGGCATGCAGACTTCGAGTGTTGTAGTAATTTTGATGAGGGTGCTCCGGCCAAGCAATAGAAGACGATGACAGATGACAGCATGTTCAGGAACAAAGACGCTGATAAATTCGAAGCCCCCACTATCGATCCACTGGTCATCTCAGCACAAGTTGGTTCCGCTTGGATGAAGAGGATCTTAGTTGACAGTGGAAGCTCTGTGAATATTTTGTTCAAGCGAGCTTATGATCAAATGAAAATGGAAGCCACGGACTTGAAGCCTTGTCAATCCCGAGTCCATGGTTTCAACGGAAGTGCTACTATACCCACTGGAATGGTGGAACTGCCAGTAGAGTTGAGAGTTGGAGAACATCGAAGAGTACGAATGTTGCAGTTCATTTTTTTGGATATAGACTCCCCTTATAATGCTTTCCTGGGCCGACCGGCCCTCACTGAATTCAGGGCAGCCATCGCCCCGTGGTGTTTGACTTTAAAGTTTCCCACTGATCATGGAATAGGAATCATTCAGGGAGATCAGGCTGCTGCCAGAGCCTGTTATGTTGCTGAGCTGCGGGAGGCGCAACGAAAGGAGAAAGGAAAGGGCGTGGAGGAATCTCTCTGCGTCCGTTTTGCCGATAATTGACAATTAATGCCCGGGCCTAGGCCCGGGCACCCCAGCCAATTCCTCAAAGATCTTGACCTAAGAGAAACCGAAGACGAAGGATAATCTAAAGAAAGTCAAGCATCCCCGGCCGAACTGACGATTGATGTCCCAGTTGACAATGACGACGATTTGAAAATAATAAAGATTGGATCTCAACTAAGCCAGCAAACTCAAGAGGAATTGGTTGAATTTCTGCGGGCAAATCTTGACGTATTTGCCTGGACACATTCTGATATGTGTGGGATCTCGCCGGACATCACGAGCCACACTCTGAATATTGACCCGCGGCATGTCCCGGTCAAACATAAAAGGCGTGGTATGGATCCAGAGAGATCTGCCGCCCTTAAAGAAGAAGTAGAAAATCTTAAAGCGAACGGGTTTATTCGAGACGCGCTATATCCTGAATGGGTGTCGAATCCCGTGCTCGTCCGAAAGCCGAACGGAAAGTGGAGAACATGTGTCGATTATTCCGATCTGAATAAAGCATGTCCCAAAGACAGTTTCCCGCTTCCCAGAATTGATCAGCTAGTAGATTCGACAGCTGGGCATGAACTCTTATCCTTCATGGACGCGTATTCTGGCTACAATCAGATACCGATGCATTTACCCGATCAAGAACATACCAGCTTCGTAACCAATCTGGGACTTTACTGTTACAAAGTTATGCCATTCGGGCTCAAGAATGCCGGGGCTACTTATCAACGATTGGTCAATCGGATGTTCGCCAATCAAATTGGGAAAACAATGGAAATATATGTGGACGACATGCTTGTGAAGTCACGACTCTCCACCGACCATGTTAAAGACCTGAAACTATGTTCGACATACTTCGAGAATACAAAATGAAGCTAAATCCACTGAAATGTCACTTTGGAGTTGCATCCGGAAAGTTCCTTGGGTTCATCGTTAACGCTCGGGGAATCGAAGCTAATCCTGAAAAAATATGGGCTATCAGAAATCTTGAAACTCCAAAGACTATAAAGCAAGTCCAAAGTCTCAATGGAAAAGTAGCAGCATTGAGCAAGTTCATTTCAAAGTCCACTGACAAATGCATTCCCTTCTTCGATCTGACCCAAAAAGGAAAACGCAACTTTGAATGGACCACGGAGTGCGAGGGCGCTTTCCAAGCACTAGTTCAACATCTATCCACACCGCCAATACTGTCAAAGCCTATTGATCATGAGAAGTTGTATACATACTTGGCGATATCAGAAAATGCTATCAGCGCTGCCTTGGTTCGAGAAGAAGACGGGATACAGAAGCCAGTGTACTACGTCAGCAAACGATTGACTAGGGCTGAAAGGAACTATCCAAAGCTAGAAAAGTTGGCTTACTGCCTTGTAATTGCATCAAGAAAACTCCGACCATATTTACAGGCACTTCCCATTGTTGTTTACACCGACCAGCCGTTACGACAGGTCCTTTCGCGGCCTGAGACGTCTGGTAGGTTACTCAAGTGGAACATCAAACTGAGTCAGTTTGATATTACTTACACTCCAAGACGAGCAATCTAAGGACAAGTCCTCGCTGATTTCATAGTTGAATTTACCATTCCAGAGGATTTGCCCAAAACCAGTAAATCTTCCGAATATGTCTGGAAGCTGTATACTGATGGTGCATCAAACGACCGGTGTTCGGGCGCTGGTGTTGTACTCGAAACCCCCGAAGGCCGATCTATATGCTATGCTTTGAAGTTTGACTTTCATGCAACCAATAATGAAGCTGAATATGAAGCCCTCATAGCCGGACTAAAACTTGCCAGATATCTGAAAACTATCGCTGTGGAGATTTATTGCGATTCACAACTAGTCGTGTGTCAAGTTCGAGGAGAATATCAAGCGAGAGACCAAAGATTGGCTGCTTACTTAGCTCGAGTTCAGGAAGTACTAAATCAGTTTGATTACTATGCCATTTATTGTATACCTCGAGAGCGCAACCAAAAAGCCAATTCATTGGCAAAGATAGCCAGCACAGGTGAAGCTCAGCAAATGGGGCTCGTTCCCGTAGAGACATTATCTTCTCCAAGCATTGACCGGGCAGAGATAGACCGGGTATGCGAAACCGTCCTCGAAAAGGATTCATGGATAACTCCACTCAAAAATTACATTGAGCACGGAACCCTGCCGGAGCGCAGGAGTGAAAAGAGACAAGTCCTTTGGAAGGCCTCACGCTTTACCATCCAGAATGGAATCATGTACAAAAGAGGGTACTCGGTCCCTTTACTCTGGTGTATCGCTCACGATGAAATTAAACGAGTATTGCACAATGTGCACGAGGGAGAATGTGGCGATCACACCGGGGGGCAAGCACTTGCCAAGAAAATACTTCGATACGGATATTACTGGCCGACTGTGATTCGTGACGCGTCGGATTATGCAAAGAAATGCGATAGGTGTCAGATATATGCCCGAATTCCTAGAGCTCCTCCTACCGAGATAATGCAAATGGTCAGCCCGTGGCAGTTTGCAATGTGGGGCATCGACATCATTGGTGCTTTACCTTTGGCAAAAGGTGGTGCGAAATACGCCATCGTCGCAATTGATTACTTTACAAAGTGGGCTGAAGCCGAAGCTCTTGCAACCATAACAACGAAGAAAGTAATCAACTTTGTAGTGCGCAACATCATCTGTCGATTCAGTCTCCCACACACCATTATTATGGACAACGGGACCCAATTCGACAATGCTGAATTTAAAGTTTTCTGCAAACGATTTCACATCCAAAAGAAATTCTCTGCAGTCGCACATCCTCAGACAAACGGACAGGTCAAAGCAGTTAATAAAGTTATAAAATCCATTCTGAAAAAGCGACTGGAAAAGGTCAGGGGCAAGTGGGTCGATGAACTTCCTATGGCTTTATGGGCTTACCAAACAACCCACAAGACCGCGACCGGTCACACTCCATTCTCTCTCTCTCTTACGGTTCAGAAGCCGTTATTCTAATCGAGCTAGAAGTACCTTCTCATCGTGTGACATACTATGATCTGAAGACAGATGCTATATTACTTGTTGAATCTCTTGATTTATTAGATGAGAAGTGTGAAGAAGCTAATTTGAGGGCAACTGCGCATCGAAGTCGAGTCGCCCGATTGTATAACGCCAAGGTACGTCCGTGAACCTTCGACCTAGGCGATCTCATCTTGAAAAGAATCTATCCGGTTCCTTTGCATATGAAGCCGACATGGGAAGGACCGTATGTTATTGAACGAAGGCTCGGAGATGGCACATTCAAATTATCGACCGTCAACGGTCTTACTCTGCCAAGAGCCTGGAATAGCGAGAGCCTCCGCCGCTATCACACATGATAGGCTATCTTTACCCATTTAGATTACTTTCCATTTTGCAATTTGTTTCTGCATTTCGAAATTAGAATTTGTAATAAGGCAACTGACTTTGCCATATTTTCTTATTTCAACAATAAAATGCAATCTCTTCGAGCCAGAGCTGTGATTTACTTGAAATGCTTCATATGATCATCACTATGCACGGAGAGCTAAGTTTCACCATACGGTGACATTTATTCAAATAGGGAGTGACTACGATACAACCAATCACTTGCTAAGTGAAACCCGAGCTCGGGGACCAGCCATCACATCAAAGTCAAGAAAGGATTGATACACGACAATCCTTCATTCAACTCCGAATTCCCAGAGTGCGAAGCGGAGTATAAACATCAACTCCGAGTTCCCATAGTGCGAACCGGAGTATAAACGTCAACTCCGAACTCCCAGAGAGCGAGTCAGAGTATAAACATCAACTCCGAGTTCCCAGAGCGCGAACCGGAGTGTAAACATCAACTCCGAACTCCCAGAGCGCGAGTCGGAGTATAAACATCAACTCCGAGTTCCTAGAGCGTGAATCGGAGTACAAACATCAACTCCGAACTCCCAGAGTGCGAGTCGGAGTACAAACATCAACTCCGAGTTCCCAGAGCGTGAACCGGAGTATAAACGTCAACTCCGAACTCCCAGAGTGCGAGTCGGAGTATAAACATCAACTCCGAACGCCCAGAGCGCGAGTTGGAGTATAAACATCAACTCCGAGTTCCCAGAGCGCGAACCGGAGTGTAAACATCAACTCCAAACTCCTAGAGCGCGAGTCGGAGTATAAACATCAACTCTGAGTTCCCAGAGCGCGAACCGGAGTACAAACATCAACTCCGAACTCCCAGAGTGTGAGTCGGAGTATTAACATCAACTCCGAGTTCCCAGAGCGCAAACCGGAGTATAAACATCAACTCCGAACTCCCAAAGTGCGAGTCGGAGTATAAACATCAACTCCGGATTCCCAGAGTGCGAAGCGGAGTATAAACACCAACTCCGAGTTCCCAGAGTGCGAACCAGAGTATAAACGTCAACTCCGAACTCCCAATGTGCGAGTCGGAGTATAAACATCAACTCCGAGTTCCCAAAGCACGAAGCGGGGTATAAACATCAACTCCGGATCCCAGAGCGTGAAGTGGAGTATAAACATCAACTCCAAATTCCCAGAGCACGAAGCTGAGTATAAACATCAACTCCAAATTCCCAAAGCACGAATTGGAGTATAAACGACAACTCCTAACTCCCAGAGCGCGAGTCGAAGTGCAAATGTCAATTCCAAGTCCCCATATCGCAGACATATGATTAAAACTTAAGCTGGCGTGACCAACCGCCGACAAACGAATGGGAATCCCCGGAGTGCGGATATGATCATCGACAATCAAACAAGCATGGATGAATTACTCAATCTCTGCTTGACTCAAGCATCCGTTCTGTGGCACTAGACTCAACATGTTATAAGTGAGAATCAATCGCTGGCTGATGTTCTACAACTCATCCCCGAGACTGGGGGGCAGGACTTAAGCATCGACCATCGACTGAAGCGATGCGACCTAAAAATTCAACTCGCTCCCCGGTCGCAAACCATGTCCACAGTACCCGAACTTTGCGAACAAAAACAAACTTTATTTGGAAGCTGAAACTTCACAAGTGCATTTCAGATATTGAAACACTTAGGCAAATACACAATGACAGAAAAGAAGTCAAAAAAGAGAAGTTTCATTTCTATTGTTTATAAAAGAAGTTCGTGTACAAGTTTCCAAAAATTCCTACTAGTAGGGGCCGAACCCGCATCTATACACGGCCAGCAAAATGCAAGTCAAAATTACACCAAGGAAGCATGTCTAATCTTTCTTCTTCCGCGGTTTCCTTTTCGATGCAGGCCCACTGGAGCCACCACTATCTTTCCTCTTTGAGCCTTTACCCGTCGATGGACGGTCTCCGGGCGAGGGCATAATTTCAACGTCCTCCTCCGAACTCGAATGAACGGGGATGCTTCCTGCCGGCGGAGTCGGAGGGATAGGATCAAATGTGGAAGATGACATGGCCACACTAGTGTCAGAAAATGTACCGCCAGGCGATATCATTCTAAGCGGAGCTGGACCAAATGCCGCCGTCCCACCTCCAAAACTGCCACCATGTACTGCGGCATCCATTTCAGCGGCGATTTGTGCCAAGATTTCCTCTTCAGTACCCGAACGAGCCTCGCTAGGAGCGTTAGTAGTCGGCGTCGAAGAGCTTGTGGCAGGAACTCCTCCACCCATGACGAATGATAAGACAGCTAAAGGATCGCCATGAAGGCGAAAGAGTTCTTTCATCAACTGCTCATCAAATACAAGTGTGCTTCCCTGAGCATCGTCGGGTGGGGCAGCTGCACTTACGGTGATTGCTTCGGTCACGATAGCCTCCTTTGTTTGATATGATTCTTGAGTAGCAGGAGGCATGGCCGGTGCAACATCAATCACTAGACAAAGAATAAGAGAACTGTTAGACCTTAACTCGAACGAAGATTTCGACTTAAGAAAGATATGTGGAATGTTCAGAATACCTTCCTCAGTTTGACTTGACGGCGGCAGAACAACTTCAGTCACTTACGCTGTAGCCGGAGGCATCTGCGGCTGATCCGGATCGTAAGCAGGAACAGCTTGGGGATCAACCGCAGACGAGGATTCGGGCTGGGTTGACACTGGAATTTCGAGACTCGCCTCATGATGTTCAACCCCTGAACCCTCTCCTATTTCAAAGTGCTGGGCGCTGTCGAGTCTTTCCTTTTCGTGTAAAATCATTGACTCGTGAAGAATCTTCTTTTCATCTTCAGTCAGAATGCGATTCTCGAGTTCGAATTCATCTACAGACTCACCCAGATGCACCTCCCTCTCTTTCTCAACCAGTCGGCCCCAAGTGTTGTAAAGATGCGTCGGAAAATCATCGAGCCTGGCTAGACCCCTGTGCCTTAGCACATTAGCGTTATAAACAACGAGAAGGTCTTCGATGTCAGCCTCTAGCCTGGACTCGGCCGACTTCACTTTCTCCTCAACCTCAGTCTCCACCTTGTGGACTTTAGCCACAGCCGCATCCCGTTCACCCGTGAGCAGAACAGCTTGTTCGCACGCTTCTTGGGCTGCGTTGTTCGCATCATCTTTTTCCTTGGCCATATCGGAGAATTTAGCTTTGAGCTCATTGAGTTCCTTGACCGCCGCATCCCGTTCGGCGGTAACTGTAGTGTTCCGATGGCCCATCTCCTCCACCAATGCAACGTGTGTCTGCCTCAACCTCTCCATGGCCACATTCGCTTAGTCAGCTTTTTTGGTGGCCGCAATTTCAGATTTCCGAGAAGACTCGGCCTCCGCAGTGAGCACTTGAATGATCCGGTCCCTTTGAGCAAGATCAGTCTGCATTTTCTCAAGCGCTTTGGCTCGCTCAAAGGCCACCTTAGAAGCTTTCTCTGCAGTCTTTACCCACTCTCTATACTGGGTGTAGATGTCATGCACGTAATCATGCATCGTGCCTTCCACTCCAGACAGAATTCTTTTTAAGTGTGGTGGGAAGACATATCCATCGAAGCAAATGTTCGGGAAATCCTTCTTCATTTGAGCCAATTTAAGGGCCCCTTCTCCGGTGGGTTCAGCTGGGACCTGCTCTGCAATTATGGAGGCCGTGGTCTCAACTCTCTGAAGATGAGTCTCGGATCTAGAAGTATGAGAAGATGGCATGTGACGAGGAGGCTCTGGTGGAGGTGGAACAAAAACGGGAGGTGGGGATGGAAGTCTAAGAGGAGGAGAGCGTGATCTAGACCGATGTCTGTATTCCCTGTCCCTATCACGCCCGTACCTATCCTGGTTAGAGTACTCGCGGTCGCGATCTCTGTCCGAGTCCCTCCTGCGGGAATCGTAGTAAGAAGAGGCCTTTCGGGCCGAGCGAAGATTCCCGAGCATCGATCCTTTCCCAGACATAGTACCTGAAAATGAGAAACGAAGAAAGAGTTAGTGATTTCCTAAAGTTGGACGATTTACAGTTGTGAATCATGTAGTGTAGTGAAGTGTATGCATGTGCAACCCCCCGACCAACCGGAAATGTCGACCGCACTCATAGCAAGCGACCCGCTCAGTTCAAGAGAACTATCAAGCTCCTCCATCCCGGCGTCGTGTTGAGACGATACAAAATCCGGAATCGGAACATTGGCAAGCCCTTCAAAAAGATTCTCTACCGATGGGGAAGGAGCCTCCGAAATTCTGATCCCCGGAACGGGTAAGGACACGACCACAGATTTAAACCTCTCGGATTTAGAACGCTTGTGAGCAACAGCCTTGCCTTTTTTCTTTCCTCCTGAATCCTGGACATCGGAAGAAGGCCCAGCTTGGAGCACGGTATCGGTAGGCGTTCTCTCTGGATCAACATCTTCGGTTATCACGACTGCGGGCGCTTTGCGCTTCACCCGTTTCTTCGGGACCACTCTAAGTATCCCTTCCAGCCGTATGCTCTGCCTCCGTTCTATCAGTCCGACAGTCCTCGAATTTCTGTCAGACAGAACCAAGTCGATATGCCTCTCTTCGCCCGGAAACGCTTGAAGAATCCGAACTAGCTCTCTGAAGTATGCATCGTCAGGTCGAGAGATTGCGGCTATATAAGAAGGGGGATATGTCAGTTTTAAAGTCAGTTGATAATATCTCGATGATTCAACAGAAAAATGACAACACTTACGTCTATCCAACCATCGTCTAGCAAATCCAGGGGGGCACCGAACGTAGAACCATTCAGTTTTATAGTAACTTAGCCTTCCCCAGGAGCCCAGTACAATGTGGCAGTTCCTGACCGCTTCCAAAAAGGTGAAGGAAGGGCTGTCTCCACAACTCTTGACGTTAAATAAATATCTGATCTCGATCAGCTTCGGTGGTCGAAAGAGGATCTCCATAAACAGGATAAAGGTGCTATTCAACAAAGCATAGCCGTTGGGGTGTAGCTGAGATGGAGTTATTCTAAGGAATGATAACATCTCCCTTATATATTGATTGAAGGGAGGAAGCATCCCCGCCGTACAGGCATGACGGTTAAAGGCAGTAAACCCCTCTAGAGGATCACGAGGCCTGTCATTTGGCCCAGGAAGTAGCATGTCATCAAGCGACAGCCTTAAACAAATCCGTCCTAGCATGTCTTCAGAGATACCAGACGGCACAGAATCTTGCGGACTACAAAAGAACCGGGCACCAAGACGCTCGTCCGGAGCTGGCTCTATAACTTCGGCTTCAATAACCGGTATTTCGAGGGTTGGAGGAATAGAACTCGGGAGTTCCTGCTGCTGTGAACTTGAGGGTTCCATGAATAGCTAGCTTATGAAAAATCATCGTTAAACAGACAATAACGCTCGTGCATCCCCTAGTGTAAAGTGTGTGAGTGTGATGTGCAGTGCAGTATTATATACCACTTGAGAGGATCTACAGGATTGAAGAAAACATGAAAACGACGAGACTTCAGAATTCAGTCGGAAGGACCGTCATCGCTGACCGTCACAACCATGCCATCCAATTATTAGCTATCAGTCCAAATTAAAGTGTGTTATTATTTTGATAAGTTCCAGTTTCATCGACAAGCTTCGATAGGCAATCAGATATGCGGTGAAACGATTAAGTCCAGTTATGCAAGTCTGAAGCTCGTCGGAGTTAGGTGTTCAAATGCACTAGAGTTTTCGGTATCATCGAAATTAAGTTCATTGTCAATCATCAAAAGTACAAGTTTAAATCGGTCGCTCAAAGATTTAAGTTCGAGTCGATCACTCAGGTACAAGTTCAAATCGGTCGCTCAAAGATTCAAGTTCGAGTCGATCACTCAGGTCCAAGTTTGAATCGCTTGCTAAGGTTCGAGTTCGAATCGATCGCTCAGGGACACGTTTGTATCGGTCCCAGGGCTGCACAGTTCGACTCGCTTCAAAGCCTCCGCTTCGACTCGATCCAAGGCTGCCGCTTCGACTCGATCCAAAGCCACACGCTTTGACTCGATCGAAGGCCGCTGCTTCGACTCGATCCAAAGCCATCCACTTCGACTCGATCGAAGACCATCAGTTCGAATCGATCAGACACAACCCCTTCGTATCAATCTACATATTCAAAGCATTCGATTTGCGGCAAAGCTCAACCATCGATCGATACGAAGGCCTCTGTCTCATCATCTCGAAACCCCTACACCAGATCGACGCAAAGTTGAGGCCAAGGAATTTTCGATCGATCGCGACTCTAGTTGATTTGGTGTTAAAAATCGAGTTTCATCGTTTACGCATTGGATTCGCTTAGTGGATTACCTAAATCTGTCAGTTAGTTCGAGTAATTGAAGGTATGAATCGGTTCGAAGGCAAGAATGTTTTCTTCTTTGTTTTCTCGAGTCTCGGAGCGACACAAAAGCAAGGCAGGAAAACAGAAAGTGAAAAGTGGAAAAATGGCTAAGTACAGAGTATTTATATGAACTCGAGTACAAAGGTAAGAAACGATTTGCCTCCCCAGTGAGTTCGGCTAGCTGTAAAGTGTCACAACAAGACCGAGTCGAATAAGCAGTTCGAATCCAAGACCGAGTAGAACAAGCAGTTCGAATCCATCATCGAGTCGAACAAGCATTTCGTATCCATCGAACCCTGCGTCCATCGATACGAACAGTCAGTCCGAACCCATCGAATCACAGCTCCCAGAGGCCAACTCCATCGATTCGAAATATTCAATTTGCATCCCTAAATTCAATAAAAATCGTCTCCGATGTTTCAACCCTTCACATCGATTCAAGAGAGGATCGTTATGAAGGAACATTTAAAAACAACCATCGAGCGTTGTTACAATGAATTTCACATCAGTTCAAGAGAGGATCGATACGGAATTCAATATAAAATAAACTAACAACGACTCATGAATGTACAAACATCAACGAGAGTCAGGTTAACATATATGCATGTATGTCGGACTAATATCCAATATTCCAGATTTATAGGAATCAGAAACACATCTAATAACGATTACAACAACAAATGGCTAATCACTGGCATACAACAATCAGTTGCAACAATACAAGGTACAGCAGTTGACAGTCAACAGTTTACATTATCGAGAAAAACAGTCAAAGGTTACAGCTTTCATCGGAAAGACGATAACTATTCAAAATGAAGACTACAGCACTTCAAAGCACATCATGTTTTCATAAGACATACTTTGGGGGGCAAATGTTATCCCGCCTTTTGGCAAGGCCGTGACATCAAGGAATTGACTAGTAAATCAATGACGATCCATCCCAGAGATTGGTTATACACAGGCTCATTATAGATATCGATGAATTTTGTCCGAGTCCGGATCGAGCTTGAATTAATATAACATGACAAGCTAAGCTACGAGAGTCAATGTTCCAAATCTCAAGTCAATCCGAGTTCGTATGCTCAAGTTACAATCGATGCAATGATTAAAAATAGCCTTCTTTGACTCGCTCAGTTCGCATCCCTCAGGAAAGCCCACTTCGACTCGCTCTGCTCGAATCCATCATGGAAGCCTACTTCGACTCGCTCTGCTTCGACTCGCTCCACTTCGCGTCCCTCAGAAAACCACTGATCGACTCGCTCCATTTTGACTCGCTCCACTACGACTCCATCTCAGAGCCTCTGTTCGACTCGCTCCGCATCCTTCAGAAAACAACAGTTCGACTCCATCTAGTTCGACTCCTTCGCAGGACCACTGTTCGACCCCATCTAGTTTGACTCCATCAAAGAGCCACCTTTCGACTCGCTCCACTTCGTCAACTTCGCATCCATCCGAAGACTCCTACTTCATGTCCATCAATGTGAAGCAAGGCACAACAGTCAATACGAATAAACGCCACGTCACCGAGTCAAACAGAACCGAGTCGAACAAAGAGCGAGTCGAAACAAGACCGAGTCGAACGAAACAGCCAACCGAGAATCCCAATTCGTATCGATCATATCTCCTAATATACGAGTCCAAATGCTATGAAATTTTCACAGAAGACTACGTGCATGCTAAAGAATGTCCATGCCAAATTTCGACTCCATTGGATGAAATCTTGATCGATATGAAATCTGTTTGTATCGATCACGGATCGGACCGAAACTTCATGGGCTTGGGCGCGCGGGCCTGGTCACGTGCCAGAGAGGGTCTCCAGAGATCTGAGCGAAATACCAGCCTCCTACACCTATAAATAGACCCCCAAAGCCAACAGAAAAGGGGTTCTTCTTGTCCTTCGAGCTCTCCAACGCCCAGACTCTGCCAGATCCAGATCTGAGCTCCATTGCTGCTGCTACCAACGAGATTTACTACTGCAAATCATAATCATCGGTTATAACATACTGAATTCACTTGTAATCTTCAAAGAAAGATCAATAAAACTAATAACTTCATAGTGGACGTAGGCGATACGCCGAACCACTCTAAATTCTTGTGTCTCCTTGCATTTTAATTGCTTTCATATCTGAGATTTGGAGTTTTTGTTAGATAATTCCTCTTTTTCCATTTAATTTCTTCACTTTATCTCTTCAAAAACTTCCGAAGAGTGTTGTGCCCAATTTTGGTACAAACAGAGGTTTAGCACCTCTTCTATTTTTGTTGACCACTTAAGTATTTGACATCCTTTTTATTACAGATGTTTGATACCTTTTTCGTAATGCTTGAGACTCACTATCCCTTGTTAAATGTTGAATACTTGATAACCTTGCTTTCTTCAGGCTCTACATCTCTTGTATTTAGAAACTCAACATGTCATCTTTAGAGGCTCGATATACATATTTGCAGTAACATTTACCCCCTTCCCATGTGTGGAAGAAGCATCTTATACATTAGTGTTATTAATCAAGTTTTTGGCCAAGTAGAATTCAACAAATGTTGGAACGTCGAGACGAAGAGGAAAAGACTTGAAAACTTAGAAGTATGCTGAAATGAGCTAGAGAATCAACTTAGGAAAGTTTCACAGTGTTTGGAGCAAATACCTCTACTCAGTACCGAGTTGACCATGGTTAGGTCTGTACTAACCTATCAGATGTCCTCCAATCTCCTCCAAAACTTGACACCACTCCTATACAACTCAAATAAGTCGCTATCAAGTGTTTCTTCTAGAGTTTGTACTGAGATTGATGAGATGACACCAAAGAAGTCAAGATAACTCATGTGCTATCAACAAGATTGCTAGAATCAACTTAAGGACAATGAAAAAGGAACTGAGACACATAAAATAAGAGATAGAAGAGCAACATAAGTGGCTAAATTGAATTGTACTCAACGTGATAGGTCGGTACCAAGTTCATACCCATGGGTCGGTACTGAGTCATCGTATTGACTTGTGATCCATCTAACTTTCTTGAGCGACTTCGGGCTAACTTCTAAACCTTAATTTAAGTAGGCTTTCAACCCAACATCTCTATTCCCCTATAAATACAAACCATAGTGCAACCAAAAGAGGATCTTGTTTCTGCCATTACTACATGGAAGCTCAACTGCTCTTCATCTCCTTCCTCCATACAATAGTCACAAGTCAACTACTCTTGGCAGTTCTATACCTAGGAACTTATCAAATTCTTATACGTATGACTTCAATTCTCTTGTAATCTCAAACAAAAATCTCAATCAATAAACTATAAAGTGGACGTAGGCTAGAGATTGCCGAACTGCTATAAAAATCTTATATCTCCTTTAATTTTTCTATTATTATTATTATCGTACGCTAAATCTAGGCATCACAGGGTTCCCTACAACCCAATCTTAGGTGTTGATCCAATTTTGGCATCAACATTCAGGGCTTTCATTGTGAAGAATTGAATCCAGGCATAGATCTTGCTATCAACTTTGGATTGGATAGATCCAGAAGTTAGATCCAGAAAGTTTACTTGAAGAAATTGAATATTTGCCATTCAATGGCTCTTAGAAGAGGTAGATCTTCATCTACCAGATCTGGAGGAGCTGTAGCTGGTGGTGATGAAGGAAACACCTACCAGGAAGAAGTTAACAATCACCACGCTGTACCAAGCTCTTCTGCCTAACGTGAATTAGTTACCAAAGGAGGGCTTGATAAGATGTTGTAAGAGCTCAACTAGAAAATAGTGGATAGCTAGAAAGATATAATGGAATAGATAGACGCTTTATTAACTTTGCAATCGCCAAGAACTGAAGGAATAAGGAGGAATGCTGCACCAATAATAGAACAGGAAAACTCATCTATTTCAGGCCAAAATAGAAGAGATAGAAAATAAAAAAAGAAAGTTGGAGTTGCTGGTAGATAAGCAAGAGGAAGTAGAAGTGCAACCTCTGCTAGAAAACCACCCGAGACTGTGAGAAATTTGTGGATGGATGGTGCACAGGAAGCTAATGCGATGGTGGTTTTTAATGAAGAAGAGGATGTAGAGCTGGATGATGATGATTTTGAACCAAATGCTAAAGGAAAGCAACTAGAGTTCAAGCAGCTGCAGCCCAACAAACCACACGCCCTCAAAACATCGAAGGAGTGGTTCTTCCAAAGACAGGAGGACCTAGACGTCAACTGGTAAACCAGGACCATTTGCGGAGTCAAACACTCACTAAAAGTTGAACTTTGGATAACCATGCCAATGAGGAGTACATCGTTGACATGGTTAAGAGGCTGTTGGAAGAAAGCTAGTCTAGGAAGAACGACGATTGGGGTTTTACACCAAGTAGGACTCCGGTCATTGAAAACATTCTCAGAGAGCAATACCCTGTGAATTTCACTATGCCAAACATCCCATCCTATAACGGAACCACCAATTCTAGATAGCTCCTACTTAAATATGAATGGCATATGGATGGAGCCTGAGCGACAGATGCTGGTTGTTGCCGATGTTTCCCTATCTTCTTGGAAAGGGTTGCTTCCATAAGGTTTACTAGACTTGCACAAAAGTCTATTTAAACTTTTGACGAGCTAGCTAAAAAGTTTCTGGAGCAGTTCAGACTCCATGTTCCCGGTTCGAAAGTTGTGATGTCACTATCTGACTTTTCTCAAGGCACCAATGAATCTTCAAAAGTTTTCTTAATCTGATGCAACTAATACTGCAGTCACAGAAGCTAGTAGCCTAAAGGAAGTCTTGTATTTAGGGCTTTGGTCTGAGCTATTCACCCAAACACAGATTTTAGTAAATGGCTAAAGATGAAACATCCAACTACTATGGAAGAATTTCATTGAAAGGCAAATCAGTTCCTGCGATTGGAAGAAGTGGGACTGACTGAAAGGAACGTCAGTGACAAACTATCGAAAGAAGTAGTCCAGAGTGATGTTGCGGTTAAGCAGGATGGAAATAACTCTAGAAATGCAAGGAAGGCTGCAAATCAGAAGATAAGGAATCAAAACACCGGTAGGCATGAAGGAGATAGAAAGCATCCTAGGAATCTGAGACCAGAGGATTATACACCACAAAATGATGGCTTGGAAAATATCTATCTTGCTACTCAGGAAACTTAATGCTACAACAAACCGCCTAGGAAGAAAGTGACCGAATAATAAAAATGATCTGGAAAATTTTGTCGCTTCCATGTAACTCATGAGCATAACACCAATGAATGACGTCATCTGAAAGACTTGATTAAGGAATTGACAAGGAACATCAAACTCCAACAGTATGTGAAGAAATCGCAAAACGCTGATCAACCCGCTAGACCCTAAGGGCAGCAGCCTAGACCCAATAGAGAGGGGGCCAAGGCAAACCAATGGGAGATTGGTCATAAATACCATAAATAGAGGACCTCACCCAACACAAAAGAGCTGAGGTGAGATGGAGAGATATGCTAGTTCATTGAAGCATGCACTGTAGGAAAGTTGCTATGTCATCGAAGAAGGAGCTCTAGCTAAGCAATAGAGGATGATAGCAGATGATATCGTGTTCAAAAACCACGATATTAAATGAATATAAGTACCAACTCTTGACCCAATGGTGATAATGATTGGACTTAGATCAGCAATGGTACATTGGGTGTTGATTGATAATGGAAGCTAAATCAACATCCTACTCTAAAAGACATTTCACCAGATGAAACTCAGCATGAAGGAAGTGACTACATGTAAGACCAAGATTCGGAGATTCATAGGTGAACCCAAATAGCCAATTGGAATGATTGACCTTCCTGTGGAACTTGGAGAAGGAGAACAAAGGGTGGTTCTCATCCAAACCTTCGTGATTGTGGATGAGTTTTTTGCTTACATGCTTTCTTGGGCTGATCGACCTTGGTTGACTTTAGAATTGTTTTGGCTTTATGGTGTTTGACTATGAAATTCCCAATGGAGAATGAGATAGGAGTAATAAGAGGAGATCAGAGAGTTGCACGGGAATGCTATGTTGCTAAACTACAAGCTGCTAAATGCCGTGAGAAGGGAAAGAATATGGGGACTTCTCTCTAAATTTGAGAATTGCAAGCATAGCATTCATAGTGCACCCGTGGCTTGGGGACCATAGTGGCTTCGATAAGGCTATGGACCCTAAGAAGAAGAGTTTAGGAGACATATGGGCAGCACTAGCAGAGATTATGGTAGCTGTCCTTATTAACATGGATGACCCAACTCGAGTCTTGAAAGTTGGATCACAGCTTGGGATCAAGCTATGGAAGGAGTTGATAAACTTTCTTCATGCCAATCTGGAGGTATTCGCTTGGATGCATTCCGATATGTGTAGGATATCGTCTGAGGTAGCGTGTCACACAGTTAATATCGATCCCAAGTACACATCATTGAGGAAGAAGAGGCACAGCCTGGGTTCGAAGCGATTCGCTGCGTTGAAGGAAGAAGTGGATAGCTATTGGCAAACAGCTTCATCCGCGATGCTACATAACCTGTATGGGTGTCGAACCCTGTGTTGTTCTAGAAATCGAATGGGAAGTGGCGAACTTGAATTGACTAATCAGATTTGAACAAAGCCTGCCCAAAAGATAGCTTCCTACTACCATAGATCGACTAGCTTCTGGACGGAACATGGGGCATGAGCTACTCTCATTTATGGAGGCTTATTCAAGGTACAATCAGATCATGATGCATGAACCTGATCAAGAGAACGCCGGCTTCATTACTGACTTGGGATTATATTGCTATCATGTAATGTTGTTCGGTCCAAAAAAACGATGGAGCTGCCTACTAGAGATTGGTAAATATGATGTTTAAAGACCATATTAGACGGATATTGGAAGTGTATATGGACGACATACTCGTGAAATGACTAATATCCAAAAACCATCTAGATGATCTCACAAAGATGTTCAAAATCCTTCAGAAGTACGGAATGAAATTAAATATGCTTAATTGTTAATTCAGAGTCACTTTTGAAAAATTTCTTGGTTTCATTGTGAATGCAAGGGGTATCAAGGCCAATCCGTAGCAGATTGCAACATTATGAAATGTCAGGGCCCCTACCAACAAAAAGGAATTCCAAAGCTTGAATGGAAACATCGCAGCACTGAGCCAATTTATCTTTAAAGTGACATATAAATGCATACCATTATTCGATGCACTAAAGAAGGGTAAGAAAAACTATGAATGGAATCAGGATTGCCAAAATGCTTTCAAGAACTACTAAGGCACATGGAGACTCCACCAGTTCTCTCTAAGCCAGTGGATGGAGAGGAATTGTTTATTTACTTGGCAGTATCGGCTCATGCATTAAGCCCAGCACTTGTGCATAAGGAAGCTAGGATTTAACGACATGTCTGCTATATTAGCAAGCGATTTACCGAAGCTGAAAGAAATTACCCGTGGTTGGAGAAACTGGGACACTGCTTGAAGATAGCATCTAGGAAGCTACGAAAGTATTTCCAAGCTCACTCGATCAAGGTATTAATGGATCAACCCTTGAAACAAATACTATATCGACCCGAGACCTCGGGACGACTTTTGAAATGGAACATCAAGCTGAGCTAGTAAAGTGTGACTTACCAAAGAGCAACTAACGGGCAGGCGTTAGCTGACTTCATCGCCAGGTACACTATTTGAGATGATGAAGATGAGGACACAATAGTTGTTACATCTCAATGGAAACTGTTTGTTGATGGTGTGTCTAATGAGTTTTGCTCAGGAGTGGGAGTTGTGCTTGAAACTCTCGAAGGACGTTCAATTTGCTATGCTCTTAAATTGGAATCCCCGACGACCAACAATGAAGAGGAGTATGAAGCTTTGATAGTCGGACTGAAGATTGCAAAGGAACTAGGGATAAAGATATTTCATATTTACAGTGATTCCTAGTTAGTTGTCCATCAAGTTAGGAGAGAATACCAGGCTAAGGGTGCCAGATTTTCTCTTTAACTGTCAAAGGCATTAGAATTTCTAGACAAAGTTGAATGTTACATGATACCTCATATTCCCAGAGAAGAAAACATGAAGGCGGATTCACTTGCAAAACTGGCTAGTTCTACAAAAGCACAGTTAATGGGACTGGTACCGGTGGAGGTTCTAATAACTCTAAGCATCGATCAGATGGACGTGGACTGGATTCTAGAAACGACTAAAGAAGCAGATTCATGGATGTCTCCTTTCAAGGACAATTTACTCAAGGGAACACTCCCTAGAGATAGGAACGAATAAGAGAAACTCCTTAGAAAGGTGTCACGGTTCATGATATAAGATGGATTGCTGCATCGGAGAGGATTCTCAACTCCCATGCTTTGGTGTGTAACCAAGGATGAAGCTAGGAAGATCCTCATGGAAATCAACGAAGGCAGCTACGGTGACCACACCGGGGGGCTGACATTAGCAAAGAAAGTGCTCTGATACGGGTACTTCTAGTCAACGGTGAACCGAGATACGGCAGACTACACCAAATGGTGTGAACGGTGCTAAAGATTCTTGAGGAATCCGAGAGCCCCATTGATAGAACTCATGTGAATAGTAAGCCTATTGTCGTTTGAATTTTAGGGGATTTATCTCATTGGTGGCATACAGATAGCGAAGGGTGGAACCAAATATGCAACTTTCGTAGTAGATTACTTTACGAAATGCAATGAAGCAGAATCGCTTGTCACTATCATAACTAAGAAAGTAATCAACTTTGTAACAAAAAATATTATTTGTAAGTTTGGAGTACCCTAGAAGATTATTACACACAACAGGACTCGGTTTGAGAGCGCTGAGTTAAAGGACTTTTACAAGCATTACCGGATCGAGAAGAGTTTTTGCGCGGTAGCGCACCCACATGCGGACGGACAAGTGGAAGTAGTGAATAAAATCATCAAGTCCACATTAAAGAAGTGGCTGAATAAAGCTAAAGGAAATTGGGTTGATGAGCTTCCACTAGCGTTGTGGGCGTACAAAACGATGCACAAGTCAGCAAGCGAACACATACTGTTTGCTCTTGCTTATGGCTCAAAAGCTATGACCCCAGTGGAACTGGAAGTCCTAACTCATCGGAGGAGACATTTTAATCGGCAAGAAAATGAGGGGCTACTTCTTGAGTCCCTTGCATGGTCGATCAGAAGCGGGAGGAAGCTGAACTGAGGGTAGTTGCTCACCAAAGAAGAATAGCCTGACATTTCAATGCCAAGTTTCGCAACCATACTTTTAAAGTGGGAGATGATCTCATCCTGAAATGAATCTTCCCATGTACAGGAGTGCTTGGCTCCGACTAGGGAGGACCCTATGTGATCGATCAGAAGCTTAGAGATGGAACTTTCAAGCTGGAAACCATCTACAAAATTCTGATTTCACATGTCTGGAACAGCGACTTGCTGCGACACTACCATACTTAGTATCTATTTATTTCTTATTTTCGCATATAAGCCACCCAAGGATGTTGGGGGCATTGTAAATAGGCAAGACTTACCTCTCTTTCTATTTCATCAATAAAGTTAGCTTCTTGATCCTATGTGTTCTCGCAAGAGAAAATGCTGAATCGACGGGAAAACCCATAACCTGCCCTTTAAGGATACCTAGAAAGACGGATCGTTAGGATAAAATTTAAGCAAAACACTAAACCAAGACATCGATAAGATCTCACAACGGAATGACAACATATAATATACTAAAATACATGAATAGAAAATAATAAAGATATATGAGAGACTGCACTAATAGAAGCAACTGACAAATAAATATCAGTATAGAATAGTCAGAATACATCAACTCCAAAGAAACATGGATTTTCGAATATATATGATATAACAGTCTCATATATAAATAACATTCTGTCATGTACAAAAGAAATAACAAGTATATATATATATATATCTATCTAAATATCAATGTTACACCTCCAAAATTCTCCAGTTGCGCACCCTAATAGTGTATCTCTAAAAGCACCTAACTCTTGAACTACTCAATCGAGTACTCGAGAGTTGTCATGACATAAGTTGACAAAGACAAAACGCGGGTCAGACATAAAGTCTAGTGTGAGAGGAACTCTCTCAAAATATTGTATATTTATATACAAATAGATAGGAATAATAAAATCATAGTCGGTCCTCTCAACAAACGTGCCTCAATGGTAATTCAGACCGCCTATAAATAAGTATGTAAACCTATCTCAAAGGTAGGGGATCATACCATAACCTGCCCTTATCCTGTAGTAACTAGTTAGCACAATATCTTACATTGCACTACACTAGCCCAAAACTGCTAATAATATGGTACAAATATACCATGATCAAACCGTGATCCCAAAACAACGATCATTGCTGCTAAGATCGATAAGATACGCCCAAACGCGTATGGTTAATACCGCTAAGACCAAACATTCGTACAACTACAAAACATAGGACCCAAAAACATCCAAGCGATCACAACAAGTTAAAGCTATTCACGATCTCAAAAGACCATGTCTAGTGTGTCATGTCCATCAACAAACACTTTAGGTACACTACAAGAAGGTCGATACCTGGGTAGGTCACATAAGTCCATACCCTTGGCGTGTCACAACAAGTCAACACTAAACAAATCGTATATTACTCTAAGGTCAAAATCTTAGAGTACGAACTCACTCATTGGTGTGTCACAACAAGGCAACACCAAAAAAATGTATATTACTCTAAGGTCAAAATCTTATAGTACGAAATCACTCCGTATATGACGTATGGAATTTCCACGCATGGCTCGGTCGTCATGGCCTAAAAACCCACCGGACAACTCTAACAAAACCCCATACTAATCCGAATTGCATGCCAAATGGAATGCATGACCTCAATATCATAATACTCCTTTGATATACACTCTCGGTCTATCTTAAAATCTACGGTTTTGGAATATGTGCCGAGGTGGGTCCAGCGTGGGCCCCAAAATAAAATTACTCCAAAATATGCCAAAATTTCACAAGTTTTAGCCCTTGAAAAATGGTGAACAATGGTCCAAACCTCACCTCAATCTGACTTTGTATACGGAAGTTCATGTTTTGAAGTTTCAGTAAAAATAAGAAAACACAGTTTTTGTCTACTGATCGAAGGGATTCAGTCAACTGAAAAAGGGCATAGATGGATTGTTTCCTCTCAACCATTTGACTGAATGGACCTATTTAGTTGACTGAACTAATAAGTTCTAGGCAATTAGCCTAGTAGAGGCAAACCTCACCAAATGATCGCCAATTTGCAAGTTGTTTCCTCCGATGCTTCGCACGATGAGTTGCCTTGCTACTAGAGTCTGCTTCCATCCCATTGGACATCTACCGGGGTTCAATTGTTAGCATTTTGGAAGTGTCTTCTTAAGTATGCAAAAATGGATTTCGATACCAAAATCCATTCTTTGCACGAGTAGGGTTCAATGGGTAACTATATTGACCCGGCTTTCTCTAACACGCCAAAATGACATATCCGGCCTCCTCGCCTTATGCGTAGCCTATGTGTGTGTCGATACACTCATTTGTGCACGCTTATGCATACATGCACAATACAGGACTATAACACAACACACTACGGACTTCACCGGGATGCTTGCTCGACCTGGTATACTATTACTCAACTTAGCGCACACGATAATCGCTATGGCTATATGAAATGCCAGCAACGGACTTGTAATCAATTACATTTCTATATAATCAAACAATTACATATCTATATAAACAAAAAATTACACAAAAATTCTAACTACAATACCATCTTTGTTTTAATTGTCGTTTGGCTCCAAATGCATGTATACGTATACCCGCTCATGCACATATACATACACATATATTCGAATAAGTAATCCAATTATTACTTAAATCAAAACTCACTTTTATTTTCTAAACCTTTTCAATAAAAGTGAAACTTCTCCCTATATCATTTAAAAAAATTTCATACTATTTTACCAAATATCATACTTGCTTATAAATCATTTTATAAAATACAATACTAACTCATAAGTCAATTTAGCCCCTTAAAGTACTTATTTTGCCTCATTAAAAATCAAGAATTCATCAACTATTTTATAAAATCGAATATCTATTTTATGAAATATATTCTTCATTTATAAAATCATGAAACCTTTTTATAAATACTAATTATGCCTCACTAGTCTCTAATCACTTTAATAATAAGTATAGAGTTCACAAACCACTTAAATTAGCTTACTAACATTTTTCAAATCAATTCAAATATATTAACAATATTTTCTAATGACATACACATCATTACACTACTTAATTAATCCCAAATCAAATAATAACATCATAACAAATCACCTAATTAGCCCAAATCAAATCTAGGGCTTACTAACTATTTTAAAACATAGTATTAGGGTTATAAACCATTAATTAGCTAGGGAAACATGTTTATAACATGAATACAAGTCTAAACCCTAGCATAGAAATCTCCAAATCATTCCATAATACTTCATAATTATAAATGAACGAATTAACGAAGTAAAATACACAAATTTAATAAGAGAATCAGCCCACTCACCTTAATTAAATCCAGGCCAAGCTCTAATCACCAAAAACCCAAAACTTGCTTAATTTAAATTTTGAAATCAACATCTACATCTCGATTCGAGCAAATTCCTTTGCAGGTTTTGTAGAGGATGAGTAGAGAGGAATTATGGTTGTTTTTTTTTAATTTTAGGAAATTTATTTAGTAGTTTTAGGGTTGGTGATTAGAAGGTGATTAAGGGTTGATTAGGAGGCCATTAGAGAAGAGGATGAAGATGGAAACGTGAAATGAAAATGAGAATCAAAATTATAAGGGTTTTAGCCTTGTATAGTCTAAGTAAATGGACTTAGCCCAATTCCATCTCATTTAACCAAAATCACTATTCACTCCAAATTTTCTTCTCCAAACATAGTCAACTTTATACTCATTTTACTAGCGTCGAAAAAGCAAACTCAACCACAGGTGCATTGAATCCTAATTTTCTCGTTTGTAAAAATCATGTATAAGAGACATTCCATTGCTTAATGATTGAATATTTAAATTAATTATTTAAATATTTGATCGCTAAGATTAGGGGGTGTTACAAAATCGAGTCAAACCGTCGGACCAATGGGGAAAATCAATCCCTGCCTTCTAAGAACCGATGTTGCTCCGGCAACATCGGGAAGGTCCAAACCACTAAATCGATGGGGAAAATCGATCCCTATCTTCTAAAAACCAGCGTTGCTCCGACAACGTTAATAAGGTCCAAATTGTTGAATTGGTGGGAAAAATCGATCCCTACCTTTGAGAACCAGCGCTACTTCGGCAACGTCGGGAAGGTCCAAATCACCGGATCGATGTGGAAAATCGATCCTTACCTTCTAAGAATCGACGTTGCATCGGCAAGGTCGGGAAGGTCCAAACGCCAAATTGATGGGGAAAATCGATCCATACCTTTTAAGAACTGGCGTTGCTCCAACAAAGTCGGAAAGGTCCAAACTGCTGGATCGATGGGTAAAATCGATCCCCACCTTTTGGGAACCGATGTTGCTTCGACAACATTGGGAAGACCCAACACCACTGGATCAATGGTGAAAATTGATCCTACCTTCGAAGAACCGACATTGCTCCAACAACATCGGAAGGCTCAAGACCACTAGGTCGACGAGGAAAATCATACCTAATATCTTAAGTACCGATGTTGCTTCGACAACGTTGGGAGACTTCCAATATCTTAAGTACGGTGTTGCCCAACAGCACTCGGAAACTTCCTATTTCTTAAGTACGGTGTTGCCCCAGCAACGTTGGAAAAATTTCAAACCATTAAGCATTTGGATATTGCTCGGAGCCAAGCGATGACAAAAGGAATAAGCCGAAGCCCAGAGTTAGGAGATGCCGTCATGAAATCCATAAAGTTGAGTAGTCAATACGCAAGTTTTCGGTGATAGAAACAAGTGCATGACTGAGATCGGCACTAGGTATGAAAGAATTTGTTATGACGAAAGATCAAAACAGCATACCTTCATGATGTGTACATCCAAAATGGTATTGGTTGATGATGTGAACTTGGAAGAATTTAATCACAGTCAAGGAACCAACAGCTTCAAAAGCTCAATGCTTGGAATCAAGCAGCCAAATCGCAAGTTCCTAGAGTTAGGAGCTGCCGTGCGAACCCGGCCATGGGTAATCGTACGAATTACTTAGAATCCTTGGCCTCTCAATAACTACTCAGGCTTAGCATTCAAAGTAATCAGCCTTGTGGACTGGGGCATGTACACCAATACTTTTCCGAAACATACTCGACCAAGTCCGGACAAAACAACCATTAAGTAGCCTAAATCGAGTCACATCACAGTTCTGCTAGGCCGAACGGAGTATTTTGGCAGCCACAACGGAGCTAAGTATTAGAATATGCAAAAATATTATTTACAAGCATAGAGTTGTAGTGAATAAACATATACCACAGATACAGCAGTATATGATATAGGAAATTGCAGTACAGGCAATCATATTATATACAGATGCAGTTATACATATGCACAATACATAAAATGCGGGAAAAGTAAATAAGAGAGATTACAACAGAAAAACTAATCTTTTATTACTTATATCTTTTATGTATATGAAAAACATCGGGGGCTTTACCCGCACAATATAGGCCTGGTTTAGATAGAAAAAACAAAATACAGACTCACTTGATACAACAGTAATACAAAAAACAAAATGTCCCAGCGAGCACATCCTGACGTGTCCTCACTTCTTTCCACCTCGATGAGTCGCAAGCTAATTCTTACTGTTCTTTTCCTTGCTAGAAGGAGTCTGGCCTTCCGAGTGCATGGACCTACCTCAGGTACCGAAATCAAGCTCCTCGGACCTACTCTCTGGGCACGTCTTTGGGCTTTGACTTGCCGGTCTTGATCGTGAATGGAAGAACGCTAGGCTGAGTGACTCCTGCCTCTATCTTCATCTTGATCTTTGCTCAGGTCTCTTTTTGCAGCCTCCCGCCACCATCTCTTGGTTAGTTGAGTCGGAAGCACTAACGATTTGAATGTCCTCCTCTTGTGACATAGAGATGTCTTCTAGTCTTTCCAAGGCCGTAATCCATTGAGCATCGGAGCCAGGCTCAGAACTGGTAGGCTGGACTAGAGCGGTAACACCAGTAGAAATGGCGGTCGATGCAGTGAAAATAGTTTTAGTTCCCAAGCTCTAAGAAGCTGCAGGCGGAGGTGGGACATCTAATGGACCTATAATAAAGAGAGTTATACAGTTTAATAAAGGATTCAGGAGTGAAATTGAGTTTCTAGAGTACTGGAGAAACAAGTGAAATATCTGAACCAGGACTCATCTCCTAGACTTCTACTTCAAACTCTCCCACTGCTGGTGTGGAGATATAAGGCTCAGTTGTTGCGCCTGCTGCCACAGTAGGAATCACCTGGACGGTATTAGGGCTAACCTCCAGGGAAGTAAGAACGATTGTCACCGACTCTCCAGATTTTAAAGGAGACACTTCATGGTGACCCAAAGAGCTTAGCCAATAAGATCTTTAGCGGCATCGGCATCAGTAGCATCTTCGGTTTCTTTAGCAACAATGGCCCTTCCAATCAGGAGAGTCTCTATATCTTGAGCATCCAAATACACATCCATCAACTCCTCTTCCGAGCGATCATCCCTGGCATGTGCATTAATACGTAGTACTTCATCCCAAGCATGAACAAGAGCCATGGGGTAATCGTTACCTAATCACCTTAGTTTTTTTATACATTGTCAAGTTGGCATAGAAGTATATGATTTTGGAGTAGAGCTCTTTCATAATGTTGTCCTCCTTCTCTTTGGAGTTCTTTGAGCTCTTACTGTATAATCGCAAGTTCAAGGCCGATGGCATGACTCTTTCTCTTCAGTGATTTTCTTCTAAGGTTCGCTGAGCTTTTAGACCTCCTCACGAAGTTTAGCGAGTTAAGCTGCTTGTTCGGAGATAGTTTGGTCTCGGGCCTGAATAATTTCTTCTTTTTGACTAAGCGCTTGGGCCTTCTCATTGTCCAGTTTCCTAAATTCAATGCTTTCAACGTGGGCACACTTCGACTCATTCCTCACCATGATCTTTGCATAGCTATGAGCAAGCTTTAACTCTATCATCATAATATCGATGCTCTCTTTCAACTTCAGAGCAGCGTCCCTCTCTCTGGTAACTTTGATCAAGTCCTCTTTTCGTTCCTTGGCCGACCTTGCATAAGCAACCCTTTTATACTCCAAAGATAGAAGGTTGGTACAGTTTATTTAATTCACTTCAGCAAGATCTGCAACCATCTTCTTCCACTTGTACCCCTTATCAATGCTCTTCTCAACATTCTTTAAACTTTGCATTGCCTCCACCTTCAGCATGGCGGGGATGTCTTAGTCAAACCTGAGGCCTTTAAGGAAGAGATGTGTGAACGGAGCCTGTAAAAGCATCGGGAAGGGCAGGTGGAAGAGTGAACGAATTAGCAAGGATTCCTCAAGGGACAGGCGGGGCCGTAACAACCATAGCTTGAGAAGTTGGAATTTGCTAAGCTGAAGAAGTTTGGGCCTAGGTATGTGATGAAATATTAAAAGAAGAAGAGCTGGGACATTCGGAGGAATCTCTGTGGCGCTCAGTAGGCTCGCATGATAGCTCGGCATCGCCATCCCTTTTCTTCCTTTCTCTCTCTCTCTCTCTCCTTGTCCTTCTCTCTATCTTCCTTGCAAACATCCTTAGCCTCACAATCTTTTCTCCATCGCCTCCCTTCCACAGTTTCATAGCTGTGGGGCAAATAGGGATCGGGAGTTTGGTCCTTATGAGACTTGGCATGATAGGAGGATGAATCATAGAGACCATGACCCATCGAAACCTATAACAAGAAAGAAATTAATATAAGTACAAAATCTTCGAAGTTAACTCTAATGCAACAATGAGTGTCCATGATCCTAAGTGAAGTGTGTAGTGCCGACATCCCCTTAAGTACTCTACCAACAGTGTGAGCAAGGAATTAAAGTAGGAGTCTCTCTACCTTCACTTACAAAGTCTCTGGACGAAAAGTGGAAGTCAAAACTAACTTCCTCCAGGATATTGCTAACGGTGAAGTTGACCTCATCAATATCACCCAAGCCGGTGAAAATGTCGTTAACATAGCGAGATAGAGCTGCATTCTCTCTCGATTGCGGCATAGTTTAATTTCCAACTACTTTGGAAGTCTCTACAATAATGTCCTCAGGATGAGACAATCTTAGAAGTTTAGGATTCATGCCGGGCGACTCACCATATGTTTCGTCCCATTCTTTGCTAGCGTGGTAATCGTTATCGTCGTCACCACTGGCATTCTCTTCTTCCTCCTTGGCTAACTCTTTTCCTTCTCTCTTTTGAATCCCTCATCTTCCTCCGGGATCAGAGACATCCTACCATCTTCATCTCTATCACTTTGGACGACTGTGTCAATAACCCCTTCAGGTTTTCCTACAACGGGCTCTTCCTTCTATATCTCGCCAGATGGACACTCTACTTCTCCTTGATTATGCTCGTCTGTGCTATGAGTGGGGGAAGAAGTGCAGGTATGAGCCTAGGAGCCGCTTTGCACTGGAGACTCAGCAATGGCATATCTGTCATGACGAAGCAAACCACATTGCCATAGATTTTCATTGGTTAGGAGGAATATGATAGTACATTCACTTAATCTAACTTCCTTCAAGGCATTAAGCATTATCTTATGCTCAGCACTTCCGTCTTGATCTGGGATCTTGTAAGGAAAATGCATATCAAATTGGAGACAAAGGGATTCAAGCATAAGAGAGGAAAAGGAAAAAAGACGTACGTCCAGACACCTAAGGCCGATTGAAGTCATACAGACACCGTACGAAGAAACACTCATTCTTGAAATAGGAAAGTTTGTTGGTGAGTGCCTCGATAACTTTGCATCCCCTTTAGGCTTCGCTAATCATATAGGATAGGAAGTCATGCCTCCTCTTGAATTGAAGCAGAAATGTAAGCTTGTTGAATCTCAGAGGTCGATTATACCGATTTATGAAGAGAATATAGATCAAATGCAGTAGTGAATATCCATTTGGATGGATTTGGGATAGAGCCAATCCAAGTTACTATAATGCTATCATAATGAAAGGATTTAATGGCGGGATGACACCGCTCTGACACATGTATCAGTTACATGTTGTATACCCAGATGGGAGGTCACACGCGAACTCAACCCTCATTAGTAGATGCACGTCCCCTCCAAGGATGCCATGTTGGATATATATAATCTAAAGTGGCTTAACAGTTAAAATAGAAGGCATTTGCTCCAGCGAATCATGCAAATCCCAAGTCCTGAAGGAAGTTGACTAAATACTGGCTCGATTGGAACTATTGAGCCATAAAACTAAGAAGCTATGTGCTGGCTTGACTCGACAGGAATAGATGGCGAGACCAGGGCTGTGGAAGATCCGGCTTCAGGTGCAATAGACGTTCCTTCACTAGACTGGAGACAAGATGACCGATGAGTCATTGTAGACAATAAAACTTGGCATTCAACATGGCCATATATGTTTTACTTTGAGAACTAATCCCGTGTGACCAATGCTTTGAATCCAAGGGAAGTCGATGTGTGTTGACCGGTCAGATTCTGAGTGTTGACTGGGGCAAGTACAGTGTGTTATCTATGGAAATGAGTCCAGTGTCTCGAACACCACAAATAGACTATCATGTGTAGATAGCTAGCTCGTGCTAGAAAAATGAGTCGCGCTGAATTTTAAAACTATATTTCTTGGGACTTACCCGTTATCAATGAGAAATCGATAATGGAGCTGCAATTCAGAGCGATGAAGAAAACTTTCCTTTTTAGGATCACTTGAAGTGCAGAAATGAAAAAGTGATTTGATGGGATCATCCAGTACGTTCAATTTTTAGGAATGAATCGTTGGATAAGAATTTGTTTGGCAATCGAGACTTAGCCAAAATTCGAAGAGAATCACTTGAATCCGAAGAATATGACTTGGCTCCGGGATGGCATGTGCTTGACCAGGGTAAAACTTAGTTTCACCATGGTTCAAATGCAATCCAGAGTTCAACTAACTCCCTTCAGTACACTCAGCTAAGACCCTATCACCATTGCCATCGTCGGCATCTTAAAGTTCATCATCGTCAACCTCAAATCAAGATGGTACATATTTAGGGTTTTAATTAATTTAGATTCAAGTCGTTCAAATCGAGAAGAGGCGGTGGCAAATGATTCTAGGTAGTGGAGATAGTTTCAGGAAGCGGCAGCATTGATCGGAGTAAGGTCGAAGTCAGATCGGTGGTGACACTGGTTGGGTCGGCAACGACAACCTTAGATCGGATCGTGAAAGGTCAAGATACTCGGTACTTGAAAACTTGAAAGCAAGAGGAAAATTAGGGTTGTCTGTCAATGGGTACCCGAAAAATCCGATATCTGTCCGAATCCGTATCCGAAAATATGAAAAATATTCGTTATCCGAAAAGCGGATACGGATATTCGATACCCGAAAAGCTTTCCGGATATGGATATGGTTATTGTGGTATTCGTATCCGAAAAATATCCGTCCAATTAACTGATGCATATATATATATTTAATTAAAATTATATTTAATTAATATATGATTTTCCAACTATTTCCTAACCATTGGTGATTACTATGATATGGTTTTTTGCTCATTTTTAGTGAAAACAGACAGTTTTAATGTTTAATTTTTGAATATTTTTGGATACGCATACGGATATTAGTATAAAACAATGTTTTATCATCACATTTTTTATTCCTTGGTTTTTTTATGAATATTAGTACAAAAACTATTTTATGTTGATCCAAACCTTTTCATTTATACTTTTAAATTTATTGATTATGGGCAGAGCGAATAAATATCTAATATCCGTTCGTATCCGAAAATTAAGCGGATATGGATTTTTGGATACGGATATCTGATATCCGAAAATAAAGTGGATACGGATATCCGATATCCGAAAATGATTTCGGATACGGATACGGATACGGATACGGATATGGCACTATCCGTATCCGAAAGTATCCGTTGACAGCCCTAAGGAAAATGAAAGTGAACTTGAAATTTTTTCTAAGTGTTGTTCTTATAGGTGGTCATGAGTTAAGGATCTTAACTCGGTACCGACCAGAGTTAACATCTCCCTCTAATTTTGACCAAAAATCACCGTGAAGTACTACTATGTCCACCTAAAGTGCGACGTAGTTCCGGAGTGCAGATTACATCATTAATGCAAAGAAATAGGATTTCAATTACAACTAAACCGAACTGTTAAGAAGTTGAAGGAAATTCAACCAAATGAAAGCAACAACTCGAGATGACACTTAAGCAATCAAGCTAAAGTTTACAGAACAAAAGTCAGGGACTTGTCTCGATCCAGAGCACACTTTCTTTCTAGTAGAAGCATACTCTAGGGGGCAAGTATTAATCGGGTTTTTGACCAAGCAGAAGTCAACGGAAGTTAGAATGTCGAGACATAGACGAAACAACTTGAAAACTTAGAAGTACACTGAAATAAGCTAGAGAATTAACTTAGGAAAGTTTCACAGCATTTGGAGCAAACACCTTAACTTGGTATCAAGTTGACCATGTTTAGGTCGGTACCAATCTATCACATCTCCTTCAATCTCCTCCAAATCTTCACACTACTCCTATACAGCACCAATAAGTCGGTAACAAGTGTCTCTTCCAGAGTTTGTACGATCAATCCTGAGATTGATGAGATGACACCAGAGAAGCCAGGATAACTCAAATGCTATCTACATGATAGGTCGGTACCGAGTTGGTACCCTTGGGTCGGTACTGAGTCGTCGTATTGACTCGTGATCCATCCAACTTTCTTGAGCGACTATCTTTTGGACCTCAACTCAAGTAATCTTCTAACCCAATATCTCTATTCCCCTATAAATACAAACCGTAGTGCAACCAAAAGAGGATCTAGTTTCTGCCATTACTACATGGAAGCGTTGCTGCTCTTCATCTCCTTCCTCCACACAATAGTCACCAAGTCAACTACTATTGGCAATTCTAGACCTAGGAACTTGTCAAATTCTTGTACTTGTGACTTCAATTCTCTTATAATCTCAAACAAACATCTCAATCAATAAACTATAAAGTGGACGTAAGACAGAGATTGTCGAACTACTATAAGAATACGGTGTCTCCTTTGCTTTTTCTATTATTTTTACTATCAGCCGCTAGATCTAGGCATCACAGGGTTTCCTACAACTCAATATTGGGTATTGATCCATTTTTCAATAAGTATAATTTCACTTTTCACATTGCCGCCTATTGGTATTTCGATGCTCTTAATATTATTCATTCATTTGAATCAGAATCAACACTTCTTGTTGTTTCTCTTTTCCTCTATAAATTCATGTTCTTCTTTCTCAAAAGCATTACTTGAAACTTAAAAATCAAATTGCAATTATAATTTTTCCTTTTAATTTTTTGAATTCGAAAAAAAGCTTTTGATTTCTATCGCTTCAAACTCGATTAAGGTTCAATTTCTATTTCAATCAATTTAAACATAGTAAAGGTTTTCGATTCTAAAAACTAAGGTTTTAAAAATTATGAACTTATGAATTGCTTAGGTTTGATTGGCAATATGAATTCGAATATTCTCGAGATTAGAGTATTCTTGTATTTGAATCCAAAAGTTGTTTGTAATTCATATCCCTAATTATTAACGAAAATTAGATGATAAATAAAGTTTTGACAACTGTCATAGTCCCAAAAACTTTTTAGATATTCAATAATTGATTGAGATTTCAATAATCGTTAAAGGTTCGACGTCTACTTAGTGACTCAATAGCCTGCTAGAGGTTTGTTAATTGGTTATAGGCCCATTAACTAATTATAAATTAAACATTTAGCTAGAGACTCGACAACTAGTTGGAGACTCGATAACTAGTCACGTGCTCGTCAATTGGTTGTAAGTTCGGCAACTACCTAATGACTCGATAACTAGTTATAAACCCATCAATTACTTATTACAAGCTCGACAATCTACTATAGAATTGTTAACTATTTTTAAGCTCAATGACTATTTAAAGAGTCATTATCCATTTACAAGTTAGATAACTAGTTTTTATAGTTTCAAATTTGACAATTATTTATAGGATCGTTAACTATTTTTGACTTGATAACTTTTATAAATTCAACATCTGGTTATAAATTTGATAGCTAATTAAAGAATCTTCAACTACCATGAACACACTGACTATTTATGAGTTCAATTCCTAGTCATAAACTCGATAACGAGTTATGAACTCGACACTTATTTATTAAAATATTAACTAGTTACAAACTCGACAACCCTTTGGAGAGTTGTTGACTTGTTACTAATTCGATTACCGTTTAGAGAATTATTAGCTAGCTAGGAATTTGATATCTTTTATAGGCTTTTCATCTAGCCATGAAAAAGGAACCTTCAACTGGTTATGAACTCACCTACTATTTATGAGTTTGACGCCTTGTTATGAGTTCATTAACTGGTTAAAGAATCTCCATCTGGTCAAAAATTCTCTAACCATTTATAAGTTTGATATCTTGTTATTAACTCGATAACTGGTTAGGAGTTCAACATATTATGAACTCGATAACTAGTTACAAATTCAATATCTATTTAGAGAATCGTCAACTAGTCACGAACTCGATATCTTGTCATACACTCATTGATTTTTAAAATTAAATTTTTCTTTAGCATTTTCTTAAGTACTTTAAATTTTCATAAAATTTATGATACTTCCTTGATTTTTGCAAGATATTGTTTAGCGGATAAATAGATGGTAAGAAAAGTTCTAAATCCTCTCCTGCTTTGGGAAAGAGAGACTATAGACTCATCCAGTCTTCTATAACTTAACAAAGTGAAGTAGATACAATTATCCAACAGTTTGGCATTATCAACATGGAAGCAAGGGTGGCTGGCCCATTTGGAAGGATAGACAATCCTCCGGAAGGATTCTTCACTTTCATCCAATCCATATCTGGCTTTCGGGCTACCTTCACTTTTCCATAATTTTGTGTACAATTCTTTGATCACTTGGGAACTGCCCTGATACAATTGCCTCTTAACTCCTACGCCTACCCAAGTTGCTTGGAAATACTCTAGGGAAGCAGATCTTCCCTCTCTCAATGCTAAAACCCTTTATTCGTTAGTAAACCTTGTTAAAGTGGTTAAACAACCAGCAGGGACCCTATATTGCCTTCTTCTTCACCTAAAGAGCTTGATCACTAATCTGATCATTAGAACCAAGGACTAGGAAAGCCAGTTCGCCCAGTCCTCTTACATTAAGAGCAATACCCCTAGAGTTAAAGGGTCATTTTTTATTCCTATTAAGTCTTGTTATTTTTTCTCTTTTGTTTAAGTAATATCTTGGTATTCTCTTAAAACATTTATTCTCTTTTAGAACCTACTTCGAAGAGAACAAATCCTTCTATTGTCGGTATAGTTGGTGCCTTGAGCCTGGCATCTCAAACTATTGAGGATAAGCTTATACTCTTGACTGAAGTTAAACTTCGAAAACATTCCCGATTCAGGAGAAGCATAAAGTACTCAAGGTGCCCCCAAAGGTCAAGAAGGATGCCTATGCGAAATAAGCTTTAGTTATTGGCAATCAAAATGCCTTTTCTCCATCTTCTCCTATTCAACTTGATTCTTCTGGTAATCCCTACCATGATTTAAATAAAATTTCTTATATTATCATTTTATAATCCTTTCTCTGACTCAGGTTTGACTCTCATCGTCCAAAGAAGTTAAAACTTTTACCTCCTCCTCAGCTGCAACTACTAAAACTGCTCCCATTGCAGCTTCCATTGCTGATGCCCTTAGGGAAATTGAGGATCACAAAAGAAAGAAGGATTCTAGCGATCTGTCCAATTTTGAAATTCCTCATCCGGTTAAAAAAGTCAAACTAGGAGAAGACTAATCTCTTCCTGCTGTTATTGAGAAATCAAGCGCGGCTACAACTGCAATTAACCAAGACTCTGATTTTATTGACTTAAGCTTTCTAGAGCAGAATCTTTAGATTCAGCCGGACATCGCTCAAACCCCGAGCCTCATTATTGACATCATGAATCCTACATCCACAACATTTTCCAACGTTTGTTCCAGGAGTTGGGCTTGACTCCTCCTCCCCTAAATCGCTTCATTATGAGGCTCTAGCTTAACCCATCTCTTTGGATTTCAATGACTTTGTTTGCTTAATCATCCAATCCTCATCGATGGCTTCCCTAATGCCATTGCAACAAACTGCCTTTTCCAGGGATCATCTCCACATCCTCTTCCAGCGACTTCTCGTGGTATGTATCTCTACACATCTAGCTAATATAAACTTTGGCTTCACACATTTTATTATATATATTTTCATACATTTTAGGTGGCCAAGCACGTATTTTTCTTTCAACAAGCTTCTCATGGGTCCGTTGACTAAACTCTGAATCTTAAAGAGAAGATTTCGTTGTTGATGGAGAAAGTTGGATCCTTTGAGGGCCAAATTCTTGAAGTTACCACAAAGAGAGATGAGGTTTCCATTGAAAAGAATAAACTTGCATCTGCTTTGGATGAAGAAAGAAAAGTGAAATTGGCAAGTGAAGAAAGAGCGAAGTTGCTGGAAAAGGAATTTGAGCAAGAAAAAACTGAAAATACTCAAATGGCCGCACAGGTTGTGACATTGAAGGATGGTTTGGAAAGCAAGGATGCTGCTCTTGTTTATACAAACAACATTATTAAGGATGCCAAAAAGAAAGTTTATTTTTTCACAGAGCAAGCCCTTCCTCAAATAAAGAAGCGGTGCTATGAGGAAGCCCTCTTCAATGCATATTTCGACAATATAGATCTCTATCCAGATTTTGACTTTCCTTCACTACCAACATTGAAAGACAAGTTTAAGAGGAAGTTATACCTTAAACTTGGGAGAGTTCCTTGGTCACTGTAAGATGAATTCCCAAAAGAGGAAGTTATCAATCCTCAGGAATTACTATCTTTCGATGATCCTTTACCTGATGAAAGTAAGGATGATGATGAAGGTGATGATGGCACTGGTAATGGCAAAGATGACGATCCTAGAAAGGACATGGGGAATGGTAGCAAGGATGTTGATGGCGGTGATGGATCAAGTGGTCATAGCTTTGGTTCATCTACCCATGATGTTGAATTCTTTGACCTTCCAGAACTTCCGCATGCTCCTCAGGAAGACACCTTAGCAAATGATTTTCAAGTTGCTAAAAAAGAACTAGGTAAGGAAAAACTCGAATTTCTGACTCACAGGCTCCCGCGTTACAAGTATAAAGTTTATCACCTTTAGATGCTTACAATTATACGTTAGCTTGGTTCAAAAGTTTACTATTTTAGTTAAGGAAAATAAATATATATCACTTTGAGATTTTGCACGAGAAGAGTGAGAAGGAAGTGCAGTGGTTAAATAGAGAAATTAAGAAATTGATTGAAGATCACAGAAGTTTATTTGAGAAGTACAGGAGTCTTCTCATTTATGCTAGACGATTAAAAAAGAGTTCAAAGAGAAACGAGTAGCCATGATGTTAAAAAGATCTCGCTTTCATCGAGAAAGAACTTTAAAGGAAAACGCGGAGTTGACAACACTTTTTTGGATGCTTATTGAAGATAGGGACACTTTAGTAGAATTTCTCTACAAAATATATACTAGGAATCTTTTCACTGTCTTTTCCTTCCTAGGGAAATAGAGTTGGAGTCTACTTAGACATCTTCATAGTAGGTATTTGAATGATCATGGGATCGATTCTCATTTCGGGAAATAACAGAATCTTCCTACGATCGTGATCATTGCACTTTCCCCCAACACCTTTCCTCTTGAGAAGGTCAAGTTTAATAAAGAAAAATTCGTTTATGAGTTTTATAAAGGTTTATATTGTAATTCAGTCAATTTAATAAAATTTAGCATTTCTATTTTTATGACTTAGTCTGTTTTTATTAAAATACACAGGTTAAGGAGCCATTGGGCAATCTCATTTCAAAAGAACTCTTAAGTAAAGTTGTCAAGCTAAAAAGAGATTTTGAGGAGAAAACCCCTCAAAACCCCTCGACTAGCAAAATATTGCTTTCTTAGGGACCTTCAAGAAGTTTATATAGAACTCCTCCACTTATATTTTGACTTATAAGATGATGAAAAAGACAGTTTGCTTAAAGAAATCCAATCTAATTATGCTAAGCTATTATGCAGATATTTTAACCCCTTGCTGAGAGATGAGATTATCATCGGTTTCTCCCAACTATTACTCCATGCGGGTTTAACGCCTCCTTTGATTCTACTTTCCCTATATCCACAGATTCACTCAAAAAAGCTCAAACTATTGTTTCTAAACTTAAGAATTAAATTTATAAAACTTAAGTTGTTAATGTAATTTGAATTTGTTCAAGCTTGTAAACATTGTTTTTATTAATAAAAGAACACATTTTTCCATGTATCGATCTTTTTCCTTTTATTTGTTTTTAATAGGAGCCAATTAAAGCTTGTATCCAATGGCCTTGAATTCCTTTCTCGACTTGACAAACTCAAAACCAAATTGATGTTAGACATCGAGAAGCGTTCTTCTCAAAGTGCTTCAATTATACCGTTTTCAAACAAATCGAAAGCATGCAAATGGTATAACAAATACTACAGGTTGAAATCAACATTAAGCAGTTTAAATGAAATGTCCTCGAGTTTAGAGGAGAAAATTAAAGAGAAGGACAAATAAATTAAAGAGCTAAGAAAGAATATAGGGGTAGTAGGTCGATCCATTCCCCTAGACCAAGGAATCGAAATTGATGCAGAAATTGCCCACCTCTATCAGAGAATTGAGAATCTTAAAGTTGATCTATTGAAAAGCCAAGTATTCTATCAATCTCTAGAGCTGATTGCAAGTGGAGGCCAATTCAGCCTTCCTACCCCTACTCCTGCAAGGACAACTAGGTCCCAATCTTCAGCTAGTAAAAATAAATTTTCTTCTTTGGAAAACCCACCTTCGGGTTTGGATAATGGAGAGATTACTAGATGGTGCCGGGAGTATAAATATGAACGCACCTAATTTTAGAAAGGAAATGGGACAAGCAAGTTGCAAACTATCTTAATAGGTATTAAAGTCAGGTTGAGGAGCTGGGACGCGAGAAATATGCTCTCGAATAGAAAGTTAAAAAATTACAAAGCAAGGTCAAAATTCTTAAAGGGGCCAATAAATGCTCGATCACTCATTAAAGATTCAAATTGGCTCTATTGATAATACAAATATCATCTAAAAGAAGGAGAAGAAATATAAAGAACTACTGGATGTGGCGATTCATCGTATTATCGAACCTTTTTCCGCCATTGAAATCTTAAAGGAAAAAGTGCAAGACAATGAATCTCAATTGAAAATAACTGAAGTGATGCCTCTTGAAAACTCCTGATTGGATTTCCTCATAGATTATTTGCTTGAAATAATAGTTTCCTTTGGCTTAAAAATCGACCATTCCTACCTAGGTCCAGAAATGAACCAAAGGTTGAGCAGGGCAGCACAGGCAAGATTCGGACGTTATCAACACTTCTTTTTATATGGTGTGCCGATCATCTCACGAATATCGGAGGCCATCCTCTTTTGTTTAGAGACAGTCGTACTTTAAGTGAAAGTCATCCATGTCTTCTTACGGTTGAGGAGAAAGGGAAAGAGAATGTATATCAACATTATCTGCTCCCTCGACCTCCTCCTCGAGAAGATTTAAATAACTTTTCTTGATATTTGTATTTTTTTTCATGTAAATTGATAAATAACTTTGTACCTAAGTAGTTGATATTTCAAATAAACTTTTTATTTTCTTCTTTATTCTTGTCTTGTTTTTGAACTTGTTCAGCTGTTTGAAATTTGTGACTTAGTTTAGAGTTTTAATATGATATGTGGTCTTTGATTAAGCATATATTTGTTTGCTCTTTGCTTCCTCGAAGAATGCCTTAGATAAGCCTTAATTTGGAAGTTGTTTGTCCTCTTCCTTTGCTGATTTTTCCAAAATAAACTTCTTTCCCTTATTCTAGGCTTCTTGGATGATTACATAATGATTTCATTTTATCACATTAGATTATACGAGCATGAAAATTTACCTGATCATTCTTTTGAAAACCAGAAATCCATCTGATAATAAGTCCAGAATTCCATCCGGTGAGAAGATTAGAAATTCATTTCGATAGTAAGTTTAGAATTCCATAATTAACGGAAATTCCCGTTATTCGATAGAATATTTGAATTCCAATCAAGAAATATAAGATTGAGAGCTAATTCGGTATTTTGGAATAATTTAGCCTTTCAGCAAATGTCAATATTTGACATTGAAATCCTTTGTTCTGAGTAATAGATACTTCTTAGCCATTCCTTTGACAGTTGCTTTAATTTTGCCTTGGTGCAAGATAGATTTATGTCTAGCTGCTCTTTCTTTAGAAGATTGCTTTGGCTCGTCTCTAAGATGGAATTAGACTCGCTTGATTGATTCCTTTTTCCCATTATTACCTTTTAAGTAATGATTTAGGCTTTGATTTCTTTCGCCCTTTATTACCTTTTAGGTAATGATTTAAGCTTTGATTGAGCCCCTTATTACCTTTTAGGCAATGATATAGGCTTTGATTTATTTCACCCCTTATTACCTTTTAGATAATGATTTAGGCTTTGATTGAGCCCTTTATTACCTTTTAGGTAATGATTTAGGCTAGTCGGTGTGTTTGGTTAGCCATCTTAGGAAGAACCAAAGTCTTATCCGTCCTTCCTTTAGGAGGCGCTTCGATCAGGCCATATAGGCGAAACTGAAGGCTTGTCGGTGCTTTGGCTAGACCATCTTAGGCAGGATCAAAGGCTTACTCCATCCACCCTCTAGGAGGCACTTCAGCCAGGACAGGTAGGCGGAACCAAAGGCTTGTAGTGCATTGGACAAGCCTTATAGGCGAGACCAGAGGCTTACTCTGACCTCCCTCTCATAGGTGCTCCGGCCAGGCCACGTAGGCGGGACTAAAGGCTTTTAGTGCTCTGGCCAGGGCTTATAGGTGGGACCAGAAGCTTACTCTGACCTCCCTTGAGGAGGTGCTTTGACCAGGCATTTGTGGCGGGATAAAAGGTTTTTCCTTTATTTTATAAATTCTTTTCATGAAGCATTTCTCTTTATTAAGCACTTGATCTTTGTAGATACATTACTCAAGTCTTGTTGACAAATTCTTGTAGCCCTCCCTTTCCTATGAAATTCTTTATTATTCCTTTAAGGGCTCGACATTCATTGGTATTGTGTCCATTCATTCGATGGTATTGACAATAGGCTTAGATTCCTTTCATTTCCTTGTTGACTCATCTTTGATGGCCAATTACCCAACCTCTCTTGAGTTAAGATATAAATATTTTCATAGAAGGTGGTAAGGGAATGGATTCTAGTAGATTGGAAGTTTCTAGGGAATTGTGTCTTCGGTTCCCATTTGGATTTTTTGTAACAATGGATATGCTTATTAGCTCTAATGGAAAGTTTTCTCTTTGAAGATTCTTCAATCCAATTCGGTGTGAAGGAATGATCAATTATTCCTTTTCACTTTTGGGCAGACTTATTGAAATCCTTTGTTATTTCTCTTTCGAAGATAGTTTCTTTAGCTTGGAGTTGTATAGTTTTCCGTATTTCCAAGAACATGTCATCCCTTTCCTTGTTCTCTTTTCCCAGAGTAGAGTAATAAGAAAAGATCGGGGTAGATCCCATATGGAATGGATCTATGCTCCAACTTGTCTCTTTTCTGCTAGAGTTATCAATGTCAATTTTCTTAATACTTTTCTCCATGGAATTAGGTAACATAATAAGCCAGTTGAGCAAAATGAGGCTTTGATGATCCTTGTTTAGAGAAAGTCATTATGTAGTTTGGTGGGTTATGCAGGATATGGAAAGCCCTTAATAGGAATATGTTGGAGGTTAGAAAGTCCTTTGTAGGGATATGCAAGAGGTCAGAAATTCCTCTATAGGGATATGTAGTATGAAAGTCCTCTATGTTGGATATAGAAAGTCCTTTATAGGGACATGTTGGATATAGAAAGTCATATAAAAGGATATGTTGGATATAAAAAGTCCTTTATAGGGATATGTAGTATGAAAATCCTCTATGCTGGATACAGAAAGTCCTCTATAGCGATATGCTGGATATAGGAAGTCCTCTATAGTGATATGCTAGATATAGAAAGTCCTTTATAGGGATATGCAATATGAAAATCCTCTATTCTAGATATAGAAAGTCCTTTATAGGGATATGGATATAGAAAGTCCTTTATATGGACATGCGGGGAGTCGAAGGTTCAAGCCCTTCTCCTAGCGCTAAAATGTTAGCAAATTTCTTCGCTAACTAAATATGCGAGGCAGGCCAAGGCTAGTTTGAATAAGGGCTTAAGTAGCCTTATGCAAGCTTAGGAGTATATGCAAGTCCAGTTCGAGTCCAAGTGAGGTCATATGCATGTCCATTATTAAAATCCAAGTCCAAAAGATAAGTCATATGCATGTTTATTGTTCAATAATAGTCAAATTAGGCAAGTACAAGAGAAGTATGCTATGCAAAGTTGAATGTTCAAGTCCTTATGTGCAAAAAAGTTACAAGAGTATAATCGCCTCTAAAAATTCCTAAATTGATTTAGAGTTTACAAATTTAAAAATTGAGAAACAGAGTAAGAAATGAATCGTTCCTTTTAAGTGGAAGAGGGGGTCTATTTATAGATGCAGCGGTAGGCGAGATGGCTGATACATATCCACTCAGCTAAGTACTCGCCATCTCTTTATACCATAGATATTCAACATCCTTCATGTCTATTGATACTCGACACCTTGCAATATAGCATTTATTCGATAATCTTCATTATGGTAAATACTCGATAATCCTTATTATGGTAGATACTTGATATGGTTTGACATTCTTCGCTTCTTGTAAAAGCTCGAAACCCCTTGCAAGTGTTAAAGCTCATCACTCTTGTAGAAACTTGATATCGTTCATTTGTTTGCAAATGATTTACAACAATTACTATTGTAAAGGCTTGATAACATCTGAGTTGTAGAAGCTCGGCATTCCATGTTCTTCTAGTTCTACCATGGCTTGATACCTATAAGCATTCATTGATTAGGTACCATCATTACTTTACAGAGTCAATACCTTAATTCACTGTTAATGCTCGACATCAACTGCCGCCTATTTAAATGCTCAACAGCTCTTACTTTTATAAAGGCCCATTATTCCTTACAGGTTTGGTATCTCTTCACTGTTTGTTGGCTGCTTGGGGTTCAATATTCTTAGAGATCCGGCACCACTTTTATTCATGTTGACCACTTAAGTATTCGACATTCCCTTTTTATTATATATGTTCGATACCTTTTTGTGAATGCTTGAGGCTCACTATCCCTTGTTAAATGTTGAATACTTGATAACCTTGCTTTTTTCATGCTCGACATCTCTTGTATTCAACAACTCGATATGTCCTCTTTAGAGGCTCGATACACATATTTGCAATAACACATATAAATAAAACAGGAAAATAGGCATAGGGAAGAAGTTGCAAAAAAAATTAGTCTCAGAGACAATAAGTTTGCTTTTTAGTCTGAAGGACACTGTTCAGTGTAATTAGAAAATGATAGTTACAACTATCATTCTGTGATTTACACTAGAAAGTGTCCTTCAGCCTAAAAAGCAAACTTCTTGTCCCTAAAACTAAATTTTTCTTCAACTTTTTCCTTGAGCCTAAAAACCCCTAAATAAAATTCCTACAATCACCTTAGTTATATTCTATTATCCAATCTTGTTTATAGCTGCCAAAGTGTGCTATTTGGCTAAACAAAACCGTAATTTAACCAATTTCACGATTATTCCTACTCGGTTTAGATCGAATATCCTTCAACCACTAATGAGCTACCAATAATCCAAATTCTATGGTGTTCCCTATCTCCAAGGGAATATTGGTTTGGACAACCATTTCCTAATGTCCCCAATCTTGCTGATAATCAGGCACGATCGATGTTATCCATAAGTTTACACCATCAAATCTTGGCAAAGTGTATCACGCTTAGCTGCGAATGAAACCATGACTCTTCTGTAGCATTATCACTTAGCGAGTCTTGTTTCCAGGACCTATTGCTTCAAATGCTGATGTCTTGGCATCATTCTTTGACCTTGCCTATTTCAGGGCGTTATTCGATGATTAACCATGCGAATCAAATTATTTGATTGCCCTCAGTCCAACTGCACTCTTTCGGTCCTAATCTTAGATCAAAGGAGTCAAATAGTGTATATTTATGATCTTTAACAACTACCCTTGCTTATCCTCCACCAAGCATGTTTCGCAGGGTCAAAAGCGTAGTCATGAATGTCCCCTCCATAGACCGGTTCATATGTCCGAGAACATGTGCCTTTGGATGCTCATCTACAAGCATCAACTCTCAATCCCACCTATCTTCGAGTACTGACCGAGAGTATCCACTGATTGTCCTCGCTTATCCTTGGCCTAAGATATCCTGCCAGGCCACCTGCATGGGCAGAAGTTTCTACCCGCGTGCCTATTTCTATCTCCGGAACCCGGCGCTTTCTGCTACCTGCCACCTAACATTCCTTATTGACATTGCCTATTTCCATGCAATAGTCAATACCAGAGGGACATGGTTGAATTATTTGATCAACCCTGTTAGTTGTGCTCCTTTGTCCAGGTCATGGACTAAAGGAGCCAATATTCGATTTTACTGCTAATCCAAAGTGTATGATTTTGCTTTCAAGAACATGTTTCCATTGGTTCAAGAGGCTAATTTCTATTTATAAATAGAAGATGTGGTAAGTCCTTCCTTATTACATTGCGCATGGAATCTTTCAGTGGCTTATTTACAAAAATAAATAAATTAAATAAAACTAAGTAAAATAGCATCGTAGCAAGTTGTTATTCCATGCCCGTGGAATCGAGATTCCGTCAACAGTAGCCGGGCTGAAAGTTCCATCTCCAAGCATTTGTTCAATTGCATTAGGGCCTTCCCAATTCAGACTAAGTGCCCCGTACCCCTGAGAACTCGCTTCAAAATGAGATACCTACCTCAAAGGTTTGGCTTCAGACCTTGGTATTAAAGTGTCATGCTACCCTTTTTTGGTGAGCAACAAGCCTCAATTCTGCTTCTTCCCTTTTTTCATCAACCAAATCGAGGTACTTAAGCAAGAGTTCCTTGTTTTCCTTTGAATCATAATGCCTTTTATAATGAGAAGGGACCTCCAGTTCTATCAGGATCATAGCCTCTGATCCATAGGATAAAGCGAATGGCGTATGTCCAATTGTGAACTTATGAGTTGTCCTATAAGCCCACAATGCCAATGGAAGCTTATTAACCCAGCTACCCTTGGCCTTAGTTAACCATTTCTTCAAGGTGTACTTGATAATTTTGTTCACCGCCTCCACTTGTCCATTCGTCTGCGGTTGTGCTACTATTGAAAAGCTTTTCTCAATCTTGTACCGGTTACGAAAATCCTTGAACTCGGTATTTTCAAACTGGGTTCCAATATCCTTTATAATCTTTTGAGGTACTTCGAACCAATAGATGATGTTTTTCATTACAAATTTTATTACTTTTTTCATCGTAATCATGGCTAGTTGTTTTTCTTCGACCCACTTTGTGAAGTAATCCATCGCAACTATAGTATACTTGGCTCTTCTTTTCGCCATCGATAGCACACCGATTATGTTAATTCTTGAAAGTGTAAAAGACCATGGGCTAACCATTTGTGTAAGCTCTCTTGATGGGGCTGTTGGAACCTTTACAAATCTTGGCAACGACCGCATCGTTTGGTGTAATCCTTTGCATCTTGATTTATTGGTGGCTATAAATATCCGTAGCGAAGTGCCTTTTTGGTTGACATCTACCCCCCGGTGTGATCACCACAGCCACCCTCATGGATTACCATGATAATTTTCTAGCCTCATCCTTGGTTACATACCAAAGCAAGGGGGTAGGGAATCCTCTTCTGTAAAGCACTCCTTCTTCCATCATGAACCGTGGTGCTTTCCATAAGAGTTTTTTTGTTCATTCCTGTCTCTTGGGAGAATTCCCTTGAGTAAATAATCCTTGATCGGAGTCATCCATAACTCCTTTTTCTCTACGATCTCCAAGATCCAGTCGACATCCATCTTGTCGATACTCGAAGTTGATGGTACCTCCACTGGAATCAATCCTAATAGTTTCACATTGCTAGAGCTAGCTAATTTGGCCAATGAATCAGCCTTCACATTTTCCTCTCCAGGGATATGCATCATTGTGTAGTGTTCTATATCATCCAATAACTCCAGCATCTTCAGGTAAGGAGCGAGTCTTGCACCCTTAGCCTAATATTCTTTTCTTACTTGACAAACCACTAACTGGGAATCACTGAATATATGTAGTGTCCTTATCCCCAATCCCTTTGCTATCCCCATCCCCGCTATCAATGCCTCGTACTCAGCCTTGTTGCTAGTTGCAGGAAATTCCAACTTCAAAGCATAACAAATTGATTGCTCTTTCGGAGTTACAAGCACTGCTCCTACACCTGAACTACGTTGTTCAAAGCTCCATCCACAAATAAATTCTAATGAGAAAGCATGACCATATCATCTTCCTCTTCACCATCTCGTGTGGTAAACTCTCTGATAAAGTCTTCTAATGTTTGCCCGTTTATCACCCTCCACGGATGATAGGTTACATCATAATGGCTTAGTTCAATATTCCATTTCAGCAACCTTCTCGAAATATCCGGTCGGTATAATACATGCTTCAAAGGTTGATCCGTTAGTACTTTAATCGGATGAGCCTGAAAATACGATCGTAGCTTTCCTGTCGCTATCAACAAATAGTAAGAAAGTTCCTTAAACTTGGGATAATTACTTTTAGCTCCAGTGAACCGCTTGTTGATATAATAAACTGGCCTTTGAATCCTCGCTTCCTCGTGTACCAATGCTGTGCTCAGAGGATGAGTAGACACTTCCAAATAGATAAATAAGTCTTCTCCATCCAATGATTTGGATAGAATCGAAAGTGTTTCCATGTGCCATAGTAACTCCTTAAAAGCATTTTGACATTCCACATTCCATTCAAAGTTCTTTTTTCCTTTTTTGAGAGCGTCAAAGAATGGTATACATTTAACTGTCGCCTTTGAGATGAACCGACTAAAAGCGGTAACCTTCTCGTTCAAGCTCTACAACTCCTTCATGGTCGGGGTGCTCACATTCCTCAAAGCATCAATTTGCTCTGAATTAGCCTCAATGCCCTTCGAATTTGCACTAAATTCCAAATATTTTCCAAATGAAACTCCAATAGAGCATTCAACCGATTCAACTTCATTTACACATTCGCAATACTTTGAACATTTCTAAGAGGTTATCTATGTGGTTCCTTAATAGTTGTGACTTCACCAGCATATCATCCACGTAACATCCTTCGTTTGTCCAATTTGCTTCATGAACATAGAATTCACCAATCTTGGGTTTGTAGCTCCAGTGTTCTTCAAACTGAACGGCATCACCCGGTAGCAATATAATCCCAAATCCGTTATGAAGCTTGTGTGTTCTTGATTTGGTACATGCATCATTATCTAGTTATAACCAGAATAAGCATCCATAAATGAGAGCAAATCGTGTCTTGCGGTCCTGTCTACCAATTAATCAATCCTAGGCAATGGAAAGCTATCCTTCGGGGATTTTTTATTCAAGTCAGAATAGTCAATACATGTCCGTTACTTTCCTTTTGATTTCTTTACCAAGATGGGGTTCGCTACCCATTGAGGATATAAAGCATGGCGATTAAAACATTTGCCTTCAATTTGTCTACTTCCTCTTTCAATGCAACAGATCGCTTTGGACCTAGACTGTGCCTTTTTTGTTTCATAGGTGGAAACTTCGGGTCTACATTCAATGTGTGGCATGTTATCTCCGGCGATATCCCACACATATCCGAATATGTCCAAGAAAACACATCCAAGTTCGCTAGTAGAAAACTAACCAACTCCTTCCTCAACCCTGCACTGAGTTGAGATCTAATCTTAAGAGCCTGAGAAGGATCATCCATGTTGATTGGAATGTTTACTGTCAACTCAGCTAGTACTACCCGCACTTCCTCTGACTTTATTTTGGGATCCATAGACTTATCGAATCTGCTATGGTTCTCGGGCCAGGGCTTGAGCGTTAGTTGCTATGCTTTCGAATTCTTAATGCAAAGAGCTTTCTCTACATTCTTGCCTTTCTCTCGTTGCTTTGACTCTCTTAGCTTAATGGAATAACATTCTCTTCCTACGCTCTGGTCTCCTCTAATCGATCTGACTCCATTTTCTTTGGGGAATTTCATCATTAAACACCAAGGAGCCAGAGCTATCCTGAAATCATCTAGGGCCAGTCGACCCAAAATGGCATTGTACACTGAATATTCATCCACTATAACAATCTTTTGAATCTGCACCACTTTGTGATCCTCATCACCTGATTCCACGAATAAATCAATTGTCCAATTAGTTGTTTCGTTTCGCCTATAAGTCCTTGAATATGGACTTATAGGGCTTGACATCCTTCATACTGATCATCACATGATCTAATGTCTTCTTAAACAAAATATTCACCGAGCTTCTTCTATCCACAAAAACTCTGCGTATTGTTGCATGACCAACAATAACCGTTATCACTATGGGGTCAAAGGTTGGTGCTTCAAATCCATTGGAGTCCTTATTCCTAAATATAACATAATCAGTTACCATTCTCTACTGCATAGCCGGAGCTCCATCCTCAATGGCAAAGCAACTTTCCTGTGGTATGTGCTTCAGTGAGCTCGTGTACCGCTCCATTTTCCTCCATCTTTTCTTTGCTGGATGAGGTCCTCCTGTAATAGTGTTTATGACTATCCTTCAGTCAACCCACCTAGGCCCCTCTCCTCATGATCCAGGATGATTCCCATAGGCATTTGGCCTTTAGGGTCTAACATTTGGACCGCCATCTTGCGACTCTCTTACATATTGTTATAACCTTTTCTTCTTTGTCAATTCTTCGATGAAATCCTTAGGATGCCAACACTCACATGTTGTGTCCACGAGTCTCATGGAAATGACAATACTTTCCTGAATATCACTCTTCATCAGTTGCCTCCCTCCTAGGCGGCCTTTTATATTGTTAGTCCCTTCTGTAGCAAGTTATATATTCTCTAATGTATCATTCAAAAACATATACTCACCACCCTCATATTCCTTGGACGCTTTTTTGTTTCATTCTGCCTACCTTAGAGCCCTAATTTCTCCTTTTCTAATTATTAGAACTGTCAACATTTATAGCCATATTACTAAAACTCTCACCAGTCTATTTAACTGCCACATTGCTTTGAATCGCCTCTTTTGACGGTCTGCCATTAGCCTTCCAACAGACTGACTCGCTTCTTCCAATCGTAAGAACTGATTGGCCTTCTGGTGGAATTCCTCCATGGTCGTTGGTTGTTTCATCTTCAACCATTTACTGAAGTCTGTGTCCGAATGTATGCCCCGGACCAAAGCCATAAACATCAAATCTTCATTCAGATTGTAAACCACCATTACTGCAACATTAAAATGATTCAAGAACCCTGTAATGACTCTTTAAGTCCTTGAGATAGGCTCAATAAGGGCATCACATCCTTAGGCTGAGCAGTAAGGAGCCTTAACTGCTCCATAAATTTCTTTGCTAACTCATCAAAAGTTGATATGGATTTTAGCGTGAGTCGAGTAAACCACATCGATGCAACACCTTCCAGAAAAATTAGAAAAACATATACAATGTACTACATCCATCACCTTAGGACCATTAATGTGCCACTCATACTTAAATAAATGCTACTTAGGATCGTTAGTCGCGTTGTACAATGTCATTTAAACCCCTAGGATACTCCGCCCTCAGAATGTTCTCCGTTAATAGAATTCTGCTTAGCATGGAATCCCATTCCTCATTCGTCCTCCACTTATTTTCTTCGACCAAATGCTTAACCATATCTACTATATACTCCTCACTTGCTTGGAACTCTGAAGGTCGACCGTCAAGAGTTGCGCTAAGTATTTGATTCTACAAACAGTCTAGGTTTGCTCGTTGACATCTAGGTTCTCTAGTCTCTGGGAGAACCACTCCTTTGGGTCTTTTCTATTGCCTGACTGGCTCAATAATTGTTGCTTATACACCATTACCTTATCAAGCTCATAATTATCATCATCATGCTTTAGGTCATCTTCAGAGTTTGATAAATCAATGGCCTCAGCTCCTCGTCCCTCGAGGGGTCCAAGAATCTTCTCGGTACCGATCGGATTATAGTCAATACCGAGTTGAATGCCCCTGGAGGGAGCCTTCCTACTTCCTTCAGCAACTTTTCCTACTTCTCCAGAAGCCTTTTCCTTCTGCTTTTGTGTTCCATCCCATCTATTTTGATCAAAAATATATAAGTTATCCTCTTCAAATCCGACAGGTGAAGTCTCTATTCTACTCCTCCTGGATCTCTGCGACTACTGGGTCAGCAAACCTATGCTGGCATCCATCTTTTTCAAAAGAACCTTTTGACTATCAGTCATCCTCTGATTCAACTTCTACATCATCTTATCAAAATCTATCCTTGTAACCATCTCCTATGGAGCAGATGGTCCGAGCAACGCCGCTGTAGGTCGATTAGACACCTTGTCATGCTGAGAAGCTCCTTTCTATCCAGTTGATCTTCCAGGTGTCCTAAGTGCCATTGATTCCTATATGCAAACTCTTTATGTTCCTTAATGAAAATCTTATGGATCTAACCTCTGGATACTTGGATCCCAAATAGAAAGCTAGATCTATACCTAAGGATCCTCTTTCTCAATGAAAGTAACAAAATGTTGAGCTTAAAAATGTCACAACACCCAAAGTCCTGTGGAAGTATAGAAATCTAGCAGAAATTATATCAAAAACAGAGATAACACCAAGATTTTTAAAGTGATTCAACAAAATCTGACCTATATCCACTAAAGCTTTATTAATTTATGGATTGTAAGTCACTAGTACAAGGGTTTTACTGATTTAATAGCCTAGAACAACAAATAGTAGCTTCCTTGGTGACTATGATGGAGGATAGATAGAAGATGAATAAAGCCAAGTGCCAAAAGCACTTCTCCAGTTGCTATAGGTGCTATATTTATAGGGAAACCATCCAACAGAGTTGCCAGATCTCAATATACTAAGTCTTACTTCAGATCCCAAAATAAGAGGAAAAGATGGAGTCCCTAGAGCCATAAAAACAACCCGGTACTGACTAAATGTGGTCCGTACCGACTTGTTTTTTTAGATAGGGAACCACTCCTTCTTCCCTCTTTTGGCCTTCTATCTACGATCCAAAGTGTTCCAAGTACTTTTCCTTCGAGATCTTGTTGATTTCGAGAGGTTCTGTTACTACTTGTACTTGTCTATTTCCTCCAGAACTTCCTTGGAGTGGTTTGCCTATTTCTTGAGAAATACACCCCAAGATGATCACTCGAGCTAAGTTTCCACAAGTCAAAGCTCCAAGACCCAAAAGGGGCCATAAAAAGAGGTCGGTATCGAGTAGAGCTGGTCGGTACCGAGCACTTTACTTAGCTCTAATTACTCTCCAAATTCAAAAGTCTATTTCCATTGTCCTCCTAAGTATGTTCGTAAGCCCGTGAACCATTTAGTCTTCAACTTGACGTCCAGATTCGTCTTAAGGCTACTTGGTTAAAAAGCCAGATAATACCAGTGATCAAAATTGACAAAGTCCCTGAAATTAGCACGTCCAACCTATATTGATCAACATAAATCAATCTAGAGTTTTATGATCGATTTAGAGATGTTGGAATCAATAAGGAATTGATGCTACATGCTTATATGTGATTCTATAGTTTTGAACTAAAAGAAATCAGTCCTTAAAACAACAGTTTGGAGTGGCGAATATCGGTCGACGCTAAAATGGAAGTCAATGAAATCATGATGGACCGATGTAGATTTGGCATTACTAAGCACAAAATCTGATGTAGAATCAACTACTTAAAGGATATGAGTTGTGTTGCAACAAACTGGATTGAAGCTCGATCGAGTTTTGAGCCCTAGAAATGTAGAAAGGTGGATAGTAGTAGGCAGAGAGAGTAAGTGCCTCAAAACAGCTTCAGTCTAAGGCATATTGAGTATTGAGCATCTGTAACATCCCCATTTAGAGGCCCAAAACTAACGGCTACGGATGCTGCAGTCATCCATAGTTATTAATCCTCGGCGACCAAATACGGTAATGTTAATTACATTGATATATCAGTAACACATGGATATGGAAGAATTTAAAGTTTCAAAATAATATTCATATTCCATTCCAAAAACCTTTTCAACATTCTTTACATAATCCCACAACGTAACCACGTTCAGATAAATATATTTATTACAACATACTCCAAGAGAGACATACGAAGATGCCCCATTGGTGATCAGAGTATATAATAGGAAATTAAGAATTTTGCCTTAATAAAACATAGCACAGCGAAATCAAACTGAAAAAAAACTCAAAATAGATATGCCTCTTGCACGTCTCCGTAAGCTTATTCGTCTAATGAGGTACCTGATAACCTCAACCCTCAGACTACTCAAAATTAATTGAGTACCCGAGAGTTCAAGGGGAAAATAAAAAGTTCGAGTCAGACATAAAGCCTGGTATGAATAATAATCTACCATCTCAAATCATTTAGATATATAGTGAGACGACGCTGCTTAGCGGAATGGGTTTTCCCCTCACTAGTATCCTAAAACATTTATAAAACCATATACTGTGCTCCTGCATCCACAATGGTTAAAACATCCCAAAATAATATAATATGATGATATGTAAAATAAATGAATAAATTCTAGATTACCTATCCCCATTCATTTTGACTCTCCATCTCAGTTATAGTTTTCAGGATTACTATTAACCTAATAGTTTTCATGGGATGACTAATAACTGGTTAAATATTTAAGGATTCACTGTCCAATTACATAATTTCATGGGATTATTATGAACCTATTGGTAACTCCAATATCTTTTATTTTATCCTAGTTTTCATGGGCTGACTAGGAACTTATTGACTAACTGTCAATATCTTTTCTTTTATCCTAGTTTTCATGGGCTAACTAGGAACCTGTCTTTCTGACATCTTCATTTCTACATAGTTTTCATGGGCTTACTATGAACCTATTGGCCCCTGCCAATATCTTTTCATATACACAGTTTTCATGGCTTACCGTAAACCTATTGGCCACTACCAACATCTTTAATTTATATTCACTGTAGGCCAACCTAGCTGGTTATTCTGCCTTTCCCCAAAATACTGTTATGGGTTAATAACTATGTGAATAAATATATGAAGAAGCATACATAATAAACATTAATACCAAGGTTTATTATTTTATGTGTGTATATATATCCTGGTTAAACCCTTTAACCTTTATAATCAATGAAATTTTCTTCATTTCAAAATCCTTTGTTTATTTATACCATGGTTATTCTTTGAAATTGAAATTGGGTTTATGTTTTGAAATATTGAGAACATCTCTTTCGAAACCTCTAGATGACTTCTGTCGAAAGCAAAAACTTCTTTTCAAAACATAATAAACATTCATTTCAAACCTCTTGATAAATATTCTCTTTCGGAACCAAATTTACCTTTCGATAGTATCAAAATGTCATTTAACACATAGGTTTGAAACAAGTAAAAGTACCCCTTTCGAAAGTATTGGGTTTATGTTTTTAAAACACCATTTAGGTTAAAGGAGTTATATACGAAAGTATCTCTTTCAAAAGCCTTATAAAATTATTTGGGGAAAAATTGATAGTGTCGGAACCATTTAGTCGAAAGCACAATCCTTTATATTAAAACTTTGAAGGATAGAGTCAAAACCCCATTTCGACTCCATTGCCTTCGAAACCCTCAACCCCTTTCGAAAGAATTTAGGAAGCGGCTTGGTTCTTCTTTAAAACAATACTACCCTTCGAAAGCATTTATGACTTCAATACCCTCGAAAGGTATAAGAATTGGCGGCAGGGCTTCAACTGAGTTGGAACCCTTTCTTTCGAAAACAACTATTTACAATTAAAAGAACTCTTTCGAAAGCCCTTTACTTTTAAAACAAAATATGGAAACCCCTTCGAAAGCTATTATAAAACTCCTTTCAAAACCATATGTTTCGACTATGTTGAAAGCTTTAGTAAACCTAAGGCAAGCGCTTAAAATTTTAAAACAAACACAGGTATCGACTCCATTGGAAGCCAAGCTTTCGAGATCATTCCTTCCACCTTTCTCTAATCCACTCTGTACCACCTAGATGCCACTATGTGTATTGGTTTTAGCTAAATAGAGTTTCGACTTAGTCGAAGGCGAAAGCTATGATTCGAAAGGTATCTCTAATTGAGGCGAAACCTGATTTTCTGGGTTAAATGTAAAATTTATATTAACTAACTTGCATACGTGTAAGCATATAATTGGTTGCCTCAACTCATGCTTTACAAAACTAACTGCCTTTTATTTTTGGATAAACATCAATATTAGCTTTTTGTAGATAAACCCTTCCCCTTAATTTATATGTAAATCATTTAGATCCTTCTCTTAAAATAATTTAATTTATACAAAAATTCGTAATAAACTTTCCATAGCTTAAAAATTATCAAATTTTGGAACCAACTCCAAAATCATGTTTTACATACCATAAAAAAATTTCCATGGCATTTAAACAGTAGTATCACTCAGTTTTGGCCTAAAACCGTATAAATCTTTATTTAAACAATCATGTTTAAATTTAAACAAACCCTATTTCAATCATATCATCATCAAACATCATAGAATCCAAATTAAACTTAATTCTGAAACATATATTCAGAAATTAGAGAGGGAAATATTATTCACCTTAATTTATGATAAGGAGATTGATTTAGATTTGAGATTATTCCCCTTCCTTAATTCTTTTTCTTTTCTTTGAATTTCCATTCTTTTTCCTCTCTAACAATGGCCAACCTTATCCTCTTCAACTTACGTTTATTTTTGTGAAAATGAAATATGAATGTGAATGGCCTAAGAGGTGAGTAAAGGTTATGTATAGAAAATACCTAATACACCCATGTGTATTTTAATTATCCTATAAACCATTCTTAATTCCATTTGAATTAATAAGCATGGCCACTTAATATTTATTCAAATCTCAATCCCCTTATCACTCAACATTTACATTATTCTATTTAATTTATCTAATTAAATCTCCTGAATAATGTTATTGAAATTAAGGATGTTATAGCATCAATCAGTAACGATCGATGTTGATCGATCAAAATCGATAATGTTGTAAAATTCTTCAAGAAAATTTTGTACTGTAGCGATTACAACTGGATTTTGGTAGAATGTAGATTAAATGGAGTTCTCGTTGGAAAAGATGAATTCTTCGAACGGTGAAGATGTGGAGATTATGTTGATTGGAAATACGTGACTCCATGATTGTGTGGAGTTAAAGTGTTCTTTTAAATACATGACACTCCATGGAAACGGTCTAACTAATGGAAGTGTCTAATCAATTGAAGACTTGGTCAATTATTTTCGAACAAAACACGCTTTGTTTTCATAAAAGCGTACTTTAGGGACCAAGTGATATTAGTGATTCTTCACACATGATGATTGATGAGACTGAACTTGGAAATGATGAAGACGTGGATACAAAGCTCATGGATAATCTAGTGCAGGATGGTACAAAGAAAAGGTTGGAAAAAGACTTAGTACCATCAATCGATACCCATTGATGGCATGGATCACTACCGATCCATAGATCCTTCAAATTCTCGATAAAGTTTTGATGTATTTTGACCTTGGAGCATGGTTAGAGCTAAGGCAAGAAGGAATGATGAACTAATGGACAAACACAGTAAAAAAAGCAGCAAGTCCATCTATCTGTACCGATCCATGTTGTCGATCAGCACCGATCAATGGCGACGAGTCAAAAACATCCCTATTATTTCATATTTTTTCGGTCTAGAAGAGATATTTTTAGATGACTTTTCAAAGTAAAGATCTTGACTTTAGACCCCTCAACTCATCCCTTTATGCCTTTAAATTCAAAGAGACGTGAATAAAGAAAGAGGTGGAACTATTTTTTCACTAAGGGGAGGTTCTGCCATTTTTCTATCTTAAATTAGGCTTAGATTTTGAGATTTCGATTGTAATATTCTCTAGAAACTAGTGAAAAACAAGAATAAATTCGAATTAAAGTGGACATAGGCAAACACCAAACCATTATAACTCTTTGTGTCGATTTATTTGTTTTATGCATTCATTTTGTATTTTTTTTATTTGAGATTTATTAGTTTGGACTCATTGACGACGTCAATATAAAGCTAAATCCACTAGCAAACAACAAACAACGATTGCATTCTAAATCGTGGTTTTACGTTGTCTCTTTGAAAGGGTTAGACCAGTTATCACCCATAAATTGCTATTAACTATTAACACCCCATTCTTACCGCTATATCCCTTGCTTTTGCTTTTCTCTTCCATGCTCTCTTTTATTGTTTTTTCTTCTACTTTTCAAGTTTCTTCATCAACTCTTTTTTCCATCATCAATTCTTTTCAACTTTTGGTTTCATTTAATTAAAATAGTTTGAATGTTTCAACTTTTAGTTTAATTGAATTAATCTAGACTTTTGTCATCTTCTTTGCACCGACACACAATTTTGAGAATGGTATACTGGCTAATATCTAATAACCAGGTACAGTAATACATATCAATCTCAACTTACTATGATATGAACTTCCGCCATCCTGGGTTGCTTTTTCTTTTCTTTTCACTCATGTTGCTTAAATTTGGCACTTAATCAAAAAATTCATCGTGATATGGTTTATGATATTTGGTGCTTGGGATTTTATGCACTAATGTCATTCTTTTTGCTTTAGAAGTCGTTAATATACATAGTTATCATAATCGTACATGAATTTTTTTACTAGAAACCTACACATTTAAATACAAACCACGCATAAAAATATTAAAAGAAAAAACGCTAAGTAGGAAAATCGTCGATGTTCTTTAATGTCAGTAATCAAAGTTGTGTACTACTGCAGTGCAAACCTACACCAACATGATTGTTGTTGTGCACATAGTAGCAGTATACAACGGCAGAAGCTTAGTGGTGGCAAGTTGATGAAGCTTACAGTGGTCTTGAATGAGTTTGCAGTGATGAAGAACGAAGTGGTAGAGCTTGTTGTTTTGTTTAAATTTTGAGGCAATGACGAGTTTTGCAATTTACATTTAATTTTTTTTCTTCATAACTATACGAAGAATGAATGATGCAATGAGAAAATAATAGAAAAAAACCATGGTTCAAACAAGTAAAATGAAGTAAATGGATGGTAGATGACTGATTCAAAGGTTCGACCATCCATTCGTGCACAATCAAGGTCTGATTGAGTTAAAGACCAAACTGTTCCATTTGTCAGGGGTTACTATCACACAAGGGATAGATGAGGTATTCCTAGGTTGACAAAGATGTTTTCCAATAGTCCATGTTTGTATTAAACTAATATGACTCCGAATGCAAACAACGAGAGAGTAATTTGATCTATATAAATCTTGTAATTTTATTGTGTATGTTGGGATGAAAATAATTTGTGAGGGTCCTATCGGAATCTATTTCTTAAACTTAAAACTAGAACCTCATTCTTTCTAATTTGTACACTTCAGTGCTCTATGTTTCAAATACTCAATTCACAAATGCTAGAACGATTGATCAAAAATCGGTGAAAATATTCGAATTAGAAAGAAATCAATGTGACCCCCTATTTTCTTGCCGCAAAATGTGTTTCATACCGCACTTTCCAACTCTTAATAAATCGGTTGTTCTAGCATTGCTCTACTCAATTTTTGCACCTCTCCCAGTTTGCTTTTTAGCACAGCAAACAAACACACAACACCTATTTCATAACCGCAAAAAATCCCTAATATATCAATTTTATCCACAATTCAATTTAATTTTCTATTCGCGACTGCGTATAAAAAGTGTTTTGCTAAGGACACCTCATTTTCCTCTTCCTAATACCATTATTAAAAAATACCATACAATTTTACTCTATATTCTTCTTAATACTAGACATTTTAAGGGGCTACCAAAAATCAATTCTTTTATGCACAACGAACAACTGCCGACCAATAATGTTTTCCACGACGATCAACCATCGAACAACAGTAGTTCGATGGTTAATGGCCGTGGAAAACAGTGCACTCTATATTCTTTCTTTTGAGAGAAATGTGTGATCCTCTAAAGTAGAGGAGAGCACACATGTGTGTGTGGGTGTATCACTGAAAACAAAGGTGCTGCCAACATGCCTAGCAGGTAGCAAATCAAAATACAAAAATCAATGAAAAGGACTCAGGTACAACTAGAATGAGCCCCGACAAGGCCAGCGCCCATTACACCTCATTATCGAGCTTCGGTAAGGCCACTGCCCATAATGAGGTGATAGAAGTACCCAAAAACCATGAAGCAACTCAATGTGGATGATATCAGAAGATAGCTCCAGCTCCGAGAGAGACGAATCGATGCAAACTCGGAAGATCCAGAATGAATGCCTCGCTGCAAATGGAAATGATCCAGAATGAAATACACCACTCTATCGAAGTGAAAAAGCTGGACAGAACGCCTCACTGCAAATGCATATGATCTAGAATGAAGGGCATCACACTGCAGACGCAGAAGAACACCTCACTGCGAAAGCGGAAGGTCCAGAATGAAACGACTCGCTAAAATCCTATCAACAGCAATCCTGAGAACCTTTAAATAGAATCTAGCACCATTTCTGGCCTAAAACTGTATCTGTAAATAGAACTAAATAAATTATAAGTGTAATACATATATACATATATATGTATATAAATTTCATTTATATACATATATATGTATTAATGAAGTAAAAGTAGTAATACCATATCTAAAATTATAAGACGAAAAAGCAACAAAAATAAGAAGCAGACTAAAAGAGAATCCAAACTCATAATGCATCATCTTAACCAACAAATTATCATTATACTCCTTTAATCAAAAGGACATTATGATAATCAGTAAAAACATCATTCAAATTAGAAAAAATGTTAATGTTGTAATTATTAATGTTAAAAATATTATTATTATGTTTAAAAATCTTAGTACTACTACTGACCTTACTAGGATATTCTTTGAAGTGATTATTTTTAGCTAATTTATATTTAGGATTTGAGATCCAATTAAAACAAAATGATGATATTATAAAAACCAATTTATTAAAATGACTACTATTATTATTGAAAAGTCTCAGGTTTCTCTCAAACCAAATATATCAACAAATTATAATGAATAAAGTACAAGTAAAAATCTATTTTTCTTTTTAGACTTAAATCTTAAATTATTCCACTACTAATCACAATCAGTAACTTTAGTTGTAAGACTAAAGTTAAAGATTTTCAAAGTATTATTCAGAATGTAGTAAGTATTTATGCAATCATAATACACATGTTTAATATCTTCAAGATACAAATTGCAAAAAAAACATTTATTATCGATTTGCATATTTTTTCTTTTTAAAAATTCAATAGTATTTAGTTTTCCATGCATGATTAACCACAAATGGATTTTAGATTTAGGAAGAGCATTTGTTTTCCAAATAAATTTAAAAGAGTTATTAGCTACGCCCGAAAAATTAAGAAATTTATAAAAAGAATAAGAAGTAAATTTCTTACTCTTATCCCATTCCTAGCTAATATTATCATATTCATTATCAATATTATATAAATTCAATCTGGCATAAAGCAAAGAAAGTTTCCTAAGAGTTGTACCTTCTAAAATTCTATTAAAACTAAAATTCCAATGAGGGTCATTTTTTGAAATAAAAACATCTAAAATTAAAGCATTCTTAAAGTTACAAATTCCATAAAGCTCTTTAAATTCTATCCTAAGAGGAATAACAGAAATCCAACGGTCATGCCAAAAAGAAGTATTATTTCCTGAATGAACAATTATATTAGTACCAAGGTTAAAAATTTCATGACATTTTAAAATTGATTTCCAAAAATTGACAACTTATTTATAACTGTAGGTGTAATTTGGTATAAATTATTACTACATTAAAGTAATTCTTAGAAATAATTTCTTTCCAAATAGAATTATCATAAATATCCTTAAATTTCCATAACCACTTCCCTAATAAAGATAAATTCATGTTACGTAAATTAATAACTCCTAAACCACCTTCCTTTTATGATTTACAAACTGTTTCCCAATTGACTAAACATTTAAGACTACTGTAAGAATTATCACCACTCCATAAGAAGTCCTTTCTTATTTTGTCAATTTTATCAATCATCCAATCTAGAAAAAGATGCATAGACATCCAATAGATCGGAAGAACTGATAAAACAGAGTTGATAAGAACTAATCTACCCGCTCTCGATAAAAACCTCCTGTTCCAATTAAAAATTCTATTTTTAATCTTATCTATTATAATTAACCAGTCATCATGCTTAAGTTTAGTTGGTCTAATTAAAAAACCAAGATAATCACAAGGGAGAGTCATAGTTTTATAATTAAGCGTATTAGCAACTAAACCTTCAACCTTATCAACGTTATTGAATGCTAAAACGGAACTTTTATCAAAATTAATTTTTAGCTCTGAAAGAAGTTCAAAGCTGTATAAAATAAATTTAAGAGTAATGACATGATTAGGCAAATGGGAGGTAAATAGAGAGCGATAGAGTCGCTACGCTATCTAAAGTCTAAGCCCTTAAAAGACCGCCCCAAGGAAGAACAATAAGTGGAAGGTTACCAATTGGGAATCATACTCTATGGACGAAGAATCGGGCTTGTGATATGACTCATAAGCAAGTCCCCGTCACCAGTCGACAAGAATAATGAGCTTATCATACTGAATAAAAAAGAGAAAGGCTCTATTGACTATGGAGATAGAGGTTCGTAGCTCATTCGAGAAGCTATCGTGGTTTGCGAAACGAAGGAGGAAGAGCTATTTTGGTCTTGTACATGAGACAGACCACTCATTCAAAACTGGGTAAACTCTCCTTTTCGCTTAGAGAAATCTCGAAAACCATAACTACCGTAGTTTCTTTGGGAGTTCGGGTCATTGTTCAATTAGTTAGGTCTACTAATTCAAAAGGAAAATTCGGTCAAGCGATATCTATTATCGAACTCGTGAAATAGTTCCAATTAATACTACATTTGATTATATCTATCAATAAGCTCTTTCCCAACTACCTAACCGGTTTATGAATGAGTGCTCTTGGGGTAGTTGGTATGGCTTTGAACCTACATGCGTATGACTTTGTTTCCTAAGAAATCCGCGCAGCGGAGGATCCTGAATTTGAGACTTTCTACACCAAAAATATTTTATTAAACGAAGGTATTCATCCTTGGATGGCAGCTCAGGATCAGCCTCATGAAAACCTTAAATTCCCTGAGGAGGTTCTACCCTATGGAAACGCTCTTTAATGGAACTTTAGCTTTAGCTAGTCGTGACCAAGAAACCACCGGTTTCGCTTGGTGGGCCGGGAATGCCAGACTTATCAATTTATCTGGTAAACTACTTGGGGCTCACGTAGCCCAAGCCGGATTAATCGTATTCTGGGCCGGAGCAATGAACCTATTTGAAGTGGCTCATTTCATACCAGAGAAACCCATGTATGAACAAGGATTGATTTTTACTTCCGCACCTAGCTACTCTAGGTTGGGGGATAGGTCCGGGGGCCCTTGGGAAGGGAACAACAACTAGAAACAGTTGCTAATACCCCGTAGGCTGAGGAGCAAAAGGAGGAATCCGCTCGAGGAGGGGCTCGCGTCTGATTAGCTAGTTGGTGAGGCAATAGCTTACCAAGGCGATGATCAGTAGCTGGTCCGAGAGGATGATCAGCCACACTGGGACTGGGACACGACCCAGACTCCTACGGGAGGTAGCAGTGGGGAAATTGCCGCAATGGGTGAAAGCCTGACGGAGCAATGCCGCGTGGAGGTAGAAGGCCTATGGGTCATGAACTTCTTTTCTCAGAGAAGAAGAAATGATGGTATCTGAGGAATAATCATCGGCTAACTTTGTGCCAGCAACCGCAGTAAGATAGAGGATGCTAGCGTTATCCTAAATGATTGGGCGTAAAGCGTCTGTAGGTGGCTTTTTAAGTCCGCCGTCAAATCGAATTGAAGAATAGAGAGACCATTGCGAGAGATTTCACTACCAACACTCCCCAAAGAACCATTACCTACCGCTTTTTTAACTATCATAGCAAAAACATCTATGGCTAAGTTAAACAAAAGAGGCGATAAAGGATCACCCTACCTTAAACCTCGTTTAGATTGAATTTTATTCCCTATAATACCATTAACCATTATACTAGATTTACCAGTTTTAAGCAAAGTAAAAATCCAGCCAATCCATTTACAAATAAAACCTCTAGCTAATAACATATCAAATAGAAAATCCTAATCCAACGAATCAAAAGCTTTCGCAAAGTCTAGTTTTAGCAGAGCACGTGTAATATTATTTTTACAATAATGATTAATGTATTCTTGAACAGCAACCACTCCATCAGTGATATTTCTACCCTTTATGAAAGCAGATTATGAGCAATCAATTAGATAATTCGTTCTTGTGTTAAGTCTATTAGCTAAAACTTTTGAAATAATTTTAACAAAGCAGTTAATTAAAGAAATAGGTCTAAAATCTTTTAAATTATTAACACCAATTTTTTTATGTAATAAAATTACATTTGCAAAATTAAATCTTCCTAACTGTAATTTACCATTATAAAATTCATTAAACAACCTAATTAAATTGAATTTTAAAACATTCCAAAATAATTTGTAAAATAAAATAGGGAACCATCTGGGCCCGGGGCTTTATCACTAGGCATGTCATTAATAGCTTTCGAAATTTCCTCTTCAGAAAAAGGATTATCAAACTCAGACAGGTCAATTCTAAAACCAATAGGATAAATATCATTCCATCTAACGTTAATTCCATGTTTATTCTCCGTACCAAATATATTTCTATAATAATCAATAAAAGCCATATTAAGATACCTTTGATTTACCAATTTTACGTTATTCACAAAAATAGAATTAATCGTGTTACTACGTTTTCTACCATTTGCCATATTATGAAAAAAATTGTATTATTATCACCTTCATTAATTGATTGAATTCTAGATCTCTGTTTCCACTTAACATCTTCTTTTTCTAAAATAGAACTAAGCTCTTCTTTTAAATTAGCGAGAATGTTATGCTTACCTAGATTTAGTTGTCTAGTTTCTTCTTCTTGTTTATTTTAAGCATTTTAGAAAGAATATTTTCTTTTTTAATTTTAATACTACCAAAAACATTCTTACTCTAAATTTTTAGAAAATTCCTAAGACCCTTAAGTTTTAAAACAAATATTTTTGCAGAATTATCCATATTTTTGATATTATAAAAATTCATTGAAATCCATTTATTTTTAATTAGAGTTGAACAATTGGATTCCAATAACCACATTTTTTCGAATTTAAAAGTTCCATTAACAGTCTTATGTTGATCGCACGTAAGAATTATAAGATAATGATCGGAATAAGTGTAAGGCAAACCCGAAACTCTACAAATAGGAAATTTATCCTCGATTTTGTCACTGATGAAAAATCTATCTAGAAGGGCCAATGAGGGAGACTCTCTATTACTCCAAGTGAATTTTCTATTAGAAAGAGGAATTTCAATCAAATTAGAATTAATGATAAATTGATCGAATTCTTTAGTTGAAGAGAAATCACCTTCCCGTGGTGAACGCACTCTTAGAAAATGTGTAACATTGAAATCAACCCCCATAATCCAAGAACCAGGAGCTAATGATCTATTCTAAACATTCATTCCATGGAACCCGACGACCAATTTTTGAGTTTGACCCATAAACATTAAATATATTTAAAATAGAATTGTCACTAAGATTGATGAGAATAATTTGCAAAGAATGTTGTTTAGAAATACATTGAAGTAATTTAAAAGAATTACCCCGCAACCCTATAACTAAACCCCTAAAAGTACTAACAGAAGGTAAACAAGCCCAATTCCTAAAGTGATAACTACCTAATTGTCTATAAAAACGAATGTCAGGACACTCAATTTTGGTTTCCTGTAATAGTGCAATGTCAATAAAATAATCTTTAAAAAAAGCTTTAATTTTATCACATTTAATTAAATCGTTCAAATCTCTAATATTCCAGCTAATAATCCTCATAAACCAACAGATCTAGCCCTCTTAATTTTTTTACTTCTAATGTAAGCAAAATCTAACTCAATGTCAGTAAAAACAAAAGTGGTATTCCTAGCTAACCGACAAAACTCAGCAGAAGACAAACTACATAAAGCATAAGAAGAATAAATACTGCCTAAATCAGAAATCATACCAGAGCTTGAATTCATAGTGCCACTCGAGGCACTCGAATTAGGTAACTCACCTAAAAACCGGGAATGACTACTATCCTGGCATTACGACGGACAGATCCACTTACAGCTGCAGTTTTCCTTCGTTTACCTCTCCTTGATGATGAGAAATGAGATGATTTATTGTTAGTCGAGCACTCGCTGTTTTCTAATACAAGATATTTTAAGGGGCTACCAAAGATATCAATTTCAACTCTTTTTTGTACGAAGAACAACCGTCGGCCAACACTGTTTTTCATGACGATCAAGCATCGAACAACTGTAGTTCGGTGGTTGATGGCTGTGAAAAACAGTGTTGGTCGATGGTTGTTTGTCATGCAAAATAACTTTACGCGGTGTTTGATTGCCATGTGAAATGATTTTGGTATTAGAAAGTACATAAATTTTACTACGTTTATTATTTATTTTCCATGATAAGAAGAGCTAAACTAGATGCCCTTGCCAGCAGACCGAAAACATTATGTATATTACTATAGGCACCCAGAAAATCTCTTCTGGCTCCCATGACTAATGACCATTGTACAAATTCCGCTTACATGCTTACTAATACCATTCATTTTTTTGTTTTATCAAATAGGCACCAAAATATTGTTCGGTTGTTTATCACCGTACAATAGTGAATGACCGTTGAAAATTAAAAATACATGGTTGTTTCTCACCGTATGGCAGTAAACGACTATTGAAAATCAAATATGCACGGCGTTTTATGAATGAATGAAAGAACCGAATCTGGTGTTAGGTATCATATAAAAATAATTGATATCTATTAAAAAATTATGGCAGCCAGAGGCATATTTTTGGGTGCCAACAGTAGCACACAAAATTATTTACGTTCAGTAAGTTACCTGTGATTTACTTCCCATTCAACAGACGATAATAATTTATGCCTTCCTCGATCATCTTCGTCTTTTCTATAACTCTTTCACACTGCTAGCAGTTGGTGGAATCACTTGCAAACAAACCACTGCAAACTAATTTTAAGGTATTTGCTCAACCTATCTTTATCATTTTTCTGAATACCGTATTGTGTTCCCGTTACCAAAAATCAATTTTTTTTGATGATTTCCTCAGTGTCCTTGCTTAGTTTCTTAATTTTCAATCGGAATTGAATTCTAAGTGTGGTTAGTTTGTGTTGATTTTACTTATATGATGACTGAACTGCTATTAATATACGCAGTTTAACATACAATTAACTTGATGACGATTGTCCTTCACTACTTCTCCGTAGTGTTACTCAAACCCTAATTCGATGGACATTTCTTTTAATGATAAACTTAACTTTATATACTTAACATTAATATCTGGTTGAAAATTTTGAGAAATTTTAGATTTGGGTACTCATTGCATTTGAATTGATATTGCTTTGTTTGTCAATAACACTGAACAACCAAATATTAATTTTTTTTACCTAACTACATTATAAAAATTTGGATAGCAGCAACATGTGTATTATACTTTTTGATTCATTTGACTTACTCATTCATTTACTATGAAATGATGTCCATAACTGAGAAATCCTAGAAGGTAAAAAAGTAACAACTAGAGCATATTGTTAGTAATTTTTATCATGTGTAATCTCGTACTAATAAAATACATCTATTCTTCCTACATTTACTACCATGTTATTAACCATCTTTTAGCAAGGCGGTACGTAGACGGATTTAACCCAATAGGCTTCATGATCATCAAGGCAGAAAGCCCGGAGAGATGGTTACTAGGATTGGAGGTTAATTATGGATAAGACTATGGACGATAGTCGTACGGATTCATGCGAATAGCATTTTGGAGTTGGCTAAGTATAAATTTCACACTTCAACTGAAAAAACGATTGCGTACGATCATTTTTCACAATTGATCGGCTATGATCCTTCTCTAATATGGATCAGCAATGATCCATCTCCATTATGGATCGGCTATGATCCATCATTAAAATGGATTGGATATGATCCATCGCCAAAATGGATCAGCTATGATCCATCCATAGTTATCAAGGTGCACGCCTAGGTGCACCTAGGCTCAAAAAAGGCTCAGGCGCACGTTGTGCGCCTTTTTGTAGTTTGAGTATGCTTTTTTGCAGTTTGAGGCACCTTTTTGAAAAATTCAAATTTAGTTTACAAAATAGTTAAATAAAAATTTTTAATAGTTAAATGAATTATAAAATATGGTTTAAAATTTAAAATTTAGATAATAAAATATTTAAATAGTTGAATGAATTATAAAATATGGTTTAAAATTTAGTCTGTAATTAGTAAAATAGTGGATTAAAAACTTACATAAAGGGCACACAAAAAGGCCCAAGGCTTAAGACTTGCACCTTTTTGCGCCTTAACTAATATGGATCAAACATAAGTAGCGAGAAGCCTGAATGAATTGCAAAGTCTTCCTTGATCTCATCTAAGCGTGCCTTCCAATTTGATTGACCAGTGTAACCGCTTGTCTACAGAGAGATTTGCCAGGCAATACAAAATGCCAAAGGAATTTTTATAAGAGCTATTAAATATCCATTGGTTATGCTCATACCAAAGACCCCAACATGTGGTAGAATCTGAAGTGTCTAGAATTTTTCTAGTGATTTTATTATATTTGAATCTAAAACTCATTCAATATTTATATGGAGATGGTATAGTACTATTTTTTTCTAGTCCAAAAATGTAAAAGATTTTACAGATTATATATTGAGTGAAATGACAATCGTAAAAGAGGCGCGTGTTAGTTTTGAGGGATGTGTTGCAAAAATAGCAAGGATTATGATTTAAATTGTTTATTAGTTTAAAGTTTAAGTTGCTAATAGTATTTGATCTGTCGTGCATCACGATCCACATATGAATTTTAGTTCTAAAGGTACTGCCGTTCATCTTTCACATAGGTTTAAAATAGTTAAAAATGGAGGTACTAGAATAAGTTAAGAATTTGTACATGGGTTTAGATGTATATACTTCATTGTTACCCCAGCTCCATTTTATTTGGTCTGATTGCTCATCCATATTAATTCTATCAATAATGTTAATAATTTTAACATATTGATTTAATATGTTCCCAACTAAATTTTGATTAAATGAAATGTTCCATTGAAATATCTCATGTGGCGTAAATACGTCGATGATAAGGTCATTTTTGTTATTAAAGGCGATATTGAGATCGGGAATTTCGTGTTTTAAAGCAATAGGAGAAGCCCAATGATTGTTTCAAAATGATATTTTATTCCCGGAAAAAACATTAAGGCCGAGGCCAATTTTAAAAATGCGATAGAGCTTAGAAATGTCTTTCCAAAAGAATGATAGCAACAGGTTATTGAGTTTATACAGATTTTTGGTTCCATTATAGTAAAAGTTTATGTTTATTTCCTTCCATTTTGTATTGTTGTCTTCTAGAAATTACTAGATCCAATTACATAGCAAAGTGGTATTTAATATATTTTTTTATAATTCCAAACCCATCTTGTGATTTGGGTTTGCATACATGGTCCCAGTTAATTAGAAAGTTTAAGTTAGAACATTCTAAATTTCCTTTCCAAAGAAATCTGCGTCTAATGTTATCAAATTTATTAATAACCCATGATGGAAAGCAAAAAAAGAAGAGCCAATAAATCGGTATTGCAGATAATGCCAAGTTGACGAGGACTATTCTACCTACTCTTGAGAGACAGTTTGCTTTTCAAGAAGGCAATCATTTATTAACTTTATCGATGATGACATTCCAATCTTCCTTTTTCAGTTTCGTCGGTCTAATGAGAACTCCTAAGTGGTTTATCGAGAAATTCATGATTTTGCAGTTTAGAGTGCGAGCTACGTCAGTTAACACGTGTGCTACGTTATTAATGATCAAAACCGAACTCTTATGGAAATTAATTTTGAGACCTGAAAGTAATTCAAAGTTATAAAGAATCAATTTAAGGACTGCGATATGATGAGGAAGATGGGAACAGAAAAGAAAGTTGTTGTCAACATATTGAAGGATAGAGAATCCATCGTTAGTAATATTCCCTCTAATTTTAGGAAGAATGTTATTATGATGAGCAAGTTTAATTATTTTGCTAAATACGTCAACCGCTAAATCGAAAAGATGAGGCGAGAGGGGATCTCCTAGACGAAGACCACTCTTGGACAGGATTTTATTGCCTTTAATTCCATTTATTAAGATCGACGAAACACTTGATTTTAAGATCAGATCAATCCAAGAAATCCATTTGTCAGAGAAACCCTTAGCTTTCATGGTGTTTATCGGAAAACCCCAATCGAGGGAGTCAAAAGCCTTGGCGAAGTCTACTTTAAGGATGGTGCATGTTATATTTTCTTTGTGACAGAAGTTAATAAATTTCTGTGCAGTAGCGATACCATCGACATTTTATCTATCTTGTATGAAAGCTATTTGAGATTTATCAATTAACTTATCCATCTTATTTCTTAATCTGTTAGCTAGAACTTTAGTGATAATTTTTATCAAACGGTTAATTAGCGATATAGGTCTAAAATCAGTCAGCTCATGGAGGTTTTTCTTTTTTGGGATGAGAATAACATCCGCAAAATTGATCCTTCCAATTTGCAGTCCACTGTTGTAGAGATCATCAAATAAATCCATAATGTCATTTTTAATGCTAAGCCAAATTTTTTTATAGAAAAACACAGGGAAACCGTCTAGGTTCAAGGGCTATGTCACTAGCTAGTTCATTTATGGCTACGAAAACTTCCTCCATGGAGAAAGGCAAGTCTATTTTCGGTATGGAGATATCCACCGTTGGATATAAAACCGACCAATCAGCGTGAATTCTACGTCTACGATTGTATGAACTTGAATAAAAAATTAGTTTTACCATTTTTGCCAATATCATTAATGTGGTATACCCATTGAATTGTCATTTTTATTAAAAGAATTTATCAGATCACCTAATGGATATTTGTTAGTTGTATTTATTTAAAAAATTTAAATTTAAAACCACCTAATTAGTTTTAACATACAGACTTAAATGTAAAGTAATAGAAGAAAACCTAGGGGAAATCTGTAAATAATTGTATAAAAGTATTAATATTGGTATTTAAATATAAAATGATAGGATAGAGAACCAATAGGAATATTGTACTAATTATAATAATTATAAATAACATGATTTGAAAATTAAATATCTAGAAGAAATTGCAGAAAAAGGAGAAAATCCCTAGAATTAATAAAAGAGCATGAAATTCTCATACTTTATTATTATTTAATAGATATCAAATTGATGTATGAACTGTTTTTTCTGTCTTGGATATCAAATTAAAATCGAAAGCTGATTGTTTAGAAGGATGTCTTGACTTGGACATCTATTTGGTATAACATCAGTTTCGAATGTCAATTGAATTTATTTGATTGCTTATTTGCTTTTATGTTGAAATTGAAAGAGCAAAGAGGTAAGTATATTTACAAACTGAAATTTACTTATGTTGTTTTACAAATTGTAATGTTATTATTTGTAATTCATAATAAAATGAATTACCTTTTGATGAATTATATTAATTAATAGCATAGGGAAAACAAAAGGTCATGGTTAAGGGACTCCACTTTTGGATGAGATGGCAAAAAAAATTCAGTCAAACCCCTTCAAAAATAAAATAAAATAAAATTTACGTTAAGCGCGGTGACCTCATACTGAAAAACAATTCCAAACTTGGTGACACCCCTACCTAAAACTCCCTCATATCCAAAAGTGAAGTTCCTTTAACAATGCCTGAACAAAATGGCTAAGTGGATGATTTTAAAGGGGAAAATAATATGATTTAATTTTTTTTGTAAGGAGAAATTCACATAGTTTTATCCCATGATTTATATTTTGGAAGTACTGAATTATTGTTGTGTAACCTTTTTTCCCTCACACATCAATATACAGATAGACCCATTTCTCTAATTACCCTCTTCGTAAAACTACTTCACCAAATTTTTAAAAATCACCAACTCTTAAAATTTTCCTTGTTAATTTATTCGTGTAATATCTTACTTATATAATTTTAAATAAAAAGGTACAAACAACTCCTTAAATTTAACTGAATAAGATAAATTCAACTTGCATGTTTAAAATTGCAAATCATAAATTTCATAAATCAAAATTTTAAATTGCATTATTTTACTTTATGATGAAGATTGTGAATTTAGCGAGTTAACTTATATCATATTAAATTGTTTTAATTTGTTTCGTTTTTTACAATGATCATGCATGCAAGATTTAATTTGATGTACTTTGGGATGACGATTAGACCCGATCCGAAGGACATGATCCGGTATGTCTCTGTTCGGACAAGTCGAGTTTTGTCGGGTCCAAACTATACATTTTAAAACCTAGACCCGACCTGAGTTTATGTTCGTGTCTGATCGTGTAGTAACACTAAAAATGCATATATTTCAATGTTTTTTGGTTGGTTCAGTTCGGGTCGGGTATGAGCAGGTCTTTATGATACTTTTCATCATCCAGACCCGATCCGAGACCTATCGAGTTTCGGTTCAGGTCTTCTCGAATCTGTTCGGTTTTGCGATTCTTGGTTCTAATTGCCAGCCCTAGATGTATTACGACTTGAGGTTTTGATGTTATGGAGGAAAAAAAGGAGAAAGATCGATAATTTGTATTTTCTATGGAATGAGCATAAATGTAATTTATTACAATTTTCTAAGGGGAAAACCTATTTTTATCTTTTCCTCTTAGTATTATTTTTAATTCGAAATTCTATTATCATATCACTTCCTTAGCCATATTGTTTTCCCCTTTGACAATAAATTAATTTGTGAATATGTAAAGAAGTTATTTCAAAATATGAAAAAGTTAGAACACATATGATTACATATTCAAGACATAGAGTATTAATGTTAAAGACATTGTAACATGTTATGTTTTTGTTTTTACGTATGTGCTATTACAAGCACCTTAATATACACTTCTTAGTACCACAACCAAAATTAGTTAACTCAAATATAAAATCATTCTTCACAATTACACTAATCTATTTCTTCATTTGCCTAAACTACACCACACAAATCAGCCATATAATGTGGGACAGTAGGCCTTCGCCGCATGGAGCTGAACAATCACCTAAATCAGCCTGACCTCCCATGTCTTCCACTTAATCACACCACACCAGTAACACCACTAAAATCTTCTCATTCATGGACAAAGTTTTGAAACCAAAAAATTCTCCTCGTTCATAGCACAACTACTAAATTAAATTTGCATGCAATGATGTATAAGTGGTATTCTAAGAGAGGCTCGTCATTTTTCTCATGGTATGGTGTTTAGGGTTTCTAAAGAGAAATCAATACTTGTGCTGAGATGAGATGAAAGCGATGGTGCCCTTCAAGGAGTTTGGTGATAGGATGAGGAAATGATACTGGTGTTTTTTAGTTGTGGTAATATGAAATGTAAATCAGGTTGCTTTTAGCAATGCATTTGTATATTTTGAGCAAGGTATGAGGTATCGATCGGTACCTCGAAATTTCGGTGGTACCGTACCGGTGTCGACACTTGTTGAACATGAACCGAGCATAATACCTGGTTCTAGTTAGGATTTTGAAAAAAAAAATTGAAATCGAGATCGAACAACTTACCCGAGCTTGACTGTAGCTCGAAACTAACAAATATGATTGTATCTAAGTTTGGAATCTTTTTTTTAAGCTTCAACTTCTTTTTTTACTTCTTCTTCTGTCCTAATCGAGATACATTCATTTTTTTAGCCGAGCTGATATAAAGATGAAGATGAGAGGGAGACGAAAGGGGATTACTTTTTTTATTCTTCTTGCCCTAATCAACATCGACTTTCAATTATTTTAGTCGAGCTAAAGTAAAGATAGGAGGAGAGTGATTTGAAAGAGATTACACATTTATGTTAGATATTGGGCTGATATGTTGGGCCTACTTTGTTAAGTTGAATTTAGTTTACAACAAATATTCTTTTCATTTTAATTGGGTCTGCTTTTAGTTGGTTTAGTTAGAATGTTTCATTCTAATTTAGGGTTAAATAATAAATAATAATATTTAGTTTAATTATAATTGGTGTGTTATTACTTTTCCCACTAAATAATACAAAAATTCAAAACCGAAACCGAAACTTCAAAATATTTCAGAATTGACCGAAACCAAAAAAAATTCAACTGACCAAGTCTGAAATCATCACTACAAGAAAATATTCTATTAATAGCAAGTGGGGATTGCACGAAACCTTGACTTGCTATGGTTAGGTAGATAGTGATTATTTAGGTTAAAAGATTGCTTGTTTTAACGCTGTTGTTAAATGTCCAAACGAAAGAATTGGCGATCCAATATTTCACATTCCCTCCTTCGTATTCTCCTACCGCCAACCATCCCTCTTTTCATTTTCACTTTCCCAAAATCAAAAATTAGAAGGCCTATTCACTCACGAATCTTATATTCACTCATGGATCCCTCTTTAATCATGAATCCCTGAAAACTCGATCCCGCAACCCGTTTGATTCCTCAAAGTTGATTATGCACGTTTCCTCAATGAAGTCGATTCCTCCACTTCGCTTAACCACGATTTTGAGTTGAAGCGCGATTCTTCAAAGCAGCTTAAGCATGATTCTTCAACCAAAGCTTGATTATTGAAGCATGATCCCTCAGCTTTGTGGGCTTTCGTGGGTATGTTTTTCGATTCCTATTTTTTATGGAACATTGAGTGGTTCAACTTGCGATTAAACTTTAAAATTAAGTCAAAGGAATCAAATGCTCATATTTTAAAAAAGGATAAAAAAGATTAATGTTAATACAAAGTTTTGATGGAAAAATAAACTTATTTATCTTTTCATATGCGTGAGGTTTATCTTTTTGTTCAAAGCTTAATTTATTTAGTTTTCTTTTAATAATATTTCCATTTGTTTTTCAAAAAAAAGTTAATTTGGTTTGTGAAAACAAATAAAAGCATATAAATTGGGTTATTAAATTATAGAAATACTTTCTTGTCTTTCCAGAAATAGATATGTTCATAGTTATTTTTTTGATTAACGCATGATAAATGATGATTTGTTGAATGGTAATCAAATCCATCTGCCCATTTACTCCAAAACTGAAATCCACTTTTAGAAAATAGTTAGTTGTAAATAGTTTATTAATATGCATCAGTACTTTATAATTTATAAAGATGTAAACTGTGGGTTTTTCATGTTAATCAATATAACAGTTAGTGATTCTTTGGAATCTTTATTTGATGTTATTATCTTCATTGCTACCTTTGTCATAGTAATGCCTTTTCCATTTTGGTTTTGTTTAAACCACGTGTAGATATGTACTGTGTTCGGCAAGACTTGGTTGTGATGGTTCATATGTTTGGGGGTGAATTATCTATTATTTTGTGCTATCAGTTAGGAGTTTACAACTGTAGTGATGCATACTAATTTCTTATTCTTTACCATGTCTTCTTAGGTTGAAAGAAGAATCTGTTGGTTTCAAGTTGGTTTCTAAACTTCTTTCCTTTATTTAGTTTTAAATTACAACGATGGAATTAATTTATATGCATACATAGATATACACCTACATGGTAAATTTACATATCTTGATGGTATGAAGTACATGTTAGAAGAAAATGAATGATTTCAATTTTTTTCCAAACACTGGCTAGGAAACTTAAAATAAAGTACTACATTTAAATCAATGAATTATTATAACAATACGAATCCCAGTCATGTAATTATTTCCTTACTTTGGAACACGGTTATAAATTTCAAATGACGAGCGACTGAAATTTCTTGATGGCGTAATAAGCTAATATCAAAGTATATTCACATTTTCTCTATTTTCTAATTCATATAATGTTCATAAAATAGTAAGGTCTGGCTTGGATAATAGTGGCAGTACAAAAGGGTTATCATTATATTGGTAGTATTATAATTCTCCTGCGAGAAGCATTAGTTGCAAAACTTCCTCCTGATAAGCACGATGCTTCGTATAGGCATGACTAGTCCATCATATGTACTGGAACATTTGAAAGAAATAGCAAAAATCATGTGTCACTCTTCTGTATATTTTTTAATTAACAACATATAAGTTCAAATGTCATAAGCATCTCAGGACATGCATATGTAGAAAATAGAAGCGCAATATCATTATATGGAATACAAACATATGTTTAGAAAGTGCAGCAATCATGTGATCAAATTTTAGTTAGGTAAAGATATCAATCATTGAAGCTTGTGCATATTAGTCCAGGGGAATTGAGCACATATACATATGTTTTAGCATATTAGTCTAATGTCCATCTCTGCTCCACTCTCCTTCACTTTTCTATTGCATTCCCTTTTGTTCTCACTGAAATCTGTGCTTCTTTAGAGTTTGCTGGCATATTTGGATTCGGAGCACAAAGCAATGACTCGATTAATGTGAGTATAGCAGCAACATCATATATTGGGCTTACTAGTTTTGCATGATATCCAAGCATATACTTCCATCATCATAAATGTTTGGATGGAACATTCGACAAACAAAACACATTATTAGTGACTTGTTAGGGTAATCCATAGTAAATCGAAGTGTACTTGAATCATATCCCTTAAATTGTACGTGTAGAGAATTTCAGACCTAGCATTTTTATACGTTTTGCTAATCCTCAAGGTTTAGTTTTATGCACTTACAAGGTGCTTAGTTAGGCTAATTAGGGTCAAAACAAATTTGCAAGCTCATTAATTTTGGTACGTATCAACTAAATTGGCTTACAAGTTACGCCTTTTAGAATTTTAGCATGGAACTCTATTTTCTAAAGCTGTCCATTGAATGCTTAAGAAAGAAGAGAGTTATACCCATGTTACTTGTTTTTGACATTTGGTGTAAATCCATACCATAAGAAACTGCCATGACTTATAACACTTTTTTCCCTAGATAACACTATATTATTCTAGTATGGATGCAATCAAGCTTTAATGGGGTCGCAAGTGATTAGTGAGGTTTTCTTTTGCGACTTAATCTTGTATTGTAATCGTCAACTAGTAATTTTTTTATTTTCTGTTTCCCAATCATCTAGACACACCTGCTGCAAGTGTTAACGACAATTGCAATACAGTTTGGGAGCCTTATTAGTCATCTTTAATGATTTTAAAGTGATGTAAGGCTTCCAGATTGAGATATTTATGCAAACTTTACATTGTCGAATGTTTCTTGTCCGAAATCCATGGCCTTTATTTTTTTCGTTGTGAATAAGCATATAATTTTGTTGTACTTTACAGGCTTCTGACTACTTTGAACTAACATTGTGGTTCTTTGCTCTCACTTTTTAGGACATTAACATTGATATATTGGGTAATGAGGATGCAAAAGGCAAAGTTAATGATATAGCTTTCATGGCTCTCATCGACTTAAAGGTAGAACATTGTTGTCATTTTTAATTTAAAATGTTGATAGCATATATATTATACACTATGAAATGACTTCGTAAAATTGTATTACGCAAATGAAAAATTAGTTAAAATGATATTCGGCTAGGGTTCTTTAATGGCTTTAAAATGTTGACAGCATAAATATTGATTGTAGAACTAATTTGTTTTCAATTTTGATTCATTTAAAGGATCATTGTTCCCATCTTATTAGATATTTTGGAATGAAGTCAAGTGGTTAGGTATGAAAATATCAGCTTGTACACTACAGATGGATTATTTCATCTAAATGTTATTTATTTGTATATACATGTCTTATCTGAGTTTCAGCCTTGTTCATCTTTTTGCAGAAAGAAGTTGGAGCTACGTTGACACCTCTAACATGGAGACAAAAAAGAAATGGTCAGGGCTTCAAGTGATACGGCAACTAAAAATAAAATCTAAAGATCACAACAGGTGCTTTTTCGATGTTCTTGTTATTTTAAAAACAACATTGTGAATTCCTAGAATTAAAGCAGTCATAAAAAGGATTTTCTGATGAAGAATCTTTTGAAGAAAAAACAACTCCTATTGAAAAATTACATATAAATAAAAATAATATAGTGAAAGGAATTTATAATAACCAAGAAGCGGATATAACCGAATCCAAAATGAATTTTTCTATTAAATGGACTATACATCCAAAATAGATTGTTAATTGACTAAGTTTTATAAAAACCAACAAAATTTAATTTTTTTAATTAAATTAACTAAAGTTTATGAAAATTAATTTAGTTTTATAAAAATCATGTTCTCTATTTTGAAATCTTTGTTAAATTGTTATAAAAGTTGACTAAGTTTTATAAAAGTTATCTAATATTTATAAAAATTATCTAATATTTATAAACAATAATTGCTCCATGCACTATTGCTCTAATCCAATCTGTATGTGCATGCCGCCATGTTATTCCTTCTTCATCTGAAAGATTAATCATGTAGCTAAAGTTTTCCCCTGGTTTTATTGGACACTGTTATATATGCTGGGCCATCTGACCAGAGGTTTCTTGGTAGTTTTGCTCCATGCCTATGCATACCAAATTATATATCATTTAAATGCTTGCCTGATATTCAAAGTTTATTTATCTAAATATGCTTTTTAACAATCTTTATGTGCCTGCACATATCATCTACGTATGAAATACTGACTTAGGAAAATTAATTGCCTTAAATTTCAGAGCCCCTAACTACGTTTTTCCCTTTATATTCTACTTTTACTTCTTACATCTTCAAATTATATGGAAGTTTGTTATGTTTTATAAAATGCATCCAAAATGACTTAAGGAAGACGAGTCAAAGTTGAACGCTAAAATGTCTTAATTGAGTATGTTTGGCCAGTGAAATTGATATAACACCATTAATTATCAGACATTTTGTTTTGTAAATGTCGACTATAGATATTTTTTAGGTACTTGAGCATGGCTTATACTTGTATATTTCGAAGTCCTTGTACTGGAACATTACCATTAATTATTAAACCCACGGACACTGCCTTAGGTTTTGCAATACATGATCTTGATCTTTATGTAATATTGAATGACTTGAGACAATTTTAGTTACTGTATTTTATAAAATCGGACTGCTGCATTATAATTTGTATAGAAGGTGTACAAAAGAATAATCTCTTGTACATGTTTGTGAAGGGTATATATGTTTTTCTGTGACTTGAGCAGCATGTTTCCTTCTGTATATAGGTAAAATACAAATAAAATATAAGCGATGGTTACGTTGAACCATATTTACTGAAGTGTAAATATAAAGACTTGAATGAAGAAATTAGAATTGACAGTAGTATGCCAGTAGTAGCATGTGCTTATTGATTTTAAATTGTACTGCCTGACTTCAAACATATGTCTGTACATATTCTCTACTGTCTATATAATGATTGGGTTGAAAAATTGTTTAAACAGTAGTAGTACTATCAAGCTTTCATGTGTTAATGAACACAGTATCATGCTTTCTAGATTCAAGACATATAATATAGCATGTTCTCTTATTTGAACTCATATAGCAGTGGCCTGGTTTCAGAAAATTATTCTATTTTTGGTTCAGTTTTCAGTTTTTCCTTAAAAAACAAATGAAATAAATATTTTGCATTCACTTCTCTTCTCTATGTCGGTTTGTTTTGATTTTAGCTCTATTAGTGTTCATCTTTACTGCATTTGTCGCTACAGGCATTGTAGTTTTTATGTTCCTTGTTTTGCTTGTTATTTTGCTATATGCATTTGTATTTCATTTGCTCACAATTAATATCTGTTTGCTTTTACTTAATCAATTCAGGAGCAGTTTGATAATTTCCAATGACTAAAAGGAAGAGGGCTGCTTTAAGATGGCTAAAAGTAGTAAGTGAAATTCGGACTGAAGACAACTCGCAAGAAAGTGAAAACCGAGTCATACAAACGGAAGAGAACAACGATGCTCAAATCGAAGACAACGTTGAAGCAGGTGACGAAGATACAATGCAAGAAATTTTTGAAGTTGATGTTAATGAGGGAAGTACTAGAGATGCTGCTGCAATTTCGATTGCGAAGCGCAAATATAGGGGTCCAACCAAAGTGAAATGACTTCCAACGAATCTTGAGAATGTGATAATTGTGTTTTTTTTATTACGGACATCACAATGTGATAATTGTGTTTTTTTGAAATTTTATAATATATTCGTAGAATTGTAAATTGTAAGCTGGAATGTATGTAGCAGCAATGATAAAAACTTATAGTGTTTTAACTGTGCTATGGAAAGATGGTTTTTCCCAGTTTTAATATACTACAGCATTATGATAGTACTATAAATAGTTTTCATAGCAAATAAACAATGCTATAAAAAACAGCTAAACGCTATAAAAAGTAGTTGTATTTATGCATACAATTTACGATTGCAGCCCAAAACGCTGTTGAATTTTGTTTTGTATAGCGTTTTTGGACGCTATTGTATATTTCGTATGTATGGCAACTTATTGTTATATAGCATTCATAAAAACGCTATAGTTTTACTTCATAGCGATTTTTCAAGGCTATTACAAATCATGTTTATAGCACTTTTAAACCGCTATGAAAAGTCCTTGTCCATAGCGTCTCTTATAGCGTTTTTTATGTTGCTATTATAGGTCACTGACCTATAACAACATGTTAATATACAGCGTACCAAAACACGCTATAGTAGCCTATAATAGCGTTTTTTCAACGCTATTAAAGGGTGTTTTTGTTGTAGTGCATGTTCTCAAACCTTGATTTTTATTGTGTTTTGCTATGCATGTGAACCCTTTGAGAAGGTTTGTTAACTAAGAGAATTTGGAAATTGAGAGCATTTGGCGATTGAGACCTGGAGTTGAGGTTCTTAAATTGAGTTCATAAATGTGTATTTGTAGTTAGTAACAAGTACCAATTTGAATTGTAAATAATATGATACACACACATCTATAGTCAATGCTAAGTCAATCGGTAGATTACTTTTAGCTAATGATCAGCAATAAGTAGTATTTATGAATGAAAAAGTCATTTGTTGTTTGTAATAAAGATGAACTGGCTTCCAGTTTCACCGACTCAAAGCTCGATCTCACTCTTGGTTATGGTTTTGTTTATTTGCATTTAACTAGGTCCTGAATTGGGGTCTGTTCAATTTCTTATTTTGATATTAAGAGCGTTGAACTCCATACATGAAATATGTTTCTTCACTTCTTTATAAATGCAATTATGAACAAGTTTGGTTCCATCTCTAGCCGACCTCAATTTGTTTGGGAATAATGGCTTAGTTGTTGTTGTATCTTATATATATATATATATATATATATCTTTCTATCCCAGGCCAAGTTCAAAGAAGCCACCATTGGTACAGTGGACTTCTCCAACGAGTGGCAGTCCCTCTTTGCTCTCTCCACTTTATCATCTTCTCTCGTATCTTCTTCATTTGGCCCTCTTCACTTTCTTCCTAAACTACCCTTTAAAATTTTGGTCTCATCTCTCCCATCATTTTCCTCTGCTCATTTCTGGTTCCTCACTGCATTCCTTCTTCTCTACCTCATCCTTTCTGACTCACACTTCTATCACCCCCATTATATAACTCTCATTTCCTAGTCCAAGAAGAAGAACCATTCACATCCAACCTTTTTTCTTCTCTTCAATTGAAATCCAATCCTTTTAAGCTTGTATTATTTTTCCCTACCAGTGAGAACTTTCACTACATTAGGTACACTACACTATCTAAAATTCATTCTTCCTCTATAACTACAAGAGAAGTTGTTCTTCGGAAAGATGGGTTTAAACACCCATACCATCGAATATTAAAGATCTCTACAGTGTCTGTAGGATTGGATTATATAAATAGTGTGGATGATTATGTTGAGGGGTTCTTGATTGCTAGTACTTTATAGTCTGTTAGTTGGTTTAGGATTGAATGTGGTAAAGAAAATGGGATTGTTCGAATGGTTAGTTTTGAAAAACAAGGGTTTGATAGAGTGGTCATAGACGCAAAAATTAATTCAAATTGTGTAGAATCATGCATTGTTTGCTTAGAAAATGGTGAGCTTTGTTGGTTTGATTTGGAGAGCCATAGAAGGGGGAAGGTTGTTGTTCTTAGTAGTGTTGATAGAGGTTTGTTGGTTTGTGAGTTTGGTGCACAAACTTGGAATGTGATTGTTGGTTGTAGTACGAGAATTGTTGTGTTTGATTTGAGGAAATAGAATGGAAAAGAGGCAAAAACTTTGATTGAGAAGGAAGGAATTCTGGCATTTTGTAAATCCAAGTTCAATAATTTTTTAATTTCAGTTATGACTTGGAGACAGTTGTTACTTTTCGATATTAGGAAGTGTTAGAGTTTAAAATAAACTCAAACTAGAGACAAATTTCTATTTGTTTCATTTCTTTGTTTTGTTTCAGTTGTGTTAAATAAGTATAGTTGAATCAGTCTTTAGGCATGTGTTTTAAATTATGGCATGGTGTTGTTTGTGCCCAAAACTAGGAGAACTTTCAGCTCAGTTTACTTTATCTATGTATTGTCTTTGTTGTTTTCAAGTAGCAGAAGATTTAAAAAAAGGTTTTTAAGTTGTTTTTTTATACTAAGAATATTTATTCTTGAGTACTAATATTCTACATCTGGTATCGGAGCCATATCTTGTTCTTATTGTTGTTCTCAGAGTGCTTGTAAGCAGTATAGCAACAATGAATGGATCAATTCAGCCCAAACTTCCAAAGTTTAATGGAAAGAATTTTGATCAATGGTGTATTCGGATGAAAGCCTTGTTTGACTTTCAGAAACTGACCGAGATTATTGAGCATGGGTATGTTGAGCCTGTGGATGAAGCTGCAACTGCAGCTCTCACTCAAGTCTAGAAGGACAGTTTGAGGGAGAATAAAAAAAAGACAAGTAGGCGTTGTTTTTTCTCTACCAGGCAGTAGACGAGGTTGTTTTCGAACGAGTCTCTAGTGCGGCAATAGCTAAGGAGGCGTGGGGTGTGTTGCAGAAATCTTACAAAGGTGATGCCAGGGTGAAGAGCATAAAGTTGCAAACTCTACGAGGTGAATTTGAATCTCTTTCAATGAATGCTTCTGAGACAATTTCTAGTTATTATTCGCGTGCTTAATCTGTCGTGAATCAATTAAGGGTGAATGGCGAAAAAATGAAGGACAATCGTGTTATTGAGAAGATTTTGAGATCCCTAGTAGGTCGGTTTAACTATGTTGTGGCTACGATTGAAGAAGGAAGGAACCATGACGATTGAAGTATTGTTAGGTTCATTGTGTTCTCATGAACATAGAATGGGTCAAAAGAACATAGGGTCTATTGAGCGAGCTCTTCAAAGCAAAGTGAATATAACTGAAAAAGCTAATTTGAGCAGTGCAAAAGCATCAAGTCTTAAGAAGAATGCTAAGCATTATGGTTGGAAACATCAAGTTTCAAATAAAGAAAAACAATCTGATGAGCATACTTTAAATCAAAGGTATGATAAGTCTAAGATTCAATATTGGCATTGTAAGGTCATTTTAAATCACAATGTAAAGCTAAAAACACTTCAAAAAAATTTGAACACGTTAACTATGCTCATAATGAGGTCCGGGCAAAAGAAACCTTATTATTAGCTTGTAGTATTTCAAATGAAGATCATCTTGACAAGTGGTATTTGGACACAGGATGCAGCAATTATATGTGTGGAAAGAGGGAACTATTTTCTCACTTGGATGAAACTGTGCGAGGGGATGTCAATTTTGGAAACAAAGCGAAGGTTCAAATCATGGGCAAAGGTAACATTCTCATTCGATTGAAGGATGGTTCTCCAGAACAAATTTTTGATGTGTATTACGTTCCCAGCTTGCATTGTAATTTGATGAGTATGGGTCAGCTATCGAAAAAAGGTCTTAAGATCTTAATTGACATTGGTGTATGCACAATGAAGAATAAGAATAGTGATCTTGTTGTCGTGATTAGAATGTCAATAAATCACATGTTTCCCTTACCTTTACAGACAAAAACTATTTGTTCCTTTAGTGCAATTATAAAGGATATGAGTTGGTTATGGAATCTCCATTTTAGGGCATTTAAATTTTAATGGGTTGCAGTTATTGGCTAAAAATGACATGGTTATTGGGCTGCCTTTAATTGGGAAGTCAGATCAAGCATGTGCAGGATGCATCCTGGGTAAGCAACACCGTGACTCATTTCCAGTGGGTAAGGCACAATGAGCAACACATCAGCTTTAGCTTGTGCATTCAGACATGTGCGGCCGATGGAGGTTGAGTCCCAAGGAGGTAACCGATATTTCATTAGCTTTACTGATGATTACAATAGAAAGATATGGGTTTAATTTCTGTAGCAAAAATCCAAAACGTTTGATGTCTTTAAAGACTTTAAGGCATATGTAGAAAACTAAAGCAGGTGTAGCTTGAAGACTTTGCGAACCGACAGAGGGAGTGAGTATACGTCAAATGGTTTTGAGGAGTTCTGCAAGAAAAATGGTGTAAAACACCAACTCACGGCCTCTTACTCGTCACAGCGGAATGGTGTTTCTGAGAGGAAGAACAGAACTATTGTTGAAATGGCAAGAAGCATGTTAAAAGGTAAACATTTACCTAAGGTTTTCTGGGCTGAGGCTGTATCTTGTAATGTATACCTTTTGAATAGGTGCCCCACTAAAAGCATTCTTAATATGACACTGGAGGAGGCTTGGAGCGGGTTTAAACCAAATGTTGCACCACTTCGAGTTTTTGGATGTGTTGCATTTTCCCATGTACCGGTTGAGAAACGAAAAAAATTTGACGATAAAAGTGAAAAGTGTATCTTTGTTGGTTACAGTGACCGAACTAAAGGATATAAGTTGTTTAACCCAAAAACAAATGTAGCTATTGTTAGTAGGGATGTTGAATTTCTTGAAGATGAAGAGTGGAACTGGACTGCTAAAAAGCACGAAGAGATGGGTATTAACTTAATCGAAGATTCAATGCTAGGGAGAACGGAGTTGCAGTACCTCCGCAACAACCTATCAGTCCAGTACCACACCTCAATGAGGTAACTCGATGCTCGACGTGTAATCGTGTTATGCTAGCACGACTGCAAGATTATGTTATAACAAATGATAATGATGTTTCTGATGATGATGAACTTGTCAATTTTGTGTTGTTTGTATATTGTGATCCACTTACTTTTGAAGCAGCAGCACAACAAGATGGATGGGTTTGTGCTATGGATGAAGAAATTCATTCCATTGAAAAAAAGATACTTGGGAGGAGCTAACTTCGCTGCTTGAAGGAAAGCAATCCATTGGCGTCAAATGGATTTATGAAACAAAATACTGACCCAATGGTCAGTTGGACAGGTTGCAAGCACGACTGGTTGTGAAAGGGTACAAGTAAAAGCCGGGGATCGATTACTATGAAGTTTTTGCTCCTGTAGCATGACTCGACACCATTCGCATGGTGATTGCCTTGGCTGCCCAAAATATATGGCAGATACATCAGATGGATGTTAAATCTGCATTTCTGAATAGTTTTCTTGAAGAAGAGGTCTATGTAGATCAGCCTATAGGTTATGTGAAGCCAGGACAGGAGCATAAAGTATTCAAGCTTTAGAAAGCCTTATACAGACTGAAGCAGGCACCAAGGGCATGGTACTTTGGTTTTCTTAAGTGTCCTTATGAGCCTACTTTATATGTCAAATCTAACTCAACTGGAGATATGTTGATTGTTTGTGTATATGTAGATGATTTGATATTTACAGGAAAAAATATCAGCATGTTTGGCAAGTTTTGAAAGTCTATGACTTGCAACTTTGAGATGACTGGCATGGTTCTTATGTCATATTTTCTTGGTATTGAAGTTGCACAAACTGACTCAAGCGTTTTTATTTTGCAACACAAGTATGTTGCAGATATCCTGAAATGGTTCAACATGGACTCATGTCATCCTATTAAGACTCCTACTGAAGCAAAGCTGCACTTGCAAAAGGATGGCAATGGTGAACTTGTAAGTGCTAATTATTATCGTCGTTTAGTAGAGAGTCTTCGGTACCTAACAGCTACTAGACCAGATATTGTCTATAGTGTTGGTCTCATCAGCCGCTTTATGGAGAGACCTAGTCAAGTTCATTTGCAGGCAGCAAAACACATTCTTTGTTATGTTAAGGCTACTCGAAATCATGGTATCTTTTATTCTGCAAATATGTCTTGCGTTCTTGAAGACTATATAGACAATGATTGGGCAGATGATATCGAAGACCAGAAGAGCACCTCTGGTTATGTGTTTAACATTAGTTCCAGAGCCATATCTTGGTCCTCAAAGAAGCAACAGGTAGTTGCTCTTTCCACTGCTGAGGTAGAGTACATTGTAGCTGTTATGAGAAATATGGAATAGAAATGAGCAGCCAAATGTAATAAGGGCAAAGTATATTGTATCATTATAGTTCATGGGCCTGAGCATATGTAACCGGCCCAACTCTGTTTTATTTAATTCTGAATCAAGACTGTATAAATAGCAAAGCACTGTAAACATTTCAGTATTTAATACAATAACTATTCTCTTGCATTTTATCATTCAAAATCTTTATCTTCATCAATTTCTAATATGGTACCAGAGCACTTCAAAACTGTTTAAAAATAGAACATTGCCTTGCCAATATTTATCAGATTTATATTCATCACTTGAATAGGCTGCATCTGTTGCAGTTCATCAGATTTTTCCTCATCATCTGAAACTGCTCAAATTGTGGTTTTTGAATTTTTCTTTATCTTTCAAAAACATCCAAAGCCATGCCAAGAGAGCCTATCAGAAAAATCATCGTCTATACTCTCTGGCTGCTTTCAGTCAAAAAAATTCAAGAAACCACAAAAGAAAAAAGAAAGAAATCATCACAAAACTGTGTTAAACAGCTTTCAGATTCAAAGATCTTCAAGAAATCAGAATAAAGAGGATCTTCATCAAGCCTCGCCAGCATCAAATTACTTGCTGCTTTCAGATCCAAATTTAAACTTGGTCTTAAGTCACCTAAATCTCCAGTCTTCAAAGAATTTTATGCATTTTTCCCAGCTTTCGTGCCCACATATCAGGTCACTGATTTCTTTTCAACTTTAGAATAATTTGCCTTTCATTCTTGTGCATTAATCATGGCAGAAGGAGATATTGACAACAATTCATCTACCTCACCAAGATCAGACCTTGTTGTATCCAATGTTGCAGACAACATATCAAAGATTATAGTAAGTCCACAAACATAATGGACACAAACACAACTGGATGAAACAAATTATCCCTTATGGAAATTTCAAGTTCAAACAGCAACAAAAGGCTATGGTTTAGAAGAGTATATGCTCGGCAAAAAACAAGAACCAGAGCAATATGTCAAAAATACTGAAGGAAATTCCATTGTAAACAAAGAGCATACAATATATCAAAGACAAGACAGTTTGCTATGTTCATGGATATCATCTACAATAAGTTCAAACTTATTGCCATAGTTGATAGGTTGCAAGAACTCTCATGAAATTTGGTCAACAATGGAGCAATTGTTTAGTTCTCAATCAGCAGCAAGAGTGTTATATTATAAAATATAGTTGCAAAGCCTTAAGAAAAATAACATGTCCATGCGTGAATATCTGTCAAAGATCAAAACTCTATGTGTAACAACCCGCATATTTTACGATTGTATATTTAAATATTTTATTTAAATATAGCGTCGTTAGTCGGATTAAAGTCCAAAAAGCTACTTTTTGTAAATAGTCGAATTAGGACTCGAGACCACTTCCATTGAGTCCAAAATGGCATTTGCGACTTTTTTGAGTATAAGCTTCGATATGTTTGGAGTTGAGGAAAAATTGGATGTTTTCATTTAGGGCTTTGGGTTGGGTTTTAACCCACTGACCCATCTTAACTCCTAGCTCAGTCCACCTCCCCTCTTCACTTCATTCCTATTTTCCTAACATCCAAGCTTCAGCAAAAATGGGGAGAGGAATGGGAAATGGAAATTCCCAAACCCTAGCTTTGATCTAGGAACTCAAATTCAACTCCAAAATCAAGGTGAAGCTTAGGTAAGCCTTCTTTCCACCTTCTCCGTCTCAATCTCTCTTCGATTTCTGAAATGTTCAAAACCCTAACTTAGGAAATGTTTTCTTTTGAGCTTAGATTGAAGCTCCTTGAGTTGAAATTGAAGAGCGATTGTTCTAAGCCTTGCTCAGTAGCTTCTTTCTTGTGTTTTTGGGTTCAAAGGTGAGATTTTTATCTCACATCTATGTCTATAACTATCCTTGATTGCTTGGTATGGATTCCTGACACCCTTTCATGTTCATTTGATTTTGGTTTGGATGATTTGGTGAACATTTCAATTTTTGGTGTTTTGGAGTTAAAACTTTGAAAATCCTAGCTTTGATTTATGAACATGCTTTTGGTGGTGTTTCGGAGAGCTTATAAGGCTGGGATGTCGATTGGCAAATGCCCCTAAAGTGCATTGCTCGACCGGTTGCAAATGATGTGAGTTTGCTCCTCCATTTGATAGGCTGGAAAAAAATTTCAGCTACAGCCAGTCGACTGACCCTCTGCAGTCAGTCGACTGACTACATGCCCAGAAAACTCTCGGGTTCTGGTTCAGTCGACTGACTGCAGAAGGCCAGTCGACTGACCTGCTTCATTTTGCCTATTTTGCCTAATTAGCTTGAGGATCCAACTTTTATCGATTCTTGACTATCTGATTTATTGTTATCACTTGTTATTGACTTTGATGACTTCTTTATCGGGATTTTTGAGAATATCCATTTTACTGGAATTGGTATCGATTTCTTTAGATTCAATTCACGTCTTCGTATATGGATTTTTGTGATTGATTGTTTCTACAATCATTTTGTGATTTGTCACTTCTAAATACAAAGGTTTCTATACTAGTAGTAAATATTAAAACTCTTTTACAAAGATGATTTCAACTCTATTTTTAAATACAAAGCTCGTTTATAAAACCGTTTTCTAATCTATTAGTATATACAAACCTTTACCTCATTCGTATGAGAAAATATAATTAAACGGCTTAGCAAAACAAGTGGTATGAAATGCTTGCGTTTACTTCGTCGGTTAATTTTTGGACTTGTTCGATTGAAACTCTTGTGACAATTTTCGAGTGGGAATCTACAATTTGTTCGTAAATATTTAAGTTAAGCTAGTGGTTATGGGACATGAAGCTAAACTCATATATTTACTAGCTTAATGTAATCGACACTTCTTGCTGATCGATGATGATCATTTTGTGATTTAGACTAGCATTGTGCGATGTCTCTTTGTCCGCGTGAGGGACTATACCCCGTTTTATTGAGCTTCGTCTCATTCCTTTATAGGCTAGCGACCTATGGTTTTGTTGAATTTGATTCATCAGGCGTAACGCTGTATTACGTCGCGTTCCGTATTATTTGTGTTCTGGTTCATCGGGCGTTCGTTGTACTACGTCGTTGTTCCAGATTATTTATGTTCAGGTTCATCGGGCGTTCGTTGTACTACGTCGTTGTGCTTGATTTTTTTGAGTTTAGTTCATCGGGCGTAACGCTGTACTACGTCGATGTTCTAGATTAATTGAGTTTCAGGTTCCTCGGGCATTCGCTGTACTACGTCGTGGCATCGGCTCTATGGTTAGCGACCATGGGTTAACAACCCGTTTGTGATACACGTGTTGGTGAGTTTTCATGCTCCCGTTTGTGATAGGCCTTTCCCCCCTTCGTGATTTCTGGATTTCTAATTGATGATTTCTAGAATTTGTGTTTCAACTCTTTATGTGATTGGTAATGATACGTTTGTCAATATTTGTGGTTTGGTGAATAAAATAAAGAATATGATATTCTTTTTGGTGCTTTGAGATTTTTGAGATATTGTATGATTTTGTTGTTGTTTAAATCATACTTGTTCTAGTATGACATTCTTGTTATCATACGTTCTCATTATATCTTTGCTTATATCTCACTTCTTTAATGATAATTATAGTTAGACTGATCTGTTTATTATTTTCTTCTTAAATAATACTCGGGTCAGACCGAGATATTTCAGGTGCTTCAGCTTGACTTCCTCTTAGGGATTATCATCTGACTCTTTTGGTTAACTACTTTAGATTAGTAGTTTTTGTTATTATACACTTGATATATAGACTCCTTGATGTATAATTATTCTTTTGTCTAGCACATATATCTATTCTTTTTTGTTGTAGTGGATCATCTTCGTCCACTATTTTGATGTACACTTTTATGTGTTATATTCATATCTGTTTCCGCCCTTGTGATATGAATATCTGTGACTGACTTGTGTTATGTTTATTTCTATATTTGTTTCCGAGGTCCACTTAGCCACTGTGTGGTAGCTTTGAGTTTGTATCGGTATGTCGGATTTCCTCTTGAAATGAATTGCATGTTATACTATCTGACATATCGGTACTCGCACAAGGCAATTACACAGATGGTCGCTCCTCAACAGCCTTATTCTTCGCGCTAGTCGACGGCATTACCCATTAGTGTTCTTGGCTAGCGTGAGTATAGAGGTGGGGCATCACAGCATGGTATCGGAGCCAAACTTTAGAACAATGTAGAATAATCTAGCAAGGAACATTGTCCTAAGTCTTTCTTAGGAATCGTGCTATAGGATTTAATTCGAGTCTTCGAACCATTCTATCCTATATTCTTTATGATGCCTTGTTTTATCAATCAAGTTTGTTGATATTCATTCTGAGATTAACCTTTTTCTCTTTTCTTTCTTTCTTAAAGAAGAGAAATGGTTAGACCTGGCCGTCCCAGCGCCGGTCAATCTACTGCTACTCCCCAGGATGGAGTATTTATGTCTGCTCAGCAACTTCTTGATCTTGTGAGAAATGCTCAAGCTGTCGGACCTATTCCAGAGCCCACCCATCCTAAATCTGGGTTTTCACGCTTGTGCAGAGATTATACCACTTTGGGTGGAAGGCCATTCAAGGGTTCCGAAACCGTTATAGAAATCCAAGCTTGGCTTAGATCATGCGATCACACCTTTTCCCGCATGGATCTTATTGATTCACTTCGAGTCCAAGTGGCTTCTAGCATGCTCCAAGAAAGAGCATTAGATAGGTATGAGCTTTTGATTTCTGAAATTATCGAAGCGGATCTTACTTGGGAGTAATTCCGGGAAAGATTCGAATTGAAATTTGTGCCGGAGGCTGAAAAAGTAACTTTAGCTCGACGCTTTATTCACCTTGTTCAAGGTGAATCTTCTATGACGGATTACGTTGCATCTTTTGAATCTCTATCTAAATATGGGGTCGAGTATATTAATACCCCATTGAAGAAAAATCAGAGATTTGTCTATGGGTTGAATAAGAACCTTAAGAAGCCTTTACTTCTGAAACTAGAACTTTCTTTCGATCAGCTTATTGATATCGCTCTTCGACTTGAAGAGGCCAATAATGAAAATGATGTTGAAGTTGTGCGTGCCAAACAGAACTTCAACAATACCATGAAGAGGCCTATTAAGTTCAAAGGCCCCAATCCCAATCCCAATCTCAACAAGAAAGGGAAGCAAGAATCTTCGTAGCAAAGACTCCTACCTCTAGTCGTGGACGATGCTACAATTGTGGTCTTACGGACCACTATGCAAATGAGTGCCCGAAACCATTTTTTTGTCGTTATTGCAAAAGTTTGGGCCATCTTATATCTACATGTCCCATACTCCAAAGTAGGAGAGAGGGAGAGCTAAATGTTGTTCAAGCCCCTAGTGACACTTCTCTTGGTCAAGGTAATTCTCCTTCTATCCTTGACGATATTTGTTTTGTGATTATCTTATTCGAGTTCTTTTTTATATGGGTTTCATCTCATTATTTTTATATCAAAAGAACTTGTGATTCTTTTTCTTTAAACATTTCTGGGCTTGATGACTTCTTTGAGGATTGCGAATCTGGATTGGTGGATCCGCAACACTCAATTTTTTTTTTATTGATGTTGAAATTATTTTACGTGATTTTTCTTTCCGAGTCGATTTTTACTTATGCTTCGGAATTGACTTTTGTAAGGATTGGCTTAATTATTATGAAGCCATATCCTTTGTCCCGTGTGGACTATTCATCTTCGACATTTTCAATCTGTTAAGCAGATTTCTGTTTTTCCTTTGTGAATTTGATTCCAATTTGATGGCATCATTTTATTCTTTAAGCTCACATGATGAGGAAAGTGTTATTTCTCTCATTCATGTAGTTTGAGAATTTTCCGGTATTTTTGAGTTTGTCTTAGGATTATCACCTAAGCAGTCTTTTGAGTGGTGTTAAGGTCTTTTTAGCTCGACCTTGCCACCGATTTTCATTTGCTACGAGTTGCGGGAGTTAGCATTCCATTTACCGCATTCCGCACTCGTTATGAAACTTATGAATGACTTATTATGTCATTCAGTTTGTCCAGCTTATTTCATCCATTTTATGAATCGAGTATTCTACGATCTCGATGACTCCATTCTTGTATATATTGATTTTGGATGAAAACAGCAATTTAAAATTTTGCAAATCTTTTTCAAAAGATTTATTTATAAGTACAATTTGATTTTGATCTTAAACGAGCAAAGAATATTCTTAAAGGTTTTTAAGAAATATGTTTATCATATAGAAGATGATTTTGTGATTGTATTGCCCATTGAGTGCTTTAAGAATTCTGGTCGATGCGCTTGATCAACGTTATCGATAGGAATTTCCTAAACGCTTTGATGAGACAATCTGACACAATAAATTGACTTGTAAAATGTAATTTTTTCTGAAAAGATTATTACATAAAGATAATTGTAATTTTGAAAGTTTTAGCTTTTCGGGAAAGAAGATTATTTAAGAGAACTCTTTTCCGATACTCTTATTCTTGTAATTTCCGAAAGGAACCAAGACTTTATTTTATACCGATGCTAGTCGTATTGGTTTGGGTGTCGTTCTCTTGCAAAAGAGAACTTGCTATCACTTTTGTTTCTAAATCATTGAAGCCTATCGAGACTAGATATCCCACTTATGATCTAGTGCTCGCGGCTATTGTTTTTGCTTTTAGAGTTTGGCATCATTATTTCGGGGGAGAAATTCGTTCTCCACTCCGATCATAAATTTTTGAAATGTTTATTTTCTCATAAGGAACTTAATGTTGGCTCGAGTTCCTTGCATCTTATGATCTTGATCTTCTTTGTACCCCAGAAAAGGGTAATCGAGTTGCCGATGCCCTTAGTTGCAAGCAACAAGCAGTTGTTTCTTTGGTGATATCCGAATGGAATGATATAGAGACTTTATCCACTTATGAGATTCGAGATCGTGAATCCAATTCATGTTCATTTCTTGTTTTGTGTAGCCGTGAGGCTCGTCCTTCTCTTTTGGACCATACCTCTTTTGGCTAAACTCTATGTCAAACTAAAATTGCATGGAGCTCCTACTTTTATTATTAGCAATCGTGATCCATTAATTTTACTAGTGGACTTTGGTAAGATCTTCAAAAGCTTTGGGAACAAAGCTTGATTTTTAGCACCGCTTATCGTCCTCAATTCAATGGACAAATAGGGCGTGTGAATCCATTCTTGAAGATCTCTTTCGTTCATGTGTTCTTGATTTTGGTGGAAGTTTGGAGAATTATATTTCTCTTGTTGAGTTTTCTTCCAATAATAACTTCCAACCTTGTATTGGTATGGCACCTTTCGAGGCACTCTACGGAAGGCTATGCCAATTACCTTCGTATTGGCTTAAAGTCGGTGAGAACTGGTTTTAGGTCCAGATCTTATTGGTGTTCATTCATGTTTCACCTATGATGGGTGTTGTGCATTTAGTCGATCGGGAAAGTTAGCACCTCGATATGTTGGTCCATTTCCCATCACCGAACGTATTTGTTCCGTGGCTTATCGCCTTTTTATTACCGGCTCAACCTTTTGCTATTTGTGATGTTTTCCACGTCTCTTTACTGCGGAAATACCTTGGAATTCCGATTTTTATTCTTGAGCCCGGTGTTGTTGAAGAAATTCAAGTTTCACCAAATTTGACATATGAGCAACATTCTATTCGTATCATTACTTCGAAGGTTTAACGCCTTCGAAATAAAGATGTTCTTTTTATGAAAGTTCAATGGTCCTTAAATACTAAGGATTTCTCTCGGGAACCTTGAGAATTCATCGAGCAAACACATCCGGACTTACTCTTTCGTGCTCTTTATGGTGAACTTCTTATTTCAAATTTTCTTTTGTGTTGATATGCTTTTATGGTTGTTACTTTTGTTTTCCTCTTAATTATTGCGAGGACGCAATTTCTTTAAGGAGGGCAGTCTGTAACAACCCGCATATTTTACGATTGTATATTTAAATATTTTATTTAAATATAGCGTCGTTAGTCGGATTAAAGTCCAAAAAGCTATGTTTTGCAAATAGTCGAATTAGGACTCGAGACTACTTCCATTGAGTCCAAAATGACGTTTGAGACTATTTTGAGTATAAGCTTCGATATGTTTGGAGTTGAGGAAAAATTGGATGTTTTCATTTAGGGCATTGTGTTGGGTTTTAACCCACTGACCCATCTTAACTCCTAGCTAAGTCCACCTCCCCTCTTCACTTCATTCCTATTTTCCTAACATCCAAGCTTCAGCAAAAATGGGGAGAGGAATGGGAAATGGAAATTCCCAAACCCTAGCTTTGATCTAGGAACTCAAATTCAACTCCAAAATCAAGGTGAAGCTTAGGTAAGCCTTCTTTCCACCTTCTCCGTCTCAATCTCTCTTCGATTTCTGAAATGTTCAAAACCCTAACTTAGGAAATGTTTTCTTTTGAGCTTAGATTGAAGCTCCTTGAGTTGAAATTGAAGAGCGATTGTTCTAAGCCTTGCTCGGTAGCTTCTTTCTTGTGTTTTTGGGTTCAAAGGTGAGATTTTTATCTCACATCTATGTCTATAACTATCCTTGATTGCTTGGTATGGATTCCTAACACCCTTTTATGTTCATTTGATTTTGGTTTGGATTGATTTGGTGAACATTTCAATTTTTGGTGTTTTGGAGTTAAAGCTTTGAAAATCCTAGCTTTGGTTTATGAACATGCTTTTGGGTGTGTTTCAGAGAGCTTATAGGGCTGGGATGTCGATTGGCAAAAGCCCCTAAAGTCCGTTGCTCGACCGGTTGCAAATGGTGTGAGTTTGCTCCTCTATTTGATAAGCTGAAAAACAATTTCAGCTACAGCCAGTCGACTGACCCTCTGTAGTCAGTCGACTGACTACAGGCCCAGAAAACTCTCGGGTTCTGGTTTAGTCGACTGGCTGCAGAAGGCCAGTCGACTGACCTGCTTCATTTTACCTATTTTGCCTAATTAGCTTGAGGATCCAACTTTTATCGATTCGTGACTATCCGATTTATTATTATCACTTGTTATTGACTTTGATGACTTCTTTTTCGGGATTTTTGAGAATATCCATTTTACTAGAATTGGTATCGATTTCTTTGGATTCAATTCACGTCTTCGTATGTGGATTTTTGTGATTGATTGTTTCTACAATCATTTTGTGATTTGTCACTTCTAAATACAAAGGTTTCTATACTAGTAGTAAATATTAAAACTCTTTTACAAAGATGATTTCAACTCTATTTTTAAATACAAAGCTCGTTTATAAAACCGTTTTCTAATCTATTAGTATATACAAACCTTTACCTTATTCGTATGAGAAAATATAATTAAACGGCTTAGCAAAACAAGTGGTATGAAACGCTTGCGTTTACTTCGTCGGTTAATTTTTGGACTTGTTCGATTGAAACTCTTGTGACAATTTTTGAGTGGGAATCTACAATTTGTTCGTAAATATTTAAGTTAAGCTAGTGGTTATGGGACATGAAGCTAAACTCATATATTTACTAGCTTAATGTAATCGACACTTCTTGCTGATCGATGATGATCATTTTGCGATTTAGACTAGCATTGTGCGATGTCTCTTTGTCCGCGTGGGGGACTATACCCCGTTTTATTGAGCTTCGTCTCATTCCTTTATAGGCTAGCGACCTATGGTTTTGTTGAATTTTGTTCATCGGGCGTAACGTTGTATTACATCGTGTTTCGTATTATTTGTGTTCTGGTTCATCGGGCGTTCGTTGTACTACGTCGTTGTTCCAGATTATTTATGTTCAGGTTCATCGGGCGTTCGTTGTACTACGTCGTTGTGCTTGATTTTTTTTGAGTTTAGTTCATCGAGCGTAACGCTGTACTACGTCGATGTTCTAGATTAATTGAGTTTCAGGTTCCTCGGGCGTTCGCTGTACTACGTCGTGGCACCGGCTCTATGGTTAGCGACCATGGGTTAACAACCCATTTGTGATACACGTGCTGATGAGTTTTCATGCTCCCGTTTGTGATAGGCCTTTCCCCCCTTCGTGATTTCTGGATTTCTAATTGATGATTTCTAGAATTTGTGCTTCACCTCTTTATGTGATTGGCAATGATACGTTTGTCAATATTTGTAGTTTGGTGAATAAAATAAAGAATATGATATTCTTTTTGGTGCTTTGAGATTTTTGAGATATTGTATGATTTTGTTGTTGTTTAAATCATACTTGTTCTAGTATGACATTCTTGTTATCATACGTTCTTATTATATCTCTGCTTATATCTCACTTCTTTAATGATAATTATAGTTAGACTGATCCGTTTATTATTTTCTTCTTAAATAATACTCGGGTCAGACCGAGATATTTCAGGTGCTTCTGCTTGACTTCCTCTTAGGGATTATCATCTGACTCTTTTAGCTAACTACTTTAGATTAGTAATTTTTGTTATTATACACTTGATATATAGACTCCTTGATGTATAATTATTCTTTTGTCTAGCACATGTATCTATTCTTTTTTGTTGTAGTGGATCTTCTTCGTCCACTATTTTGATGTACACTTTTATGTGTTATATTCATATCTGTTTCCGCCCTTGTGATATGAATATCTGTGACTGACTTGTGTTATGTTTATTTCTATATTTGTTTCCGAGGTCCACTTAGCCACTGTGTGGTAGCTTTGAGTTTGTATCGGTATGTCGGATTTCCTCTTGAAATGAATTGCATGTTATACTATCTGACATATCGGTACTCGCACAAGGCAATTACACAGATGGTCGCTCCTCAACAGCCTTATTCTTCGCGCTAGTCGTCGGCATTACCCAGTAGTGTTCTTGGCTAGCGTGAGTATAGAGGTGGGCGTCACACTATGTGACTTATTTGGAGTAGCAGGGTATGGTGTCACTGACATAGAGCAAATCTTTTCAATCTTGGGTGGATTAGATGATGAATATGAAGCCATTGTGGCTGTGATATCATCAATGGATGTTGCACCAACCCTATCGTATGTTCACTCTACTCTTTTGGCACATGAAGGCAGATTAGAACCGAAAAAACCAACTATTTCTAATCTATCAATCAACTATGTTAAAAATAAAGGCAGAAATCAAGAAAGAACTCAATCAAGAAGTGAGTCAAACAACAATCAAAGAGGATATCAGTCAAATAGATACAGAGGCAGAAGTGGCAGATGGTCTAATAACAACAGTGGCAGACCAAGATGTCAAATTTGTGAAAGATTTGGTCACACAGCAAAAAAATGTTACTTCAAGTTTGATGTCAACTACACACTTGGACAACAAAGTCAAAGACCTAGTGCAAATCTGGCCAATATGCAGCAAGAAACCAAAAATCAAACAGACTCTACTAAGGGCAATTACATTGAAATAGCAAAAATAGAAGATATTCAAGATGATTCATGGTATCCATATTCAGGAGCTACAGATCATGTAACTAATAACCTCAACGATCTAAATCTGGAAAATAAAGAGTACAAAGGTAAACAGTGTATACACATGGGTAATGGTGAGTCAACAAAAATTTCTCATACTGATTATGGTTACATACAAGGTGAAAGAATACTTTATCTCAATAATATTTTAAGACTCCCACAAATTAAAAATCTCAATTTGCTTGTGATAACAATGTATATTTTGTATTTTATCTAAGATACTATTTAATAAGAGACACACTAACAAACAAAATTCTTTTGCAGGGTAAAACAGGGAAGGAACTCTACAAATTTACTCTGCCTAATTCAAGAAGTACAGGAAACAACAATATGTACTGTAATATGTGTCAATCATTTGAAAGTAAAAAGAGTATCAGTAAGTTTGATGTATGCCATGCTAAGCTAAGTCATCCAAGTGTTGATGTTGTAAAAGGAATATTGAATAATAATAAAATTTCATTTGATAAAGTTTCAACCCCATATGTTTGTACTTACTGTCAGTTTGGAAAAAATTATAAACTGCCATTCAAAGATTCTGAAACTAAATATAATAAACCATTAAAGCTTGTTGCTACAGAATTATGGGGGCCAGCTCCTATTGACACTAACTATGGTTTTAAATACGAGTATATATGCACGTCCATGTGGGCCTGCATTTAATCACTTAGGTATTTGGACTTCATTTATCATAACATTTATACTATTGTTTTCAATGAGTACATTGTTTTCTTCTCTTCGTTACAACCAATTTGGTGGTTACTATATAACTATTATTGACCTACATGCTAGTTACCTTTTGTTTCTTTTGTCAATATTTCATTGTTGCAATTGTCACTCATTTTCTTTGTCTATTCTTTCAAGAAGGATTGAAATACTTGCTTAATTTCTGTCTCACTTCCAGCAAGAACGTGGAGGACTATGCTTAGACATATATCTAAGATTAGTTATTAGTTTCTTTGGTTAGTCAATGAACATATTTAAAAATTATTAGTGGTAAAAATTACATTTTATTGAAGGCAAGGACACGTATGTTATCGATCATCTAACCACCAAACATACTGAAAAAGTGTAATAATTGTTCATATAGTATCTTATTTTTGCAGTGGCAATCAGAGTTTAGATGCTAGACTTTCATTTAAAGTGAGTACGTGTTCAGTTTAGGATTTCCAGTGGTGGTTTATATGGTGGAGATGACAACATCTAGTGAATCAGCCATCTAATCCGAGTTTCTAAAACCTGGGGCACCTTTCCTCAAGTGGAGTATTTTAAAGTGTCAATTTTTCCATGTCATGGTATTATCTAACTCTACAGTTGCAATGTTTGGATGCTCTAAGACATTGGTTGAACAATGACATAAAGAACAAAACATTACCTCAAAATATACAAATTCATAACATAAAACAAAGCAAAGTGTTGTCGAAACTTCAATCTTTTGATTTCATATCAAAGAATTGAACCCACATATGTAACTAATCACAAAATGTACTACATTATATAGCATGTCCAAAATTAGGCTCATGAACATCATAAGCATAAGGATGCTTCTAATATGAAGTGCAAAGAATTTCCTATACCCATGTTTCTCATTGATTTTTTGACTTCCCCTTCCTTATTATCATCATTGAAGGAGAAAAACAGTGATCATCCGAGCAGGAACAATCTGCAGCCCTAGTGGTACTCTTTGTCATATCCTACCCAAAAGTTTAAGGGAAGCACATCATTTAAACCTGACATCTTACGAAGTAGCATGTTACAATGAAAGGTTAAAATTTTGGCATCTTAAAAGTATAACACTTCTATTAAAATTCAAAACAATTAACAACAAAATATACTTGTAACTCTAAAGTTAAATGCAATAAAAATAAATGTTTGCAAGCACCGCACTTCCACAATAATGCCATTACTGTAATGTTTAATTAAACTTTTAATGTGATCAACTATAAATATGCAGTAACTTATTAAGCAGTTATAACAAACACCATGATGGAACTAAAAATTAATGGTACAAAAATATATCCAAGCCAACAATTTTTCATTTTGTTTAGGCAAGGTTTGATCCAAAAATATCATAGAAACATTAATGATTAAACAAAGATGCAATCAAATCTGTTGTACACTCTCATAAAATGCACTGCACGTTAGGTATGTTTTTGCACCATTCAATTCCCTTTTCCTTCGTCTCATCTTCTGTTTTATCTTTTGATTTGATTTCAGCCAGACTCACCATCTCAGTGCATCCCATTTTCTAACTCAGCATCAAAGTATTGTAGAGATTATTATGGTATACATAATTTAAATGTATGATATATCAAAAAGTGATGATCATATAATAGTTTAAGAAAGTTGTAGATAAAATCATAAAGAAAAGTTTGGCCAAACCTAACTATGGTAAGGTTACCTATGTATCAACAATTGTGACAGTATGATTAAGCTTTGAGATAAGATTTCCAATGTGCTATGATAAAATCCTTTGCACTTATTTGCTTAGGTTGTAAATATCAGAGAATCATGCTCTAAAACAAATAGTGTAAATATGCTCAAGAGGAAGTTTAAATGAGGTTCCCTTTAACATTAACTACCTGGCTTATGTTATTCGACCTGTGCAAACCAATCAAAGTTAGCTGCACAAAAAAGCACCTATCATTTTTACATTATAATAAACAATAAAAATAAATACATACTGGTCAAATTATAAAAGTGACCTCAAGTTATTCCTTCAACAGCTTGGACATGAAAATGCACACCATGAAGCGCTCACACACACACACATGTATGTATGTATGTTGTATGCATATATAGTTAGTCAATTAGTTATCTGAACAATAATTATTCCATGATGAGAATTTGGCTTGAAAATTTGATCAGTAAAGGAATTTGTCTTCCACTGATGCTAACATAACATTGATGTTATGTAAATGGACATAAGGTTTTCTATTAGTATAGAAAATTAAAAATTTGAGAAAATAGATGAAAATTAAATGCCATAATAAAGACCAATGAGGTTTTGAGTGGAAAAAAAAGAAGCATATATTGCAAAAAAAGTTATGATTTTTTTTACCAAGTTTGAAGTTTTTCGAACTATAATGTGCATTTTTCATTTGAAATTAAGACTAAAATGAAAGTTTAAACAGTATTTTGTTAAATATATCACCCATGTTCTTTATCATGGCTATGATATTAGCCATCACAAATTGTATATGATGATCTTCTCCACTGGTGAAAGTAATATCAAACATTTTTCATGGTAATTCAAACATCCAAAATAATAGCACAATATTATGACTAAGTACCATGAGAACCCAGTTCGATGGAAACATATGCAAGCCAAATGATAGGTATTATATTTTAAGCATGCAATAAACATGAGAACCCGATTTAATGGAAGGATATGAATGCCAAATGATAGGTAGTTATATTTTGGGCATGCAATAAAGCAAATATCATGCATATAGTAATGCTATTTTAAACAAAATAAAGGATGATGACAACCAACCTGAAGTTCCTAAATGTAAAGAAGTACTGGAAAATATAACTGAATTTTCAAAATAGAATACGACATGCATCAATTAAAAAGATTTACTGCAGTTGAATAAATAATGTACAACTAAAAAGTTATATAAGCAAGGTATCTAGCTGAAACTAATATTAGGATTTGACCCTGATTTTTTGCTATTTTCCGTCTTTCGGACATTTGTAGATCTATTTCTTTCGCTTTCTCTTTTGTTCCTTATCTGCTTCAGCAATAGCAACAGATTCTAATGTTATTAAAAATAAATAAAAACGTGAGGCAGAAATAACCTATTAGAAACAGTGAAGTACTCAATACTACACTTACTTTTGGGTGAACTGGATGAATTATAGAAGAATTTTAAAATAAAATATTTCAAATCTTGAAAAAATGTTGTACAGTATATTTGGATACCTTTAGGTATTTTGTTCTATTCTTCACACAGTTCATTATCTGCTTCAATAGGCTATAAGTGCAATAGATTGATATTTGTCGATTACTGATTCAACTAATTTACATCATACAATGGAGGTAACATATAAATTATTGTGGATCGGTATTAATGTAATTTTATCATGCCTAAATTTAGTTAACATGTGCTATATTAATAGTCCTTAGCTCCATCAAACCGCAACTCCATATTAAAATAAGTCTATAGCTCTGTAAGGTATCACTAACGATATGTGAACTATATGAAATATATTTATTTGTAGTAGGTATGGAGGGATTTTTGACGATCCTTGTAGTTAAAGATAAACATTTCAAGAGAATTATGATATAGTTAACTATCTAGTGTGTTCCTACAAATAATTTTTACTCAAAAGCTGGAATTCATCGATGTACGATTGCTGAGATGGCGCTATAACATACAAAGTCGCATTTCTAGTGGAAAAAATATCACCACATTACTTGCAGTTAAGTATAGGTAGTTCTAAACCCGTTCCACTATCATACCAAATATATAGCTCATACAGCAGTAAATCTACAGCTCATACCAAATATATCGTTGTTATTTGAATAAAAATGCAACAGCCATGTAGAACATACCGCTATTACTCTGTTAACTTAACAGCAACTGTATATAAAATTTACATTAATCTATTGTAAAAATTCTCGCTAGGACTTCGTAGTACAAAAGCACCTTTCAAAGATATGTGCAGTTATAGTTTTGTCAAACAGAGTTGAACAAAACCTCATGTGATCCATACACTAAACTTTGCAATAATTGGACTTTGTATAAATTTAAGGCGATGAAGGATAATGTTTACATTAGCAATCTTATCAGTAAGTAAGAGCAAATCATTGTATGCATCATTAACCATTGCAATAAGAACTACCTACTCAGTTTATATAACCCTCAATGAATATATGATCTTACCAGCTAAAATAAATGTGTACTGAAAATATTTGTGAATTTGACCTTTTTTTTGTAAATCCCTAAACTGGTGAAAAATCGAATAAGTGAGAATGAAGAGCAAGGAGTGACGGTGTCAAAAGTGTCAGGTATCGAAGCGGGTAAATGGTTTAGTCAAAGCATATATGTTGTACAAAAGTATACCTCGGAGAGAAAACAGAAGGTAAGAGATATCGTCTGTGCTGTCAGATCGGTAAGTAGTAAGCTATCTCTTCTGGCTTCCAGTCACTTGCCCTAGGGTGAGTTATTTCTTCCGGCTAATTCAACTGCCTATCGTGGGGTGAGCTATCTCTTACAGCTAGTCCAATTGCCTGCAGTGGATGCTACGCCACTGAAGAACCAAGGATCGAAGCTGGTGATTCACAGATCAGGGAGATTGATGTTGAGGAAAGTAGTCGCAAATTCTACGCTGCTTGCGAGATGGAATATGGGGGTTATAACGAAATCGACGATTTTGTGGGGAGAATTGGGGACGAAATCGATTAGGTCTTAGGAGAGGAGGATGAGAACGGAAGGTAGGAATACGATGGGAAGGCATCAGTGCGTACGAAAACGTAAAGAAACATAAAGGCATTTGTGTAATTTCAGAAAGACACGGTTAAAGTTAGTACAATGAATTTTCATTATTAGTAGTAAAGATTATATGTCATTTATAGATGCTTATTCAAGATATGTCTAGATATATTATTTTAAAGCAAAATCTAAATGATATCTTGTAGTTCTTCAATTTATTGCACATGCAGAAAAACAAACTGGCAGTGTAGTCAAAGTAATACAAACTGATGGAGGTGCAGAGTACAAACCATTAAAAGAGTAATTTAAAAAGAAAGGAATAATACAGAGAATTACATGTCCTTACACATATGAGCAGAATGGCTTAATAGAAAGAAAGCACAGACACATAGTTGAGACAGGGCTTACCATGCAAGCTCAGGCGTCCTTACCTTTAAAGTTCTAACAAGATGCATTTGGTACGCCAGTTTACCTGATCAACAAACTACCAACCAATGTTCTTCAAGGAAAGAGTCCAACTGAAATGTTGTTCAATGTTAAACCTGATTTTACAAGTCTGAAAGTATTTGAATGTTTGTTTCCATGCCTAAGATCATACAACAAACACAAGTTAAGCTACAGATCTTCTCCATGTACATTTCTAAGATATGCCAATAATATCAAAGGATACAAGTGTCTGGACAGTAAAGGAAGAGTCTTCATTTCAAGACATGTTGTCTTTAATGAAGATACATTACCTTATAATGAAAACATTCCCCCTTTTGACCGTCTCCAGTCAGTAATTAAACCAACTAGAAACGTTCAAAAAGACGAATTGTTATTTAGTTTATAAGGTTTAAACAGAATCAGCCACAGAAACACAGATAATAACAATCAATTAAAACAAATGAGAATTTATTTCATTACTATAAATCTTTTGAATACATCAGAGTTTATACAATTTAATACTAATACAGCGGAATATCTTAAAATACAATTTTCTTCTGAAACTAAAAATGGTTCTTTACTCTCTCTCTAACTTCGCTGCTCGAAAAATCTTCAAGCTGTAGAAATACTCGGTCTGACCCGAGTATTATATTCAAAAGAAAATAATACACAGGCCAGTCTAATTCAAACCAGTTTATTAGTGCATAGAGGCAGTAATAATTTAAATAGTCGACAGTCACAATAATTCTCGTCTATCCGACTCTTTAAACAAAGAAATCGGATAACGAAAATTTTAACACTAAACAGTGTTAAACAATAAATCAGCAGATTTAAATAATCAACAAAGATAAATAAACAATTTATCAAATCGACTAAATCAATTTAAAATTTTACACTGAGTGGCTGCAGCACACGCTAACGTGCACGGCCTCGCCCTCGAGTACACAAAGTCAAGTCTAACAGCCAAAGTTCAAAAGACTCAAGTGAAGCTACAGGTCAGCAACAAAACATGAAACAGTGCAACTGGACAACAACAAAAGCTACCAAGTGAACCAACAGCAACTGCTACAAATACACAGAGGCAACATCACATAACCAAACTGCAACAAGATCAATATGTCCAAACTGTATGCAATGGATGCAGACGTACAAGTGCAGCTCAACGCAGTGAAACAAGTTCAAGTGGCAACATTAGTGAACATTTGCAGTGTCAATGCCGCAATGAACAAGTGCAGACATGAATATTAATGCATGAACAAGTGTACAACATGCAACTGTAACAGATCAGATCAATGTACATATGTGAAGACTGGAATGAAGAACTCAAATGACCAAAGCTTATATGCATCAAGTATGCCACATTCAAGAACAAGCTCAAATGCACTTAATCAAGTACAGTATCATATAATCAAAATGAAGTACCAGACTTAAAACAGAGGACAAGGAAGTAATAACAGCAAACCAAATGCCATCAAGATAAATACAATGTAGCATACAAGATATGCGAAACTGTCAAGTAGACAGAGAATCATGAAACAGTCACATATATACGTACATGAATGTATATATATACATGAAGTATCAAGTGCCTAAGCCATAGTGAAATGCTTGAGGCAAAAGCAAATATACAATAGAAATAGAACTTGCCGAATGGAACACATGGATCAAAATCATGGATAAAGCATGCAGTATGGAACAACAACGAAGCATATTTAGGTATGCAATTAAGTGATGCTTGCCGAATTCCAAACTGCTCCTAAAACAGATGCTCGAAAACTACAATGCAGGCTCAAATCAGTCTTTAGTGAATGCAGACTACAACATACAAATTCAGTGAATAAATGTAACAATGAACTTGCTCAAAGGTCAGAAGTAAATACAGTGTGCATACGACAAAGAGCTCGAAGCCAAGACTAAAGCAATCTGATTGTGATGCAAGCAATGACCAGAACACAAAATGCAGGTGAACACATTCAAGCATCAAGCTATGACAGGGATGAACAGAAGTGACTTAAACAACATTGCATCAACTAAGTCAAAGAAATCATCTTTACAAAAATCAAGTTTTTACAGTCGAAGACAACTGCAGTGCAAAACCATGGCTATTGAGCAAGCACATGGATTCACAAATCAATTTCAAGTAAAAAGAATCAAGACCGAAGTCAATATAAATTCAATTTCCAGGTATTTGAAACGAGTGAACCAGTCAATGATACCGCAACAACATAAGCAAGCAAATCATGGAACCGCAGTATCAATGTCAATATATAAGAAAACTGTAAGTGTAGACTCGCCGATACATGCATACACACATACAAATGTATATATGCACATATATAAAGTCATATCTAATTAGTCAAGCAGTTACAGATTAACAGTGTTTTATTTTAAGAAATCACCGTTCCAGTCAAAGAACGAAATCAAAATCGAAATCGAACAAACAGTGATGACCAACGAAGTCGACTCCAGTCAAAAATCAAGTTTAAAGCCGAGTCCCACATTATCACAACAAAAAAGTTAAACCCGAAGTCACCAGAAATCCACGAAACTAAACTGTGAAACCCATCTACTCGAGAATATAAGAGTTCGAACAAAATCCACATAAACAAAATTGGACAGTCAGAAAATCGAACAACAAAATCGAAACCACTACAGCCATGAAACAGAAACGAACGAAAAATCATAGGATTCAAATACTAATACGCTAGAGGTATGAATTAGATGTGAGAAATAAAATTCCTCACCTTTACTCGACGAATCGGAGCAGATGGAGTTGATGCCGCGGCGGTGAAGAACGAGCGAAGAGGAAGACGAAGCCGGCGCCTTTGATTTAAAATGAAGCCCTACGTTTCTAGATTGAAGAACGAAGCCGCCCTAGAATCGAGACGACGCCTAGGCTAATTCTTTTGGGGACGAAGAAGAACCTCGTGGCCGCCATTTTTTATCTTCGTTCGATTGATTTAGGGTTTTGAATGAATGGGAAGTAAAGGGATCGGGTTTGGGTTTTAACCGAGACAAGGATGGCTTAGGGTATGGTTTTATTTTATTTTTTTTTTCTTTTTAAAACTGATTTGTTTTGTATTTAATTTTGTTGTTAAAATCTAAACTATGTATATATATTCATTTCGTATTAATAAAATTTGATAAAAGAATTTCAATTGATTTACCAATTCCAATAAAATTAACAACCAATTTATATCGCCAATTGACGAAAATTTTATGGTTATAAAAATTCCAACAACAAACAGCAAATTCAGCTATCAACACAAATCGTTTATTGATGATTAAAATTTGGGCAAAAATCCAGGTTGTTACAGAAATTCAATTTGAATTCGATTAAATTCTCTACGCGTTTACCCGCCATATATTCACAAAACAATTCTGATAAATACGAAAATTGAAATCCAGTAATAATTCAATATTACGGACCCAATGAAACTGGTTTCGTCAAATTCCGAGACTGTGCCTCGGAAGACTATTTTTAAATTCGATTTCAAACGATACAATTTCAAAACTGAACAAATCGCTTTCAAATTCAATTCTGAAGCTTCTATTATCTTCAGTATTATCAATATGAATTTTCTAAGCCTTTAAATTATTTTTAACCGGCTTAAAATTGAAGATTCAAATTTTATTCAACTTTCAATAGATTAAATTCAAAAATTTAATCGCCAATTCATTCTGATAATTTGAAATTCAAGTCAAATCATCGTTCAAATATTTAAAATAAATTAAATATTTTCAATTTAAATTATTCAAAATTCAGGGTCGTTACAAACTCCCCTCCTTAAAAACTTTTCGTCCACGAAAAGGAAAAGTTGTTAAAATTTCATCGATATTTATACCTTACTCAATTTTTTACTAAGCTTGAAGCTTATTACAAATAAATGAATATAGGATTCATTTCATTTGTTTAATCTCACTAGTTTTGTTTATCTTTTCTTTTGTTCATTGATTTCTAAAATCAAAACGCAAAAGTCTTTTATCAACACTTTCGATTTACAACTCAGATTCAAACTTAAAATTCTTCACATTAGAGATTTATATAATATATCTCTTCCAAAGCTGTGGACTTTCAAAACATTGCAAAAATCCTCTTCCTTAGTTTATTAGGTAGGAATTTTGTAATTTTAATTTCAGATCATTGATTTGCTATTTACAGTTTGAAAATACTTGCTAACTCGAAATTTAACAAGTCCATCTTCGTTCTCACAGACATTAGGCATACACTGGCCAGGCGCAGGTCTAAAAATCTCCAAGTACTAAATATACTTGCTTCAATTCCCAGTGAAAATACTTTTAAAAATTCTTTTAAAAATGGATATGGAAAGCACGTTCCCCCATGGATTACAGTTCCACCCGGCGGTTACGCTACTATCCCAGTAGAGTCGCTTGTGGCTGTAGATTTCTCATCTCTTAAATTTCGCCATGGTTGTCGCCATAGATTGCAGTACACACGGCGGTTACGCTACTATCCCAGTAGAATCGCTCGTGTCTGTAGGCATCACGCCCCTCAAATTTCGCCTGGCATTAGATTGCAGTTTACCCGGCGGTTGCGCCACAATCCCAGTGGAATCGCTTGTAACTGTGGGCATCTCGCCCCTCAAATTACGCTAATCATCATTCAAATCTAATCTCATCGCGATGAACTATCGCGAAGGATTTCCGATTCAAATAGTCACTCTGACTAAAATTCTACGTAGCTACGAATTTCAAATGGACACTCATCGAGAGTTCCAATACCTTCTTTAATAATAAATGGAAGGTACTTTTCCACATCCTCAGTTTAGAAAACATAATATCATATATGTAGTACTTTCATTTCACATTTCGTACATATAACATCTATGTAAACATACATAAGATTTCCATAACAATGTCTTTCTAAACTAACGGTTTTCAAATTTACCGCATTCATATATATATAAGTTTTAAAAACTTACATATTCCATATTCATAACAAAATAGAGGATTTCAAAATTTTCCTCTAAGTCGATTTGGAAATTTAAGGTTATCTCAAACCTAATTCATATTCAAAATTCCATTTATTATCGACTTTCACATTCGATTTGAATTTCACGCTTACATCGTCAATTCTCAACACAGAATTGATGTCTATCGATATATAACCTCTGAGCTCGTACGTCTCAGAGAAGGGTGTTAAGCTAAGAGAATAAATTCTCCGCCACCAACAGATATATATTTAATAGAGATCAATTGCTATGTCATCAATTCACAATGTTAGACATACAATCCAAATCATCATCTGAAATTCAAAGCTCAACTTATATTGTCTTTGATGTCGAAGTTAAACTCAATTTAACTTAACGATTCAATCTTTTTGAAAAATTTCAAATTGAACAAATTGTTCAAATTCTCATTTAACTTTTCAACTTCGACTTCAAAAATGAATTTCAAATCATTTATTCCTTACGGAATATATTCACAACATTTCACATTTGGAAAACATTTCCATACTTATTTAAAAATAAGTAATTCACAAATCTAATTTATTTTCAACATTTGAAAATATTCGATATACTTAAATCAAAATTAAGTATATATTTCATCTTTAAGGAAATCATTCTTTCACATATTCATTTGAGTCAAAACGAATGTTACGTAAAACATCGTTACGACAACTCAAAATCACTAGTATAGGGATTCGAAATTTAGATAGATGTATAAATCCCAATACTATACAAAACATTTCCTTTCGGAAATCATTTACTATAACAACAGTGTTATAGTCCATCATTTCCTTATATTCGAAAACGTCTATTTCAACAATGAATGTTGAAATCTATGGTTTTGATATTCAATGCCTTTGAAAACATATTTTTAAAACAATTAACTTCGTTTTAAAATATCACTTTCCTACACATGTCCATTTTATTCAATAATATATTCACGGTCCAAAATTGTGAATATACATCTTTTAACAAACTATACAGAATTTTACTTATCAAAATAAGTCAGTTTCGAATTTATAAACAACATTTATAAATCCCATTTCTATTCATAAAGACTTCAATTCATAAAAATTGCTTTATTAACCATTCCTTTATAACTCAGTTTTATATCAGAATTTTAATTTACAAGTGAATTACTTATAAATTCTTTTATTTCGCAACTTCGATTCATTTTATAATTTCACAATTTCAATTCTGTAATTTCCATTCACTTATGAAATCCATTAAATATTTCACTTTCAACACTTATACAATCCCAATATTTTATTAACACTTTTCAAGTCTTCAATATAGCCCGTTTATAATAATTCAAAATTTCCAATTTAAACTATTATATAAATTTATCAGTTTTCTATCTCCAAGACAATCAACTTTCCATTTCCAAGATAATCAAATAGTTCTTTAGTAAGCCATTCATCGACTTGGTTTTCAATCTAAATCACATTTGATTCATTCACATTGGATTTTACTAACATTCATTCATATTCAATTAGTTCACATTCACTAATTTATATTCAAGTCAGTTTGCTTTCAATTCAAATCAAATTTTGATTCTCTTTAAATTTACTTACCTTTCAATTTGAATTCAATTTACATAGTTTTCAAATTCCATTAATTCAATTTCATTAATACTTAATGAATTTCCTAAACAATCAACTAACAACCAATGCACATTCAATTTAACCAAATTTATTTACTTTGCTTACATTCAATTTGGTTCAACATACTTAATTTCAATTGGTTTATATTCCAATTCTGATTAAATTTTTTTATACTCACCATATTCACAAATTCACTTTTACAGTTAAAGTTGAATTTCCTTTATATCCTCAAATTCATATTCATTACATCACTTTATTAATTCATTTGGATATCAAATTCAACCTCATTCAACATTACTTAAGCTATGTTCCATTTTTATCTTCACTTGCATTTATTTTCACTATACAACTTAAGTTCGCCTCAAATTTATTTGAAATTCTATTTTATTTAACTTTACTAAAGTCAAATTCATATCACATTTCAAAATTCAGATTTTGTTTACTTAACAAAACTGTTCAAACATTTAACAACTGGTTTACTTAAACTTCTCATTTTATAAGTTAAACAACTTATTAATTTAAACTTTCTAATTCATATCATATAATCACTTATCTTTTAAGTTTAAATTTCCATCTCAATAATTTATCAAATCAAGTTCAATTTATTTAACTTCCTTTAGTTAAATTTCAAATCATATATTTATTAATACTACTTCAATTCAATTTAACTTTTCTTTAGTTAAAAATCTTTATTTCATATTCAATATTCACTTTACTTATATAAGATATATTCCAAATTCATTCATCTTATATTTTCTAAAACAATTTTATACCTCTTTAAATTTGAAAAACGTTTCCTTTTTAAAAGTGTTTCTAGTAACTATTCATATTAAACATCATAAACTAAGCTTTGTGTAAACCAAAGCTCTGATACCACGCTGTAACATTCCCCCTTTTGACCGTCTCCAGTCAGTAATTAAACCAACTAGAAACGTTCAAAAAGACGAATTGTTATTTAGTTTATAAGGTTTAAACAGAATCAGCCACAGAAACACAGATAATAACAATCAATTAAAACAAATGAGAATTTATTTCATTACTATAAATCTTTTGAATACATCAGAGTTTATACAATTTAATACTAATACAGCGGAATATCTTAAAATACAATTTTCTTCTGAAACTAAAAATGGTTCTTTACTCTCTCTCTAACTTCGCTGCTCGAAAAATCTTCAAGCTGTAGAAATACTCGGTCTGACCCGAGTATTATATTCAAAAGAAAATAATACACAGGTCAGTCTAATTCAAACCAGTTTATTAGTGCATAGAGGCGGTAATAATTTAAATAGTCGACAGTCACAATAATTCTCGTCTATCCGACTCTTTAAACAAAGAAATCGGATAACGAAAATTTTAACACTAAACAGTGTTAAACAATAAATCAGCAGATTTAAATAATCAACAGAGATAAATAAAAAATTTATCAAATCGACTAAATCAATTTAAAATTTTACACTGAGTGGCTGCAGCACACGCTAACGTGCACGGCCTCGCCCTCGAGTACACAAAGTCAAGTCTAACAGCCAAAGTTCAAAAGACTCAAGTGAAGCTACAGGTCAGCAACAAAACATGAAACAGTGCAACTGGACAACAACAAAAGCTACCAAGTGAACCAACAGCAACTGCTACAAATACACAGAGGCAACATCACATAACCAAACTGCAACAAGATCAATATGTCCAAACTGTATGCAATGGATGCAGACGTACAAGTGCAGCTCAACGCAGTGAAACAAGTTCAAGTGGCAACATTAGTGAACATTTGCAGTGTCAATGCCGCAATGAACAAGTGCAGACATGAATATTAATGCATGAACAAGTGTACAACATGCAACTGTAACAGATCAGATCAATGTACATATGTGAAGACTGGAATGAAGAACTCAAATGACCAAAGCTTATATGCATCAAGTATGCCACATTCAAGAACAAGCTCAAATGCACTTAATCAAGTACAGTATCATATAATCAAAATGAACTACCAGACTTAAAACAGAGGACAGGGAAGTAATAACAGCAAACCAAATGCCATCAAGATAAATACAATGTAGCATACAAGATATGCGAAACTGTCAAGTAGACAGAGAATCATGAAACAGTCACATATATACGTACATGAATGTATATATATACATGAAGTATCAAGTGCCTAAGCCACAGTGAAATGCTTGAGGCAAAAGCAAATATACAATAGAAATAGAACTTGCCGAATGGAACACATGGATCAAAATCATGGATAAAGCATGCAGTATGGAACAACAACGAAGCATATTTAGGTATGCAATTAAGTGATGCTTGCCGAATTCCAAACTGCTCCTAAAACAGATGCTCGAAAACTACAATGCAGGCTCAAATCAGTCTTTAGTGAATGCAGACTACAACATACAAATTCAGTGAATAAATGTAACAATGAACTTGCTCAAAGGTCAGAAGTAAATACAGTGTGCATACGACAAAGAGCTCGAAGCCAAGACTAAAGCAATCTGATTGTGATGCAAGCAATGACCAGAACACAAAATGCAGGTGAACACATTCAAGCATCAAGCTATGACAGGGATGAACAGAAGTGACTTAAACAACATTGCATCAACTAAGTCAAAGAAATCATCTTTACAAAAATCAAGTTTTTACAGTCGAAGACAACTGCAGTGCAAAACCATGGCTATTGAGCAAGCACATGGATTCACAAATCAATTTCAAGTAAAAAGAATCAAGACCGAAGTCAATATAAATTCAATTTCCAGGTATTTGAAACGAGTGAACCAGTCAATGATACCGCAACAACATAAGCAAGCAAATCATGGAACCGCAGTATCAATGTCAATATATAAGAAAACTGTAAGTGTAGACTCGCCGATACATGCATACACACATACAAATGTATATATGCACATATATAAAGTCATATCTAATTAGTCAAGCAGTTACAGATTAACAGTGTTTTATTTTAAGAAATCACCGTTCCAGTCAAAGAACGAAATCAAAATCGAAATCGAACAAACAGTGATGACCAACGAAGTCGACTCCAGTCAAAAATCAAGTTTAAAGCCGAGTCCCACATTATCACAACAACAAAGTTAAACCCGAAGTCACCAGAAATCCACGAAACTAAACTGTGAAACCCATCTACTCGAGAATATAAGAGTTCGAACAAAATCCACATAAACAAAATTGGACAGTCAGAAAATCGAACAACAAAATCGAAACCACTACAGCCATGAAACAGAAACGAACGAAAAATCATAGGATTCAAATACTAATACGCTAGAGGTATGAATTAGATGTGAGAAATAAAATTCCTCACCTTTACTCGACGAATCGGAGCAGATGGAGTTGATGCCGCGGCGGTGAAGAACGAGCGAAGAGGAAGACGAAGCCGGCGCCTTTGATTTAAAACGAAGCCCTACGTTTCTAGATTGAAGAACGAAGCCGCCCTAGAATCGAGACGACGCCTAGGCTAATTCTTTTGGGGACGAAGAAGAACCTCGTGGCCGCCATTTTTTATCTTCGTTCGATTGATTTAGGGTTTTGAATGAATGGGAAGTAAAGGGATCGGGTTTGGGTTTTAACCGAGACAAGGATGGCTTAGGGTATGGTTTTATTTTATTTTTTTTTTCTTTTTAAAACTGATTTGTTTTGTATTTAATTTTGTTGTTAAAATCTAAACTATGTATATATATTCATTTCGTATTAATAAAATTTGATAAAAGAATTTCAATTGATTTACCAATTCCAATAAAATTAACAACCAATTTATATCGCCAATTGACGAAAATTTTATGGTTATAAAAATTCCAACAACAAACAGCAAATTCAGCTATCAACACAAATCGTTTATTGATGATTAAAATTTGGGCAAAAATCCAGGTTGTTACAGAAATTCAATTTGAATTCGATTAAATTCTCTACGCGTTTACCCGCCATATATTCACAAAACAATTCTGATAAATACGAAAATTGAAATCCAGTAATAATTCAATATTACGGACCCAATGAAACTGGTTTCGTCAAATTCCGAGACTGTGCCTCGGAAGACTATTTTTAAATTCGATTTCAAACGATACAATTTCAAAACTGAACAAATCGCTTTCAAATTCAATTCTGAAGCTTCTATTATCTTCAGTATTATCAATATGAATTTTCTAAGCCTTTAAATTATTTTTAACCGGCTTAAAATTGAAGATTCAAATTTTATTCAACTTTCAATAGATTAAATTCAAAAATTTAATCGCCAATTCATTCTGATAATTTGAAATTCAAGTCAAATCATCGTTCAAATATTTAAAATAAATTAAATATTTTCAATTTAAATTATTCAAAATTCAGGGTCGTTACAATAGATATCAAGACAACTCAGAAAATTTATAATTCAAAGTTCTCCATACATTCCTTATCATATACTCAAGAAATGTACATGGAAGATCAATCAAATGATTCTAGACCACAACACACAGTACCAAATACTGTATGTTGTGATCATGAATCTGAAAGACCTCAAACAAGCACCCATTCTCCAACTTATCAGGATATCAGTCACCATTATACTGATCAAAAAATAAATGATCAAGCTCAAGTATCAAGCCCACAGTCTGAGTATGAGAATAGATCAAGTCATCAATCTCCTGCTCTTGCAACAACTGGTCATCATATGATCACTAGACCAAATAGTGGAATTTTTAAACCAAAGATATATACTTCAAATCTTGAAACAGAGGAACCATATACTTATCAGCATGCTATAAAGAGCAAAAAATGGAAAACAACCATGGATGAAGAGTATACTGCTCTCATAAAAAACAATACTTGGAGTCTTGTGAACTTGCCAAGTCATAAAAATGTTGTTGGTTGTAAGTGGACTTACAGGCTAAAAAAGAATGCATATGGGTCAATACATAAATACAAGGTCAGGCTTGTAGCTAAAGGGTACTCACGGTAATAAGGATATGATTTTAATGAAACATTCTCACTAGTTGCCAAACCAACATCCATTAGGATTATTCTTACAATTGCTCTACATAGATACTGGCAAATAAAGCAACCAGATGTCAACAATGCATTTCTAAATGGAATTCTACAAGAAGAAGTATATATGGAGCAACCTGATGATTACAAACAAGATGGAGATAAACTAGTTTGCAAACTCAACAAAGAAATTATGGTCTCAAACAAGCACCAATGGTGTGGTTTGAAAAATTAAAGACCACATTAGTAAAACTTGGCTTCAATCACACAAAATTTGATAACTCCTTGTTTACCAAATATATAAAAAATATTGTTATATATGTTCTAATATATGTGGATGATATTATTGTGACAGGAAATGACAACAATCAGATTAGAAATCTTATTCATCAACTAAACAAGGAGTTATCTATTAAAGATCTTGGAGACCTACATTACTTCCTAGGAATTGAGGTCAAGAGATTGTCAAACTCAGTTATTCAATTAAGTCAAAGGAAATACATATCTGAAATTCTTATCGAAACTAAGATGAATGAAGCAAACAGTCTACTTACACCAATGACAACCAACCTACACTTATCAAAGGACAGAGGTGAACCAATCACAGATGCAAGGCAATATGGAAGTACAGTTGGAGCATTACAATATGCAACAATAACAAGGACAGAAATTACATATAGTGTAAATAAAGTTTCCCAATTCATGCAAAATCCTCTAGACGAACAATGGAGAGCAGTAAAAAGAATTTTAAGATACATAAAGAGTACAATGGATCATTGTTTAACTCTTAGAAATTGTACTAATTTAAATTTATTTGGCTTTGAGATGCTGACTGGCAACAGACCTAGATGATTGCAGATCAACATCTAGTTATTGGATCTATCTAGGAATCAATGCAGTGTCATGGTGTTCTAAAAAGCAAGCAACTGTTTACAGATCTAGTACAGAAGCCAAGTAGGAGTGTTGCAAATACAACAGTAGAAATGATGTGGATCATGTCATTATTAAGCGAGCTAAAAATTACTATAAAAAACAAGGCTACAATTTGGTGTGATAATTTAAGCACCGTGTCATTAATAGCAAATCCAATTCTATACTCCAGAACCAAGCATATAGAATTGGACATGTACTTTGTCAGAGAACAGGTTCTTAAAGGAACAATCGAAGTAAATCACTTATGGAGCACTTACCAGAGAGCAGACGTCCTCACCAAAGCCTTGTCAGCTAAGAACTTCTTGCGTTTGAAGCAGGAACTATTTGTTGAAGACTTCAGCCATCAAAATACTAAAACCCTAGATCCGAATAAATTCGAATCTAGGGATAGAATCAATCATTGAAGCCTCAATTCATGCCATCTCTCTAAATATTGAAGTCTCACTTGTTGAATATGCGAATATATGATTTTTGTTTGATGATAATAAACATATATATATTCATTTAAATGTATTTGTTAATGTACTATTTTATTTTCACAGATTAAATAAATATCTGCTGAATAAAATAAATAACACAGAATTTAAATTCAAACAGATATTTTATTCAAACAAATATTTATTACAATTTTTTGAATAGTACAAATTTAAGCTCTCACTATATACACAATTTTCAAACAATACAATTTTGATCACCTCACAATTTTTCATTTACAAATGCACCTCACTACATTTCACTCATTCACTCGTATTTATCTTCAACTCTATTCCAGATTGAATACAACATTTGAGCTATCTGCAAAAATATACACTGATGCGGTAAAATTGAAAATGAAATATTTTTGCAGTGTAAAATAAAATGTATTTTGAAAATGTTATTTGTCTCAGTTATTTGGGTTGTTCGTCATCATTTAATTCTGAATTCATCAAACACGAACAGCTTCTGACATGCACAGTGTATCACTGTACATGCCACAAGGCCGTGCACACCGATATACACTTGATAAAATTACAGGGACAGGTAAGCACAAGGTCAAACCCAAATTAAAAGCCGGGTTCAACTCAAGTGAAATACAAATAAAAATCATGACACGAGCACAAGGTCAAACTCGAGCTTTAAAACTGGATTCAACACAGGTGCAATCCAAAAATACAAGTTCAAGAAAATGGTCAAGACGACTAAAACAAGTTTCGACCAAAAAGTTCAGTGCTATGCACATAAACAACTCAGTACAAATGAAACAACATTGCAAGAAGGCCTCGACATCAAATAACAAACTGGTCAGTTGTCAAGACCCGCAAATCCGTACTCCATGATTAAACCCTAAATTCCATTGATTAACTCAAGATGCACGGAAATACGAACCCTGAGGGGTTTAAGAAAAAGAAATAGAAGAAAAGATAGAAGAAGAAAGAGAGGAGAAGAGAAAGAACAGAACAACATCAGAAGCAGAAACAATATCAGAATCTTACACATCGCAGCGGAACAATATATAATAAATAAACACTAGTCTTTTAAAACAAAGAGCTATATCAGTTTATACATACATCAATCATCAGAGTCAATATACAACTCAATACAACAAAAAATGGACAGTTATATAAACTTGTCCTCATACAGAATACACAGCGGAATAAATACTATCAGATACAAATACTACGTCTCGCCATCCAGCTTGCTTCCAAAACTCCAGAATATCCAGAATATCCTGATAACCTAACTCTAGACTGCCCGTGTGGAAATTGGTGGGCACCCAGAGTTTAGAAGGGAACAATAAACTCCGAGTCAGTCATGGTGACTGGTGTGAGATCGTAAAACAATTATTTTTCACAAGGAAAATAAAACAAATTCGCAATGCTTTTGGAAAATGAAACTACCATAAGACCTCCCACCACACACACAATGCAAACGCAGAATTGGAGGAGATTTCTTCTTATGATAGTCAAAGATGCTTACTACGCAAAATCAAATTCTTTTTGATATTATTATTAGTGCATAGTGTAGAAATCATTTCGAAAGTATAATATTAATCTTAGCCAACATACGACCAGTATCGTATGCCTACTATAGCTACCATCTAAACAGTGGTGACCACCGTACGTAAATGGCAGGTTCTACAACTAATACCGTACAAAGTTCGTATTGGAGTTTGGATTTCCAACAAATGGTCAGGCTAAGGAACTTCCTATGCCACGATGGGTACGTCCCTGGAATAGACGACCCGAGAAATAACCTAACATTACGGTTAGATCTCTGCCAACACAAGGCCGGGTTACCTCTGCAAAAATAGGTAACTACTAACACGCGTATGTCATCCCCCGATCGTAACCGATCTTCCCGAGGATCCCCGATTTCCAACAAACCACATCAAAATAATAATGCAGCAACCACATAGGTTAAGTATCTGGGCTCCATACCATGATACCACCTCTATCCAGAAGGAATGACATACACTAAGGGGCGCTACTCCCTAGAACCTTGCTGCATCCTTCCTGTTTTGACCATTTCCGGGGTGTGAGGCTCGACGAAGTCTCGTCCACAAAGCTACGCTTCTCAAAAAGCCATGCTTCGGGTCAAACAAATGATCAACCTATGATCACAAAGATATAAGATCAAACAAATGATCATATCGCAAATGATCAAACACTGATCATTTCACAGCAACACTCAGTATGCCACGTTACCAAATTGGGAATATATCGCTGATAAATTTCAACTACATAACCTCTGAGCTCGTACGTCTCAGAGAAGGGTGTTAAGCTAAGAGAGTAAATTCTCCGCCACCAATAGAAATGTATTTGAAAGAAATCAGCTTTATACCTCAATTTGTAACGTTAGACACACAATCCATACAAGTCTGTTCCGGGATCGAACAGAACCGAAGGCACTTCTCACGAAGCCCTTGCACATCCGGATAAATTTCTAATCACGTCCGGACTTCCCGTCACTAAGGGTGATAAAACCTCTAAACCGAAGATCAGCCGATGTAGAGTAACTCGACGGTAATCCTTCCGTTTTCAAAAATATCCGGTCTTCAACACCGGTCTTCGAATGCAATTCATAACGACGTATCACATATTCGGAATGGGTTATACGACCCCATGGTCCTTTCCCGATTAACCCGAATAGTGAGCGATTTTTCAAAAATAAGTGTGGCATTCAATTTCATCCAATTTACAACAAATACCATTCAAGGTAATTATTGATAGTCGGTTATTTAACTATCAATAAAGATGCGCGACATCATCAGATTCCAAATAATTTTCCAAATTATTTATTCTTCCAAAATATCTTTACTAGATATAAAATTTCCACACTTCAAAAATAAATCAACGTTTATTTTTCTAAAAAAATTCCCCTTTCTTTTATAAATTCCATATGAATTTATATCTTCAAAATATCTACTGATATACGATTTTCAAATCGATTTCAATACTCAATTTCAATTTATCTTTAAGAAGATAAATTCTCAAAAAAAACATTTCATTTCATTTTTGAAAAGCAATTTCACACTTATTTAAAAATAAGTAATTCACAAATCTATTTATTTTCAACATTTGAAAATATTCGTTATACTTAAATCAAAATTAAGTATACATTTCATTCTTTAAGGAAATCACTTACTATAATAACATCTAATTGAGTCAAAACGAATGTTACGTAAAACATCGTTACGACGACTCAAAATCACTAGTATAGGGATTCGAAAATAAGATAGATATATATATCCCAATACTAGACAAAAACATTTCCTTTCGGAAATCATTTACTATAACAACAGTGTTATAGTCCACCATTTCCTTATTTCTCGAAAACGTCTATTTCAACAATGAATGTTGAAATCTATGATTTCGATAGTTCACACGTTTTAAAACATCTTTTAAAACAATTAACTTCATTTATAATATCGCTTTGCCAAACATAACCATTTTTTTTCAATAATATATTCACTGTCCAAAATCGTGAATATACTTCAATAACCAAATTTCAATCTCTTCTACACATTTATTTCAAAAATTATCCACTGTCCAAAATCGTGGATAAAATTTCCTTAATAACCTTCTATATTCAATTCATCAAATTTGATTGATTTTCGAATTTATAAAACAACGTTTATAAATTCTATTTCTATTTTGTAACAACTTCAATTTAATAAATCCCCTTTTTTTTTAACAATTCGATTCATAACTCAAATCTTATACCAACAATCCATATTATAAGTTAAATACTTATAATCCCTTTATTTTACCAAAACATTTCCATTTATAAGTTCATAATTTATAAATTCCATTTATTTATAAATTCTTAAAAATTCATTTTAACGCTTATAAAAAACTCGTTTTATAATACCAACATTTTAAAGTTATAAATATCAATTTTGTACATCTTTTACATACATCATTTTTAATAATTCACAAATTCCAATTAAAACCATTTTATAAATTTCTTAACTATTTATTTCAAAAGAAATTACCTTTTGGTTATAATTCACAAATCTTAACTTTTATAACTTTAAAGTTTGAACGTTTATTTATTAATTCAAAAATTAAATAAAACGTCTACTTTCAAAAATCACTTTAAAATCCTTTTAAAGTAAAAGTCGTTATTTTTAAACTTCAAAACTGAATCCGATGATGCAACAGCACCAATTAGTCAATCACAACAACCAACATCATATATCAATATGATAACAGAATATACATCAATATCTGTAAATAAATAAATAAATACTGGTGAGGAATCCAGTTGGATCCCTCCAACCTGTTTCCCTGCATCCACAGATGTTAGCACAATACCAATTCCACTTCGAGGTGGAATTTCGCGGTATATGGGTTTTATAAAAAATCATCCGCTTACTAACGGCGCAATAGGGTCTCATCCGCTATACGAGGCGGGAAATCAATCAATCCAATATATACATATGCCAATATGTATATATTGCTATATATATAGATATATCCTACTATATCTAATATCACATCCAATAGCAATCAAATCAATAACTGAAAAATCAAATTTCATTTGAGTGAGAAAAATCTCACCTTAGCTTTTATTTGCAATCCAATTTCCATTCTAGTTTATTTCTCCATTTCAGACCTTGTATAAACATTTTATACAATTTATTAATATTTGAACAATCGAATAAATCAATTACCGTTAAATAGTTAAATTAACTGATAGTTTTTATTTAAACCAATTCTCCTTTAAATAAATTTATTTAACTAATGATTTAAATTTAAAACTAAATTTTTCTTTAATAAAATATTTTCTAGTTACCAAAAATAATTATATAAGTTAACAAAAAAATTTATCCATTATAATTTATCGTCTAAAAATTTTCTTTTTAATTTAACTTATAAATTTTCCATTTTTTTTTAAAATATCCTTCAACGACTAAAATAAATTTAATAAGTTAATTTAATTATCTATTCACCAAATTCATTATTTAAAGTAAACTAAAAATTTTTATACTTATTATTTTTTTTTCTTCTGAAACTGCTTCAAATTTTCAAACGAACTTCCTATATATTTTTCAAAGCTTATTTATACATATGTACAAAATTTTCTGTTTAACTATATAAATTCATATACCTATCTATATATCTTTAGATTTCAAAACAATTATGTTTAAAAATTTATATATATACTTACTTGAACTCAACGGTATTATTTTATTTTATTTTTTTGTTTTACTACAAACTGCATAAATACTTAACTGTTTAAAATTTTAGTTAAAATGATCCACTAATTCCCTGAATTAAACTAATCACTTATCAACAATTTAATTATCCTTACTGTTTTAAAAATCAAAACTTCAAATTCAACGTCTGTATAACTGACAGAAATTGCCCACACGACTGCGACCCCGCTTGCGCCTCCCCACGAGATCGTGCTATCACCCAGGACCACCTGCCTTCGCCACACTCACGCGAGCCTCGCCATCGAGATCGGAGTCGCCTGCCTTCGAGCTTCGTGCCCCTTCCAGTCGCGACCCCACGTTGCTCCACCATGAACTCGATGTTGACCACGCCATCGATACAAACTCCAAGCCCTAGAGATGCCAGCCTCGACTTCAACCTGTACGCGAGTGGTCGCGCACCCCGATTTGACAACTGCTGCCCCCATCACCTTCGAACCCATCGCGAACCCACGATGCTAGAAGAGAAGGACGAGGGAGCTCGATTCAATTTCAGTTATTTTGAATTCTTCCCAGGCCGGTCGCCATTTTCGTGATTTCGTGAATGAATTAGGGGAAGAGATGAGCTCGTTCGATTTAAATTGAAATGGAAATGAGTGCTTTGAAATATTGAGGAAGAAGTTCAGCCCTTGGTGATTTCGAACGAAAGAAGGATTTTAAAATTTTGAAGTTTCGGCCATTGCTGTTTGTTTTTGTTCTGATATTTACTTTAATTTGAACGAAATGATTTCTCGCGTGAGGTATAAACGAGATGAAGGGGAGACAAGAGGAGACAAGACGCGATGTTTTTCAGAGTATAGGGTGGCTTGCGTGCTTTCAGGGAACGAGGTGATGTTTTGTATGCTGATGTGAAATTAAATTTTCGATTTAAACTTCAGTGCGTTTACTTACCGTACGCTCACATAACAACCCTGAAAAATACGAAATTGGAAATCCGACAATAATCCAATATTATGAACCCAATGGAACTGGTTTCGTCGAATTCCGAGACTGCGCCTCGGACGGCTATTTTTTAAATATTGATTCGAACAATATAATTCAAAACCGACCAAATCAATTTCAAACTCAATTCTGAATCTTCGATTATCTTCAATATTATCAATATGAATTTTACACGCCTTTGAAATATTTTTAATCGGCTTAAAACTGAAGATTCAAATTTTTATTCAAAATTCACTAGATTAACTTTATAATTTAATCGCCAAATTCAAAGTTATATTGGGGATTCAAATTAAATCATCGTTCAAATATTTAAAATTAATCAAATATTTTCAATTAAATTTGTTCAAAATTCTGGGTCGTTACAAACTTCCCTCCTTAAAAGAATTTCGTCCTCGAAATTACAAGTTAGGAAAAATGGTCCTTAACTCGTCTACTATTTTTCACAATCCAATAGTTTTATCAATTTTATCAAAACAAATCTTTCTATTATTCGTTATCATTTCAACTAGTTTTTCAACTTCAATTGTAAGTTTCAAACAACATTGTTTAACTTCTCAATTCAAATTTAAATTCAAATTTTAAACTTCCAAATTTTCTCAAAATTTTTCTAACACCCTAAATTTCCGAAAAATTTCGCCAGCGTCTCCTTTGCGCGGCTAATACGGTACGACTACAAAACGTCCCTACGGACTCTCAAATTTCAAAAAGAAAAGAAAAAAACCAAGAGGCTAAACGAGAAATCATCAAATCTCATATCGAAATTTAAAATACATACCTTTTTGTCGAGCAATTCAAATTTATCTTTGAAATCAAAATTCCCAATTCCTTTATACACCTGTATATCCTACTAGCCATAATATCTAGTTATACTATTCAAACTATTTTGCACATTCAATTACAAAATTTTCCATATAAACTGTTTATATATCTCTAATTCACTATTGAAGTTACATATTCAATTTCGTTCAATCTTGCATTCAAATTTCTATTCGAATTCAATTTTATCTTCTTGGAATTCCATTTTCATTTATAAATTCATTTACAATTTATATTCAACATTTTATTCATATATGAATTCATTTCCTTATGCTTCCAATTCATATTTAAAATTTCATTCGTTAAATGAATTTTTATTTAAACTTTAATCTTTACAAGTTATCAACTTCATAATATTTCATAAATATTTTTATATAGTATTCCAGAGTCTTACCATCATTTCAAAGCCATTTTTGAAAACAATTCAAATCATTCTTTGAATTTCAAAAACCAAACCCAATTTTCCAAACAACTTTCATTTTAAAACAATTTGGCAACAATTTCTCTTTTGGAAACCCGAAAATGAACACCGATAGTGTCGCGATCACCAATCGGAATTATTTTCCAGCGACCGAAAAGAGTTTAGAGCTTTTATCTTTCCAAAATACTTTTCAAAACCTTTGAAATTCATTTTCAAATCAAAAAGAAATTAAACTTTCCAAATTTCCAAAATTTTCAAGTTCCTTTCAAAACATTTCCAAAAACTTCTCTGGAATTCCGTTTTTAAATTACAATTCACATTTATAATTTATTCTTACATTTCATTTGTATATGAATTTATTTCTTAACTTTGGAGTTTCGATTCCAATTTCTTATTTACTTTCAATGATAATAGATTAATATTATTACTTCTAACAACCATGCAACCATATACTATAGTAATTCATAGAAAAACATTTTTTTTTTATATATACAAAAATAGTTTTGGGCAAAATTATCTCATTCACCCTATTCAAAAACAATACTGTGCCGAATTGTTCTATTCGAGTGTTTAGAAACCCCTTCGATACAGTTTTGCAGACTGTGCCGACGAAGGTTCATATGCCACTCAATAAACCAATCATCACAATACAAAACAATTTTATATTCAAATAGCAAATACGCGCTCATATCTATTATTACACTCAAACTCATTCTAGAGTACTACTGACTCTATCTCTAATGAGTAACACCCAACAGAGCAGGGTTGTCGCTTAACCATATGCTCTGATACCACGCTGTCAAGACCCGCAAATCCGTACTCCTTGATTAAACCCTAAATTCCATTGATTAACTCAAGATGCACGGAAATACGAACCCTGAGGGGTTTAAGAAAAAGAAATAGAAGAAAAGATAGAAGAAGAAAGAGAGGAGAAGAGAAAGAACAGAACAACATCAGAAGCAGAAACAATATCAGAATCTTACACATCGCAGCGGAACAATATATAATAAATAAACACTAGTCTTTTAAAACAAAGAGCTATATCAGTTTATACATACATCAATCATCAGAGTCAATATACAACTCAATACAACAAAAAATGGACAGTTATATAAACTTGTCCTCATACAGAATACACAGCGGAATAAATACTATCAGATACAAATACTACGTCTCGCCATCCAGCTTGCTTCCAAAACTCCAGAATATCCAGAATATCCTGATAACCTAACTCTAGACTGTCCGTGTGGAAATTGGTGGGCACCCAGAGTTTAGAAGGGAACAATAAACTCCGAGTCAGTCATGGTGACTGGTGTGAGATCGTAAAATAGTTATTTTTCACAAGGAAAATAAAACAAATTCGCAATGCTTTTGGAAAATGAAACTACCATAAGACCTCCCACCACACACACAATGCAAACGCAGAATTGGAGGAGATTTCTTCTTATGATAGTCAAAGATGCTTACTACGCAAAATCAAATTCTTTTTGATATTATTATTAGTGCATAGTGTAGAAATCATTTCGAAAGTATAATATTAATCTTAGCCAACATACGACCAGTATCGTATGCCTACTATAGCTACCATCTAAACAGTGGTGACCACCATATTCTACAACTAATACCGTACAAAGTTCGTATTGGAGTTTGGATTTCCAACAAATGGTCAGGCTAAGGAACTTCCTATGCCACGATGGGTACGTCCCTGGAATAGACGACCCGAGAAATAACCTAACATTACGGTTAGATCTCTGCCAACACAAGGTCGGGTTACCTCTGCAAAAATAGGTAACTACTGACACGCGTATGTCATCCCCCGACCGTAACCGATCTTCCCGAGGATCCCCGATTTCCAACAAACCACATCAAAATAATAATGCAGCAACCACATAGGTTAAGTATCTGGGCTCCATACCATGATACCACCTCTATCCAGAAGGAATGACATACACTAAGGGGCGCTACTCCCTAGAACCTTGCTGCATCCTTCCTGTTTTGACCATTTCCAGGGTGTGAGGCTCGACGAAGTCTCGTCCACAAAGCTACGCTTCTCAAAAAGCCATGCTTCGGGTCAAACAAATGATCAACCTATGATCACAAAGATATAAGATCAAACAAATGATCATATCGCAAATGATCAAACACTGATCATTTCACAGCAACACTCAGTATGCCACGTTACCAAATTGGGAATATATCGCTGATAAATTTCAACTACATAACCTCTGAGCTCGTACGTCTCAGAGAAGGGTGTTAAGCTAAGAGAATAAATTCTCCGCCACCAACAGAAATGTATTTGAAAGAAATCAGCTTTATACCTCAATTTGTAACGTCAGACACACAATCCATACAAGTCTGTTCCGGGATCGAACAGAACCGAAGGCACTTCTCACGAAGCCCTTGCACATCCGGATAAATTTCTAATCACGTCCGGACTTCCCGTCACTAAGGGTGATAAAACCTCTAAACCGGAGATCAGCCGATGTAGAGTAACTCGACGGTAATCCTTCCGTTTTCAAAAATATCCGGTCTTCAACACCGGTCTTCGAATGCAATTCATAACGACGTATCACATATTCGGAATGGGTTATACGACCCCATGGTCCTTTCCCGGTTAACCCGAATAGTGAGCGATTTTTCAAAAATAAGTGTGGCATTCAATTTCATCCAATTTACAACAAATACCATTCAAGGTAATTATTGATAGTCGGTTATTTAACTATCAATAAAGATGCGCGACATCATCAGATTCCAAATAATTTTCCAAATTATTTATTCTTCTAAAATATCTTTACTAGATATAAAATTTCCACACTTCAAAAATAAATCAACGTTTATTTTTCTAAAACAATTCCCCTTTCTTTTATAAATTCCATATGAATTTATATCTTCAAAATATCTACTGATATACGATTTTCAAATCGATTTCAATACTCAATTTCAATTTATCTTTAAGAAGATAAATTCTCAAAAAAAACATTTCATTTCATTTTTGAAAAGCAATTTCACACTTATTTAAAAATAAGTAATTCACAAATCTATTTATTTTCAACATTTGAAAATATTCGTTATACTTAAATCAAAATTAAGTATACATTTCATTCTTTAAGGAAATCATTTACTATAATAACATCTAATTGAGTCAAAACGAATGTTACGTAAAACATCGTTACGACGACTCAAAATCACTAGTATAGGGATTCGAAAATAAGATAGATATATATATCCCAATACTAGACAAAAACATTTCCTTTCGGAAATCATTTACTATAACAACAGTGTTATAGTCCACCATTTCCTTATTTCTCGAAAATGTCTATTTCAACAATGAATGTTGAAATCTATGATTTCGATAGTTCACACGTTTTAAAACATCTTTTAAAACAATTAACTTCATTTATAATATCGCTTTCCCAAACATAACCATTTTTTTCAATAATATATTCACTGTCCAAAATCGTGAATATACTTCAATAACCAAATTTCAATCTCTTCTACACATTTATTTCAAAAATTATCCACTGTCCAAAATCGTGGATAAAATTTCCTTAATAACCTTCTATATTCAATTCATCAAATTTGATTGATTTTCGAATTTATAAAACAACGTTTATAAATTCTATTTCTATTTTGTAACAACTTCAATTTAATAAATCCCCTTTTTTTTAACAATTCGATTCATAACTCAAATCTTATACCAACAATCCGTATTATAAGTTAAATACTTATAATCCCTTTATTTTACCAAAACATTTCCATTTATAAGTTCATAATTTATAAATTCCATTTATTTATAAATTCTTAAAAATCCATTTTAACGCTTATAAAAAACTCGTTTTATAATACCAACATTTTAAAGTTATAAATATCAATTTTGTACATCTTTTACATACATCGTTTTTAATAATTCACAAATTCCAATTAAAACCATTTTATAAATTTCTTAACTATTTATTTCAAAAGAAATTACCTTTTGGTTATAATTCACAAATCTTAACTTTTATAACTTTAAAGTTTGAACGTTTATTTATTAATTCAAAAATTAAATAAAACGTCTACTTTCAAAAATCACTTTAAAATCCTTTTAAAGTAAAAGTCGTTATTTTTAAACTTCAAAACTGAATCCGATGATGCAACAGCACCAATTAGTCAATCACAACAACCAACATCATATATCAATATGATAACAGAATATACATCAATATCTGTAAATAAATAAATACTGGTGAGGAATCCAGTTGGATCCCTCCAACCTGTTTCCCTGCATCCACAGATGTTAGCACAATACCAATTCCACTTCGAGGTGGAATATCGCGGTATATGGGTTTTATAAAAAATCATCCGCTTACTAACGGCGCAATAGGGTCTCATCCGCTATACGAGGCGGGAAATCAATCAATCCAATATATACATATGCCAATATGTATATATTGCTATATATATAGATATATCCTACTATATCTAATATCACATCCAATAGCAATCAAATCAATAACTGAAAAATCAAATTTCATTTGAGTGAGAAAAATCTCACCTTAGCTTTTATTTGCAACCAATTTCCATTCCAGTTTATTTCTCCATTTCAGACCTTGTATAAACATTTTATACAATTTATTAATATTTGAACAATCGAATAAATCAATTACCGTTAAATAGTTAAATTAACTGATAGTTTTTATTTAAACCAATTCTCCTTTAAATAAATTTATTTAACTAATGATTTAAATTTAAAACTAAATTTTTCTTTAATAAAATATTTCTAGTTACCAAAAATAATTATATAAGTTAACAAAAAAATTATCCATTATAATTTATCGTCTAAAAATTTTCTTTTTAATTTAACTTATAAATTTTCCATTTTTTTAAAAATATCCTTCAACGACTAAAATAAATTTAATTAGTTAATTTAATTATCTATTCGCCAAATTCATTATTTAAAGTAAACTAAAAATTTTTATACTTATTATTTTTTTTTCTTCTGAAACTGCTTCAAATTTTCAAACGAACTTCCTATATATTTTTCAAAGCTTATTTATACATATGTACAAAATTTTCTGTTTAACTATATAAATTCATATACCTATCTATATATCTTTAGATTTCAAAACAATTATGTTTAAAAATTTATATATATACTTACTTGAACTCAACGGTATTATTTTATTTTATTTTTTTGTTTTACTACAAACTGCATAAATACTTAACTGTTTAAAATTTTAGTTAAAATGATCCACTAATTCCCTGAATTAAACTAATCACTTATCAACAATTTAATTATCCTTACTGTTTTAAAAATCAAAACTTCAAATTCAACGTCTGTATACCTGACAGAAATTGCCCACACGACTGCGACCCCGCTTGCGCCTCCCCGCGAGATCGCGCTATCACCCAGGACCACCTGCCTTCGCCACACTCACGCGAGCCTCGCCATCGAGATCGGAGTCGCCTGCCTTCGAGCTTCGTGCCCCTTCCAGTCGCGACCCCGCGTTGCTCCACCATGAACTCGATGTTGACCACGCCATCGATACAAACTCCAAGCCCTAGAGATGCCAGCCTCGACTTCAACCTGTAGGCGAGTGGTCGCGCACCCCGATTTGACAATTGCTGCCCGCATCACCTTTGAACCCATCGCGAACCCACGATGCTAGAAGAGAAGGACGAGAGAGCTCGATTCGATTTCAGTTATTTCGAATTCTTCCCAGGCCGGTCGCCATTTTCGTGATTTCGTGAATGAATTAGGGGAAGAGATGAGCTCGTTCGATTTAAATTGAAATGGAAACGAGTGCTTTGAAATATTGAGGAAGAAGTTCGGCCCTTGGTGATTTCGAACGAAAGAAGGATTTTAAAATTTTGAAGTTTCGGCCATTGCTGTTTGTTTTTGTTCTGATATTTACTTTAATTTGAACGAAATGATTTCTCGCGTGAGGTATAAACAAGATGAAGGGGAGACAAGAGGAGACAAGACGCGATGTTTTTCAGAGTATAGGGTGGCTTGCGTGCTTTCAGGGAACGAGGTGATGTTTTGTATGCTGATGTGAAATTAAATTTTCGATTTAAACTTCAGTGCGTTTACTTACCGTACGCTCACATAACAACCCTGAAAAATACGAAATTGGAAATCCGACAATAATCCAATATTACGAACCCAATGGAACTGGTTTCGTCGAATTCCGAGACTGCGCCTCGGACGGCTATTTTTAAAATATTGATTCGAACAATATAATTCAAAACCGACCAAATCAATTTCAAACTCAATTCTGAATCTTCGATTATCTTCAATATTATCAATATGAATTTTACACGCCTTTGAAATATTTTTAAACGGCTTAAAACTGAAGATTCAAATTTTTATTCAAAATTCACTAGATTAACTTTATAATTTAATCGCCAAATTCAAAGTTATATTGGGGATTCAAATTAAATCATCGTTCAAATATTTAAAATTAATCAAATATTTTCAATTAAATTTGTTCAAAATTCTGGGTTGTTATATCAGTGCAAGTTCAAGTGAAACTACATGAACAAATGTTAATAGGCAAAATGAAGACAACAGTTCTGACCAAATAACAAGGTTCAACTCAATCAATCAAGCTTCAAAAGGAACCAGACTCGAGCAAGTCAAGACCCAACATTTCACAAATACTACAACACAATACATCATAGCAGTATGGAAGCAAGACTACATAAATCAAGCCTCGACCAAAGTTCAACTCCAGCTACCACATGAAATCAGGCAATATCGAGGACAATGCAAGTGCAGACAAGCTACATGATCACTGACCGCATATAAAGCAACAACTCAAGTCAGTGCACATCAACCCAATACAAACTACATGAAGTCAATGCACAAAGATATATATATATATACATATGTATATACACATGTATATACATACATGTAGTGACAGCATAGCAGACTAACCAAGGTAAACAATGCAAGCTCAAATTGAATCATGTACAAGTGTATTCTCAGCAAAGAAATGCAGCAGCAATAAGCAAGGCTCAACAAGTAAAATGTGCACATATATGGTAGACAGCAGCTACAACTCAAATGCAAGCCAACATACAGTATCACTAAAACATGGACAATGAGACCAGAGATGTGTGGATACAAGAAAACTGTACTTACAAGTGACTTCAACAAGTTGATATGCAAACAAAGTATGCAGTGACAACACAAGTGTAGATTCAACAATACATGCATACACACATACAAATGTATGTATGCACATATATGAAGACACACAGAAATAATCAAACAAGTCAATGAAGATTCAGTGAAGCCAGAAACAACAGAGAAGCCGGAGTCATAGCATAAAGTGCACACGAGTTAAAGTCATGAAATAGCAAAATACAAGTGAGTGTATCAAGTCAGAGCTGTGACAAACAAAGTCAAAATATCATCACAAAACTATCATAACCGGAGTCACCAGCAAATCAACGCCGTGATGACCAAGGCAAAAAGAATGAACCAAGTCAAAATCATCAAGCCGTGGTTGTCAAGAAACCCAAGCCGTGAGAATCAAGCAATGAAGTATACGAAATTGAAGAAGTCAGAAATCATCACAATCACTCAAGCAAAATCGAACGGCAAACAAATTATCAGACGAATTTAATTCGAACGTAAATTTAGGGAAATAATCCATATTTAAATCCGGTAACATCATATGCCTAAATCATTCGAGTTCAAGCAATATCATAGTGCATAGAATCTATTAGGAACTCGAATCAAAGTCGAGGGTAATATAAATCGAAAAGGGGACGTACCAAATTCAAAGCATCATTCAACCTCAACGAATTGAAGCAGCCGCAAGCGAAATTCAGCAAAAGGATCAAATCGAAGAATATTTCATCACTGCAATTTCAAGCGGTGCCTTTTACAAAGCCCTAATTTTTTAAGGAACGAACGAGAACGAAGAAGCAAACATTTTTCAAAGAAGAAGTATCGGGTCAAAGAAATAAAAGAGAAAGGGAAACATATGCTTTATCACTTAATCTATTTTTGGGCCGGCTTTATAATTTAGTTAGGCTTTAATATTTAAATTTAGGTTTTTGTTTTTTAAATTGTATTTAATTTTTGTATTCTTCTTTTAAACTTCTGTGTAATTTCTAGTCGTGTGACTAGGGGACAAACTACGTGGCGTAGTTTGAGAATTCGCAACCCAGTGTTTGAGTTGTGGCAAGGTTTTGAGTGTAGAGTTAGGTTAGTCGATAGCGGGTGTCGCGAGTTTACATGTGTAAGCGTCTAACTACAGAATTTCTAGTAGAAACCTTGGGGGCAGCACGTAGGCAGGGTTTTGCCGAAGCTGGGTAAATCTATGTGTTCTATTTCTGCATTTATTATTCTACTATTATCTGTGTTGCTATTATTTTGAGATCTGTGTTGAAATTATTTTATATAAACTTCCGCAATAATTTTTATAATTAATAGTATCACCCTATTCACCCTCCCTCCTCTAGGGTGAAATCGATCCTATAAGTGGTATCGGAGCTACGAACAAAAGCCATTTCTGTTTGATTTTTCAAAAAACCGATTTTTGTTTTAAAAATTTGAATTTTTAAAATGGCTTCTTTTAATAATGCTTTTGCAGAGGGTCAGTCCATAGTTAGACCACCAATGTTCAATGTTGAATATGCTTACTGGAAAAATAGAATGAAATTTTTTCTAAAAACCATTGATGCTTGGAATATTGTTGAGACAGGTTATAGAGCACCAACTATAAAGGTAGATAATCAGAAATTAGATAAACCGATGGATCAATGGACGGAACTTGAAAATAGACTACAAAATGCTAATGCTAAAGCTATGAATTCTATTATATGTTCATTGCATCAATTTGAATTTAATCATGTCTCACATTGTCTAACTACGCAGGAAATATGGCACACACTCGAAGTGACTCATGAAGGAACGTCTCAAGTTAAGGAATCTCGCCTTGCCATGCTGAGTAGCGAATACGAGAATTTCACAATGGCCAAGGAATAAAATGTCAAAGAGATGTACGGACGACTTTCCAATATCATATACAAATCAAAAGCTCTTGGAAAATCATACACAGAGTTGGAAATAGTTCGAAAAATCCTCAAAGTCCTTCCATGGAGTTTTGAAGCAAAAGTCACAGCTATTCAAGAATCAAAGGATTTGAAGCAGATCAAAATTGAAGAACTCATCGGAAATCTCACCACTTATGAGCTAGAAATGAAATTCAAGGAAGAGCGCGAAGGAGGTGATACTCGGAAGAAATCAATAGCTCTTAAAGGAACAACGAAAAGTGATGACGATGACAATGATGATGGAGCAGCTGAGCTGGCACTATTAATAAAGAAATTCAAAAGGTGGAATCACAAATACGGAAATCCAGCTCTAAATCAACAATTGAAAAGCAGAATAGCCAAAGCACTAGACAACTCAGACGAGCAAGAGATCATTTGTCATAAGTCCAACAAACCCGGTCATATCAAGCCCAACTGTCCACAAAATCGATTCAGCCATGGAAAGAAACAGAAAAGGAGAAGTTTTGCAGCCACTTGGGATGAAACGGATGAAGATGATAAAAGCACTGGCAGTGAGAGCGAAAAAGCAGATTTGTGCCTTCGAGGTGATATAACTGACAGTGACGATGATGACGAGCCAAGCGAGGTATCAAAACTTACTCATTCAGAGTTGCTTATATATTTTCATGAAGTAAATGGTTGTTTTGAACGACTTAGGGATAAGTACGCTAAAATTGAATCACAAAGAGATACTTTGATAGAATTAAATAAACAACTTGATCAATTGGTTAAAAACTATCAAATCAAATGCCCTAAGTGTGATAAGTGTCCAACATTCGAAGAAGAGATTAAAAAATCAGAAATTAAAATTAAATCGCTTGAAAATGAAATTCTGATTTTGAAAGAAAGAGAAAACACAAGGAGAGAAAATTCTATTAAAAAGTGCACACAACTATTAAACGAAAATGAATCTCTCCAAACACAAGTCCAACAACTGTCTACGACTTTAGGAAAATTTTCAAAAAGTGAAAGATCGTTAAAAATGCTATTAGGGAAACAAACTGTTAATATAGATAGACAAGGACTTGGATTTAATCAATCTGAACTTGATAGAAGCAAAATTAATCAAGTCAAATCCATGTGCACAATTTGTAGAAAATTTGGACACAATCAAAATAATCGTTGGTATAGACCCAAACACGTGAAAACAATTCCAATTTGGGTTCAAAAAGGCACGAATATAAAATCCCTCAAAGTCAAACAAATTTGGGTGCCGAAAGGAACATATATAAATAGTTTTGGGTCTCCACAAAATTATATTTCAAAATCCGTTGCCACTAACAACCATGGACCTATAAAAACAAATAGGTCACAAAAATATTTTATCGTGTAGGTGTGGTGGCAGGCTAAGGAACAACAATAGCGTCATCTGGATTCTGGTTGTTCCAGACACACAACGGGCGACAAATCAAAGTTCCTTAGCCTAGTATAAAGGTGATAAAATCACAATAGGCAACAACGGAAAATTATCGTAAAGGTAAAATAGGTAATGGTATATTTATTTTGAACGATTATATTAAATGTGATAATCTGCACATTAATCTGAATTAATTCAGCCGGTTATTGATAAAGAAATAACTGATTATTTTGATTCTGACTTATTCAAAATTGTTAACCAATCATCTTTGAACTATTTGTGTGGACTATTGATGATGATTGATGATTACTCTTGATACACATGGATATACTGGTTACTTTACTACTGACACTATGGTCACTATATTTAAACTTGCATGGCTTCAATTCAAGTTCATTTAAAAGCTGTTAAAAAGGATTTTGAGATATTTTATTGCACACTTCATGATCTGGTCTATAACATTCAATTAATGATAATCTTGAGTTGAAGGAAAATTCAGATGCAGATTACACTGGTAATCTAGTTGATAGAAAAATTACTAGTGGAACGTGATTTATGTTGAGACATTCAGTAGCTGCATCATTTTTTTTTCAAAGAAAATATTTGCATATTTTTCACTTGAAATAATTTTCAAATAGCAGACATTTTTCTTAGAAAACCCCTTCTAGAAAATCATTTTTGTTAACCTTGTTCCAGATTAGTTGTTTCAGAAAATTTGATTTTATAATTATTTTTGAAATTGATTTTAAATAACTACATTAACTAATCTGACCCCCTACTAATTATCGAAAAGATAAATAGTGATTGAAAAAGTGATGAGTGTTGATATTAATCATATATTATAACTTGAGGCAGTATAATTAGTAAATTTCTTTAGAATTTTAAACAAGAGTTATAAAAACTTTTTTTTGGTAAAAATTCCATGACCATTTCTATTTCTATCATATTTCTATCGACCATCACTCATCAAAATCCAATATAGTATGTCAATATGTGGTATTTTAATTCGTTTTTCATTTTATTATATTTTTAGCAAATAAAAACATCCAAAGTATTCACTCTCACTTAAAAGTCCTCACGGTTATGCATGGGTGAATTACTTAAAATTTTTGATTATGTGCTTCCATGCTCATTTAAAAGTCCTCACGGTTATGCATGTATGGAACGCATATCGAAATTGATTAATTAAATAGACAAGTTGATTCTAATCCCATTTAAAAGTCCTCACGGTTATGCGTGGTTAGAAGATACTTGAATTCATTTATTTTTTTAAAATTTGGAATACTACTAATCTCATTTAAAAGTCCTAATGGTTATGCATGGTTAGTGGATATTCAAATTCCTGATATAAATATACCACAAATAGACACAACTATATGGTTTTATATGATGACATCATCTCTATCATTCTAAAGTGGAATATGCGTCAAACAAAGTATTTATGATTTTTGTTTGATTTTTTATTGAAATTTAATATTTATACTCGATTGGGAATTAATATTATATTAATGTCTATCACTTTATCTCTATTTTTCTAACACTATTACTCTTTTGCTGATAACAAAAGGGGGAGAGAAAAGTTAAGATTTTGGCAAATAAAGGTCAAATATTTTCTATTTGCATCTAAGCTCTTCTGCATATTTTTATTTACATGCATATATGAAGGGGGGAGTTTTGTGTAGAGAGGGAGCATTCAAATAGGGGGAGCAAATTGAATGATCAAATACATTTAATAAAATCAAAATCTTAAATATATGTTTGTTATCATCAAAAGGGGAAGATTGTTGAATATGCGAATATATGATTTTTGGTGTATGATAATAAACATATATATATATATATTCATTTAAATGAATTTTTTAATGTACTATTTTATTTTCATAGATTAAATAAATATTTGCTGAATAAAATAAATAACACAGAATTTAATTTCAAACAGATATTTTATTCAACCAAATATTTATAACAATTTTTTGAATAGTAAAAATTTGAGCTCTCACTATATACACAATTTTCAAAAAATACAATTTTGATCACATCACAATTTTTCATTTACAAATGCACCTCACTACATTTCACTCATTCACTCATATTTATCTTCAACTCTATTCCAGATTGAATCCAGCATCTGAGCTATCTGCAAAAATATACACTAACGCGGTAAAATTGAAAATGAAATATTTTTGCGGTGTAAAATAAAATGTATTTTGAAAATGTTATTTGCCTCAATTATTTGCGTTGTTCGTCATGATTTAATTCTGAATTCATCAAACACGAACAGCTTGTGACATGCACAGTGTATCACTGTACATGCCACAAGGCCGTGCACACCGATATACACTTGATAAAATTACAGGGACAGGTGAGCACAAGGTCAAACCCAAATTAAAAGCCGGGTTCAACTCAAGTGAAATACAAAGAAAAATCAGGACACGAGCACAAGGTCAAACACGAGCTTTAAAACTGGATTCAACACAGGTGCAGTCCAAAAATACAAGTTCAAGAAAATGGTCAAGACAACTAAAACAAGTGTCGACCAAAAAGTTCAGTGCTATGCACATAAACAACTCAGTACAAATGAAACAACATTGCAAGAAGGCCTCGACATCAAATAACAAACTGGTCAGTGCAAGTTCAAGCGAAACTACATGAACAAATGTTAATAGGCAAAACGAAGACAACAGTTCTGACAAAATAACAAGGTTCAACTCAATCAATCAAGCTTTAAAACGAACCTGACTTGAGCAAGTCAAGACCCAACATTTCACAAATACTACAACACAATACATCATAGCAGTATGGAAGCAAGACTACATAAATCAAGCCTCGACCAAAGTTCAACTCCAGCTACCACATGAAATCATGCAATATCGAGGACAATGCAAGTGCAGACAAGCTACATGATCACTGACCGCATATAAAGCAACAACTCAAGTCAGTGCACATCAACCCAATACAAACTACATGAAGTCAATGCACAAACATATATATACATATGTATATACACATGTATATACATACATGTAGTGACAGCATAGCAGACTAACCAAGGTAAACAATGCAAGCTCAAATTGAATCATGTACAAGTGTAGTCTCAACAAAGAAATGCAGCAGCAATAAGCAAGGCTCAACAGGTAAAATGTGCACATATATGGTAGACAGCAGCTACAACTCAAATGCAAGCCAACATACAGTATCACTAAAACATGGACAATGAGACCAGAGATGTGTGGATACAAGAAAACTGTAATTGCAAGTGACTTCAACAAGTTGATATGCAAACAAAGTATGCAGTGACAACACAAGTGTAGATTCAACAATACATGCATACACACATACAAATGTATGTATGCACATATATGAAGACACACAGAAATAATCAAATAGGTCAATGAAGATTCAGTGAAGCCAGAAACAACAGAGAAGCCGAAGTCATAGCATAAAGTGCACACGAGTTCAAGTCATGAAACAACAAAATACAAGTGAGTGTATTAAGTCAGAGCTGTGACAAACAAGGTCAAAATATCATCACAAAACTATCATAACCGGAGTCACCAGAAAATCAACGCCGTGATGACCAAGGCAAAAAGAACGAACCAAGTCAAAATCATCAAGCCGTGGTTGTCAAGAAACCCAAGCCGTGAGAATCAAGCAACGAAGTATACAAAATTGAAGAAGTCAGAAATCATCACAATCACTCAAGCAAAATCGAACGGCAAACAAATTATCAGACGAATTCAATTCGAACTTACATTTAGGGAAATAAACCCTATTTAAATCTGGTAACATCATAGGCTTAAATCATTCGAGTTCAAGCAATATCACAGTGCATAGAATCAATTAGGAACTCGAATCAAAGTCGAGGGTAATATAAATCGAAAAGGGGACGTACCAAATTCAAAGCATCATTCAACCTCAATGAATTGAAGCACCCGCAAGCAACATTCAGCAAAAGGATCAAATCGAAGAATATTTCATCACTGCAATTTCAAGCGGCGCCTTTTACAAAGCCCTAATTTTTTTTGAGGAACGAACGAGAACGAAGAAGCAAACATTTTCCAAAGAAGAAGTATCGGGCCGAAGAAATAAAAGAGAAAGGGAAACATATGCTTTATCACTTAATCTATTTTTGGGCCGGCTTTATAATTTAGTTGGGCTTTAATGTTTAAATTTAGGGTTTTGTTTTTTAAATTGTATTTAATTTTTGTATTCTTCTTTTAAACTTCTGTGTAATTTCTAGTCGTGTGACTAGGGGACAAACTACGTGGCGTAGTTTGAGAATTCGCAACTCAGTGCCTGAGTTGTGGCTAGGTTTTGAGCATAGAGTTAGGTTAGTCGATAGCGGGTGTCGTGAGTTTATGTGTGTAAGCGTCTGACTACATTATTTCTAGTAGAAACCTTGGGGTCAGCACGTAGGCAAGGTTTTGCCGAAGCTGGGTAAATCTGTGTGTTCTATTTCTGCATTTATTATTCTGCTATTATTTGTGCTGCTATTATTCTGAGATCTGTGTTGAAATTATTTTATATAAACTTCCGAAATAATTTTTATAATTAATAGTATCGCCTTATTCACCCCCCCCCCCCTTTAGGGTGAAATCGATCCTACATCACTAAGAAATCGAAGCAGTCGAGGGTCTCTGTTGGCAGAATATCAAAACCCTAGATTCGAATCTAGGGCCAGATCTGGTTGTTTAAAGTCTTGATTCTCTTCATTTCTCAAAGATTGAAGCTTCACTGACCAATCTCCTTAAAATTTGAAGCATAAAATACTTGGTAGAGAAGCTCAGCAAATCTGTTGCCTAATTCATCTCACTAATGTATCAGAGAAGCTCAAGAGATCAAAAGCTCAGATCTTTCTTTGTAGATCTGCATGATTTCTCAAAAAAAATCAAAGTTTACTCAAGTGGAGGCGGAAACCCTAGTGCCATTTAAGGGGAGATATTAGAAATATCGAATAGAAATGAGCAGTCGAATGTAATAAGGGAAAAGTATATTGTGTCATTATATCAGATATTGGTTCATGGGCCTGAACATATGTAACCGGCCCAACTCTGTTTTTATTTTTTTTCTGAATCCAGACTGTATAAATAGCAAAGCACTGTAAACATTTCAGTATTTAATACAACAACTATTCTCTTGCATTTTATCATTCAAAATCTTTATCTTCATCAATTTCTAATAGTTGTGTCTTGCGCATCCCAGGTTGTTTGGTTGTGAAGATTACTTCATGAGTTGCAGCAGTCGCAGATTTTTCCAACGTTGATTTTATATGACAACAGATCTGCTATTGCTCTCACAAAAAATCCACTGTTTCTTGGCAAGAGCAAGCACATTGATATCAAGGTTCATTATATCTATGAGTTGGTTAAACAATCTGAAATTCAGATGGAGTTTTGTCGGTCCGAGGAGCAAGTTGCTGACATCCTCACCAAGCCATTACTGCTGAAGCTTTCTATACTTTGAAGAAGAAGATGGAAGTTTGTAGGTTTGACAGTTTCAGTTTAAGAGGTACTGTTAGAGTTTAAAATAAACTCAAACTGGAGACAAATTTCTATTTGTTTCATTTCTTTGTTTTGTTTCAATTGTATTAAATAAGTATAGTTGTATCGGTCTTTAGGCATGTGTTTTAAATTATGGCATGGTGTTGTTTGTGCCACAAAACTAGGAGAACTTTCAGCTCAGTCTTTGTTGTTTTCAAGTAGTAGAAGATTAAAAAAAGGGTTTTTAAGTTGTTTTTTTTATACTGAGAATATTAATTCTTGAGTGCTAATATTCTACAAAAAGCCATTGGTTCTAGTATTGAGTTGGGTTCATGGACTTTGTAGTCCTACTTATGATTGTATGTTTCAATTGTCGGAGTTGAGGCCATCTGAAAACGATAAGTGGGCATCTGATAATGGGTCTGTGACACTAGTTCGTTCGTTTTGGAAAGACGAGTTTACTTTCTTTTTCTTTGGACCGAAAGACGGAGATACTAAATATGACCGGATCCTTTTGTCCTTGGGAACTTCCTTTCAAATTTCCTTTGAGTTGTGATTTGGGTAGAAAGTTAATGAAAAATTTCCATTCTAGTAGTTTAGAGTTGGTTAATAAAGAGGATGTGGTTTTGGGATTTTTGATTGCCTCTAAAAAATATGTAGACGTGAAATTAGAATGTGAAGGATTTTCTTTGGTTAGGTATATGATGTCAGGTAAACTTAAGGTACAACACTATTATGCTACATGGGATCATGTTAATGAGAAGTCAAATAACAAGCCAGATAAGTTGTCTATGGTCAGCAAATCTAATGAGAAGAAACATGGATCATCTCCGCAGTTTCATTTTCATTTTTTAAATGTAAGGCGCCTCCATGAATACATGAATGGTTCCTTGTTGAGTAGAATGGTGTTGAACAAGGATAAGTTGAACGAATACTTAAAAAAATTCCCATGGATTATATTGTGAAGCTCACAAGTATGAAACTTGAATCATCTACCACTTTAATCGATACAAGTATAAACGAGGCTACAATTCTTACTAGTATATTTGAAATTACAATGCGTAACATGCTGAATAATTTAGAGTCAAATTTTTTACCACTAGCATTTTCCAAGTATTCTTTACTTATCAGACACGATCACAGAACCATATCCACATTATTATAAGTACCTAAATGTTTGCCTCACCATAGTTATATACCATTTTTTATGGGAGAACCTTTGGGTACCGACGAGAAACATTTGATGAAAATTTCACAAACGAATGATGCTTTTGTTGGGCCTGTATTGCCTGTTCCCGTTCTTCTTTTACATCACTTGATAGCTAATTATTTGAGTTCTTCTAGTGTAATGGGAGAAAAAACGATGACTTGGTACTACAGCATTGCAAAACTAACACGGGAGAAATTGTATCCTAAAACATTACCTGTTGGTCCTCGAAAGCTAGAAAATGAAAAGTACACAAAAAGTAATTCTGCCTCAGACTAAGAATTCACTTGAGGATGAAAAAGTTCTCGGCTTTATTCGTGGTATTGCCAACAAAACATATTTTTACTAATTCTTGCACTGAAAAAGATAAGTTAGACATGTTTGATCAATTAGATCTTTATAAGTTAATAATGAATGAATAGTTTTTGACCCATTCTTTTATATCAAGGGTTTCAGGGGAAATATTGTCTCCTCATATTACAACTGTATTATTGCCGAACATTATATAAGGCATTGTAATTGTACAGACTGTATAATTCAATAAAAGATCATTTCTCTTTTACATTTTCTTACAAACACAATTCACTCAGAAAATCTAACCTGGTATCAGAGCATCCAAGCCTCACGGCAATCAAACAACTCGCCAAAGAGTTCATCAGATCTCAGTTCATCATTTGAACAAACATTGGCTGTGTTTTGTTTCTTTTTCTCATCAGATTCAGAATCATCATCTGAGAAAGGCTAAGATCAAGAAAGATTCATCATCAAATCATCTAAACCTCGGGCTGTGCATGTTAAGGGATCCAGCCACCCATTTTTGTTCGTTCTAGCAATCAAGAAACTCATTTTTCATCAATGGGAGACGAGAACAATGACTCATCTGGCAATTCATCTACAACGGAACCACAGATTACTGATCAACTACCAAAAGCACCTGTAGATGATTTAATCAAGACAATTATAAGTCCACAAAGTCAATTAATTACTGCTCATCTAGATGATAGTAACTACTTGCTATGGAAGTATCAAGTGAAGACAGCAATCAGAGGGTATGGCCTAGAGGAATACATTCTTGGTACACTAACTATACCACCCAAATTTATTGCAGATAGTCAGGGAAAACTTGTAAGCAACGAAGAATATATTGTGCAACAAAGGCAAGATCATCTATTGAGTTCTTGGTTATTATCCCCAATAAGCACTGATTTGTTACCATAAATCATTGGTTGTAAAACATCAAGTGAAATCTGGATGACAATTGAACAGAAATTCAATTCTCAGTCTGCAGCAAAGATCATGCACTACAAGAGGCAGATGAAAAATCTAAGAAAGGTTGATATGTCAATGAAAGACTACTTAAACAAAATCAAAGGCTACTATGACTTATTAGAAGCAGCAGGTCATAAGATATCTGATACTGAATAGATGTTGACTATTATGAATGGTTTAGATGGAGATTATTATAGAATATTCTACTATATGATTTTTGTTTGATGATAATAAACATATATATATATATATTCATTTAAATGTATTTGTTATTGTACTATTTTATTTTTCACATAATTAAATAAATATTTGTTGAATAAAATAAATAACTCAGAATTCATATTCAAACAAATATTTTATTACAAATTCGAATAGTACAAATTTGAGCCCTCACTACATATATACATTTTCAACTACATTACAATCCTGATTGCAACACAAAGTTTAATTTACATATCACTCCTCTCTACATATTCACTCAACTCTCGTATTTTTAACTTCAACTTTGTTCCAGCTTGAATCCAACGTCTGAGCTATCTGCAAAATAAACACTAACGCAGTAAAATTGAAAAAGAAAATATTTTGCAGTGCAAATTAAAGTGCGTGTTTTGAAAATGTAATTTGCCTTAGTTATTTAAGTTGTTTGTCATCATTTATTTTGAATTCCTCTATACAAACAACTTGTGACATGCACAGTGTATCACTGTACATGCCACAAGGCCATGCACACCGATGTACACTTGATAAACTGTAGGGACAGGTGAGCACAAGGTCAAACCCGAGCCATAGCTGGATTCAACTCACGAGCAACAGAAAACACAAGCATGGATGGTCGAGCTACAGATATATCAAAATCAAGATCAACATGAATGAAAATCCACATGTGAAAACAGGTCCAACCAACACTAACCAGACCATGCTAACAAGTCCTCATGCATACAACATTTGGAACCATTTCAACTCAACAAAGCATCAGATCAAACATTAATGTTCAAGATAGCACAAAGACTCCATCAACATTTGGCTTCAAATTCACTCGAACCAGAATGGACTCAACCATAACAAAGACATCATGTGACACATAACAGTTACAATATGAACTCAAGGAACAAGAACACATACATACAACATGAAGACCAACTCAGACCATACATAAAGAAGAACAGGCCCAGACTACAAGACCACATGATACTACAGCTACCGGAGTTCATCGGTTCAGAGATGACAGCAGAGCAACAAGTAAATGGCATGAACTCAATGAGTCAAATGGACTAAGTGCATTTCAGTTCATCATAAAACAAGCAGACTGTATGCATGAAGACACAACTCAGTTGAACAAAAGAGAGATAACACAGCAGTGGTTGGAGCAGAGCAGACATGCTACATGCAAACTAGAGGATTGCAACCAAGACTAGACCAGAGGCACACAATGGAACAAGACAGTGAACAGTGAAATGGAACCAAGTCACATGAACATGTACACACTAGCTCAACAAATAGGGTAACCCAGAAAACACAAAAGAGCATATGCATTAGAGCATGTATGCATATATGCATACACACATCTGTTCAGATATGGGGTATAACCATAGCATATCACATATGGTCAGAGAACACAACGAACTGTTTGAAACAGAAAGTAAACATATCAAGTATTCAGGTATGGGGACCAACCACACTGGACATGAAACAAAACCAATGCACAAACAACAAATCTAGACCAGAGAAATGAAATAACAAAACCAGACATGTACAAGCTACATTCAGACAGGTGGATGGTCAGAGCAAGTCATTCAGAGGAAAATAGTGTATAGAACCATAAAATGACTCGAAGCAATGCAATCACAGACCAGACTCAAGAGGAACCACAAAACTCAACACAGTAGAGACATCAAGCCAACCAAATGAATAGGCATAAAAATCATACACATATATACATACATGTATGTATATACATGCATTTATGGTTACAGTAATCATAGTTGCTAGTCACAGTTCAAATAATATCGACAATGAATTTCAAAATGAACAAGTCAGAGCAAAAAGGAATTGAACAAGTCGAAGTTAGATTTATCTCAAAAATTCACGATGCCAAAGTCATAGCAGAAAACTACGGAACCAAAATTCAAACACATCAGGGAAAAGAAGGAATCGACTAAAGCAAGTCAATAATGAACAAGTCAGAGTAATCACCAGCATCCAATCAAAATCGAAAGGCCGAACAAAATTTTCATAAAGAATTCAAACAGTATATACAAACGTACATTTTGGGATTTCATCCCTATATGACCTGGTTGCATCATCGGCAATTAAGTGTTCGAGTTAAAAGCAAAATAAAATCACAGAGCCAAGTTTCAAATTAAATCCCACATCAATAACTCGAATCGAGTTCAAGCATATCAACAAGAGTAAATAAAGGAAATCGCATACCAGTATTATTCAATTCGAACTCGACAAATGGAAGCAGCCGAGTGAATTCAAAGCAAGGTGATCGATCGACAAAGCAGTCAATGCGAAAACAACTCTTCAATCGATCAATTGGAATCGGCGGCTTCAATTTCCAAAAACCCTAATTATTGGAGAAGGAACGAAAAAAGAATCGGCCAAAGTTTTGAATAGAGAAAAGAAATAAAAGGGGAACATTTTTATTTTGGCCGGCTCTATTTTATTTTGGGCTAAAATTTTATATATGGTTTTGTGTTTCTGTTTTATTTGTAATTTTCTTAAAAAAATTTGTGTGAATTCTAGTCGTGTGACTAGGGACGAACTACAGTGGTGTAGTTCGAGAATTCGCAACTCAATGGCTGAGTTGTAGTAGGGTTTTGAGCGTAGAGTTAGGTTAGTCAATAGCGGGTGTCGTAAGTTTACGTGTGTAAGCATCTGACTACTTAATTTCTAGTTGAAATCTTGTGGGTAGTACGTAGGCAGGGTTTTACCGAAGCTGGGTAAATCTGTGTTGTTCTATTTCTGCTTTTATTATTCTATAATTATCCATGCTGCAATTATTTTATATATTTCCGGATTAATTTTTATTATTATTAGTATCACCCTATTCACCCCCTCTAAAGTGAAATCAATCCTACAAGTGGTATCGGAGCTAGGAACAAAAACCAATTTTTCAATTAAAAATTCGATTTTTATTAAAATGGCTTCCTTTAATAATGCTTTTGTTGAGGGTCAATCCATAGTTAGGCCACCAATGTTCAATGGTGAATACGCATATTGGAAAGATAGAATGAAATTTTTTCTAAAAACCATTGATGCTTGGAATATTTTTGAGACGGGATATAGGGCACCAACTATAGTAGTAGATAATCAAGAAACTGAAAAACCGATGGATCAATGGACAGATCTTGAAAATAAACTATAGAATGCTAATGTTAAAGCTATGAATTCTATTATATGTTCATTGGATCAAATTGAATTTAATCATGTCTCACATTGTCTAACTGTGCATGAAATTTGGCACACACTTGAAGTGATTCACGAAGGAACCTCTTAAGTCAAAGAATCTCGTCTTTCCATGCTTAGTAGCGAATACGAGAACTTCACAATGGCAAGGATGAAAATATCAAAGAGATGTATGGACGACTTTCTAATCTCGTATGCAAATCAAAAGCTCTCGGAAAACCATGCACATAATTGGAAATAGTTCAAAAAATCCTCAGAGTCCTTCCATGAAATTTTGAAGTGAAAGTTACTGCCATTCAAGAATCAAAAGATCTGAAACAAATCAAAGTTGAAGAACTCATCGAAAATCTCACCACTTATGAGCTAGAAATAAAATTCAAGGAAGAACGTGAAGGAGGTGATAATCGAAAGAAATCTATAGCTCTCAAAGGAACAACAGAAAGTGATGATGATGATGATGGAGCAGCTGAATTGGAACTGATTAAAGAGATTCAAAAGGTGGAACAAAAAATATGGAAATCCAGCTCTAAATCAACAATTGAAAAGCAAAATAGTCAAAGTATTAGACAACTCAGAAGAGCAGGAGATCATTTGTCACAAGGGCAACAAACCCGGTCATATCAAGCCAAACTGTCCTCAGAATCGACTCAGCTAAGGAAAGAAACCGAAAAGGAGAAGTTTTGCAGCTACTTTGGATGAAACTGATGAAGATGATAAAAGCACTGGCAGTGAGAGTGAAAAGGGAAATCTGTGTCTTCAAGGAGAAACAACTGACAGTGATGATGATGAGCCAAGCCAGGTATCAAAACTTACTCATTCGGAATTACTTATATACTTTCATGAAGTAAATGGCTGTTGAAAGACTTAGGGAAAAGTAAGCTAAAATTGAATCACAAAGAGATAGTTTGATAGAATTAAATAAACAGCTTGATCAATTAGTTAAAAACTATCGAAACAAGAGCCCTAAGTGTGATAAGTGTCCATCATTTGAAGAAGAAATTAAAAAATCAGAAATTAAAATTAAATCACTTGAAAATGAAATTATGATTTTGAAAGAAAGTGAAAATACTAGAAGAGAAAATTCTATTAAAAGGTGCACTCAATTATTAAATGAAAATGAATCACTCAAAACACAAGTCCAACAATTGTCTACAACTTTAAGAAAATTCTCTAAAAGAGAAAAATCACTAAATATGCTAATAGGGAAACAAATAGTCAATATTGTTAGACAAGGTTTTGGATATACTCAATCTGAACGTGTTGGTAGCGAAATTAATCAAGTCAATACCAAGTGCACAATTTATGGAAAAACTGGACACAATCACAACAATTGCTGGTATAGACCCAAACACGTGAAAACCATTCCAATTTGGGTTCCAAAAGGCACGAATGTAAAATTCCTTAAAGTCAAACAAATCTGGGTGCCGAAAGGAACAAATATAGATTGTTTTGGGTCTACACAAACATATTTTTCAAAATCTTTTTCCACTAACAATCATGGACCTATAAAAACAAATAGGTCACAAAAATCTTTCCTCGTGTAGGTGTGGTGGCAGGCTAAGGAACAACAACAGTGTTACCTGGATTTTGGCTGTTCCAGGCACATGACGGGCGACAAATCAAAGTTCCTTAGCCTAGTACAATGGTGGCAGAGTCACGATGGGTAACAATGAAAAATTATCGTAAAGGTAAAATAAGTAACGTTACATTTATCATGAAGGATATATTAAATGTTGAAAATCTGCACCATAATCTGATCAGCCAGTTATGTGACAAAGAAATGAATGTTGATTTTGAATGCAAAATTGTTGGCCAATTATCTTTTTATGCCGAGAACACTATAAGTACCTCTAGAGTCTTTGAATTAGTTTATATAGATTTGTTTGGACTAATGATGTTGTTGATGATTACTCTAGATACACATGGATATATTTGTTTATCTTACTACTTCTAGATTTGACAATATGTTCACTAGTTGTTTATGTGCACGGACTCAATTCAAAATCCAAAAGAATTTCATTTAAAAGCTGTAAAATGATTATAAGGTATTTGTTGCAACTTCGAGGTCTGGTCTAAGATATCCAACTAATGATAATCTTGAGTCAAACAGAAATTTAGATGCAGATTGCACTGGTAACCTAGTTGATAGAAAAATTACTAGTACAACGTGTTTTATGTAGAGACATCACATTTTCAAAGAAAATATCTGCATATTTTTCATTTCAACTGATTTTAAATTAGCAGACATTTTTTATATAAAACCCCTTCCAAAAAATAGTTTTTGTTCGCTTCATTTCAGATTAGGCATTTTAGAAAATTTGATTTTATAATTATTTTTGGATTTGATCTTAGATGAGCACATTAACTAATCTGACTCCCTACTGATTATTGAAAAGATAAATAGTGATTGAAAAAGTAACGAGTGTTGATATTAATCATATATTATGACTTGAGACAGTATATTTAGTAAATTTCTTTAAAAATTTAAACAAGATTTATAATAACTTTTGTTGGTAAAAATTACATGACCATCTCTATTTCTATCATATTTCTAACAACCATCACTCATCAAAAATCAATATATTATGTCAAAATGTGGTATTTTTAAACGGTAAATTATTCGTTTTTATTTTACTTTATTTTTTGTAATAAAAACATCCAAAGTGTTCACTCTCATTTAAAAGTCCTCACGGTTATGCATGGGTGGACTACTTGGAATATTTGTTTGTGTGTTTTCAGGCTCATTTAAAAGTCCTCAAGGTTATGCATGTATGGAACACATATCAAAATTAGTTATTAAATAGACGAGTTGATTCTAATCCCATTTAAAAATCCTCACGGTTATGCGTGGTTAGAAGATACTTGAAATTCTTTTTAAAAAAAAATTGAGAATACTACTAATCTCAATTAAAAGTCCTAACGGTTATGCATGGTTAGTAGATATTCAAATTCCTGATATAAATATAGCACAAATAGACAAAACTATATGGTTTTATATGCCAACATCACCCCTATCACTCTAAAGTGGAATATGCGCCTAACATAGTATTTATGATTTTTGTTTGATTTTCTATTGAAATTTAATATTTATACTCGATTGGGCATTAGTGTTGTATTAATGTCTATCACTTTATCTCTATTTTTCTAACATTATACTCTTTTGCCGATAACAAAAGGGGGAGTGAATAGTTAAGATTTTGGCAAATAAAGTTCAAATATTTTATCTTTTAATTGCATATTCTCACCTAGGCTCATTTGCATGATTTATTATTTTTTATTTTGCAAATTTCTTTTTTATTTATTTTCATGCATATACAAAGGGGGAGCCTTGTTGTAGGGGGAGCATTCAAGTAGGGGAGCTAATGGAATTTCATCAAAATCAAATACATTTAATAGAGTCAAAATCTTAATATATGTTTGTTATCATCAAAGGGGGAAGATTGTAGAATATGCTACTATATGATTTTTGTTTGATAATAATAAACATATATATATATATATTCATTTAAATGTATTTGTTATTGTACTATTTTATTTTTCACATAATTAAATAAATATTTATTGAATAAAATAAATAACTCAGAATTCATATTTAAACAAATATTTTATTCAAATAAATATTTTATTACAAATTCAAATAGTATAAATTTGAGCCCTCAGTACATATATACATTTTCAACTACATTACAATCTTGATTGCAACACAAAGTTTAATTTACATATCACTCCTCTCTACATATTCACTCAACTCTCGTATTTTTAACTTCAACTTTGTTCCAGCTTGAATCCAGCGTCTGAACTATCTGCAAAATAAACACTAACGCAGTAAAATTGAAAAAGAAAATATTTTGCAGTGCAAATTAAAGTGCGTGTTTTGAAAATGTAATTTGCCTTAGTTATTTAAGTTGTTTGTCATCATTTATTTTGAATTCCTCTACACGAACAACTTATGACATGCATAGTGTATCACTGTACATGCCACAACGCCGTGCACACTGATGTACACTTGATAAACTGTAGGGACAGGTGAGCACAAGGTCAAACCCGAGCCATAGCTGGATTCAACTCAAGAGCAACAGAAAACACAAGCATGGATGGTCGAGCTACAGATATATCAAAATCAAGATCAACATGAATGAAAATCCACATGTGAAAACAGGTCCAACCAACACAAACCAGACCATGCTAACAAGTCCTCATGCATACAACATGTGGAACCATTTCAACTCAACAAAGCTTCAGAGCAAACATTAATGTTCAAGACAGCATAAAGACTCCATCAACATTTGGCTTCAAATTCACTCGAACCATAATGGACTCAACCACAACACAGACATCATGTGACACATAACAGTTACAATATGAACTCAAGGAACAAGAACACATACATACAACATGAAGACTAACTCAGACCGTACATAAACAAGAACAGGCCCAGACTACAAGACCACATGATACTACAGCTACCAGAGTTCATCAGTTCAGGGGTGACAACGGAGCAACAAGTAAATGGCACGAACTTAATGAGTCAGATGGAGTAAGTGCATTTCAGTTCATCGTCAAACAAGCAGACTGTATGCATAAAGACACAACTCAGTTGAACAAAAGAGAGACAACACAGTAGTGGTTGGAGCAGTGCGGACATGCTACATGAAAACCAGAGATTGCAACCAAGACTAGACCAGAGACACACAATGGCACAAGACAGTGAATAGTGAAATGCAACCAAGTCACGTGAACATGTACACACCAGCTCAACAAATAGGGTAACCCAGATAACACAAAAGAGCATATGCATTAGAGCATGTATGCATATATGCATACATACATCTGTTCAGATATGGGGTATAACCAGAGCATAGCACATATGGTCAGAGAACACAACGAACTGTTTGAAACAGAAAGTAAACATATCAAGTATTCAGGTATGGGGACCAACCACACCAGACATGAAACAAAACCAATGCACAAACAACAAATCCAGACCAGAGAAATGAAATAACAAAACCAGACATGTACAAGCTACATTCAGACAGGTGAATGGTCAGAGCAGTCATTCAGAGGCAAATAGTGAATAGAACCATAAAATGACTCAAAGCAATGCAATCACAGACCAGACTCAAGAGGAACCACAAAACTCAACACATTAGAGACATCAAGCCAACCAAATGAATAGGCATAAAAATCATACACATATATACATACATGTATGCATATACATGCTTATATGGTTACAGTAATCACAGTTGCTAGTCATAGTTCAAATAACGTCGACACTGAATTTCAAAATGAACAAGTCAGAGCAAAAAGGAATTGAACAATTTGAAGTCAGATTTATCTCAAAAATTCACGATGCCAAAGTCATAGTTGAAAACTATGGAACCAAAATTCAAACACATCAGGGAAAAGAAAGAACCGACTAAAGAAAGTCAATAATGAACAAATCGGAGTAATCACCAGCATCCAATCAAAATTGAATGGCCGAACAAAATTTTCATGAAGAATTCAAATAATATATACAAACGTACATTTTGGGATTTCATCCCTATATGACCCGGTTACATCATCGGCAATTAAATGTTTGAGTTAAAAGCCATAAAAATCATAGAGCCAAGTTTCAAATTAAATCCCAAATCAATAACTCGAATCGATTTCAAGCATATTAACGAGAGTAAATAAAGGAAATCGCATACCAGTTTTATTCGATTCGAACTCGACAAATTGAAGCAGCCGAGTGAATTCAAAGCAAGGCGATTGATCAACAAAGTAGTCAACGCGAAAATAACTCTTCAATCAATCAACTGGAATCGACGACTTCAGTTTCCAGAAACCCTAATTATTGAAGAAGGAACGAAGAAAGGATCGGCTAAAGTTTTGAACGGAGAAAAGAAATAAAAGGGAACGTTTTTATTTTGGCCGGCTCTATTTTATTTTGGGCTAAAATTTTATATAAGGTTTTGTGTTTTTGTTTTATTTGTATTTTTCTTTAAAAAATTTGTATGAATTCTAGTCGTGTGACTAGGGACGAACTACGGTGGTGTAGTTCGAAAATTCGCAACTCAGTGGCTGAGTTGTGGCAGAGTTTTGAGCGTAGAGTTAGGTTAGTCGATAGCGGGTGTCGCAAGTTTACGTGTGTAAGAGTCTAACTACTTAATTTCTAGTAGAAACCTTGGAGGCAGCACGTAGGTAGGGTTTTGCCGAAACTGGGTAAATCTGTGTTGTTCTAGTTCTGCTTTTATTATTCTGCAATTATTTGTGCTGTGATTATTTTATATATTTCAGCATTAATTTTTATTATTATTAGTATCACCCTATTCACCCCCCTCTAGGCTGAAATCGATCCTACAATTATGAGGCAGTTGTTGCAATTATGGCATCTAAAGAAGAAATACCTACAATTCAGCATGTCCACTCTACCTTACTTGCACATGAAGGCGGAATTGAACACAAGAAAGCATTTTACGGAGAAATCTCAATCAATTACACAGCAAATTCAAGAAACAAAAACCAAAACAGAAATCAGGGAAGCAGCAATACAGCAGCAATAAATGATCAAACTTATTCAAGAAATGAACAAAATTATTCAAGAAATCCTTCTAGAAGAAATAAAGGTAGAGGAGGAAGATGGAATAACAACAACATGCCAAAATGCCAAATCTGTGAGAAAGTAGGATACACTGCTAATAGGTGCTACTTCAAATTTGACTCCAACTACAATACTTCACAAAGAAACAACAATCCAAATGCAAACATAGCAAGCATGCAGAATGATCAAAGGGGTACATCAGAGGAGCAAAGAATACATAACCTGAATATCTGTGAAGGAGCAAAGTCAGAAGACATTCAACATGAATGCTGGTATCCAGACTCAGGTGCAACACACCATGTGACCAGCAATCTGCAGAATCTGAACCTAGGAAACAAGGAATACAAAGGTACACAGTCTATTAGTATGGGTAATGGAACTAAAATTAGTATCACTCATACTGGCACTGGTACTATTAATGGGTAGAAACTACTGCATTTAAATAACCTATTAAGAGTGCCCAAAATAAGAAAAAATTATATTAGTGTTTCTCAATTTCCCCTAGATAATGATGTATTCTTTGAATTTTATCTTAGATATTGTTTGGTCAAAGATATTAAGACTAAACAAACTTTATTGCAGGGTGAAACATACAATGGGCTATACAGATTCAATGTTACAAAAGTTAATCACTGCAGTAATCCAAGAATATGGTGCAACTTAACTGAATCAAGTTCTACTGTATGTACTAGAAGTGTATTTGACATTTGGCATTGTAAGTTGGGACACCCTAGTGTTAAAATTATAAAGAAGATATTAGAGGATAATAAAATTGATATTAAAGATATACCTGCTTTCTATGTTTGTACTCACTGTCAAATGGGAAAGAGCCATAAACTGGCCTTCCCAAAGTCACAAACTGTATATGATAAACCATTGCAACTTGTTGCAACTGATTTATGGGGACCAGCTCCCACTAACTCAGACTATGGTTATAACTATTATATATCTTTTGTTGATGCTTATACCAGACATACATGGATATATTTTATGAAGTCTAAGTCTGAGACATATAATGTGGTTATGCATTTTATTAAGCAGGTAGAAAATCAGACTGGCCACACAGTTAAAATGGTGCAGACAGATGGTGGAACAGAGTTCAAAACTCTAAAAAAATTACTTTCATGATAAGGGCATATTTCATAGAGTAACATGTCCTTATACATCAGAACAAAATGGTCTGTGGAAAGAAAACATAGGCATATAGTAGAAACAGTTCTTACATTGCTTGCACAAGCATCACTTCCATTGAAATTTTGGTCTGATGTCTTTGCAACAACAGTCTATTTGATTAATAGACAGCCTACTAAAATATTACAAGGAAAAAGTCCAATGGAAGTGTTATTCAATATAGGACCAGATTATAAAAGTATGAAAGTATTTGGATGCCTATGTTTTCCCCATCTAAGGCCATACAATTCACATAAGTTGAATTTCAGATCAACACTATGTACCTTCTTAGGATATGGTGTGAATCAAAAAGGATACAAATGTCTAGATAGTAATGGAAAATTATTTATATCTAGACATGTCGTATTCAATGAAAACATTTTTCCTTTTACAACATCAAGTATAAAAACAACACAAAAGGTATATAATCCTATCGTGTCTATTCCATCTATACCACTATATGCACGTAATCAGGAACAAAGAAGTACAGAGGAGAATAAAGATGATTCTGAGGCTCAACACACTATGTCTGAGAGTGGACCAGGTCAAGACATTACAGAATCATCTCAACGTCTCAGTCACACTCCAACTAGCTCAAGAAGTCAGCAATATATCAATGAAAATAATGAAGAACAACAAAACTTGGAACAACATTCAACACAGCAAGAACAAACAACCAGAGGACATCACATGATAACCAGATCAAAAAGTGGTATATTCAAACTAAAAGTCTATGCAACAAGTACTGCCAATGAAGAACCAGAAACGTATGAACATGCAGTGAAAGATGAAAAATGGAAAGATGCAATGAATGAAGAATACAATGCATTAATAAGGAACAAGACTTGGAGTCTTGTGCCTCAGCCACAACATAAAAGCATTATTGGATGCAAATGGACATACAAACTAAAAAGGAATCCAGATGGAACAGTCGAGAAATACAAGGCCAGGCTTGTAGCAAAAGGATATACACTGCAGCATGGATTTGACTTTAATGAAACTTTCTCTCCAGTTATTAAACCAACAGCAATCAGAATGATCTTAACCATAGCCTTGCATAAAGGATGGGACATCAGGCAACTAGATGTAAACAATGCTTTTCTAAATGGTGAGCTACAAGAGGAGGTTTATATGGAACAACCTCAGGGATTTAGACAGTCAAGTACAAAAACATTAGTATGCAAACTTCATAAAGTTATTTATGGATTAAAGCAAGCACCAAGGGTATGGTTTGAAAAATTAAAGACTACTCTTATCAGTTTAGATTACAAGCCAGCAAGGCAGACACATCATTATTTACAAAGTTCAGTAGTGGCACTACTACTTATATCTTGGTGTATGTAGATGATCTTATAATCACTGGAGACGGTAAAAAGGAAATAAGTCATGTTATTCAGTTTCTAGACAAGCAGTTCTCAATTAAAGACTTGGGGGAACTCAACTATTTTCTGAAAATAGAAGTGAACAGAGTATCCAGCATAGAAATGCACTTAAGTCAAAGAAAATACATCAAAGAATTACTCATCAAAACAAGAATGCACAATGCAAAACCATTACCAACACCAATGACTAGCAACTTACATCTCTCTAAATACAAAGGTGAATCTATTACAAACGAAAACGAATACAAAAGTGTAGTTGGTGGTTTGCAATATGCTACTATAACCAGGCCAGAAATATCCTTCAGTGTCGATAAAGCATGTCAGTTTATGCATCAACCATTAAGTGAGCATTGGAAGGCTGTAAAACGCATATTAAGATATCTTAATGGAACTCAGAGTTATGGCTTACTGTTAAGTGCAAACTAAAGTTTAGCAATCACTGGGTTTTCAGATGCAGTTTGGGCTTCAGACCCAGATGACAGAAGGTCAACTACAGGTTATTGCATTTATTTAGGGGATAGTCCCGTATCGTGGTGTTCAAAGAAACTAGCAACGACATCAAGATCAAACACAGAATCTGAATACAGGAGTCTAGCTCATGCAGCAGCCGAAGTAATGTGGTTGGAATCACGTCTCAGTTAACTAAAGATTAATACAAGTAGAAAAACTACAATTTGGTGTGATAACTTGGGAGTAGTTTTGCTATCAGCTAACCCAGTTCAACATGCAAGGACAAAACATATGAAACTTGACATGTATTTCGTCAGAGAACAAGCGAACATTGGAAAAATTAACATAAACCATATACCTGGACCTTACCAGAGAAGTGACATACTTATTAAAGCTCTTTCGGCAAGAAACTTCAACCAATTTAGAGATGATCTAAGAATCAGAAGCTTTAGTGACAAATCTGAACGACAGAACCCAGATCTGAAACAAACAAGCAGATCCAGACTTCCAGACTTAGATGTGAAGTGAGCAGTGCTCGATTCTCCAATTATCTTCCTTTCTGAACAGCAGATCTATGAATTAGAAGTGTTTGAAAGCACATACGAACATTTTTTGCCCAAGTCCGAAGTATGAAAGCGAAAGCATCTCAGCCAATCTTCATGCCAAAGCTTTCTGAGATGATTAAGATCTGATTTCATATTTAGAGGTTGTAATAATGGATCTTCTTTGTTGATTTCGAAGATTTTTCATGTTCGAGGAAGAGCCGGCATGAAGATTCAGAGAGGAGAAACTCTAGTTTAAAACAAGGGGGCGAAATAATGAACGAACAGTTTTTGACCCATTCTTTTATATCAAGGGTTTCAGGAGCAATGTTGTCTCTTCATATTACAACTGTATTATTGCCGAACATTATATAAGGCATTGTATTTGTACAGACTGTATAATACAACAAAAGATCATTTCTCTTTTACATTTTCTTACAAACAGAATTCACTCAGAAAATCTAAGTTAAATTTAAATTCCCTTTCCCTTGCATGTCAGCCAAAGGAGAAAGAAATGTTTAAGCGTCTGAATAGACAAAATTATAAATGGTTGGACACTTATAAGGCACATGAAGATTTTTGCACTTCTGTGGGAATTCCAAACCAAACTCGGTGATAAATTAACAGGTTTCATAAACATTCTGCAACCAGGCCAACTTATTTTAAATATGCGCAGTTAGCGTTTCAAGTGTAACCAGGTATTAATTTTCAAACATTTCATAACTAAGATATTGCATAACTCTAACGTAATAGTAAGCTATGCCTCTTAAGTCTTTAACATATTCTCATAGAGCTTTATGTACATAGCCCAATTTACTTGGATATTAGAACAAATACACCACACACGCATGTGCACACGCGGGCATGTGCATATGTATATAATATTGATCTGCCCAGCATGACAATGATAAACATGTTAATTATTATACACAAGTATAACAATAAATTCACATGCTCTATAATATTTTTACAGAACAATATTTCAAAGCCTTTTTCAGTTTGTGAAACAAATACATTTTTATCACAATTATGAGTGGCTTGTTAGAAGATATTGTTTGCTTAACCAGTCATTGTGCTATGAATATAAAATATATTTATACATATTTATAATAAATTTACTCATCTTTAAAATCCTGCATCCTCCCCTACTAGAGGCAGATAGTATTGTCTTCAACTCTGAATTTTCCTATAACTTTTTAAATGTTACAATCAATGAGAAAATTAAATGTCCAGACAAGGAAAACCAATATATGTTCACTTGCTGCGAGGTTGGTCCTCACGTACAACCTTTTAGATGTATTATGATTGAAATAGATTCGGCTCCTAATGCAACTCCGTCAACACCTTCGTATAACAGAGTGCACTGTAGGCTGGATTCCACTTTTTAGTTATTAGTTATTTGCAATTACATTTTTTTTATTAACCTATTTTAGGAATTCACAGAACATTGATTGGCTTAAGCATGATGCTATCTTATGATTTGGATTTGGTTTGTCACAAGATAGGCATATTACTGTTTTATAAATCAATGTACTAGATTGAGATACATGTATCATTGTGTGTCTTAAGACAATCGACTATTGAGACACAAATCAAAATACAAAATTTAACACAATAAGTATTAACCGTTGAATTTTCTTGTCTTTGCATGGGAGGTGGAAATTAAGGGAAATGTAATGGTTAAGATCTATTGTGTTACATTTTGTATTCAAATAGAATTTCCGTATTTTTTATATTTAGTTCATTGTTAAGATAAATTTCTTGTGTTACATTTTGTGTTCAAATAGAATTTCCTTATTTTTTATATTTAGTTCATTGTTAAGATAAATTTCATTTACGAATTAAAATATACAAATGAACAAAGCTCCATTTAGAATTAACAAAACTGTTTTATAGGTAGTTAGGTACCATATTGTCATTTTTACCAATTGAACTTTAGGACCAACGTTATATAGCTCATATGTGTTTATAAATTATCACAGATAAGTAATACAATTAATCTAATGCAAAACCAGTTAGCTTCCTCCTTTGCCTTTTTTGTATTTCATTCATTTCAGATGTAACTTTTTTGCCCTATTCCAAGCTAGCCTGATTTATAATAGTGTTTTAAATGGCAATGTTAAAAGGAAAGTTGTTAATGGTCTGTCTTATGAATTTTATGAGAAACATTAATTGAAAGAATAGAAAATATAAAATTGACGTGCTTACAGAGTATTGACTATATATACTAATGTTTTGATGAGCTGAACTTTGAACATTAAATAGAAAAAAATAAAATAAATTTCAAACTCTCCAATGTTACATTTCAAATCAGCATTTAAAGTGTGTGTATTTTCAACGATTTGTATTGACATACACCATCATGATTAAATAATTCAAAATTTGATAGGGACAATCAGGATGATAATAACATCAAATTTGGAAAATATTGGTTCTTTAAAAAACTTACACGTGAGAATTCTAAGAGAATTAATGGGGAATTTGAATCGTGTTGATAGTGAAATCCACCTTACATAAACAAACATATACATATTGTAGATTGTTTTAGATGTGCGGATTCAATGGCAGAAGGAGAAGGAAGAAGAGCATTGGTTTCGGATACAAAAGTGATTATGTTTTGTTTCTTTTTACAGCCTTCAACAGTCAATGGTCGTGCCTCTTTGAAAGGTCGCGTCCGTTTGTTTGAATCTGGTAACCATTACCAACAGTCACATCCGTTAGTAATTCGCAACACTTTTATTTCTGTTTAAAAAATTCGCAACATCTATTTGCAACGGTTGTTTTCGCTTGAAAAACTGTGTCACTTTAAACAGTCGCACTGTTTTATTTTAAACAGAAAAAACGTTGTTTTCGTTTTAGCAAAAAATATTACACGATTCACTCCTATTGCACCCGCACCCGGTACGGGACGGGCGGTGGCGTGCGCGTGTGTTAGTTCATGGTCATATAGGTCCTCCCTCTCGCACAAAATTACCTGACCTAAAGGGCCAATATGTGTTTGAGGGAAATGCTATATAAGCATGAAAACTTACTTATTTTTGGCGATGTGGGACTTTAGGCATGTATGTTCATTCACACTTTCTAGGATCTAACGATCCCCCGCATGAATGATGATATATGTCTCCCCCACACAAAGTGTAATATCACAGAGTTCATATGAAAATAACGCTATATCAAGGATAAGTAGATATTTCAGTTTGAACTTTCTCTAGTTAAAACTCATCGCATATACTTGACTAATCGGTGAATTATTTCATCTTGAACCGTCAGGCGTTAGTGTATAACCAGACAACAAGTTTTACAAAGCATCGTTTCCCTTCTCATCCAATCTCTTGGTTGTGTTCATTTTGATCCTGAACAAATTTGGTTCTGCGAGTGTTTATAAAGAATTTAAGCCTTTAATATTCTCATAGAGCTGACCCAGCTCACACTAACATAGGTGATCGCATCCATTAAGAGTATCGTACATATTACCCCACTTGTTATTTTCAAGATATGGTCATCATTAAAAAGCATAGCTTTGACCTTTTAATACTTCTATAGGCATGCATTTGAATGTACATCATAGGAATGGTTTGTAAGGACTTAGTCCATAAATGCATTACTTCTAGAATTACTCAGAACGAGTTTGTCTATTGATCCTAATCCGTGGGATCTCCAGTCGCTAGGATAAGTTTCTGTATAAGGTAACTCTTTTTGGTTTTAGGCTTTTAAACCCATTCCCCTCGATGTGCCGTTGATTTTCTCTTTTGATAAACCTTTAGTAAATGGATTCGTTAGGTTATCTTTGGTTCTTACATAATCAATGGAAATAGTTCCATTAGAGAGTAACTGTCTAACTGTGTTGTGGCATCGACGAATGTGTCGTGATTTGTCATTATACACAAAGTTTTGCGCTTTACTTAACGTTGCTTAGTTATCGCTGTGAATATGTATGGTCGTTACAGGTTTGGACCAAAATGGAATATCTTCTAAGAATTGACGAAGCTATTCTGCTTCTTCGCCTGCTTTATCTAATGCAATGAACTCAGATTCCATAGTGGATCAAGCTATGCATGTTTGTTTAGTAGATTTCCATGACACTGTTCCTCCTGCAAGGGTGAAGACATAACCACTTGTGGATTCTGATTCCTCTGAATCTGCAATCCAGTTTGCATCACTATATCCTTCTAAGACAGCAGGATATTTTCCGTAATGTAAGGAAAAATTAGTGGCATTCTTTAAATATCCCAACACTATCGTTAGTGTTTTCCAATGTTCCTTCCCTGGGTTACTTGTATACCTGCTTAGTCGACTTACTGCATAAGCGATATCTGGTATAGTGCAGTTCATGAGATACATTAAGCATCATATTACAAGAGAGTATTCCAGTTGCATTATACTTTCATCAGTGTTTTTATGCAGTACTTCTGATGGATTAAAAGGTGTTCTCACTCCTTTAATTCCATAGTCTTGAAATTTTTCAATCACTTTGTCTACATAATGTGACTGAGATAATTCAATTCCATTAGGTGTTCTTATTATTTTGATTCCTAAAATAACGTCTGCAACTCCTAAGTCTTTCATATCAAAATTCTTGATTAACATCTTCGTTATGGTCTCTATTACTGTATTGTTAGGACCAAAGATTAGCATATCATCAACATATAGACAAATCATTACATATGATTGTCCAACTTGTTTATAATAAACACATTTATCACATTCATTTATACGAAAACCATTTCTCATCATGACACTATCAAATTTTTCGTGCCATTGTTTTGGAGCTTGTTTGAGTCCATATAGTGATTTCACTAATCGACATACCTTGTTTTCATTTCCTTTGGAAATAAAACCCTCAGGTTGCTCCATGTAAATCTCCTCATCGAGATCTCCATTTAAGAATGCTGTCCTTACATCCATCTGATGAATCTCTAGATTATAGATGGATGCAATTGCTATTAACATTCTTATTGAAGTTATTCGTGTAACCGGTGAATAGGTATCAAAGAAGTCTACACCTTCTTTTTGACGATATCCTTTGGCTACCAATCCAGCTTTATATTTGTCGATAGAGCCATCTGGTTTCATTTTCTTCTTTAAAATCCATTTACAGCCAATTAGTTTTATTCTGGGTGGAATATCAACTATTTCCCAAGTTTTATTACTTAGAATTGAATCAATCTCACTTTTGATTACTTCTTTCCAGCACGAAGATTCAGAAGAAGACATTGCCTCTTTATATGTTTGAGGTTCATGTTCTAGTACATAAGTTATGAATTCCGAGCCAAAAGACTTGGAATTTCTAGCCCTTACGCTTCTTCTTGGTTCAAGTTCATCTTTGTCTTGAGGAGTTTCATCTTCATGTGGTTTATCTTTGTCATCTCTTGTCCTTTTTGGGGCAAGATTTCCATCGTTTCTTTTATCTGGGAACACATCTTTAAAGAACGAGGCATCTCTTGACTTATTATAGTATTTACATTGATGTCATTTATATTAGGCTTGAACACTAAACATCTGTAAGCACTACTATTTTCGGCAGGGCCTAGATAGTAGCAATCCACAGTTTTAGGTCCAAGTTTGACCTTTTTGGAGGGCGAAACTGGAACCTTTGCCAAGCACCCCCACACTTTGAGGTATTTGAAACTAAGTAGGTGTCCTTTCCATAACTCATATGGAACTGTTCCTGTTTTGCTGTGAGGAACCCTGTTTAATATATGATTAGACATATGTAGGGCTTCCCCCCACAAGTTCGTCGGTAAGCCTGAAGTTAAAAGCATAGCATTAATCATGTCTTTTAACGTTCTATTTTTTCTCTCGGCAATACCATTTTGTTGTAGTGAATATGGGGTTGTTCTTTGATGAATTATACCATTTTCGGCACACTTGTTCAAATGGTGATTCATATTCTCCACCTCGATCAGATCACAATATCTTGATCTTTCTATTAAGCTGATTTTCTACTTCAGCTTTGTATTTTATAAACGATGTAATTGCTCATCTTTACTATTTAAAAGGTATACATAGCAATATTGTGTATAGTCATCAATAAATGTGATAAAATACTTTTTCCTCCAATTGTAGGTAATGATTTAAAATCACATAAATCAGTATGAACCATCCCTAGTAGTTCAGTACTTCTATCAACGGTATGATATGGTTTTTTGACCATTTTTGCTTCTACACATGTCTCATATTTGTATTTTTTATCTACTTGAATTTTAGGAATTAATCCTAAGTTGGAAAGTGATTTCATTTTACGGAAATTTATGTGTCCTAACCTATCATGCCATAATAAAGTTTCATGCTTAATCAAGTAAGAAATTTCAATTTTAATAATTGCACAATCATAATACATAATGTTTTTGCCGACTACGGCTACATTAGCCTTAAATAGGCCATCACATAAATAACACTTGCCTATGTACATTCCAGCCTTGGACAGAACCTCTTGTCTGACTCGAAGACCATTTTGAATCCTTTCTTCGACGGTACTGAACCAGAAATGAGATTCTTGCGTATGTCTGGAACATGAAGCACGTCATTCAACTTAACATTTTTTCCAAAAGTAAACTTGAGAATTACTGTGCCACTGCCCTCGATCATTGAAACTGCAGAATTACCCATGTAGAGATTTTCTTCCTAATCGAACTTCTTGTAAATAGAAAACATGGACTTGTCGGAACAAACATGACGAGTAGCACCTGTGTCTACCCACTATTGTGCAGGGTTCTGAACCAAATTGCATTCAGACACAACTGTTGAAAAGTTGGACTCATCCACTTCCATGTTGTCCACCATATTTGCCTCTGAATTGAATATCGTTCCTTCTTGTGTCTGCAATCTCTAACGGTGTGTCCTGCTTTTCCACAAATCCAACACTCGGCATTAAACTTCTTGGTTTGTTTGTTGTCTTTAGATTTGTTTTCAGGAGCTTTTCTCTTCTATGAGAACTTCTTCTTTTTTTTTTTGTTGAAGTGTCCTTTGTTCTTCGACCCTTCTGCAACAAATGCCTCCTCGCTTTGTTTTGTAACTCCATGGTTATCTGCTTCAATCTTTAGTCAGATGATGAGATCTTGTAAAGAGATTTCCTTCTTTTTATGCTTCAGATAGTTGCGGTGGTCTTTCCATGATGGAGGCAACTTCCCTGTTAAGGCGACAACCAGGAAAGATTCTCCAACCTTATGGTCTTCTGATTCAAGTTCATGAATGATAATTTGAAGTTTATGCAGTTGAGTAGTCACAGATTTGGAGTCTATCATTTTGTAGTCCATGAATTTGTCCATAATGAACTTCTTCAAACTAATATTCTACGTCTTGTACTTTGCGGCAAGTGCATTCCAAAGGGCCTTTACTGTGTTTAGAGGCTGATATACTCTGTATAGCATCTTGTCTAGACAGTTCAGAATATAATTTCTATAGAGGAAGTCAGAATGCTTCCATGTATCAATAGCAAGAAATGCATCTTTATGTGTTTCCCTAGTTTGGCCTAGTGCAGGCACTGGTTCCTCCTCCTCGAGATACCTTTGACCGAGTGTGGTGAGATAGAACAACATCTGACTCTATCATGTATGAAAATCATCACCATCTCCTTTAAAAGGATTGGCTTTGTTGTGAGTAGCACTTTTGTTTGATGTTTCTACTGCTACTATTTCCCGTTGCATCAAAAACATTTCAGGAAATGCAAAAATGAAAAAAAAAATAAACCTGCCTACGAACAAATTAGCAACTGAAAGTTCGCTATTTTCTGTTTTCAATTTTCAGGAAAATTCCCCGAATTTTTAGAATTTCTAAGATGTAGCAATAGGGGAATCAAAATAACAACCAGCACTGAAAATATGAACAATAGATGCAGTACAAGCAAACAATAGCAGAATGCAATGAAAAGAAATGGGGATTCTGAGGCTTGCCTTAGCAATTTCCTTAAAACTTTTATTTGCAAGTTTCCCAAGATACAATAGAATATTTCTGCTCGAGATTGTGATCAGTACGACCTCTCTATGATATACAAAAACTGCTTTGATTCAATGGTAGAAGGAGGAGGAAGAAGAAGAGTATTAGTTTCGGATACAAAAGTGATTAGGTTTTGTTCCTTTTTATAGCCTCCAATAGTCAATGGTCGTGCCTCTTTGAAAAATCGCGTCCGTTTATTTGAATCTGGCAGTCATTAGCAACAGTCACGTCCGTTGATAATTCGCAACACATTGGTTTCTATTTAAAAAATTGCAACACCTATTTACTACGGTTACTACGGTTGCTTTCGTTTGAAAAACTGTATCCTTTTAAACAGTCGCACTGTTTGATTTTAAACAGAAAAAATGTTTGTTTTCGTTTTAGCAAAAAATATAACACAGTTCACTCCTATTGGACCCGCACCCGGCCCGGCCCGGTTCGGTATGGTACGGGCAGGCAGCGGCGCGCACGCGTATTTGTTCATGGCCATATAGGTCCTCCCCTTCGCACAAAATTACCTGATCCTAAGGCCAATATGGGTTTGAGGGAAAACCTATATAAGCATGAAAACTTACTTATTTTTGGCGATGTGGGACTTTAGGCATATATGTTCATTCACACATTCTAGGATCTCTAACATTGTACACTTTTATGAATCCGACTCAAACCGGCTTCATACTGCCTTATTTGTTTAACCATTGTATAACATTTAACCTAAACTATGGATGTGATTTTTGTTAGAAATGAATGAGTAGCATTAGGAAATGTGAAGGCATTAAATGCCTTGAGAGATGAATAGTCCAACATCTTAGAATAAAATAAACTATTTGTGTTTATATACTAAGATGTGGACACTATGATAATTCCTATAGACAAAGAGGGAGCAATATTGTTTCAAGGAAATAGCTTTTAAATGCTGGACTCGAACAATCTAATCAGTACTCTATTTACTACTTTATTTGTTAAATGCACAGTTCTACTCGTAACACTTTTGCGACGTGCCTGTGACAATTTGTTGTTGTTATAGTTTGCAACATAATTTAATAGTTTCGTAACACTTTTGTAACGTTACTGTTAACAATCTTAGTATACAGTTTCGTAACGCTTTTCCGACGTTACTGAATAAAATCTTGAAACAATATTGATTTATTGTTGGATGTTTTTGTAGACGAAAATGTCTCATGAAACCAATAATTCTGCACCAACACAAACTGTGATTACTACTCAGTCTGCAAGTATGGTTCCAATAATGCGTTGTCTTATGGAGAACGGTCGGAAAAGTTCACAGGGATGGACCTCAAATGCTGGCAGCAAAAGATGTTGTTTTACTTAACGACTTTGGACCTTGCAAAGTTTCTTAAAGAAGATGCTCCCATAGTCAAAGAATTGAAACCCGACGCAATAAAAGTTGAAGCCTCGAATATCTGGAACAGTTCTGACTTTATGTGCAATAAATACATATTAAATGGGCTCGACAACAGCCTATACAATGTATACTATACTGCTCGAACTTCCAAAGAACTTTAGACGACATTAGAAAAAAATTACAAAACCGAAGATCCGGGCATGAAGAAATTCATAGTAGGGAAATTCCATGACTTCAAAATGATTGATGCAAAGACCATTATCAACCGGATTCAAGAGTTACAAGTCATCATTCACCAACTGCATGATGAAGGAATGACTCTAAGCGAATCTTTTCAGGTTGCCGCTGCAATTGAAAAGCTTCCTCCATCATGGAAAGATTTCAAAAACTACCTTAAGCATAAGCGCAAGGAGATGATAATGGAGGAACTTGTAATCCGATTGAGGATTGAGGAAGATAACATAAAATCTGAAAAGAAGACTTTGCATACCATGATTGCCAAGGCAAATGTAGTCAAGTTAGAGAAACCCAACAAAAGGAAACATGAGCATGCTCCTAAGAAATCAAAGAAATTTCAGGGTTCATGCCATAAGTGTGGACACAAAGCCGTCAAATGTCGCACACCCAAGAAAAAGAAATCAGAAGCAAACATGGCTAACATCTCAAAAGGCATGTCTGATATGGACATATGTGCAATATTGTCCGAATGAAACCTTTTTGGTGACTCGAAGGAATGGTTTATAGACACAGGAGCCACATGACACATATGTGCAAATAAGTGGATGTTTACAACCTACAAAACTACTACTGAGGACGAACGACTTTTTATGGGTAATTCATCTACATCAAAAGTCGAAGGAAAAGGAAAGATTGTACTGAAAATGACTTTTGGAAAAGAACTAACTTTGACAGATGTTCTTCATGTTCCAAAGATCCGCAAGAATCTGATTTCTGGATCGCTGCTTAGCAAGCATGGCTTCAAACTCACTTTGTGTCTGATAAGTTTGTGTTGACAAAGAATGGAGTGTATGTAGGAAGAGGATATGTTTGTGATGGTTTATTTAAAGCAAATGTAACCACTATTGTACCAAACAATGATATAAATAAAATTGAATCTTCTGCTTATATTGCTGATTCCTCTAACATATGGCATTCTAGATTCGGCCATGTAAATTTCGATACCTTACAAAAATTGATTAATCTAGACTTTATACCAAAATCCAACGGAGATTCCAACTATAAATGTCAAGTTTGTGCAAAAGAAAAATTGACAAGAACCTCGTTTCATCATGTTGAACGAGAAACTGAACCTCTAGACCTAATACACACAGATGTATGTGACTTAAAAATGTGTAAAACTAGAGGTGGAAAAAAGTAATTCATTACCTTCATTGATGATTGTACAAGGTACTGTTACGTGTATCTCCTTAGAAGTATGGACGAAGCATTCGACATGTTTAAACAGTATAAAGAAGAAGTTAAAAATCAACTCAACAAGAAAATAAAAGCTTTAAGAAGTGATAGAGGAGGAGAATATGAATTTCCCTTTGAGGAATGCTGTGCCGAACATGGTATTATACACCAAACTACAGCCCTGTATTCACCTCAATCCAACGGTATAGCTGAATGAAAAAATATAACTGTTAAAGAAATGATGAATGTCTTACTAATTACCTCTGGCTTGCCAAATAACTTCTGGGGAGAAGTTATTCTTCCTGCAAATCATATTTTGAATAAGATACCACGAAAGAAAACATCCAAATCTCCCCATGAACTTTGGAAAAATAGACCGCCATCCTACAAATACTTAAAAGTGTGGAGGTGTCTTGCAAAAGTAGAGGTACCTAACCCAAAGAAAGTCAAAATTGGACAAAAACAATTGATTGTATATTCATTGGATATGCACAAAATAGTGTCGCTTATCGGTTTTTGATACAAAAATTCGAAATTGATGATATTCACGTAAATACCATCATTGAGTTGAGAAATGCTAGATTTTTCGAACATGTATACCCTTTAAAACAGGGTACTGAAAATTATCCTCAAAAGAGACAAAGGGAAACTGAAATCTCCAATTCTCTTGAGAATACTGAACAAAATATTGATAATGATCAGCAAAATAATGCTAATCAACAAGAGGAGGAACCAAGGAGAAGCAAAAGATCATGGACATAAAAAACGTTTGGTCCAAACTTCTACACATTTATGTTAGAAGACGATCCATTAACATACGAACAAGCTATGTCCTCCATCGATGCCCCTTATTGGAAGGAGGCCATTAATAATGAAATCGAATCCATTATTGCAAACCATACATGGGAGTTAGTTGATTTACCTCAAGGATGCAAGACCTTGGGTAATAAATGGATATTTAAGAAGAAATTGAAACTTGATGGTTCAATAGACAAATATAAAACTCGACATGTGGTTCAAGGTTTCAAACAAAAGGAAGACCTGGACTATTTTGATACATATTCTCTAATAACTAGAATAACATCAATAAGAATGCTGATAGCAATCGCATCCACACTCGATTTAGAAATACATTAAATGGATGTAAAGACAACATTTTTAAATGGAGAACTGGAAGAAGAAATATACATAAAACAACCTGAAGGTTTCTTAAAAACTGGAAATAAAAGTAAGGTTTGTAGATTAAGAAGATCACTGTATAGGTTTAAACAAGCCCTTAAACAATGGCATGAAAAATTTGATGAAAATATGATATTAAATAGATTTCATATAAATGAATGTGACAAATGTGTCTATTCTAAACATACAAATATGAGATATGTCATTGTATGTTTATATGTAGATGATCTACTAATATTTGGAAGCAACAAGGAGATAATAAAATCTACAAAAGGAATGCTCTCCGCCAGATTTGATATGAAAGATCTGGAATCACTGATGTGATACTTGGTGTAAAAATACATAAACCCAACCAAGGATATGTGTTGTCCCAATCACACTACATTGGGAAAATACTTGAAAAGTTTAAACAATACAATATAATATCAGCAAAATCACCCGTAGATTTGAACCAAAACTGGGTTAAAAATAGCGGTGATAGTATTTATTAACTTGAGTACTCTCGTATACTAGGCAGCATTATGTATGTAATGAACTGCATTAGGCCTGATATAGCATATGCTGTTAGTAAACTCAACATATATACTAGCAACACAGGAAATAATCACTGGAAAGCTATAATTCGAGTACTAGGATACCTAATGTATACACAAAGTCATGCACTACATTATGATAGGTACCCATCTGTAATAGAAGGGTATTATGATGCAAACTGGATAACTGGTTCATCGGATACAAAATCCACTAGTGGATATGTGTTTACCTTAGCTAGTGGGGCAATATCTTGGAAATCCTCTAAACAAACTTGTATAGCAAGATCAACCATGGAATCAGAATTTATTGCCTTAGACAAAGCTGCAGAAGAAGCGGATTAGCTTCGAGGTTTCTTAGAAGGTATTTCGAATTGGGAAAACCCTGTACCTCCAATAAGCATGCATTGCGAGAGCCAATCATCTATTGGAAGGACCAATAGTAAGCTTAATAATGGCAAGTCTAGACATATTCGTTAGACATAAAAATGTTAGACAACTTCTCTCCAATGGGGTTATCACAATTGATTATGCAAGATCAAATGATAACATTGCATATCCACTAACAAAAGGTTTACCTAGAGAGAAGGTTAATATCTTATCGATGGGAATAGGGTTAAGGCCCATAAACTAAAAGTTTCTTTAAACGGAAACCCTGCCTAGCTGACTGGAGATCCCAAGATCTAGGTTCAAAGGGACAACTAAGTTTAGATAAACTTGATAGCACTGCAAATATTCAAACCATTCCTAAGATAAGTCAGTGCACTACTCGTCGGAAAATAGGATAATTCTTGATACTTTTAATGATGTCTATACTTGGTAATATTAAGAACCAAGTAGAGTATTATGAAAATACCCATTATAGAATCACCATGTGAGTGCGAAGGCGCTGCTTCAAGGAGAATTGTAAGGCCAAATTCTCCAAAGCACTCATGAGACCAAGCTGGTGTTCATGGCGAAAATGGACACAAACAGAGAACCAAGGAGGATTAGAAACACTTATTACGTGTTGTCTATTTTAGATTTGCACAAAAGGCTTACAGTTCAAAGACAACCTAGTCCACTGATTCGCCAGTAAGTCAAAAGGAAAGTTCAAGGCCATTGTGCTACTTTAACTGATACGATAAATGTTTCATAAAATTTTAAGAACAAATTGAACAATTACTCATTCATGCGGGGGATTGTTTGAAATGAATGAGTAGTATTGGGAAATGTGAAGGCATTAAATGCCTTGGGAGATGAATAGTCCCACATCTTAGAATAAAATAAACTATTTGTGTTTATATACTAAGATGTGAACACTATGGTAATTCCTATAGATAAAGAGAGACACAAGCCATGACGGGTGGTGCAATGCACCACCCCGCACGCGTGCGCCCGTGCCCGAACCCAAACCCGAACCCGCATCCGCGACGCGGGTGAATGAGCATTTAAGGCGTATTAGAGGCACTTAGCACTTTGCAGTTGGCATGGCGTGGTTGTTCACACCGAACAATTTTTTTTGTCCGTTCAAACTCAAATGGTCGCACCGCCTGGTAAAGGGTCGCGACATTTCCAACAGTCGCATCCGTTCGAATAGGCACCTATTACCGAATAGGTGCACCTCCCCGTGCCTATATATAGGAAGAAAGAAAACAGTGAAAACACAATTAAATTTTTCTGCATTTTCTTTCTCCTTACAGCACTCTGTTCTTAAATATACTCTCTTGGGTTTGTCATTGCTCTGCGATTATTGCGCAGCATCGAAGAGAAGGTTCGTTTCATCTTGGAAAAAATTACTTGATATTCTTAAGCGCCATAGAGGGAGCAATATTGTTTCAAGAAAATAGCTATCAAACGCTGGACTCGGACAATCTAATCAGTACTCTATTTACTGCTTTATTTGTTAACTGCACAGTCCTACTCGTAACATTTTTGCGACGTTCCTATGACAATTTGTTGTTGTTGAAATTTGCAACATAATTTTAACAGTTTCGTAACACTTTTGTAGCGTTATTGTTAACAATCTTAGTATACAGTTTCGTAATGCTTTTCTGACGTTACTGAATAACAATTTTAACAGTGTGTTTCTTACCTGGGTGTAGAGCTCTAATCAGTTTAGTTCCACTTTCTAGCTTCACTTTGGTACCTTGCACCTACCGACCTACTTAGCATGTGAACTTGTAATGACACAAGTACCACGTACTGGGTATGCAACTCAATACGATGTGCATTTTGTTTTTGTATGCTTGGATACCTCTTTGGTGCTTATTGAACTTTTGAGTTTGTATCTGTTTCTTTACACAATTTTGGTAAAAGAGAATCGGATGCTTTACCTCTTTTTTAATAGAATCACCTCATTAGAATTGCAGAAAATATAAAATGAGTATATTTTTTTTGACTTTTTCAATTATTTTCTTTAAGGAAGCATATCCATCACTTTGATTTAAAAAAGTAGAAACCCATGACTTTTGACATGGTGTTCTATTTTCTATTAAAAAATAAATATATCAAGGAGCCCTCTTAAATAGATCCATTGACGGACACTTTCCGATGCGAATAGTATTATATCCACATTCTGCATCAAAATCATTTTTGAATATCGAATATCCACATTTGCAGATACGGACTAATATTTTATATTATCCTATCCGCTGACGATTGATCAATCATATGTATATATATATATATGATTTTAGTTTAATATTTTCTTTTTCAATCTCATTGATTATAAAAGTATGATAAATTAATGAACATGATGACAATAAATAGTTTTGTGCAATTAACATGCATTGAATACATATATTATATTAATAAAACAATAAATAAACATTTTTCACTGTACTAAAACACATAAAATATAAACTATATACTCGATAAAAATGGATGGATGGGTAGTTTTCGGATTCTCTAGCATCTCTAATTTGGGTTCTCTAGCATTTCCCTTTATTTACTTCGAACGGTGCTACAAGGCCTAAAATAACGTCTTCAAGCAAGTCGGAAAAGAAACAAGAATAAAAACATAAATGCAGGGGTCTCAACGTTGTTTCTCTCTACACCTAGCAAAATGCCCTAATTTATTTCAGGCTTTATAGAATTTTCCATTCTCTTAACTGCTGAGTTGTCACAATATCAAAAACACACGATTTTCCACCTCTCCAGTACGGTTATTCTCATTTCCTTCCCCATTCTTCCTGCAACTATTTTTATTTTCTTTTTTAAAGTTTTCGGCAACTGTTTGTACTTCCTGCCATTTTCTCTTCATATTTTTCACAAAAATCTCTTTTAGAACCAGGAAGTTACTATATTTATGGATTTATTTCAACGTCTGTGGATCCAATGCACTGCGTGTTCCTAAATTAAAGCCCAATTTGAATGGTGCAAGTTTTTGATCCTAATTCTCCAGTCTACAGATTTTATATGATGGAAGCACAAAACCTCCTCGCATAATGATTGAAATTCCATTTACTGGATCTGGGAAGACACTTGTGTCTATGTTACCAATGATGGAGAATCAGTTTGATAAGATGAAGGGAGGTGCATATTGTGGATCCTATGCCAGTGAGACTGAAGGATTTGCTACCCAAGAAGACGACGAACTTCCATAAATTGTAGGTTTGCTTTGTAACTCTCTTCTTCTTTTATTTTATTTTATTATTATTATATTTTTTGTGAGAAATTACCAGTTAACCATGGGTTCATATCTTTATTTACTATATTTCTATTTTATTTACAGTCGTGAAATTGGAGCTTGTGGAGAATCAGGGTTCTATTGTATTACTATTTGAGTTTAGTTATTAATTACATGGATATCGATGATCGCTCGATTTCGTACCGATCAACTTTTTGTTTCATATTTTTTTCCTGATCATGCAATAGTGTAAAGTTCACATAGCGGAGTGTTTTAAGTCTCTGTGAAGGTTATATTGTTTTTATGTTTATATGAATAATAGTGTGTAACCCGTGCGTTGCACACGGCGATGTTGTTAAAAAATAGCATTTATATTTTAATTATTTCTAAAATATATTTTATTATACAATATATGATAAATTTATCCTAATATATTAATCATAAATTAAAATGACATGCGATGCTCGGATATGAGGACGAAGATTTAATTCTCTCTAATGACATATCTCTGTAAAAATTAGTGTCCCAACTCAAAAAAAATTAAAATTAAAATTGTTAATAATGTCTATGTAAATAATTTATGTTTTTTCTTGATGATAAAACTAATTATGTTATGTGTTATATATTTTTATATTATAAGTGAATTATACACACACACACACACACTGTAACGACTTGGTATTTCGAACCATTCAAATCGACAATCATCCACTCATGTCAGACTTGAATTGCTCAAAACAACATATTGTTAATTTATATTTGGCAAAACTCAGTATATACAGTAAATAAATCAATCACGGAATCACAGACATAGAGTAATATAACAATAAGTAGCGGAATAGATAAATAGTAGTTCATGAAGCTACTACAAAACATCAGAGTTTAAAGTAAAATACAATAGATATCTCGAATACAGAGAAGTTTCTAATACAAATGCCATTGATAAGTCTGAACAAAACAACTGGAATAAATTGAAATAACTGGAAAGCTGAATAGATAACTCCAAGCAGATCTCCAAGCTCCAAAGGTGATTCAAATGCTGTGGCACTCAATCTGACCCGAGCATAAAGCAAAACACAAAACACTCGAGTCAGGATTAACATTCTTATACCAATAAATTCAACTTAAGTGAAATGTCAATTGAAATACGAAATAACTTAAAGGATGTTTGGGATTCCCATCCCCTAAGGATTCGTTAAACTATCTACATACATAGTACAATGCGCTACATATATAATGTCTATAGTAAAGTAAACTATTAAAATAGCGTTAAGGCGTTACCCATATCCCCCTTAACACATTTATATATTCCCATAGTCTATACAGATACGGTAAGCTCCACCAAACCGGTGGTTCACTCAGGGAGCACTCCATAGGTACGGTACAAAACAAACTCGTAGAGGGCGCGATAAGGCATGTTACAAGGCACGCGAGACAATGCCTAGGGTAGGATTCTACCATTTTGCAGAACTGGGCTGGTGGTAACGCATAGCAACTAATACCGCCTACCTCGAGACACACTCCCAAAATCAATGGTGCACCCAATCAGATCACAAAGTAATAGAATGGTATCGAAGAAATGTGCCCGATCGGAGGTGTGACCTCACTTGGCCCAAGTATAGCTCCTATTTTAGCCACATCAAGCTGACTCGCGGGAGTCATGGCCGCATTAATACCGAATACAGAATCGCCGCCAACCATCCTACTTCGTTCTGGAATCTCCACCACGTGCACAATTGTTAAAGTGGTTTTCGGTATTGGTAGAGAGTATGACAATATCCGATCCTGGTCTCTTTAACAACCAAACGCTTATTTCACAACGTGGTCAATTTATATTTCAAACAGTTCATATTTGATATCAAAATATCATATTCATTTCCAAATCAAATCACTTTCGAAATCAGATACACTTTCGAAATCATATCACTTTAATTTATATTTCACTTTAATTTATACTTCACTTTCAAAATCATAACCACAAAATAGGTTAAACCATCGTATCAAAGTATTCGCATTTAAATCCTTTAAATCTAAATCATAACAGTTCTAACTTAAACAGTTTAAGTATTAAAAATAGTTTATATATTGTAAAATAGGTTATAGATTTAAATAGTTTATTTATTAAAATAGTTTATATATTAAAAATAGTTTATATATTAAAAATAGTTTATAATAAGAATTATTTCTTCCAATTTCACAAATCAAATTCAATTAAATTTTTGTTCCAAATTCAATTTTAATTCAAATTCTCATCAAAACCATTTTAATTTATCGATTTCAAATCCAGATTTGAAATACAAATTTAAAATATTTCAAATTTAATAGGTTTCGAAGTTTAAATATTCAAACAATTTACAATAACTCAATTTGATAAATTCCATTTATATTTCAAAATTTCAACTTTAGTTTTATTTTAATTTGAAATGTTCACTTAATCATTTTTAATAACATTCAAATAAAATCTCCAAAATTACAAATTTAAATCGAAATTAAATATTCAATTACCATTTTAGTTAAAGTTGAAAATATTCATTTAATCACTTTTAATCAAATCAAGTTATAAAATCATACCTTTCAAAATCTCAAATCAATAAGTTCAAATCAAACCTTGTTTAAATTCAATTCTAAACAAATTAATTATAAATCCATTCTTATTTAAATTCAATTCTTAACAAATTAGATTACAAATCAATTCTTATTTAATTTATCTTCCCAACTTTTATTTATTAAAGTTAAATAAGAATTTATTTAAGAATATTAAAATAAATTTAAGTAAATATTTTAAACATATTGTTAATATTAGTTAAATTAAATTCTATTAAATTATATTTTATTTTATTAAATATTATTAAATTAAATATTATTATTATTAAATCTATTTTAAATCTTATTATATATATAACTAGTGCGAACCCGTGCTTCGCACACGGATGTTGAAAAAATATTGTTGTTGCATAGGTCATATCCAAATGTATAAGAAATTTAATACGGTGGTAATGAAAAAACATTGTTGAACGATAGTGTTACATCATGAATAACAATTTGGTAGGATAAAGAATACATAGATATATTTGGTTATGATAATCACAATTAAAAACGAACAAAACAATTACAGTGAATATGTTAAAGTTCACAGACTATTTAGAGGGTAATATGTTAAAAATTTATCCGCTAATGCATAGATATATTCACTGTGGCATATAACGCCAATGTTGTTGCTTTTGCAATTACACAACTGCTTCAATGTGCATAGATATAGTTGAAGTATTCACTGTGAACTGCAGACACAAAGATACAGTGCAGTTCGATTCAATTAAATAAGAGTAACAAAAGTTTTTTGCAATGGGGAGAAATATAGTAATAGGATGAAATTTGTAAACAGTCAGGAAAAGTATTTGTCAACGGTTGAAAAAAAGGAGCAAAAGAAAAAAGAAAAAAGCAACAGATGTACAGGGGAAAAGTAGTAAAACAGAAGATTCAATTGAAATAGAAATGATGATGCAATAAGAAAATAACATAGGTTCCAATATAAATTACTATTGTTCACCGAATCTGATCTATGTCGATGCAGGGTACAAAACACGGCATACAGCTGGTCGCAGTAACCAATATTTGAAAATATCCAAAACATACAGAAGAGAACAATTGTGAGAAGTCCATTCATTTTTTAGCCTCAGAAATAACTGCTAGCAACGCGTGTATGATATTGGCTTGAGCCCAAATAGGTGATGTTTTCTTAGCCTTAATAGATGCATTACATCAGTCAATTATTTTAACTATTGAAGGTATTTGTACCTACAGCCAAAAAAGGCAAAAGTGTCATTGATGCAGTATTATTACTAAATTCTCTCACTGCTCGTCTAACCTATTAACTATATCTAATAATCAAACTATGACTACATAATCATCTATACAAAGATACATTCATCAATTGTTTTCTAGAAGTTTTCCGACGGTGGTGGTGCAAGTGATTTAGAATTTACTGCAAAAAATAAAAAATAAACTCTTTTAGGTGGTTATCAACATTATTCTCACTACAACACATGTTTTGACCCAGCACTTAAACTGTGCATCTACCTTAAGCCCGAATACAACAACTTATATGCTTATTGTATTATTGATCATCGTAATTGTAAACGAAATTGAGTAAACTTAGCCAAATTATGTCATCAAACCTGGAAGCAATGTATTAAACGCTGAGCTGCACGGTTGAATCAAGCATAAATTATGTGAAGTCGTTATTTAATCATCTCAAGCTATCAAAAATCAAAATTCATTTTTCAATTATATTTTCATAATGTGGTTAAATAACTATCGTTAACATCAAACAAAATTATTACTACAGCTAAATTAGTATTGCATCACACAAATGCAGTTAAAATATTCAAAAACAATAATCGCTTAATTCCAAAAATACTGCAAAATAATAACCGCTTTTGGTTAATGCATTTAAATTTTAACTACAGTAAGCTCGAATAAATCATCGTGTACAACCAAAATTATTACTACATCACATAAATATAGCTGAAATATTCAATTTCTACCATGCATAATTCAAAATTGTCATTAAATTATAACTGCATTTTATTAATGTAGTTAAATTTTAATTGTATTAAGATTGAATAAATTCCAAAAATGTAGCCAAATTTATTACTTCATCACATAAATGTGGTTAAAAATCTTCAAATATAGTTAAATTTACCCAAAACTTGCTGGTAAATTATAATTGCATTTTCTTAATTTCATTAATTTAAAACTGTTTTAAAATTGAATAAAATTATCAAATATAGTCAAAATCATCAATAGTAAATGCAATAAAAAAATGCTAACGAAGTTAAATTAATTCAAAAAATGCCTATAAATTATTACACCATTTTTAATGGGGTTAAATTATAACTGCACTAAGTTTGAATACTATCAAACACAATCAAGATTATTACTTTATTACATAATGTAGTTACAATATTCAAAGGCAACCATAATTGTATAATTCAAAAAAAATATTCCTTTCAAATATGTTAAAAGATAATAAATACATTATAATAATCTAGGAAAAACTACTATGTAATTTTTATGATCATCATGATAATGCTGTTACAGAAACACGGTACACAGCGGTGACACAAAATAATTGTGCAATTAAAGCTGCTATATAAAATTATGATTTAAAAAAATTTATTTTTAGCTATCAACAATGGATATCATTTGAAAGCAAATTAAATTTGAGATTTAATAGTGAAAACGATTCTTAAATCCAATCAATGTAGAAAAAGTTAACACATTTTAAAATTTGGAATATAAAGAAATTAAAAATGCGACTGTTGAGTTGCCAAATTTCAAGGGGGCCTGTGTGAGCTTGAAATTCAACTCACTAATAATAATATAGTATAGATAAGTGAATTATAAGAAATTTTTTATAATTTACCTTTTAAAACTTAACTTATAATTTAAACCTTTCCAAAACATAAGATTTTTAAAATCTAAATTTTCACACAAAAAAAATAAAATCTTTATATTATATTTAAAATTAATATTTATTAAAACCCTTATATTTCCCTTCAAAATTTTGAAATCATTTTTGAAAATAGACCAACGGTGTCCGTACATAAATTTCTATCCTATGGTCAAGTGATACGGATATTTATCATTTCAATCCGCAATTTAAAATTTTATATTTACGGGTATATATCATTTCAACCCGCAATCCCAAAATTCAAAATCAATGAAGATCGCTTGGGTTTATCATTTCGACCTATAATGATTTTCTCCTAATCTATAAGATCGTTCGGGTATGTATCATTTCAACCCATAGGGAATTTCTAAACTAACAGGAAACTTGCAGAGTGAGAACACATATGATAATAATATAACATATCAACAACAGGCATATATCATCAGTAACAAATCTAAATCTAATATATACAATAGGTTATGGTGTCATATGTCATAGGTAAACATTTACAGATAATGGCATATCGTATTTAACAATTAAATAACTTAACAATTCAAATTTAACAATATATTTCAATCGTCATTTCATGTGAATTAAATCTACTAAATATAAGAATGTTCATCGTGAGTGATTGCTCACCTTTCGAGGCTAGAGAAAACAGGACAAGCACATGGATAAGCGACAAATCAAAGCAACTAACTGCTACGATCGATTTTGGACAGCGGCGAAACCAAAAGCAAAGCACGACGGACCTGAATCGATGCATCAAAAATCAAAACTAGCTTGATATAAATGGAAAATATATATTATATTATTATTATTTTTTTCTAAAAATCAATATTTAATTAACAACAAATATTAAAAATAAAATCTTCATAATTTATATTTATTAAACACACATTAACATAAAATATCTTCATATTATATTGAAAATCAATATTCATTAACAATACATATATTTCCTTTCAAATTCTCAAATAAATAATTTATCATAATATATATACACATTATGTTATAACCAAAAATCTGCTTTGAAGATATAAGTTGTAAATAAACATCTAAACATATATATATATATATATATATATATCCTTGCTTTTTTTCTTCAAGATAACTGTATATAAACTAAATATATTACACCACATATTTTTTATTATAAAAGTGGAATAGCGATCGGCTGACAAGAAAGCAAGAGGAATAGAGGTAGAGCATCAGTTGATGGCAGCACAGCAAAGCTTGGCGAGGCAATGGGATGGGCTACGTGAATGGAAGGGGAGCTTCGGCGTTTGGGTATGAAGGAAGGGAAGGTCGACAAGGGGAGCTGGACATGTGGGTTGATGGTTGAAATTTCATGGAAGGGAGCTGTCAGGTTGTGGGCTTTTGGGTCGGCCAATAGAAGCAGAGGCTGGCGGGGTCAGAGGCGAAGGCTGAGTAGCCGGGTGTGGGGTTGGCCTGAGCGGTGAAGGGAGATGGTGACTGCAGCCATGTGGAGGAGCACGGCGAAAATACAGGCGGTGGCTGATGGGTTTTGTTCGGCTACAAGTCTTGGCCGCTCTTCAATTTCTTTTCATTTTTTTTCTCGGCTACATGGGGTAGCTACAAGGCGGAGGAGAGGGAACTGTAGATGGGGAGGCGGTCAGCAAGGAAGGGGACGCAGTCGTAGGTGGGGGGAAAAGCTAGGGGAGAGGGAGATTTTGACGCCCCACTCCGAGACCCACATTAGCAAAGAGTATTACAAGGTAACACCGTCTACTAATATGGAGAATGGAGCTGGATAGGAGCGACCATCTATAGCCTTGCCTTAATTATCTATTGAATACGTCGACAATTGCCATACATTTTCTTTTGTATCTCAAGTGGATCGACATATCCAATAAATACTTAATACAAAGCCATAGGTGGCTGAGGGATCTATCAGAATAAAATATAACAACTTAAATGTAATACACATCACATAATAGTAGATCATCACATACATTCACACATATACAGATACATTACAGAGTATACGAAATGATACATGTCAAGTGGTAAAGCAAACCACAATATACAAGCGAGTCAAAAGAATACATATCAGAGTGACAGCCAAGAAGGACTACACAAAAAGCTATAACAATAAGGAACTAGCGGAATAGTCCATGCGGAAGCAAAATAGGCTAAGTCCAATGTACCTAACCTGAAACATCTCGGTCTGACCTGAGTATAAGATACACGGATCAGTCTAGCTAAACAAATAAGTTAGATAAACTAAATGATAAAGATCATACAAGGTAATAAAGTACCATAATATCTCCAAAAGAGATAACCAAATCATCTAACAAAAGATGAATCATAACAAGCCACAAATCATAGGCAACTCAAATAAACTAAGGATATCATATCCCAAAACAAGCCAAAAGGCAAATAACAAATACCAATAAAGGTAACACAAGTTTCCACAAGGTAATCTCTATATATCGTGTGGTTCAAAGAACCTACACCGAAGGGCGATACACTAGGGAAATATAATAGTCAAAGAAACAAAAGATGCTAGAGCTCAGTACTGTATAACAGGGATCCACAAACCCGAAGGCAACAAACCAGAAGGCACAAAACCAAAGGTACAAGCCCGAAGGCAACATACCCGAAGGCAACAAACCCCGAAGGCTCAAGCCCGAAGGCCACAAACCCCGAAGGCAACAAACCCCGAAGGCTCAAGCCCGAAGGCCACAAACCCCGAAGGCAACAAACCGTAGTGGCGAAGGTCCGAAGGCCCAGTACTAGACACCACTAACTGGCGGAATGTGTCACAACTCTCAGAAAGGAACCCGAAAAATGTTAACGTGAGTCCCATACCACACGTTCGCACTAAACGGTTTACTAACCGTTAGTCAATTTCACACTCAAAGCAGTACAAAGTTCACCTCATATCATCGGCAAACCAGACCCAAAGGTCAAAACAGTCAAACGAATAGATTAGGAATTAACTGAAAAGATAAACGCACGTGTTCATAGCACGCGTTTTATTTAATAATTTAATTCTCCTCCCTCTTCGCTCGAAGTGCAAAATTGTGTGTGTGTTTTAAATAGACATTATAAATTGGAGAAACGAGCTTTTAATACAATTTAAAAAGATCATTTTATAAAAATCCGTGTACGAAATCAAAAAGGAATCATCAAAGTCACATATGCAATAACAACAAATTGGATCAACCCAAATCGGTTAAAAATTGGAATTCCCCACAAAGTAGGAAAATTGGGCTGAGACAAGCAGATTCAGACGTCTGAATGGTATATTTCAGACGTCTGAAACTGGGGCTCGGGCAATACTTTGCCTAGGCCAATGATGGCCAAATCATATCAGAAGCAATCGAATGAGCGGTGATGGCTAGCGGTTTACGCCAAACGACTATCCAACCTTAAAGACTCACCAATACGCTCCGACTAACATGCCCAAACAACCATATAAGGATTTCCATAGATTTTGACTTCAAACGCCAAAAATTGGAATATTCATTAAACCAATTCAATTCAAAAGCAAATGGACAAGGAATATATGTTAGGAATTACTACCTAACACTATCAAAGATATAGACGTAGATGTGAGTTCAAAAACTCACCTTTTAATCCAAAAGCTCAAGAGAGAAGCTATAGAGCAAGACAAGAAACGTTACTCTTCAATTATAACCCAAGGAGCTTCAATCTAAGCTCAAGAACAAATATTTCCTAAGTTAGGGTTTAGAAAATTTTAGAAATCGAAGAGGAATTGAGATGGAGAAGGAGAAAAGGATGCTTACCTAAGCTTCTCTTGGATTTTGGACTTGAATTTGAGTTTGCAAATGAATCTAAGGCTTAGGAATTTCCATTTCCCATTCTTTCCCCCATTTTTGCTAAAGCTTGAGTGTTTAGGAAATGAAATGAGTGAATGGAGAGGAGAGGGGGCTGAGTTAGGGTATAGGGTGAGTTAGGTGAAACCCAAACCCAAAAGCCCACTTAGAAAAATAGCAAAATTCAACTTACTCCAAACATATCGGTGCTTATACTCAAAAAAGTCGCAAACAACATTTTGAACTCAATGGAAATGGTCTCGAGTCCAAATTGTTGATTCTCAACTTCCTTCCTGATTCAAACATCTGAAATTTCCAAACCAGATGTCTGAATCTGGAAAAATATGAGTTTCCAAAACAATATTCAAACATCTGAATCGTCCATTTCAGACGTCTGAAAATGGCAATTTTAGCCTATTTCCTTTCTGGTTTGACTCAAACAATTTCAGACGTCTGAATGCTTCATTTCAGACGTTTAAATCCCCGTTTGACAGTTTTTATCTATTTTTTCAAATAGACACCTCTGAATCTCGATCCACAAAGAATTTTCACTATTTCGACTGTTCTTATACGAATAGTGACTCTCTCGGACTAAAATCCGACTAACGATGCTATACTTGAATTAAACATTTAAATATACCATCATTAAATATGCGGGTTGTTACAGACCCCCCTCCTTAAAGGAATTGCGTCCTCGCAATACTTAAGAAGAAAATAAAGAGTATCAACACAAAAGAAAATTTGAAATAAGAAGTTCACCCTAGAGAGCACGAAAGAGTAAGTCCGGATGTGTTTGCTCGATGAATTCTCAAGATTCCCAAGAGCAAAACTTAGGATTTGAGGGCCATTTGAACTTTAATGAGCGGCACGTCCTTGTTTCGAAGGTGTCCCACCTCCGAGGCAAGTACGTGAATAGGCCGATGTATAATAGATAAGTCTGGTGAGATCTCAAGCCCTTGCAAATCAGGAGAGTCGATAACAGAAGCCGATTCTCGAAGTCACTTCCGAAGCTGAGAGACGTGAAACATGTCGTGAACACCGGATAGATGAGCTGGAAGTGAAACTCTATAAGCCATAGAGCCAATACGTTCAGTAATAGGAAATGGTCCTACATAGCGAGAAGCGTATTTCCCTGTCGTACTGAAACGCATAACCCCTTTCAAAGGAGAAACACGAATGAAGACGAGATCACTAACCAAGAACTCGAGAGGCTTCCTACGGTTATCCGCGTAGGATTTTTGGCGGCTCTGTGCCTCTTTCATTCTCTGACGAATAAGAACAATCTTCTCAAAAGAATCATGAACAAACTCCGGGCCAAGAATAAGCTTCTCCCCAGATTCCAACCAACAAGAAGGTGATCAACATGGCTTTCCGTATAAGGCTTCGAAAGGAGCCATACCGATACTGGACTGAAAACTATTGTTGTAGGAGAACTCCACAAGGGGTAGATGATCCTCCCAACTACCTCCAAAATCAAGAACCCATGCACGAAAGAGATCTATAAGGGTTTGATTCACACGCTCGGTTTGTCCATCGGATTGAGGACGATAAGCGATGCTAAAATTAAGCTTTGTTCCCAAAGCTTTTGAAGACCTTACAAAAATCCACTAGAAAAATAATGGATCTCGATTGCTAACAATAGAAGTAGGAACTCCATGCAATATAACAGGACATAGAGTTCAGCCGAAAGAGGTATAGTCAAAAAGAGAAGGACGAGCCTCAAGGCTACACAAAACAAGAGAGGAACATGAATCGGATTCACGATCTCGAATCTCACAAGTGGATAAAGTCTCGAGATCACTACATTCGGATGTCAAAAAAAATGATGCCAATTCTAAAAACGAAAACAATAGCCGTGAGCACCAGATCATGAATGGCATATCTAGTCTCGACAAGCTTTAATTGTCAAGAAGCAATTGCGACAACACATTCCCTTTGCAAGAGAATGACACCAAAACCAATACGACTAGTATCGGTACAAACAATAAAGGCTTGGTCCCCTTCGGGAACCGTAAGAATAAAAGCATCGGAAAAGAGTTCCTTTAATCGATTCCCTTTCCCGAAAAGCTAAGATTTTCAAAATTATAGTTAACTTTAAGTAATCATCTTTTTAGAAAAAATTACTTTTTTTTACAAGTCAATTTATTGTGTCTGACTGTCTCATCATAGCGTTTAGGAGATTCCTATCGATAACGTTGATTAAGCGCATCAACCAGAATTCTTACAGCACTCAATGGGCAAACCAACACGAAATTATCTTATATATGATAACCATGTCTCTTATAAAATTTACAAACATTCTTTGCTTATTTTAAGAACAAAACCCAATCATACTTATAAATATCTTATTAAAAATATTTGTAAATTTTAAATTTGTTATTTTCATCCATAATCAATAAATATAAGGATAAACTAATCGAGATATTCGTAGAATACTCGATTCACAAAATGGATGAAATAAGGTAGAAGGTTCATCAAACCGAATGACATAACGAACCACTCACAAGAATCATAACGAGTGCAGAATGCGGTAAGTGGAATGCTACCTTCCGCAACTCGTAGCTGATAAAAATCGGTGGCAAGGTCGAGCTGAAAAGACCTTAGCACCACACAATAGATTGCCTAGGTGATAATCCTAAGACAAGCTCAAATATATTTCAGAAAATTCACAAATTACTTGAATGAGAGAAATAAAACTTTCCTCATCAAGTGGGTTTAAAGGATAAATGATGCCACCGAATTTGGAAATCGGAATCATTAAGAACAAAAGAAATCTGCTTAACAGATTGAAGATGTCGAAGATGAATAGTCCACATTGGACATAGGATATGGGCTTCATAATAATTAAGCCAATCCTTTCCCAAAAAAAAAATCAATTTCGAAGCCTAAGTAACGCATAACATGCAAATTGGCTTGAAAAGAATAATCACAAAAATAATCTCGACATTTTTACAAAGCAAACTGAGTGTTGCGTATCCACCACCCGGATTCGCAATTCTCAGCGAAGTCATCAAGCCCATAATATTTAAAGAAAAATAAACAAGTTCTTTTGATATAAAAGAGTGGGACGCACCCGTATCAAAAGAAACCAAATAGGAAGATCATGAAATAAAATAATGCCATCAAGGATAGGAGGAGAATTACCTCTGGGCTGAGAGGAACCTCCAGAAGCCTTATCAACATAAAGCTTGCCAGACTTGGCATTAGGAACAGTAGGGCAGGAGGAAACATGATGACCTTCATTCTTGCAACAATGGCAGAAGAGAGGCTTAGGACAACCTCAAATCATATGATCAGGAGAACCACAATTGAAACACTTTCGAATGGAAGGTGTTCCAGCAGATTGAGAGATAGAACCAGATTCAACAGGCTTTTTCTTCTTGGAAGGGAAAATTTTCTGCTTATGAAATGGAAACTTCTTCTTATTGGGGTTCTTGTGAACCTCAATATCATCACCACTATCACACTCCTTCTCGATGGCTTCAAGATGAAGTACCGAGTCAACCAACTCCTCAAAAGAAAGCTTAAGCTGAAGCATTAAAGATTCCTTAAGATATTTCTTAAGACCAGAGACAAACTTCAGATTCTTCTTATAAGAGGTGCTAATGAATTCAAGACCATACTTAGATAAGGCCTCGAATGATGCAACATATTCAGAAACGGAGGACTTCCCTTGCTTCAACTCAAGGAAGCGACGGGCAAATAAAACTTTCTCAGATTCAGGAACGAATTTGAGTTCGAATCGTTCCTAGAACTGAGTTCAAGAAAGAACAGACTCATCAAGTTCGGCTACAAGAAGCTCGTACCAGTCAAGGGCACGCTCTTGCAATAAGCTAGAAGTTACAAGAACTCGATCGTAGTCAGAAAGATCCAAGCAAGAGAAGATACGCTCGCATGTGCGAATCCAAGCTTGGACCTCAAGAATAGACTCGGAACCTTTAAATGGCTTTCCTCTAAGATGAGAAAAATCACTGCACAGACATGCAAAGGCAGACTTGCGTGGAGGAGATGCACGAATAGGAGCTGGAGGCTGAGTCCTCCTAAATTACTCCAAAAACTGATCGGCAGACATATAAACGCCGTCCGGATGCGAGCCACCGGATTGCCCAGCATCCGAGCATCGTCCTCTGCCTCTTCCAGCCATTAGCTGAAAGTTAAGATAAGATAAAGATTATTCACCAGGTAGATATCATTAATTCAAATTTGGAATACTACGGAATAAAATGCATTCCTAGACGTATTCCCAAAATTCTATCTACCCCAAAGGCACGGAAGAATAAAGTAACGATGATTCAAAGATTCATAACATTTGTACTACCCTTTGATGTACCGTAATATGTGTCTCTGTTCTATGTTTATCATATTTTGTTCTGAACTCAGCTCTGATACCAAGCTGTGACGCCCTACTCCGAGATCCACATTAGCAAAGAGTATTACAAGGTAACACCATCTGCTAATACGGAGAATAGAGCTGGATAGGAGCGACCATCTATAGTCTTGCCTTAATTATCTATTGAATACGTCGACAATTGCCATACATTTCATTTTCTATCTCAAGTGGATCGACATATCAAATAAATACTTAATATAAAGCCATAGGTGGCTGAGGGATCTATCAGAATAAAATATAACAACTTAAATGTAATACACATCACAGAACAGTAGATCATCACATACATTCACACATATACAGATACATTACAGAGTATACGAAATGATACATGTCAAGTGGTAAAGCAAACCACAATATACAAGCGAGTCAAAAGAATACATATCAGAGTGACAGCCAAGAAGAACTACACAAAAAGCTATAACAATAAGGAACTAGCGGAATAGTCCATGCGGAAGCAAAATAGGCTAAGTCCAATGTACCTAACCTGAAACATCTCGGTTTGACCAGAGTATAAGATACACGGGTTAGTCTAGCTAAACAAATTAGTTAGATAAACTAAATGATAAAGATCATACAAGGTCATAAAGTACCACAAATATCTCCAAAAGTGATAACCAAATCATCTAACAAAAGATGAATCATAACAAGCCACAAATCATAGGCAACTCAAATAAACCAAGGATATCATATCCCAAAACAAGCCAAAAGGCAAATAACAAATACCAATAAAGGTAACACAAGTTTCCACAAGGTAATCGCTATATATCGTGTGGTTCAAAGAACCTACACCGAAGGGCGATACACTAGGGAAATATAATAGTCAAAGAAACAAAAGATGCTCGAGCTCAGTACTGTATAACAAGGATCCACAAACCCGAAGGCAACAAACCCAAAGGCATAAACCCGAAGGTACAAGCCCAAAGGTAACATACCCGAAGGCAACAAACCCCAAAGGCTCAAGCCCAAAGGCCACAAATCCCGAAGGAAACAAACCCCGAAGGATCAAACCTGAAGGCCACAAACCCCGAAGGCAGCAAACCCCGAAGGCTCAAGCTCGAAGGCCACAAACCCCGAAGGCAGCAAACCCCGAAGGCTCAAGCCCGAAGGCCACAAACCCCGAAGGCAACAAACCCCGAAGGCTCAAGCCCGAAGGCCACAAACCCCGAAGGCAACAAACCGTAGTGGCGAAGGTCCGAAGGCCCGATACTGGACACCACTAACTGGCGGAATGTGTCACAACTCTCAGAAAGGAACCCGAAAAATGTTAACGTGAGTCCCATACCATACGTTCACACTAAACGGTTTACTAACCGTTAGTCAATTTCACACTCAAAGCAGTACAAAGTTCACCTCATATCATCGGCAAACCAGACCCAAAGGTCAAAACAGTCAAACGAATAGATTAGGAATTAACTGAAAAGATAAACGCACGTGTTCATAACACGCGTTTTATTTAATCATTTAATTCTCATCCCTCTTCGCTCGAAGTGCAAAATTGTGTGTGTGTTTTAAATAGAAATTATAAATTGGAGAAACGAGCTTTTAATACAATTTAAAAAGATCATTTTATAAAAATCCGTGTACGAAATCAAAAAGGAATCATCAAAGTCACATATGCAATAACAACAAATTGGATCAACCCAAATCGGTTAAAAATTGGAATTCCCCACAAAGTAGGCAAATTGGGCTGAGACAAGCAGATTCAGACGCCTGAATGGTATATTTCAGACGTTTGAAACTAGGGCTCGGGCAATACTTTGCCTAGGCCAATGATGTCCAAATCATATCGGAAGCAATCGGATGAGCGATGATGGCTAGGGGTTTACGCCAAACGACTGTCCAACCTTAAAGACTCACCAATACGCTCCGACCAACATGCCCAAACAACCATATAAGGATTTCCATAGATTTTGACTTCAAATGCCAAAAATTGGAATATTCATTAAACCAATTCAATTCAAAAGCAAATGGACAAGGAATATATGTTAGGAATTACTACCTAACACTATCAAAGATATAGACGTAGATGTGAGTTCAAAAACTCACCTTTTAACCCAAAAGCTCAAGAGAGAAGCTATAGAGCAAGGCAAGAACAATCACTCTTAAATTATAACTCTAGGAGCTTCAATCTAAGCTCAAGAACAAATATTTCCTAAGTTAGGGTTTAGGAAATTTCAGAAATCGAAGAGGAATTGAGATGGAGAAGGTGAAGAGGATGCTTCCCTAAGCTTCTCTTGGATTTTGGACTTGAATTTGAGTTTGCAAATGAATCTAGGGCTTAGGAATTTCTATTTCCCATTCTTTCCCCATTTTTGCTAAAGCTTGAGTATTTAGGAAATGAAATGAGTGAATGGAGAGGAGAGGGGGCTGAGTTAGGGTATAGGGTGAGTTGGGTGAAACCCAAACCCAAAAGCCCACTTAGAAAAATAGCAAAATTCAACTTACTCAAAACATATCGATGCTTATACTCAAAAAAGTCGCAAACAACATTTTGAACTCAATGGAAATGGTCTCGAGTCCAAATTGTTGATTCTCAACTTCCTTCCTGATTCAGACGTCTGAAATTTCCAAACCAGACGTCTGAATCTGGAAAAATATGAGTTTCTAGAACAATATTCAAACGTCTGAATCGTCCATTTCAGACGTCTGAAAATGGCAATTTTAGCCTATTTCCTTTTTGGTTTGACTCGAACAATTTCAGACGTCTGAATCCCTGTTTGACAGTTTTTATCTGTTATCCCACCCTTTGGTCAAGGCTGGAATATCAACAAATTGGCAAGGAACGATGGATGTCAGGATCGGGAACCAATTAGAAACAAGGATGTAATGGACGTCGTCAAAATTCGTCCGGGTTCCGATCGGGACGGAATCGATTGGAAATGACGATCAATGCTAGAAGAGGCTACGTTTCAATTTTCAGGACAATCGGAGTTCGTATGCACAAGATATGAATGGTTTGAAATGCATAAGGATAAGTTCGAATCGATACATTTCGTATCCATGGATATTGGTTCGAATCGATGATGTTCGCATCGATCGTGTTCTGGTTCGACTCGATGGCTTCGTATCGATTGGATAGGAAGGCTAGGTGAATTTCGACTCGATGGCAACATACCTAGGTAGTTAAAACAAGCATACAGAGATTTGTTCGAATCGATATCGTTCGTATCGATCGACATGGACTTGGATTAATGGTTTCGTATTGATCGACATTGGGTCGAATCGATGTTGTTCACATCGGTCTGGATGGAGTCGTGCAATAGCTCTTCATATCGATACACTTCGTATCGATGGGAAGGATACGAACGAAGCAGATTGTATGAACACGAGGCAATGGATTCGAAGCACACTATGGCTATAGATGGATGTGGATTGGGCACGAGGTATGGATGCGAGCGCGTATCCAGGAAAGAAGTGTTCAACACGGCGAGGAAGGTGGATCAACCCAAGAATTTCGCAACACGTCATCGCACAGGCATGCGCTCTGATCGATTCGAAGAGATCGATTCGAACCAATCGATTCGAACCAGAGTGCCTGCCGAAATACTACAACTCGTATCGATCATATCTTGAGATCTATACGTCCAAATTCAATGAAATTTTCACAGATGCTTACATACACATTGAAGAATGTTCTCACCAAATTTCAGCTCGATTGGACGATTTCTTGATCGATTCGAACATAGCTTCGAATCGATCCCAAAGTGGGCCCGGATTTCCAGAAAGCGGGCATGTGGGCCCCCTGACGTACTGGAACTGGTCTCCCTTCAGTTTAGGTGAAATATTAGCCTCCTACACCTATAAATAGGGCCCCTGGTCATTCAGAAAAGAGGTCGGATAATTTTGAGAGCTAAAGAGCGCCCGGACTCTGCCAGATTTACTCCAGATCACCATTGCTGCCTTAGATTCATATTATAATCATAAAATCCGTTGTACTACGCGATAGGAAATTGTAATCTTCAAGCATCGATCAATAAAAGATAAAAACTTTGGAGTGGACGTAGGCCGGAGATAGCCGAACCACTATAAATCTCATGTTTTTGTTCATTATTTCTGGATTGCTGTTTGTCGTTTGCTTAGATCTGAGATTTGTGTTTGAATATTGCTGATTTGTATTCATACACTGGTGCTTTCACAACATTCGGGGTTTGTGACCATTTTTGGCGCAAACACTTTGGTGCTTTCATTGAGAGGGACTAGCACCCGCTACATCGGATTGAAGTTTAGATTTGAAAGACAATGACTCGACAAACAAGTAGAAGGCAAAGAGCTGAGAGAAGCCAACAAGGAGAAAGTCAAGAGGCATCCTCCGGAGCTGGAGAAGGACGAGCTTCGATTTACATTACCAGAGACGAAATGGAAGCTATGGCAAATTCATTACATGAAAGGTTGCTGAAGAGTCAACAGGATATGATGCAGACTTTCTTCGAGCAGATGAGAGCTGCAGGAACACAGAACATTGGACCAACTACACCGACTGCAAATATGGAACAAGGAACTAGGGTTGCGGAACCCAATGTAGGACAGAATACAGAACCGGAAGGCAATCAACAAGGGCTTGGGGGCAGGCCCACAGGATCCAACGCAGAAGGACCTTTGGAAGGAGTTCAGCAGGCTAGGGCCAACGTCGCGGCTAATGAGCCACATGAAGAATATATGTCGGAGTTCCCTCGGGAGCATGGGGGGCAACCCCTAACAGGCAACGCTGGATTAATGGAAATCATTAGGAAGACTATGCGTGGAGGTTTGACCAATAGAGATTTGGAAGGAGTGAACAGGAGTCCGTTCGCTCGGGAAATCAGGATAGCTCAGAATCCACCTAAGTTCAAGTTACCTAGCGTGGAAGCGTATAATGGCAAGGCTGACCCGACTGATCACTTAATGAGATACACTAGACACATGGAAGTGCTGGGGGCATCGGAGGAAGTGATGGCCAGATGTTTCCCTTTATACTTGACAGACCTAGCGGCAATGTGGTTTAGGCAGCTGGAGGAAGGAACTATCAGGACTTGGAGGGAATTGGTGGATAAGTTTTCGGGACAGTTTCGGGTTCATATCAAGAGGTCGAAGAACGTGATGATGCTAACATCGGTGAAACAAAGGACGGATGAATCACTTAGGGCTTTTCTAACTCGATTCAATGCAGCAGTTGCTTCGGTGGATCGGCTGGATCCATCAATGGTTTTGATGGCAGCAGTGTCGGGAGTCAGAGAGGATTCGGATTTCAAGGTATCTTTAGTACGAGACCCACCACTGGATCTCGGGGAATTCTTTCATGAAGCTGAAAGGTTCCTTCGGCAAGAAGATGCATGTATGGACTTAAAGCTAAAGGAAGTGAATGTGACCGGGGGTGGAGGACCATCTGACGGAAGCTCGGATAAAGATAAAGGAAAAAGGAAGTTGGACGAAAATTCTGAAAAAGCTAGGAAGCGATGGAAGGATCCAAAGTTTTCCACATACATAGAATTGAATGAGACGCTGGAGCGGATTTACTTGGAAACTCGGAATCGCCTTCCTTACCGAAGGCCGGCTAGGAGAGAACCATCCGAGCGGGAGAGGGCATCAGGAAAGCATTGCCTCTTCCACGATTTGGACGGGCATGATACTAATAGCTGCAGGCACCTAAAGGACATAATTGAGGAGCATGTGAGGAATGGACAGTTGAGGCAGTATGTTGGGGCTCGGAATGCAGCGGTGGAGCAGGAGCAACCACCGTCTACCTCAAACCATGAGGATATGAGGCACAGGAATAATGATCGATTGGTCATCAATTGATCAGGATAATACGAAATAAGTAACAAACCATTGGCGAGCAACCGAGTCATTTACACTTGTATGGGGACGGAGATAGCCCCTAGGCATGCTCTGAGTGATGATAAACCGCAAAGCCATGGTTTGCGAAATCTGTCTTTTGTTTTTGGATTGGACACTTAGTTTTCTGGTTTGGTTTTTGGAGTTTGGATTGAACTCCTGATTTTGCTTGTTTTTCTGGTTTCGGCATTCATTCGGATGATTGTTCTCCATTTTGGATGATGGTTTTGATTTTTGATATGGATTTCTGGTTTTCCGATTTGATTTGAATTTTGGATTGGATCTTGATTGGATTCTTTTTGGTTTTTGATAAACGGTCGTCAGGTATGGATTATGCCTGGCAAGGGGTGAGTCGTTCTACCCGAACGCGGTGAAGTGACTCATTCAGGTCGTCGAGTATGGACTATGCTCGGCAAGGGTCTGGAGTGACCAGGATTCGGCCTAAGACTTAGGCCCCCTACTATCGATTATTGTTTCAGGTCGTTGAGTATGGACTATGCTCAACAAGGGTCCGAAGCGACCAGGATTCGGCTTAGGACTTAAGCCATGGCATTACTTACGTCCAGGGACACTGGACCATGGTCGTCAGGTGTGGATTGCGCTTGGCAAGAACCCGGATTGGTTAGCTCAACGTCCAGGGACACTGGACCACGGTCGTCAGGTATGGATTGCCCAGAGAGGTTATGGATTCGGATATTGACCCGGAGAGGTCTTGGATTCGGTTGTTGATAAGGATGGACTAATAACTCAGTCTTCGAGTTCGGATGGACATGGAATTGGCTATGGACTTCGGATATCGGATTCGGAATTATACAAAACACGCCTTAATATCATAATGCATGTTTTGGGGGGCAAATGTTATCCCACCCTTTGGTCAAGGCTGGAATATCAACAAATTGGCAAGGAACGATGGATGTCAGGATCGGGAATCAATTAGAAACAAGGATGTAATGGACGTCGTCAAAATTCGTCCGGGTTCCGATCGGGACGGAATCGATTGGAAATGACGATCAATGCTAGAAGAGGCTACGTTTCAATTTTCAGGACATTCGGAGTTCGTATGCACAAGATATGAATGGTTTGAAATGCATAAGGATAAGTTCGAATCGATACATTTCGTATCCATGGATATTGGTTCGAATCGATGATGTTCGCATCGATCGTGTTCTGGTTCGACTCGATGGCTTCGTATCGATTGGATAGGAAGGCTAGGTGAATTTCGACTCGATGGCAACACACCCAGGTAGTTAAAACAAGCATACGAAAATTTGTTCGAATCGATACCGTTCGTATCGATCGACATGGACTTGGATTAATGGTTTCGTATCGATCGACATTGGGTCGAATCGATGTTGTTCGCATCGGTCTGGATGGAGTCGTGCAATGGCTCTTCGTATCGATACACTTCGTATCGATGGGAAGGATACGAACGAAGCAGATTGTATGAACACGAGGCAATGGATTCGAAGCACACTATGGCTATAGATGGATGTGGATTGGGCACGAGGTATGGATGCGAGCGCGTATCCAGGAAAGAAGCGTTCAACACGGCGAGGAAGGTGGATCAACCCAAGAATTTCGCAACACGCCATCGCACAGGCATGCGCTCTGATCGATTCGAAGAGATCGATTCGAACCAATCGATTCGAACCAATCGATTCGAACCAGAGTGCCTGCCGAAATACTACAACTCGTATCGATCATATCTTGAGATCTATACGTCCAAATTCAATGAAATTTTCACAGATGCTTACATACACATTGAAGAATGTTCTCACCAAATTTCAGCTCGATTGGACGATTTCTTGATCGATTCGAACATAGCTTCGAATCGATCCCAAAGTGGGCCCGGATTTCCAGAAAGCGGGCATGTGGGCCCCCTGACGTACTGGAACTGGTCTCCCTTCAGTTTAGGCGAAATATTAGCCTCCTATACCTATAAATAGGGCCCCTGGTCATTCAGAAAAGAGGTCGGATAATTTTGAGAGCTAAAGAGCGCCCGGACTCTGCCAGATTTACTCCAGATCACCATTGCTGCCTTAGATTCATATTATAATCATAAAATCCATTGTACTACGCGATAGGAAATTGTAATCTTCAAGCATCGATCAATAAAAGATAAAAACTTTGGAGTGGACGTAGGCCGGAGATAGCCGGACCACTATAAATCTCGTGTTTTTGTTCATTATTTCTGGATTGCTATTTGTCGTTTGCTTAGATCTGAGATTTGTGTTTGAATATTGCTGATTTGTATTCATACACTGGTGCTTTCACAACATTCGAGGTTTGTGACCATTTTTTGCGCAAACACTATCTATTTTTTTCAAATAGACACCTCCGAATCTCGATCCACAAAGACTTTTCACTATTTCGATTGTTCTTATACGAATAGTGACTCTCTCGAACTAAAATCCGACTAACGATGCTATAATTGAGTTAAACATTTAAATATACCATCGTTAAATATGCGGGTTGTTATAGAGATGAGTTGTCAATGCAAATATATACTTTCACATATATATTTTTTAATATAAAATGGCAGAGGTGAGGCTTGCAAAGGAAGGAGGTGTAGAGGCTATATTAGGAAAAGGCGGATCTAGGTCATGGCAAGGTGGCAGGCGGTGGGCTAGCAGCAATAGGAGGCGAAGGAAGGAGAGGTTGATGTGGCGTGTGAGGCAAAAACGAAAGCAACAATGTAATATGGAGCAGGAACGAGCAGTTTACATGGCTTCATAAATATTCAATGCAACAAAGGTGAACAGGTTTGAAGCTTATAATATTATATCTCCAAAAGCACGAACACAAAAGCAAATGGAACAGCCAAAAAATATATAATTACTACTTATACGAATGAGTGCTTGCACCTTTTTTTCCGATTCAAATGAGCAGAGAGGAAGAGAACGAAATTGGAGAAGGGAAAAGTAACAGTGAACGAAATTGGAGAATGGAAAATTAACAGTGAAAGAAACTAACAAATATATTGAAGTGACGGGAATAACAAAAATCAAATAATAAATTTTTGGGAATATTAAAAGAAAGTGTCTGTTTGTTTCAGCCGTTGGACAATGAATGGACATAGAAACTCAAAGGACCCAAATGCAGAACCGATACGGCAAATCGTTTCGTCGAATTCGCCGTGTACCGAACTCCGAAATATACAAATGAATATACTACAGAGATCGGCATGGCGAGACAAACAGAATGGTACACAGATATGAGTGATACGATCATCCTATCAAAAGTCGATATTCGCTGCCAAAATGCTGCTAAAACGCCGAAAATAAGATAAACGGGGCTACAACATCCCAAATTTGGCGGAACGAAATATGACGTCTCACTCAGAAAATAGTCTAAATTTTTATTACATAAAAATATTTAGATTTCGAAAACATTTAATTTTCATCAAATTAACTGATTTTAAATTGAAATTGAAAATTACACAACAGAACAAACTTTTATATTTACCAATGAAAATCTGTCATTTGCTATGTTTAAATAGACGCATACCAAATATCAAATTTTCATTGCAAAATTTAATTGTTTAATTTTCAATAAAAATTCAGTTAATTATGTTATAAAAATCATTAAATTTTATGGGTCGTTACACTCTCCCCCACTCAAAACTTTTCGTCCTCGAAAAGGAACGAGACAGGAGAATAGAAGCAACAGAAAGGAAAGATAGATTCGAAATACAAAATACAACAATTTATTTAAACCATATAAATTTTATTATTTTTTAAATTGATTAATATTCAACAAATTTGGTTTCAATCCATTTTATTCAATCAATAAATAGTCATTGTATTGACATTTAATTGATTTCAATTCAAAGTATTTCCATTCAATTGATTTACTTTCAATTTATTAACAGTTATTACAAAAATTTATTTTAAAACAAAATTTATTATATTTAACTAATTTATTTATCCATTCGACCTCACTTAAGTTAATTTCACTTATAATTCAATTATTCTATGTAATTTACTATTTGTTTACAAATAAGAATTCTTTTTAATACCTGTATAGCTCCTTAAGTTCCTGTTTATTTACTCATTCTCTTTTATTATTCAATTTATCTCAATTAACATTCTTATAACATAAATTAAGTGTACAAACATTTATTATAACAATCAATTTTTATTTATAATTTCCCTTAACAAAATTTCATTTTGGACATTTTATTACTTACATCTATATTGTACATTATTCAATTACATATTCTCATTACATTTAACTTTTTAATTATTTCAGGTAAGTTATATATGTTTTAGAATGCAATTGAGTATTATACAAATTAATTTAATCCTAGTTTGACTGTTTCAAGTTGTTTTAAATTCCAAATCTCATTTAGACACTCCAAAATTTTGCTTCATTTAAAATTGAAGACCATTACTTAACATAGAATTTAAGAGTTAAATGTCTGGTTTCACTTCAAACCATTTGAAATAAATATATACATATATATACATTTTATAAATCAAATCATACTTAAGAAATTCAAATCAAATTCATTTTCCAAAACAAAAGTGTAGCAAAACTACTAAGTGGTCTCTCCATTTTGAGACTCGAAAATGAACGTCGATGATGCTGCAGTCATCATCGAAATTATTTTCCAGCGACAAAAGAGGAGGGTACTGACTTACTTCCTTTAAAACCCTTTGAAAACAATTTCCATTCGAAAATACCCCCAAATAATATATTTTCTAAACTTTGAAAACCAAAATTTGAAAAGTGCTGGAAATTTAATTCTCAAATCTTTAATTTAAATTCATTTCATTTGTAGATCAATAAATGATAATCTAGTATTATCATTTCTAACAACCAATTCATTGACTATCTCATTTAAGAAAATTATACTTTTATATATAACATATAGTCATACATAAAATTATTTCATTCACCAATTTTGGAAATAGTATTGTGTCAGTTTGTTCTGTTCAAGTGTTTTTGAATTCCTATCGATATAGTTGGCCAGACGAATCGATCGAAACCCAAAATCAAACTTAACAACTCAAACAACACAATATAACCATTTTATATAAATTACAAAATACGCTCCCTCACAAGATGATTCAAGAATGGATTTTAAAACAAGTATAGAGATCCAAATTTAGAGGAACTCTTATCAAAGAGAATTCTAACAACGAAGATAGCTCGAAAGGATGATAAGATATTTAAATTACAAAAGAGAAAAGATTGATAGACTTATATTAATCGTGGGTGACCTTAACCGGGTCAACCAAGACTTAGAAAAGACGAGAATATCATCAACAAAACCAGGACAAACTGGTTGAGAACATCGCGGAAAACGTGATTCATGAGAAGAAGACATGAGCATTGGTTAATCTAAAGGCATGACTAACCATTCATAGAAATCATTCGTTCGGGAGAGAGGATAACAGGTCGAGCTTTAGAAATAAAATTGATGCGGAATTTAAATTCCCGCTGAGAAGAAAGAGAAGTGACTTCACCAAACATCAGGATAATCTCTGACTATCGGGGAGAGTCAAGATCACTAGGCTGAGAATCAAGTGAGAAGATAAAACTGCCTGCATATTCCCGAGGCATTTGACATTCAATCACAATAGAATTACCCTGGTCGTCTACTAGAGAAACAGTTCGGGCTTAGCAAGAGATAATAGCATCGAAACCGATGATATAGAAATCTCTAGAGAATCGACGCCTGTTGTAAAGGAGTTTCATCGCTTTACAAATCATACTAAGATTGGCGGGACCGCTGATAGGATTGGTCACACATAAGGATGAAGTTGTCAATAGAGGTTGAATTTATTTCAGAGATCAACGGAAATAGAGCTATGGGATGCTCCAGTATCAAAAGAATCACGAATAGGAATAGACACAAATGTATTCTAGAACAAAGGGGGTAGTTCCAAGATTCAAAGAAACCCAGCTCAAGGAGAATTCAAACGAAGGATTTCAAGCTCGAACGAAGATGGTTCTATAATTGATTCTACTCTATCTAGGGTATTACTATCCTATCTCTAATGAGTTTTTACTCCATACGCTAAGTTTTGCCTAAACTAGAGCTCTGATACCAACTGTAATGACCTGGTATTTCGAACCATTCAAATCGACAATCATCCACTCATGTCAGACTTGAATTGCTCAAAACAACATATTGTTAATTTATATTTGGCAAAACTCAGCATATAAAGTAAATAAATCAATCACATAATCACAGACACAAAGTAATATAACAATAAGCAGCGGAATAGATAAATAGTAGTTCCTGAAGCTACTACAGAACATCAGAGTTTAAAGTAAAATACAATAGATATCTCGAATACAGAGAAGTTTCTAATACAAATGCCAATGACGAGTCTGAACAAAACAACTGGAATAAACTGAAATAACTGGAAAGATGAATAGATAACTCCAAGCAGATCTCCAAGCTCCAAAGGTGAGTCAAATGTTGTGACACCCAATCTGACCCGAGCATAAAGCAAAACACAAAATACTTGAGTCGGGATTAACATTCTTATACCAGTAAATTCAACTCAAGTGAAATGTCAGTTGAAATACGAAATAACTTAAAGGATGTTTGGGATTCCCTTCCCCTAAGAATCCGTTAAACTATCTACATACATAGTACAATACGCTACATATATAATGTCTATAGTAAAGTAAACTGTTAAAAATAGCGTTAAGGCGTTACCCATATCCTCTTAAAACATTTATATATTCCCATAGTCTATACAGATACTGTAAGCTCCACCAAACCGGTGGTTTACTCAGGGAGCACTACATAGGTACGGTACAAAACAAACTTGTAGACGGCACGATAAGGCATGCGAGGCAATGCCTAGGGTAGGATTCTACCGTTTTGCAGAACCGGGCCGGTGGTAACACATAACAGCTACTACCACCCACCTCGAGACACACTCCCAAAATCAATGGTGCACCCAATCAAATCAAAAAGTAATAGAATGGTATCGAAGAAATGTGCCCGATCGGAGGTGCGACCTCACTTGGCTCAGGTATAGCTCCTGTTTTAGCCACATCAAGTTGACACGTGGGAGTCAGGGCCGTGCTAATACTCATACAGAATCGTCGCCAACCATCCTACTTCGTTCTGGATTCTCCACCACATGCACAGTTGTTAAAGTGGTTTTCGGTATTGGTAGAGAGTATGACAATATCCGATCCCGGTCTCTTTAAGAACCAAACCCTTATTTCACACCGAGGTCAATTTATATTTCAAACAGTTCAGATTTCATATCAAAATATCATATTCATTTCAAAAATCAAATCACTTTCGAAATCAGATACACTTTCGAAATCATATCACTTTAATTTATATTTCACTTTAATTTATACTTCACTTTCAAAATCATAACCACAAAATAGGTTAAACCATCGTATCAAAGTATTCGCATTTAAATCCATTAAATCTAAATCATAACAATTCTAACTTAAACAGTTTAAATATTAAAATTAGTTTATATATTTTAAAATAGGTTATAGGTTTAAAATAGTTTATTTATTAAAAATAATTTATATATTAAAAATAGTTTATAATAAGAATTCTTTCTTCCAATTTCACAAATCAAATTCAAATCAACCTTTTGTTCCAAATTCAATTTAATTCAATCTTAATTAAAATTCTCATCAAAACCATTTTAATTTATTGATTTCAAATCCAGATTTGAACTACAAATTTAAAACATTTCAAATTCAATAGGTTTCGAAGTTTAAATATTCAAACAATTTACAATAACTCAATTTGATAAATTCCATTTATATTTCAAATTTTCAACTTTAATTTTATTTTAATTTGAAATGTTCACTTAATCATTTTTAATAACATTCAAATAAAATCTCCAAAATTACAAATTTAAATCAAAATTAAATATTCGATTACCGTTTTATTTAAATTTGAAAATATTCATTTAATCACTTTTTATCAAATCAAGTTATAAAATCATACCTTTCAAAATCTCAAATCAATAAGTTCAAATCAAACCTTGTTTAAATTCAATTCTAAAAAAAAAATTATAAATCGATTCTTATTTAAATTCAATTCTTAACAAATTGGATTACAAATCAATTCTTATTTAATTTATCTTCCCAACTTTTATTTAATAAAGTTAAATAAGAATATATTTAAGAATATTAAAATAAATTTAAGTAAATATTTTAAACATATTATTAATATTAGTTAAATTAAATTCTATTAAATTATATTTTATTTTATTAAATATTATTAAATTAAACATTATTATTATTAAATCTAATTTAAATATTTAAAATAATAGAATTATAAGAAATTTTTTATAATTTACCTTTTAAAACTTAACTTATAATTTTAAAATTTCCAAAACATAAGATTTTTAAAATCTAAATTTTCACAAAAAAATAAAATCTTTATATTATATTTAAAATCAATATTTATTAAAACCCATATATTTCCCTTCAAAATTTGGAAATCATTTTTCAAAATAGACCAACGTTGTCCGTATATAATTTTATATCCTATGGTCAAGTGATACGGATATTTATCATTTCAATCCGCAATTTAAAATTTAATATTTACGATTATATATCATTTCAACCTGTAATCCATAAATTCAAAATCAATGAAAATCGCTTGGGTTTATCATTTTAACCCATAACGATTTTGCCCTAATCTATAAGATCGTTCGGGTATGTATCATTTCAACCCATAGGGAATTTCTAAACTAACAGGGAACTTGCAGAGTGAGAACAAATATGATAATAATATAACATATCAACAACAGGCATATATCATCAGTAACAAATCTAAATATAATATATATAATAGGTTATGGTGTCATATGTCATTGGTAAATAGTTACATATAATGGCGTATCATATTTAATAATTAAATAACTTAACAATTCCAATTTAACAGCATATTTCAATCGTCATTTCATGTGTATTAAATCTACTAAATATAAGAATGTTAATCGTGAGTGATTGCTCACCTTTCGAGGCTAGAGAAAACAAGACAAGCACATGGATAAGCGACAAATCAAAGCAACTAACTGCTACGATCGATTCTGGACCCGAATCGATGAATTCAAAAATCAAAACTAGCTTGATACAAATGGAAAATATATATTATATTATATTATTAATTTTTTTTTCTAAAAATCAATATTTAATTAACAACCCATATTAAAAATAAAATCTTCATAATTTATATTTATTAAACACACATTAACATAAAATATCTTCATATTATATTGAAAATCAATATTCATTAACAATACATATATTTCCATTCAAATTCTCAAATAAATATTTTATCATAATAAATATACACATTATGTTATAACCAAAAATCTGCTTTGAAGATATAAGTTGTAAATAAACATCTAAACATATATATATATATATATATCCTTGCTTTTTTTCTTCAAGATAACTGTATATAAACTATATATATTACAACACATATTTTTTTTATATAAAAGAGGAATAGAAGTGCTCGATCGGCTGACAAGAAAGCTAGAGGAATAGAGGTGGAGAGTCAGTTGATGGCGGCACAGCAAAGCTTGGCGAGGCAGTGGGATGGGCTACCTGAATGGAAGGGGAGCTTCGGCGTTTGGGTATGGAGGAAGGGAAGGTCGACAAGGGGAGCTGCACTATGGGTTGATGGGTGGAGTTGCATGGAAAGGAGCTGTCATGTTGTAGGCTATTGGGTCGGCCAATAGAAGTAGAAGCTGGCGGGGTCAGAGGCGAAGGCTGAGGAGCCGGGTGTGGGGTTGGCCTGAGTGGTGGAGGGAGATGATGACTACAGCCATGTGGAGGAGCAAAGCTGGAAAACAGGCGGCGGCTGATGGGTTTTGTTCAGCGAGAAGTCACGGCTACTCTTCAATTTCTTTTTATTTCTCGGCTGCATGGGGTTGCTACAAGGTGGAGGAGAGGGAACTGCAGGTGGGGACGCGGTCAGCAAGGAAGGGGATGCGGTCGCAGGTGGGTGGAAAAGCTAGGGGAGAGGGAGATGAGCTGTCAATGCAAATATATACTTTCACATATATTTTTTTATAAAATGGCAGAGGCAAGGCTTGCAAAGGAAGGAGGTGCGGAGGCTATACTAGGAAGAGGCGGATCTGGGTCACGGTAAGGTGGCAGGCGGTGGGCGAGCAGCAATAGGAGGCGGAGGAAGGAGAGGTTGACGTGGCATGGGAGGCTAAAACGAAAGCAATAATGTAATATGGAGCAGGGACGAGCAGTTTACATGGCTTCATATATATTCAATGCAGCAAAGATGAACAGGTTTGAAGCTTATAATATTATATCTCCAAAAGCACGAATCACAGAAGCAAATGGAGCAGCCAAAAAATATATAATTACTACTTATACGAATGAGCGCTTGCCCTTTTTTTTAGATTCAAATGAGCAGAGAGGAAGAGAATGAAATTGGAGAAGGGAAAATGAACAGTGAACGAAATTGGAGAAGGGAAAATTAACAATGAAAGAAACAAACTAATATATTGAAGTGACGGGAATAGTAAAAGTCAAATAATAAATTTTTGGGAATATTTAAAGCAAGTGGTTGTTTGTTTCAGCCGTTGGACAATGAATGGACATAGAAACTCAAAGGACCCAAATGCGGAACCGATACGGCAAATCGTTTCTCCCAATTCACTGTGTACCGAACTCTGAAATACAAAAATGAATATACTACGGAGATCGGCATGGCGAGACGAACAGAATGGTTCACAGATATGAGTGATACGATCATCCTGTCAAAAGTCGATATTCGTTGTCAAAATGCTGCTAAAACGCTAAAAATAAGATAAACGGGGCTACAACAGCCCAAATTTAGCGAAACGAAATATGACGTCTCACTCAGAAAATAGTCTACATTTCTATCATATAAAAATATTCAGATTTCGAAAATACTTAATTTTCATCAAATTAACTGATTTTAAATTGAAATTGAAAATTACACAATAGAACAAACTTTTATATTCGCCAATGAAAATCTGCCATCTGCTATGTTTAAATAGACGCATACCAAATATCAAATTTTTATTGCCAAATTTAATTGTTTAATTTTCAAGAAAAATTCAGTTAATTATGTTATAAAAATCGTTTAATTTTACGGGTCGTTACACACACACACATATATATCATTGTCATCCTTTTAAAAGGATTATAAATGGATTAATGAACATAAATAATTGAATTTATTTAAACAAATTGAATTAATGATCAACATAAATAATTAAATATAAGGAGTTGAATGTAAATATTTGCTGAAAATTGAGAAGAGCTTTGTACATATTTGTAATTGAGAAAAGCATTGGTCTTATAGTTAGCTTATCTACATGTGAACTTTTATCCATATTTAGTTTTCATTTTAAAATAGTTTTATCCTTTCAATTAACCATATATTTCATATTGTAAAAGGGTCATGCTTTTCACTTCGATAATTGAAAAATAATGTTATATGGCATTTAGTTGTGTTATAAGTTAGGTATGGTTTGATAACATATTGAAAGCAAGAATGTTTATACGATCTAATATTGGTGTAATTTGTGTGTTCACATCGTAATACTGTAAAATATAAATTTATCTTTATAGGTTGTTCAAAATGAAATTATGTTATGTAGTGTATGATAATTTTTGAGATAAATGAATTAAAAATTAAAAGAGTTATTATTATTTTTGTATAAATTCTATGTTACGTATTTAAATATCTTTATTCATTTAAATAACGAAGAAATAATTTATCATTTTTTGTCATATATATGAATATTTGTGTATATTGAAATTCTCATATTTTTAGGATTTATTAGATGCATTAATGAATATTAGTTAATCATATTTATTAAAATAGTTTATATTTACGATTACATAATTAGTTAAATATATGGACTTAAATGTAAAATATTAGAAGACAATTGAGAAGGGTTTCGACATAATAGTAAAAAAAATAAAATTTAGGTATTTGAAGTCAATAGAATTTATATTGCGATGTATGATAAATTAATTTATTAAATAAATTTATTATTGTCACTAAAGTATATAATTTATGTTTTGCGATTTATATATATTTGCATCTAAATGATTTTTTAACCAAAGTGTTGATGTTCGTGTAATATACATATTGAAATTTTCATCTTTCAGATTTATTAATAAATATTAGTTGACTAAGCTTTCCAATTAGTTTAATTTTTGGATTATGTAATTAATTTAAATAAGCGGACTTTAGTGTAAATTTTTTATAGAGAACCATGAAAGATTGTAAATAATTATAGATTTCTCTAAAAAGTGGGCATTTGAACGTAAAATAGTATGAGAAGTTTAGTAGAATAGTTGTTGTTATCCCGCCTTTTGGCAAGGCCGTGACATCAAGGACTTGACCAGAAACTAAAGGTAATCTGCCCCGGAGATCAGTTATCTACAGGTCCATGATGGATACATGCAAATTTGGTCCGAGTCCGGATCAAGCTACAATTAGCATGGTATGACAAGCAAAGCTATGAAAGGAAGCATTCCAAATTTCAAGACAATCAGAGTTCGTATGCTCAAGTTATGGATCGATCAAGATCCATGTGAAACATGTCTAGTTCGTATCCATCTACTTCGAATCCATTCCTTCGTATCCATGTACTTCATACTCACCCACTTCATATCGATCCTACTTCAGCGTGTTTCGTATCGATTAGCCAATCGATCGATATGAAGCAAGGAGCCAAGCATCGATATGAACCCACAAACCAAGTATCGATACAAAAGGCAATGTGCCAGATGGATATGAAATACATGGTCTAACCAAAGGAAGCGGCCTCTCAGCATGAAATGTTGATCTCCCTAGGATTCTTGCTCCACGTCATCGATATGAAATCCATCGATACGAAAACATCGATACGCATCCATCAGCCAACTTGCAAATCCAATCTTGGATCGATCATAACTCAAAAACTACAAGTCCAAATGCTATGAAATTTTCACAGAAGCTTGCATATCAACTGAAGAACCGATCGCGGCTCAAATGGAGCTAAATTTGATCGAAATGAAATGCACTTGGATCGATCAGGATCGATCCCAAATAACTCCAGATCGATCTGGTGGGCCCACCCACGTGTGAGAAGAGGTATTCTGAGTTTTGAGGCAGATATTTCTATATCTATTCCTATAAATAGGACCCCTACGCCTACTAAAAAGGGACTTTTGAAGCTTCTACGTCGTTACTCTGCTGCAACTCTATTGTAACCGAGGTGTTAGTGATTTGTACTGTTGTAACTCTGTTGAGAATCATCGATAAATAGTAAACTCTTCAAAGTGGACGTAGGCTACAATGCCGAACCACTATAAATTCTTGTCTCTTTCTATTTCTGCTTGCTTTTATTCATGTGATTGTTAGATTAGCCTATATTTCCATTTAATTTCTTCATTCTAATCTCTTCAATTACATCCGAAGAGTGTTGTGCTCAATTTTGGTACAAACACTTTGGTGCTTTCATTGAGAAAACTTTGCTTTTCTCTGATTCAGTGGATCCCCTACCGTTGTTGGATTGCTAAAATCTAAGGAGGAGATCCAGATCTGTCTTCCAGTAGTTCCTTCCATTCTATTCAGATTACTCCAGATTTAGGAAAGAGCTACATACATCATGTTGTGCATTACCAGAACTGCTTCAAATGCTGCAGATCCAGAGGGAAGGGATAGGCAAAATCCCACACAGCTGACCACAACAGGCCAAACATCAACCAGAGCTCCAGATCCATAAGGTCCTGTGACTAGAGTGGAGTTTCAGACCCTTATGCAAGAGCTTACTCAGAGCCGTCAAGAGCTCACTCAGCAGATCCGTGCCAACACGGAGCTCACAAACCAGCTGAACAAAGAAAGGCGAAGGAGGTCTAAAAGGGATCATGTCTCTCATTCCACGACCAAAAGCTCGGCTTCATTTGACTTCAATCACAGATCTACACATTGTGGCTGGATGGAAACTATGCAAAAGGCTCTGGGCATCAGCATGCCATAAATCTCGGACAAGCCGGGATTGGTCCTTCTACAAGGCACCAAGCTGGACCCTCCTCCCGAGGAGGGGCACTTCATTATCATACCATTCATCACCATGCAGCTGCTACCGCCCTAGATTTAGAAACCGAGATCCAGAACCAACCAAATCTAGCTCATCGTCAACACGTTCATGCTCGGGATCCTCACTTCCCTAAAGATCGAGAGCCAAGGAGGCGAGGAACAGACCGTAGACAGTGACCGGACCGGCCCTACAACATGGAACCCGACCATGCCTTGGCCCCGAACATCCAAATGCCTGACATTCCAACCATGATATGCCAGATGATCAGAGAAAGTCAATGCATTACAAAAGATGATTGGGGGATCTCTAGGAGTCATACTCCGTTAACCGATGATATTCTCTATGCAGAACCACCCCGTCGATTCAAGATGCCGACCTTGCTGGTGTATGAAGGAAATTCAGATCCTAACCAGCATATCTTGAAATATGAATGGCTCATGAACGCCGCTTGGGCTGACGATGTGGTTAAGTGTAGAAGCTTCCCTATCTCCTTGGGAGGCATTGCGACTATGTGGTTCACTCGTCTATCACCCAGATCTATTTCATGTTTTAAACAATTGGCTACTAAGTTTGTCGAGCAGTTTTGTATGCATGCTACTAGACCGGAGGATGTCAACACCTTGTCTAGTGTTACTCAAGCTCTAAGAGAGACTCTTAGACGTTATATAGAAAAGTTCCATGCTGCTCGTGCTGAGGTCAGCAACCCGAATGATAATTCTATTTTGATGGCATTTGACTAAAGGAATCGATCCTGACTCTGAGTTTGACGATTGGTTAGCTGGGAAACCCCTCGCTTCATTGGATCATTTCTATGCTAAGGCGGCCTAGTTTCTAAGGAGAGAAGACGCTAGACGATCTACGAAGCAGGACATAGCGAGGCCCAGTGGTGAAGGCATTCAAAGTAATGTTGTTGTGAAATAGACCGGTGAGAATTTCGGTAAAGTACAATTGAACATACAGAACAAGCAAGGTCAATCGAAGGGCAATGGAGGTTAGGGGAAAAAGAGAGACCCATATCGTGGATCGAGACACAAAGCTCTTATGTTCGACGGATATACTCCCCTAAACACATCACTGGAAAATGTTTACCTACAGACTTGTAATACCGGATAGTATAAGAAGCCAACTCTGAAACCATCATCTGAGAAACAAATTCATACCAGGAAGTTCTATAGATTCCACGATTGTTACGACCATAACGCTAATGACTGTCGTCATTTGCAAGATATCATCGAGAGGTTTATTAGAGAATGAAAGTTAGAGCAGTTTGTTCGGGTTCCACAGGATGAAGGTGTGGGCCACACTATACCCGAAGAACCCACGCGTACTGGCGGGAGGTTGGTAATAAATACTGTGAGTGGTGGTCCTCATCCGGCTGATCGGAGCTGGAAGGAAATGGAGTCATATTCCAGTTCGATTAGGCATGTGGACTTTGAATGCTGTAGTAATGTTGATGACGGGGCCCCAGCAAAACAATAGAGGACGATGACAGACGACATCGTTTCAGGAACCGTGATGCTGACAGAGTCGAGGCCCCCACTATTGATCTGTTGGTCATCTCAGCCCAAATAGGTCCTGCTTGGATGAAGAGGATCTTGGTTGACAGCGGAAGCTCTATGAACATTCTTTTCAAGCGCGCTTACGACCAAATGAGGATGGAGGCAAAAGATCTAAAACCGTGTCAGTCATGAATTCATGGTTTTAATGGAAGCACAACCATTCCAGCTGGGATGGTAGAGTTACCCGTTCAGTTGGGTATTAGAGATCGTCGGAGAGTCCGGATGTTGCAGTTTGTTGTGTTGGATATACATTCCCCTTATAATGCTTTTTTGGGCCGACCGTCTGGGCAGCGATTGCTTCATGGTGTTTAACTTTGAAGTTCCCCACTGATAATGGGGTCAGAGAAGTACATGGTGATCAGGCGGTCGGACACACCTATTATGTTGCAGAGCTGCGGGATGCGCAGCGAAAGGAGAAAGGAAAGGATGTAAAGGAATCTCTCTGAGCCTGTTTTTTAGAAAATTGACAACTAACGCCTGGGTCTAGGCTCGGGCGCCACAACCAGTTCCTTAAGGACCTCGATCCCAGAGACAATAATGATGAGGAGGAAGCCAAAGACTGTCAGGCTTCCTTGGCGGAGTTGACAATCAATGTTTCGATCCACGACGACGACGATTCCAAAATGGTAAAGGTCGGATCTCAACTCAGCCCTAAGATAAGATAGGAATTGGTTGATTTTCTCCGGCAAAACCTTGAAGTGTTTGCTTAGACTCATTCAGACATGTGTGGGATCTCGCCGGACATTGCGAGCCACACACTGAATATTGACCCACGACACATCTTGGTGAAACAAAAAAAGCACGGTATGGATCCAGAGAGATCTGCCGCCTTGAAGGAAGAAATAGATAAACTCAAGTCAAATGGGTTTATTTGTGATGCTCTATATGTGGAGTGGGTATCGAATCCAGTGCTTATCAGAAAGCCGAATGGAAAATGGCGGACATGTGTGGACTACTTAGATTTGAATAAAGCTAACCCTAAAGACAATTTTCCTCTTCCCAGAATCGATCAACTAGTGGATTCAACAGCCGGACACGAGCCCTTATTTTTCATGGATGCATACTCCGGCTACAATCAAATCCCTATGCATTTACTTGACCAGGAACATACTAGCTTCGTCACTGATCTGGGACTTTATTGCTACAAGGTGATGTCGTTTGGACTCAAGAACACTGGGGTAACTTATCAAAGGCTTGTGAACCAAATGTTCGCCAGCCAGATCAGAAAGACATGGGAGGTGTATGTGGACGATATGCTCGTGAAGTCGCAATTGTCCATCAATCATGTTAGTGATTTGGAAACGATGTTTAACATACTCCGGAAGTACAGAATGAAGCTCAATCCGTCAAAGTGTCATTTTAGGGTCGCATCAGGAAAGTTTCTTGGTTTCACCGTCAGCGCCAGAGAAATTGAAGTCAATCCTGAGAAAATCTGGGCGATTCGGAATCTCGAAACTTCCAGAACCATAAAACAGGTACAAAGCTTCAATTGGATGGTGGCAACCTTAAGCATATTTATTTCCAAATCCACAGACAAGTGCATTCCCTTCTTCGATCTGATCAGAAAAGGAAAGCAAAATTTCGAATGGACTGAGGGTGTGAAGGCACATTCCAAGCACTAGTTCAACATCTGGAAACGCCTCTTATTTTTTCAAAGCCGGTTGATCACGAGAGATTATATGTCTATCTGGTGGTTTCAACAAATGCAATCAGCGCTGCTTTAATTAGAGAAGAGGATTGGATCCAACGACCGGTCTATTATATCAGTAAAAGATTAATAGGGGCAGAAAAGAACTACCCAAACTTAGAGAAGCTGGCTTATTACCTTGTTATAGCCTCGAGGAAGCTCCGTCCATATTTCCAGGCTTATCCGATCACAGTCTACACCAACCAGCCGCTGCGACAGGTCCTAACACGACCTGAGACGTCTTGTAGATTGCTCAAGTGGAACATTGAGTTGAGTCAATTTGATATCACTTATACACCGAGGCGAGCTATTCAAGGACAAGTTCTGGCAGACTTCATAGCTGAATTCACCATACCAGAGGACTTCCCAGAACCCAGTGAATCTCCCAAATGAACATAGAAGATATATACCGACGGTGCATCAAACGACCGCTGCTCAGTTGCTGGAGTGATACTCGAAACCCCAGAAGGTCGATCCATATACTATGCTTTGAAGTTTAACTTCCGCGCAACTAACAACGAAGCCGAGTACGAAGCTTTGCTTGCTAGGCTAAGGTTCGCTAGAGACTTAGGAATCATTGCTGTGGAGATTTACTATGATTCACAATTGGTCGTATGCCAGGTTCGAGGAGAGTATCAAGCCATAGATCAGAGATTGGCTACCTACCTTACTCGGGTTCAAGAAGTGTTGAATCGTTTCGACTATTTTACTATTCATTGTATACCCCGAGAGCACAATCATAAATCCGATTCTTTAGCGAAACTGGCTAGCTCTGGCAAAGCACAACAGATGGGACTCATCCCCATTGAGATACTTACCGCTCCGAGTATCGATCAAATAGTGATAGATTGGGTGTACGAGGCAACGCCCGAGAAGGAGTCGTGGATGACTCCATTCAGAAACTATCTTGAGCACAGAGCTTTACCAGAGCGCAGAAGTGAGAAAAGATAGGTTCTCCGAAAAGCTTCACGGTTTATTATCCAAAATGGAGTCCTATACAGGAGGGGATATCCTATTCCTTTACTCCGGTGTATCGCCTACGATGAGATCAAATGAATGTTACATGATGTACACGAATAAGAGTGTGGCGACCACACTGGGGGGCAAATCCTTGCCAAAAAGATATACATATATGTATATTACTAGCAGATAGTGAACCGAGACGCATCAGATTATGCCAAGAAATGTGATAGGTGCCAGAAACATGCCACAATTCCAAGAGCCCCACCTACAGAAATTACTTAGATGGTCAGTCCATGGCCGTTCGCCACATGGGGCATTGATATAATAGGGTACTTACCCCTAGCTAAAGGTGGTGCGAAGTACGCCATCATTGCAGTTGACTACTTTACTAAATGGGTGGAAGCAGAGCCCCTTGCTACTATCACGATGAAGAAAGTAATCAACTTTGTTGTGCGCAACATCATATGTCGCTTTGGCCTCCCACATACCATTGTAATCGATAACGGGACCCAATTCGATAGTGTCGAGTTTAAAGATTTCTGTCAATGCTACTGGATCCAGAAGAAGTTCTCAGCAGTAGCTCACCCTCAAGCGAATGGGCAAGTCGAAGATGTCAACAAAGTTATCAAGTCCATTCTAAAGAAACGACTGGAAAAAGCTAGAGGTAAGTGGGTCGATGAGCTTCCCATGGCCCTATGGGCATATCGAACTACCCACAAGTTCGCAACCGGCCATACTCCGTTTGCACTTTCCTACAGCTCCGAAGCTGTTATTCCAGTTGAACTAGAAGTACCTTCTCACCGTGTGACCTATTACGATCCAAAGATGAATGCAATCCTACTTGCAGAATCTCTGGATTTACTAGACGAGAAGCATGAAGAAGTTGTTTGAGGGCAACTCCACACCGCAATCGAGTCTCCCGATTATACAACGCTAAGGTCTGACCCAGAACCTTCGAAGTTGGCAATCTTGTACTTAAGCAAATTTATCTGGTCCCTTCACACATGAAACCGACATGGGAAGGACCGTATGTCATCGAGCGGAGACTTGGAGATGGCACATTCAAACTATCAACTGTTGACGGTCTAACTTTACCAAGAGCATGGAACAGCGAGAGTCTACGTCGCTATTACACATAACTGGCTTTTATTCATTTAGTTTGCTTTTCTTTTGAATTTTGTTTATGCATTTTTTGAATTTGAACTTGTAATAAGGCAACTTACTTTGTGGTACTTTCTTATTTCAGCAATAAAATCAGACTCAACAAGCCAGAGTGGCAATTTTCTTGAAATGCGTCGTGCAACTGTCACGATGTACGAAGAGATAAGTCCCATCATACGGTGAGACTCATTCAAAGGGAGTGATCGTGATCCGACCGGTCACTTGCTAAATGAAACCCCGAGCTTGGGGGCAAGCAACAATAAAGCAAAGAGAGATCGAAACACGACGATCCTCTAACGAACTCCAGTTCCCAGAGTGCGAGTTGAAGTACAAACTCCTAAATCTAGGCTCGAGGAGGATGGATCCGTCCATCCACGACCTCGCCTCAAAATTTTCAAGCCAGAAAAGGATGGATCTATCCATCTACGACTTCGCTTACCAAATCAAGGTGGATGTGATCCGACCATCCACAACCTTGATCAACTCCTTATTCTCGGAGTGCGAACGAGATCCTAATACTTAAACAGATGTGATTGACCGTCTGTCGACCACCTCCAGATTCCCGGAGTGCGAACTGGAGTATAAACATAAATGGGTGTGACTAACCATCCATCAACTAACTTTGGTCCTGAGAGCGTGGACCGGAGTATAAACACCGGATGGGTGTGATTGACCACCCATCAACCAACTCTGGTCCCGAGAGCGTGGGCTGGAGTATAAACACTTGAACGGGTGTGACCGACCAGCCGAAAATTAACTTATGTCCCCGGAGTGTGGACATAATTTTAAGCCTTAAACGGATGTGACTGACCGCCCGTAAATTAACTTATGTCCCCAGAGTGCGGATATAATTCCAAGCATTATGCAAGCGTGAATGACCGTCGGCATACAAGTTCAATCCCCAGAGTGTGGATGTAAATACCAGCAAATGAGCGAGTGTGATCCGACCACTCAAACTCATCTCACTCTAACTTCGTTCCGACTGAGTTAAATTAAAGTTAGTAAAGGCAGAAAATGATTGCCGACTGACCACTTCAGTTCTCCATAGGACTGGGGGCATAACTCAAGTACCAGCCGCTGACCGAGACAGCGCAACGTTGGGATTCGACTCGACGTTTGATTATGACCCGAAGCCATGACTTCATGACTTAATGACCGGACTCAAGTTCGACTTAGAAACTAAAGCCTCATAAGTACATGGAATGGAAACGCAAGTGCTGAAATACTTAAATGAACGAACACAGAGTTGTGCTGAAAAATAAAAAGAAATTTTATTTCCACTATTCTTTGAAAAAGTAAGTACAAAATCTGTTCAAAGAATTCCTATAAGCAGGGTCCAAACCCGCATCTATACATGGCCCACAAAACCAAAAGAAAAGGCCTATTCTAGCTGTCTACCAAAAAGAGAAGAAGCAAAAGTGCAAGTCTACGCCTTTGGTTTTCTATCCTTCTTGCTTTTATTCGGTGTAGACCTGCTCGGGCTGCCGCTCAAAACCCTCTCCCTCTTTGAACCTTTACCTCCCCGGCCTGCTCTAGCTGGCTTGTCTCCGGCTGGGGAATTGAAGCAGTCTCCTCTTGAGAACCCACAAAAACCGGAAGATCCTCTATGCGTAGGACTGAAGGAATGGTGGCACTCTCGATGTTAGAAGGAGGAGGCACGCTAGTCTCAACGATAGTGCCACCCGGAGAAACGACAAGTATCGGGACCGGACCGGGACCTGCCATGCCCTCGCCAGCTCTACGAGCCTACTTAGCTTGCTCGATTTTGGATTTTATTTCCTCCATTATCTGTTGCACCCAGTCCGCACATACGCTCATTGGAATGCTGCTGGTCGAAACCGAGTATCCCGTAATGACCATATCTTCATCTACATTGAACGACATTTCAATGCTCGGATCGCTTTGATGGCCGAAGAGCGCTTCCATTAATTGGTCATCAATCACATAACTATCGTCGTGTGTTTCCCCAGCCGAAGTGGTGACCATCACAATTTTAGCTTCTGTTGTAAGTGCCTCCTGCTTGTGATGAGTTGCTTGAGTAGTAGGCGGATCCGTCGGTGCAGAATCTAAGACTGAATGAAGATAAGAGAATATATTAGTAATATCATCTGATAGTGCTCCTGCATTTTGAGGAATATTAGAAGTGTCCAGAATACCTTCCTCGGGTTGGCTCCCATGCTGAGCTGATGTGCCTTCCGAGCCGCGCTCGGATATTGGGGAGAGATGCGGCCTATCATATCATAGCTGGGGGAGTAATAGAAGAAGCAAGCTCAGATTGGGACGCTGCAGGCATTTCGGAGCCTATTTCGTGATGTTCAATTCTGGATCCTTCCCCAGCTTCCGGATACTTGTCGGCCAATTTTTCCTTCTCAAGAGAAATGATTTCATCGCGGAGGACTTTAGGCTCATCTCCGACTAGCACTTGAGCTTCAAGTTCGAACTCATCGATAGTTGCAGCATTACGGATCACCTTTTTGTCCTCTACCAAGCGATTCCAGGCCTTGTATAGTTGGAAGGGATAATCTTCGCCTAGCCAGTTTAAGTTGCGGTTTCTTAAGACATTGGCATTGTACGTGACCAGGAGATCTTCAAATTCACTCTCCATCCTGGCCTTAACCACTTTAATTTCTCTCTCAATCCTAGCATCGGCTTCCTGAGCCTTTAAATTTGCTCCATCCCTCTCCTCCTTAAGTCCCACCATCTGTTCACATACCTCCTGAGCGACTTTATTGGCCTCGTCCTTTTCCTTGATGGCCTCGGGTAGCTTTACCTTTAGCTACTCAACTTCTTTCCACGCCGCATTCCTTTCCCGAATGGTCACAGTGTTATGGTGACCCATCTCCTGCACCAGGCCCACGTGTGTCTTCCTCATATTTTCCATGGACTGTCGAGCCTCTTCAGCTCTCTGGTCAGCCTCTTTCTTTGTTTTCCTCGAAGACTCAAGCTCATTGGTGAGCACCGTTATTATCCGGCCCTTTTGAGAAAGGTCGCTCTCCAATTTCATGATCTTTTTTGCCCACTCGAGAGATACCGCCGAAACCCTTTCAGCCGTCTTAACCCACTCCCGGTACTGGATGTATACATCATGCACGTAATCTTGTACCGGTTTTTCTATGTCGTTGGGGATTCTTTTCAAGTTTGAATGGAAGTGGAAGCCATCGAAACAAATATTCGGGAATTCTTTCTTTAACTTGGTGATTCGGATGGCTCCCTCCGCTGTGGGCTCTATAGCTGTTTGTTCGGTGACGATGGGAGCTTCCGTTTCAGTTCTACGACGTTGATCGTTGGATTATGAAGTGTGAGGTGGCGCTATTTGGTGTGCAGTTTAGAAGATTACCTGCCAGAGTCGGATGGTTTTGAGGGTCCTTTAGATGGTGGAGATCGCGACCGGGAACATTGCCTGCTTTGATATGACCTTTCCTTCTCCATATCATAGCGTTCGTGCTCTTGGCCGGAGTAATAGTCGTGACCGTAGTCTCTCTCACTTTCACGCCGCTGTGATTTAGAGTGTGAACTGGAAGAATGGCGTGAAGAGCGAAGATTGCTGAGCATCGACCCTTGTTTCACCATCATGTCTGTAAAATGAAAAGAGAAGCAGAATTAGTTATCTCCAGAAATTAAGAAGCATGTGATTAGAAGTCGTGTGGTGCTGTGAAGTGTGTGTATGCATGTGCAAACCCTCCAACCGACCGATTGTGATAGCCTTGCTCGTGGGAGTTGGCTCCCCTATGTCTAAAGAAGTTAGCCCTATGCCAGTTCATGGTGGCACTACAAGAAAATATGCTTTTAGTTGCATTTATTAGTAGCGTTTCGAAGGCAAGTTCAACTATTATTGTTTTATGCCCTATTTTCACCAAAGCCAACAGTTGCCACCCACCCCGTCTATGCATTTTTCTTCACTTCCGCCAAAAGTTGCTGCCAAAACTTGTTACGTTTTTCATTTTAGTTTTGGTGTTTTGTTTTTCTTCACTTCCAAAAATTTACATGTCCCAATTCCTCATCGTCCTCATCCACTTCATTTTTCCTACATCGCCAGCATCACACTTCTCCTCTGTAATGCGCTACTCCTCTTCATAGTCAATCGAATCCTCTCCGACACGCTACTCCTCTTCACAGTCGATCGAATATGTGCTAATCCTCTCCATCGATCGAAGATTTCATCATGCTACTCATCGTCGGTATGGATTTCTCCAAATTCGCTTCATTTTATATTGTTCGATACCAAGTTTATATATGGATTTACACTGACCCGGTTCGCTACACGTCTTCGTCATTTTTCAAAACCCTTGTTTGTGTATAAACCCTAATTTGGAATAAATTATGATGTGATTACTATTTCCTACAATATTTATTTTGTTCTTGGCATGACAAGCTAGAGCTGGTATAAGGGAAATGCATTTTGTTCCATTCAATCCCATCGATAAATTAACTACCTTGACATATATTCGGTCTGATGGAAGTTAGTCGTGCAAGTAAGGGTGCTTCTGAGCAGATATTCAGAATTTCATAGCTTTTTTCTAAAAAATAAAAAATGAAACTACTTGTATCAATTTTTATTCTTATAATGGTTATCATTTTGGAACAGGTCATGGCTCTGTGAAACTACAGAGAAGATGTTAGAAACAATTTTTAGGTAATGTATATTGTGTTTCATCATTTTAAATAGTTTTATCATATACTTGTTATCAAAAGAAGATGTTAGAAGCAATTACAAATAGTTTTATCAATTTAAGCTATGTATATGCACTAGCAGTAAGTGTTTACCCTTTACAATTAGTTAGTTTTCAACAAGAAATTTTGATTTTCTGGTTCAGATAATAAATAAACACAACCATAATAAATTATTTTATAAACTAAATAACATGTATTCATCACGGATTGAACCGACATATCTTCTATGATAATAAATTAACTGTAGTAGGATGACATTCTCTGGACCCTTGATATGATTTCTATAGGAAGTAAATAGTTCTTTGTTTTGCAGCTTGCGTTGTATTCTTGTATATGTGTTTTTTTCCTTTTTCAAGCAACTTTTGTTATGTGCTCTTTTTCTTTTTAATAGTTGCATAATGATTAGTAAATTGAAGTTTGTTTATCATTACATGATAATAATTGAATTTTGTTCATCGTTCAGCACTTCAATTCATTACATAATGATCGTGAAACAAATGCTTTCCTCCATGTAAGTGACGAAGCTAAGAAATTTCCATTCTTTCTAATACTGATTTTGAATTTTCGGCGTTTAACTATGGTTTTAGGTCTTCAAAAAGAGGACAGTGAGCTATTTCGATAGAAAAGTTCGGACTTCCTACACTCAGGAGGTATATTGTTTGTATTCACTTCCTTGGTGCTACAAAAACTTAACAATATTTGATAGAATGTAGACCAGATTCTAGGTTCAGATTATTTTTACAACCGCACACAAGGTGTTTGATAGAATGTAGATCTATTCTGGGTGCTGTGGTAAAACAAGATGCAGTATGCAAAACAAAAGCTACTTAATTGTGTTGTTCAACTTAAACACGACTTGTCGGTATAGTTGTGTTGTCAGTGCAATTGAGTATCCTATTAAAATGTCAGTTTGATGTACATTTGCTGTAATTTTACAGTACTTTGATTAACATCCACATTGAACACTGATATATTTTTTAATCTAGATTTATTGCAATTTATAATCCTAAAATTGTTAAGTTCTTCCCACAGACAAGACTTATCAAACATGTTATAGGGAATCGATGCTTACCATTGACAAACTGCAATTGCACCATATGGAGCTTCAACAGGTACAACTACCAACCATGTCATAATTTACTTCAACCGTGCTACACTATTACCAGATATACCTACATACACGATACATTCACTATTTTCTCTAGCACCATAGTATGAAATATGCACTCAGTTTCACTTCATTCACAGTACCCACCCCTAACTTTATCATTGTAGGTTGCACACTATGGGACAAAAACTAGAAGGAAAAAAGTATCTACATCTATGGCCCAGTAAGTTCATTTCTATATTCAATAAAATACTCCTTAACTGAATACATGATTTGCAGTGCACCACATATACTATAATTTTGGCCTATTACGACAAGATGTTATACACCAAAATATTACTTCAGCTAGTTGGACAAGATGTAGCGAACAAGGACGGAGTTGCTACAGCTACTGGTTTATAAGAGAAGAACCAATTTATTTACAGTCACTTCCCTTTACTGCAAATTTACAAATAAATTGTTTCTGCATTCTAGTTGATATATATTATTGCTTACTTACCTTCACACAGCTTTGGTAACACGGTTTTCCGCCATAATATAAGCAGAGAAATTGGTGCCATAGAAAACTACATCCCGTACTACAACAATGATGGTTGGACAATGAAAAAATGATACGCTGAAATATTTTAACTGTCATACATATTACCATATGTGCAGTCACAAATATAGCTGGAAAGTGGAAAATACCCATCCTAACTACCTGCTATCCTCATCCATAGGCAACCATCGGTTCAGGCCCGCACAGACCATTCATGACTATGGATCCAGAAAGCTTCTTCAACTTGATGACCAACTAAAACTTTAACTACACAGGCGCACAACATGCTACTTGCATTTTCGATTAGTTAGGAAGCATAGAATTCATCTATCTTCTTCCCTACGGTTAATAACAGCAGTGAGTGAACAATCATTTTTTATCTTCTCGATCTGGCTATAGAAAAATATACATTCCGACACCTTAAGTCCAAACGGACCATCCCCAATACTAATACCTTCTCAGCAATACATAAAATTTCAGCCTTTATACACCCATTGAATTATTTTACCCAACATTATAACATGGCTGTACAGTTAAAATAATGCATCGGCATTAGAGCAGTTCTCTCAATAATAATCATATATTACTGTGAAAATATAATAGACTATTATGTTTATTCAAGATAATATATTCTGACAAAATAATGATACAAAGTCTATATTCTGGGTTAAAATAGATACAAAGCGATTACATGGCTTCTAAGTATAATTCTACAAAAGTAAAACAAAGGTGAGATACACAGACTGGAGACCTGCAAATTTTTTTTTTATATTAATGATGCATTACGCTATCCATTCCTACAACAGTATCAAACCAATAAAATTTGATTTCTATTTTAGATATTACTGAAAATTAATATATTTAGAAAAACAGGGGATGCTGATCCAGCAATAACTTGCATGCGTAAACTTATGGATCAGATGAACACAATGAGACGAAGGATACACTAACCAAGATAAAAACAGAGGCATAAAAAGAGAGCTTGTATTTCTGCAATCTACAAGCACAAAAAGCTAACCAAAATCAAATCACAATCTGACTCGTCGAAATTAATAAGGTGTGAAAAAATATTTGAAGCTCGATACTTAAAAAATAGAAACATACCAAAAAACGGAAAGCAAAACAACCATTCCACATGTATAAAAGAAGACGATTCAAAATGAAAATGAAGCATAAATGAAAAGGATAAATATAGTCAATATTGTGAGCAAATCATTATGAAAAATTAAATCACAATCCTGCTCTTTGAAATGGATTAGATATATTTTTCTATGGAAATTTTTTTCTTTCTAACTTGACGTCAAAAAAACCTAGTTGCAGCTAGAAGCTTAGAACCAACTTCTAAACCAGTAGATCAATAACTTTGTGAACGAATTTTTTAAATACACATTATAGATACAAGTAATATATATACAAGTAACAAATTGTTCAACTGATTGTATACAACTTTCAAATTTCTTCTACCTATAATATATATACAAGTAAATGTTCTATAGTTAAATACTAGGCATCTTTTTACGTTGTGCTAATAACCGGTGTTATAACCGACTCAATCAATGATGCTATTGAGCCGACCATAACCAAATTTCTTCTATCGGTGCTTCCCTGATGAAATTGTGGCAAGTAAAAACAAAAAAGTAAATTTTACTTGATAATTACTGATAGTTGAACAATCAATGTATGTAATTTCTTTAGGTTTTTGATATTTCAAAATAAGGAGATGTCCTGTGTGGTGGAGACCCTGCAGAGATTAAAGGAAGGATATAAATGCTTCCCTGGTGGCCATTCATCATGTCTATTTCATCATCGAGAAACAATTTTTTTCCATCTTCTATTATATTTCTCTTTGTATGCGGGGTCATTTGTTGGGTTAGGTTTTCTTTCATGGTACATAACAGGGAAAATTGGGTTTTTGATCAAAGAGGGCACGTTGCAAAACTTTGCTTAACATGGCTTCCTCTATTGGTTGCTGCCCTTCTCGCCATTTCCAGGGTCGATGACTATTGGCATCACTGGCAATATGTGTTTGCAGGCGGATTTCTTGGTATGTATGTTTTCATCTTTAGTTGCTGTTTTAATGTAAAAACTTTGTTTTTATAGTATATTGCATGCACGATGCTTATTTTTCTTATGTAGGACTGGTTGTTGCATTCTTTACTTACCTGCAATTCTTTCCATTCCCTTTTGGTGAATAAGGTATGTGTTCCTAAGAAGCAAGTAAACTGTTAGTTATGTATTTTGATTAATTATATCTACCATTGTATGCAAATATTTTCAATACATGTTTCCAAAGATATATAATATATAAATAATGGTCTTAAAAAACTTACAGTTAGCTTGTTATGTATTGTAGGCAAGGCCATTGCTGCAACAACCTATAGAGCTTGAAGATTATGATGAGCTCATTAACAGAAGGCTAGGAGATATATACAACTATGAGGAAATGGAACAGATGGTTGCATATGCTGCATATTGTGTATGTTACTCTGCATGACGCAGTCCAAAGCTGAGTCAGGTATTTGTACTTCTTGCTTTTTGCCTTGTTCACACCTATTATGCTTTGTGTTGATTTAGCCGAAGCTAGAAAATTCATGCTTAAGTTGATTCACACCTATAATCCATGTTTGTTCAGAGTTAGTTCGCCCACTCTAGTGCAAAACTCATGAAAGGTTATCTAAAACTAAGATATAGAATTATTGCATGTCATATTTAAGTTGGGTCCTGAATAATGTGTAATTTTTGGTTGTATATATCATAAACTCTAATATTGAAATTTATGTTTACCTTCTTTCTCTCAAATTTTCTGCAGTGATATTGCCTCTACTATGGCATATAAATACATAGTGATTGTTTCCCTTATGATGATGATAGTTAATATTGCTATTGGTCTTCCACTAAATAAAGAAATTATATCATGGATTATGTTGTAGGTGATGATAAAGGATAATGGTCAATTGGCATTGACTATGATGCTTGGGTTCAAAGCCAGCAATTCCATGTTGGCGACAAATTAGGTAAGTTAACATATATTATTACCTTCTAATTAGTTATGAAATTTATTTAATATCTTAAAGGAGCTATCAGTCTTGTAAAATGTAATCGTATGAGTGAACACATTAGAAAATGGTTCAGATGTGCTTCACCCTAAAGTTTACTATTCACATCACTGATTTATATCCAATTTTAGGAATTGTTACTTCATGTCTATTGTGAATACGATGTAATAGAACTGAAAGTACATAACAGTCATAATGTTTCATGCATTGGGAACAGATACGATATATATATATATATAGACATGCACTGGGAACAGATACGACATATATATACATACATACATACATATATATATATATATATATATATGTCAGTGCCTTATTGGTAATTATAAAAGAAAAGGAACTGATGGTTTACCAACTTAAATTATGTACATTTACAATATTTTCATATTTTGTACAATTATAAATGTAGTATTACTATTATATTAAATTAATTTTATGAATATTAATTAAGTTTATAATAATCATAATACAAATAATAAATTATAAAATATTAACTTAGTTTAATCAGTTTTATAAAAATTAACTAAGTTCACACACACACGCATATATATATAAATTAACTATAAGATTTATAAAAATTCACTAAATTTCTAATAGTAGTACTAATAATAATGATAACAACTTATTCAATATTAATCAAGTTAACTAAATTTTATAAAAATTAAATAAATTTATATAATAATAATATTAATAATCAAAATAAATTAACTAAGATTATAAAACTAACTCGTTACTTAAGTTTTATAAAAATTAAAAAGGTATAAAACTTAATTAAGTTGATAATAATAATAATAATTTAACTAATGTTTATGAAAATTAACCAAGTTTATAATAATAATACTAATATAGTTCGAGGCCTTGGTGCAGGGGTAAAGCGCCAGGCTGTTGATGATAAGGTCACCAGTTTGATCCATGCCTTTTGGCAAATTAAAAAACTGTTCCTTTACCAGTAGTCTTATGGACTTTTGTGCCACCTAATTTGTAAATATAAGTACCTCTTTCAAAAAAAATATACAAATACTAATAATGACAACAATAATCATTATAACAATAAATAAACTAAGTTTATAAAAATCAACTAAGTTTCATAACAATTAACCAAGTTTGGAATAATACTAATACTAATTCTAATACTTATAAATTATAAAATTTTAACCAAGTTAACTAATTATAATAAAGTTAATACTAATAGTAATAAAATAATAATAATATTAATAACTTATACAATACTAATCAAGTTAATTAAATTTTATAAATATTAAATAAATTTATTGTTTAACCTAAACTTAAAAAAATTAATGTTAATTCCTCAAATTTTATTTCAAGACATTTTGAAATTAACCGTACACAAACAGCTTCAGAATTTTTATTGCAAAATAGAGCATGGGAAAATTTTACTAATCAAATAAACAAATATTGAAATAAATAATTTGCTAACCAAAGTAAAGACTTGAATGTTTAAATAACACAACCATTCTTTAAGTTCTAAAAACTTATAAGATAATATCAAACTTCCAAATCAAACGTTAGCTTAGACAAATTATGTATTGCAGTAACTAAAAAAATTGATATACATACTATAAACAGAATGAAATTGAAGTAAATAAACGATGCTGGACTCAGATGGTATGTACTCAGAATATAATTCATTTTGTGACCATTACCTCTGTCCCCACTTAAATCTATGATGGGAAATACACTGCTAAAAGGAAATTATTTGAAACTAGAACTCAAATACAGTTTAAATAAATTATGTTCCAGCATCCATTGATTGATAAGTGTGCTTTAGTCTTTGAATCATTAACTTAGCATTTAGTTTTGGTTTGTAATTCTTACTGTTGATTGTTAAACTCGTTTGCAGGTAATTAGCTATTTCGAAGTAAAGACTGCCGACAACAAAGAATTATTGGTGACCAAGCAATGAACATGACTTTAATTGTTATATATCTTATCATATTTTGTTAGTACTATTTGTGTAAGCTTGTTTGTGAATGCTTGAAGTATGTGACTTACTTTGTTGAAAAACTACTATCGAATTGATTAGGGATATTATATTTGATTATGAGATTAACCTGTTTTTTCAATTATTTGAATATGATGATCATATGATTGATTGATTGTTTGTTTGTATATGCTAATTATGTGATTTAATTATTTGTTTGAATATGAAAATTATGTGATTGATCGCTTGTTTTAATATGAATATTATATAAGCAGTTGCTGGAAATGGTACAAGCCATCAACCGCAAATAACAGCATTTAAAATATGCTGCCAAACAACCAATAACTTTTAGTAGCGTTTTAAAAATGCTACAAAAACAAATGTAAAGTAATATAAAAAATTATATAGTTGCCTTTTTAAAACGTTATAGAAAATAAAAAAAAGTATACAAACAAAAACGCAACCAAAAATGTTCATTTTGGTAGCGTTTTGTAAACCCTACAAAAAACCTATAGCTGCATTTCAAAAACGCAACAATGTGGTGATTTTTGGTAGCGTTTACTACGACGCAACAAAAAGTTTCAGACTTTTAGTTGCATGTCGTATCGCAGCGTACTCAAAAACGCTACTACAAGTTATGGTAGCATTTTTTCAACGCTACCAAAAGTCTTTTCTGGTGTAGTGTGGGGAGTGGAGCCCCTCTAATCCAAGATCTTGGAACGAAGATATGTCATCTGGAATAGGAATATTCGACAATCCTCTCAATGAACCTTCTGCTTATGGAGAAGAGGTCTCCGGACCCGTAGAGATTGCCAAGGGCTGAGTTATTGCAACAGTCTTACGCCTCCTGGCTTTGTGGACCAGAGTCTTGCCTTTTCTTTTTGATTCTGATGATCGAAGGCCCTACGGAGGCACAACCGAAGGCTCATGTCTAGCTGCCACACTTCCGTCATCACCCAGTTCGATAATTGTAACTCCATGCGCACATTGAGCTCCCCCGACTGGGGGCATGATAGGAGCTCTTTTTCTTCCTTGCCTTGTCGGAGCCTCCCTGGGAACTCCTGTTAGCCCAATGCTTTGACCTCTCTCTATGAGCCCAACGGCGATCAAGTTGTCATCGCTAAGAACTTCACCTATTTCTCTAAGTTCAGCGGGCACTGCCTGGAGCGTTCTCACTATCTCCTTGAATTGCACTCCTTCGGGTCGTGGAAGTGAAGCTGTAAAAAGAAAGGCAGTAATTGATTCAGCGTCGATTTATGTTATCTAGATAATTGACGAAGGAGTTAAAGCACTTACGTCTGACTAACCACCGTCTAGCAAATCCTGGTGGATATCTAACAAAGAACCACTATGTCTTGAAATAGCTTAACTTACTCCAAGCACCTGCCATGACTTGGCAGTTCCTTACCACTTCTAGGAAAGTAAAGGAAGGGTTATCCCCGTGAATCTTGACGTTGAATAAGTATATGATTTCGTTGATGTTCGGGGTCGGAGAAGATGCTCCATGAAGATGATATATAAGCTGTTGAGAAGTGCATATCCGTTCAGATGCAGTTGAGAAGGCGCAATCCTCAAGAAGAACAACACATCCAGAATAAATTGGTTGAACGGGGGCAACGTTCCAGCTATGCACATAAATCTGTTACAAGCAGTAAACCCTTCCGGGTGATTGTGCGCTCTATTTTCCGTCCCTGGTAATAGAACGTCTTCTAGAGATAGTCCATGCCTGAGATAGATTCTGCCCAACATATCTTCAGAAATCTTGGAACGAACTAAGCCCTCCAGATTTAGAACCAACACTGCGCCTGGTAGTTCATCCGGAGCAGGACTTACTACGTCAGCTGCGATGTCTGGCATTTCTATCCTTGGAAGTGGAGGACTCTGAAATTCCTATTGCTCGGAACTTCCAGGGTCCATAGCTATTGAATTTAGTAAAAACCATTATTAGATGGCAAGAAACCCGTGTTCCCCCCGGTGTAAAGTGAATGATCGTGTTGTGTAGTGAAGTGCTACATAATACTTTAAATTTCTACAAGTTCGAAAGATGGTAAAGTGACAAGACTTCAAGATTCGACCGGAGTGACCGTCATCGCTGACCGTCCCAACCGTGCCATCCTAACTTCGAAGAATAATCCATAAAATTTCTTGTGTTTGTCAAATTATAGTTCCATCGACGAGCTTTGAAGGGTGGTCATATATGCAATTTTTTAATCAAGTCCAAATGTGCAAGGCTAAAGCTCTTCAGAGTTAAGCGCTCGAATATGCAAAAGGCTATGATTTGTATCCATCATGGTTCAACTTGGATCATCCCTCTAAAAGTCCGTGTTCGTATCGATCTGAGAAGTTAGGTTTCGAATCGATCAATCTACGCCTTACCGCACTCCGTATCGATCCCAAGGCCTTGACTTCGTATCGATCACTCCAAGCATCGATACTCTTCGTATCGATCCTGAGACCCTAGCTTCAGATCGATCACCATGCCTCTTCTATTGATACGAATTGCTTTATCCTTCATCGATCAGCAAATTACTCCATCTACAAACTACGTTATAGTATTTTGACCAATCCATGTCTCGTATCGATATGAATTCAAGGGAAAAACTTGTAGTCAGTGACTCAATCGATTGCTCTCCTTCATCCCTAAGCCTCCTAAGCGCCATTACTGCTCCCTCGACCTAGCCTTAGCCCCATTTCGGCATTGACAACACCGGAGTTGGCCATCACCTTGGAAGAGTGGTATAAAACTTGAATCTCGTCATTTTAAAATGGTGTTAGTAAATCGATTACCTAGTTCGAGAAATCTGGATTTAAGATTAAAATTTTGGTTTATTAGAAGACGATAGTTCTGTAGTTCTTTTTCTTTTCATATCGATACGAAGTAAAAGTAAAAATGGAAGCAAGTGAAAAATTTGTCTAAGTACAAAACCTATTTATATGGCTTCATATCCAAAAGAAAACGTTTCATATCTCAGTCACTAAACCGAGAGAAATGGTCATCATCCATTAGTGTGAAGGTTGGATTTCGTATCCATCAACACAAGGCAGTCCAAAGCTTAACTTTCGTATCCATCAGCAATTCATATCCATTGATGCACATCGATCCGAAGACCACTAGGTCATATCCATCGATACGAAAGTCACTGCAAGATCATGTCTGGGCCATTCAACCCCATCGGTACGAAACCCCGCTTTCGTATCTATCAATTCAAGAACCCATATGTTGTATCGACCGATACGCAGCACGCCATACTCGGTCTATTTCGAATTGATAGCCATCGATACAAAGCTTACGTTCAAACATCTCAAATCGATCCAAGAGAGGATCGATACGAAGGAGTGAATCAAAACGACTATCAATCGTTGTTACAACTCGAATTTCACATCGATCCAGGAGAGGATTGATACGAAATTCAATCCAAACAAGAACAAAGGAACTTGACAACGACCCATGAACGTGCAAGCATGAACAGGAGTCAGGTTAACATACGTACATGTATGCTAACTTAACATTTGATTTTCAAAGTTGATAGGAATTGAATGCTTACCTGGTGACAACCAGAACAATAAACAACAACTTGCTAGCACTCGATCTTCAGTTACAACATAAAACTGCATGATCATTGGCAGTCTACAATTCGACATTTATATTATTGGAAATTAATCAAAGGTTACATCTCTTGATTAAAAGACAACAAATGTTCAACAAATCGGATATAACTTTTTTAGAATAAAAGTTGCAGCATTTCAAAGCATGTCATGTTCACACATGACGTACTTTAGAGGAAAAATGTTATCCGCCTTTTAGCAAGGCCGTGACACTAAGGACTTGACCGGAAACTAAAGGTAATCTGCCCCGGAGATTAGTTATCTACAAGTCCACGATGGATACAAGAATATTTGGTCCGAGTCCGGATCGAGTTACAATTAGCATGGTATGACAAGAAAAGCTATGAAAGGCAGCATTCCAAATTTCAGGACAATCGGAGTTCGGATGCTCAAGTTATGGATCGATCAAGATCCATGTGAAACATGTCAAGTTCATATCCATCTACTTCGAATCCATTCCCTTCGTAACCATCCATTTCATGCTTACCCACTTCGTATCGATCCCACTTCAACGTGTTTCGTATCGATCATCCAATCGATCGATACGAAGAAAGGAGCTAAGCATCGATACGAAGCCACAAACCAAGCATCGATATGAAGGCAAATACGAAGCATCGATACAAAGGGCAATGTGCTTGATGGATACGAAAGACATGGTCTAACCAAAGGAAGCAGCCTCTCAGCATGAAATGTGGATCTCCCCCGGATTCTCGCTCCACATCATCGATACGAAATCCATCGATACGCAAGCATTGATACGCATCCATTAGCCAACTTGCAAATCCAATCTTAGATCGATCATAACTCAAAAACTACAAGTCCAAATGCTATGAAATTTTCACAGAAGCTTGCATATCAACTGAAAAACCACCATGATCGATCGCAGCTCAAATGGAGCTAAATTTGATCGATACAAAATGCACTTGGATCGATCAGGATCGATCCCAAATGACCCCAGATCGATCTGGTGGGCCCACCCACGTGTGAAAAGAGGTATTCCGAGTTTTGGGGTAGATATTTCCAGATCTACTCCTATAAATAGGACCCCTACGCTTACTAAAAAGGACTTATGAAGCTTCTATGTTGTTACTCTGGTGCAACTCCATTGTAACTATGACGATCCTGACTCGGCCTTCGAAAATCGGCACCCGTACTTCACTTGTACTCGAATGCCGCAGATTCAAACGCCGAATCTGGCTCGCCGGAGCTTATAACACAGTAAGTATAACAACACAGTGGAAGAAAGAAATGAATGATATCATATACAACTCCAACGAATACAATATCTAGAATGATATACAACAATGATATCAATATGATACAACAATATCAGAGACAAATAATAATGCTACAGCGGAAACAACAGAACTGATAACTCCGAATGATCTGAAAAAGAGAATGAATCCAACAACTTCAACATCAAGCTCGGATCACCATCACGAACTCCAAGATAAGCAAGAGCAGTCAGTGAGTGAACTCCAAACACTAAACTAGTTCCAGATACTCTACTGAACCTGACTATCTGAAAAACCCAACTCTAGACTCCCCGTGTGGAAAATTATGGGCACTCAGAGTTTAGGAAGGGAACAATAAACTTCGGGTCAGTCATGGGACTGGTATGAGTAACAAAAATAGTTTATCTTTAAAACAAACAATAAAAGAATTTTAAACATTGAAATCCGCAATGCTTTCGGGAAAATGAAACTACCATAAGGCCTCCCGGCGCACACACAATGCAATCGAACACATGGGGGAGATTTCTCCTTATGATAGTCAAACATGCTAACTACGCAAAAAAAACTCTTTTGATATTATTGCTAGTGCATAGTGTGAAAACATTTCGAAAGTATAATATTAATCTTAGCCAGCATAGGTACCATTATACTATGCCTACTATAGCTACCATTTTAAATGGCAAGTTCTACAACTAAAACCGTACAAGGCTCGTATTGTTTCTTTGGATTTTCCAACAAATGGTCAGGCTAAGGAACTTCCTATGCCATGTAGGAACGCCTTTGGAGGGACGCCCCGAGAGACAACTGCTCTCTGCCAACACAAGGCCGGTTACCCCCTTCCCGGGAAGTAAACCTGAGATATGCCACCCCCGGTCGTTTGCGACCTTTATCCGAGGTACCTCGATCATAAAGCAACAATCACACGGTAAATGAGATTGGAGCAACCACACAGGTAAAATATCTGGGCTCCATACCATGATACCACCTTTTTCCAGAAGGAATGGACATACCCTAGGGGAGATACCCTTGAAACCTTGCTGCATCTTTCCTGTTTCGACCATTACCAGTTTGTGAGGCTCGATGAGGTCTCGTCCACAAAGCTACACTTTACACAAAAGCCATGCTTTGATCAACAAATGATCACCAACACACAGCATCACTTAACATGCCACACTACCAAATTGGGAGTATATCACTGATAACCTTCAACTACATAACCTCTGAGCTCGTACGTCTCAGAGAAGGGTGTTAAGCAAAGAGAATAAATTCTCCGCCACCAAACAGAAATGTATTTGAAAGAAATCAGCTTTATATCTCAAAGTGTAATGTCAGACATACGGCCATACAAGTCTGTTCCGGGTTCGAACAGAACCGAAGGCACTTCTAAAGAAGCCCTTGCAATCCGGGTATTCACAATCCCGATCGGACTTCCCATCACTTAGGAAATCTCTATACCGTAGCTACTCAGTGCATAGACAATCGATAGGTTATCCTATCGTTTTCGCAAATACCCGGTCTTCAACACCGGTTTTCAAATGTTATCCATTTACGTCGTATCACTATTCGGAATGGGTTATATGACACAAAGTCCTCTCCCGGCTAAACCGAATAATGAGCGTAGTATTTAAAAATATATGGATATTGGGATTTTAGTTAAGTCACAACTTATTACCCAAAACTTTTCTTCGAATGGTTTAAACACATTACGATTTTTTAATCTCTTACACGAAAAGATTTATCTCACAAAGTTCACCCAGTTTCACAAAGATCAATTCATAGATTTTCCAAATCAATTACCATTTCAATTGGATTAACTCATCCAATCTTTAAAACAAAGATTTAACTTATAGCTTTCAAAACAATTCCATTTCGACCTTTTATACAAAAGGCACACCTTTCCAATTTCAAAACAAAGTTCAACAATCTTTCACAAAGATTTATTCATAACTCGGAAAACCATTTTCATTTCAAACTTGAAATTCTATTGACACAAATTGGAAATTCATTCCTTATATGAAAGCTTCTATTATTTGAAAACAAATAGTTTTCATTTCGGAAAATCTGATTCATTTATACAAGTTAAAGTCCTTGGGTTAAATTCAAATTCTCAAAACCATACTTTTAAAATGGTTTAAATTCATATAAACACATTTATAACATCTTTAACCATAATTTCCAAACATGGAATTCAATTCCAAATTTTGAATTTAAATTCAAATTAAATTATTTAAATTGGAAACTTTACCAAGTTATTCAAAATAACTTTTATCTTAAAAACTCCTTTTCAAAAGCTTTAACATTTAACCCAAATCCATTTCCAAAATCAATTGAAATTAAAATTTCAATTTCAAAAATATTAAATCTAAATCATCCGTGACTTAACCGATTTCCTCGTGAAATCCATATTTGTGTGTGTAAAAGTGTGGTCCAGGGGTTTTACAGAATAGTGCAACATCATTCAATCATCACAGATTCAAATACATCAATATATTTGATAAGCGGTATAAACTATAACGCTTATCCTTATTCGCAGATCCACAGATAAATCACAGATAAAATAGATTACATTCATCACAGCTTGAATTAAAACAATTCATATCACACAGTAGAGAATATCAAACAATTCACAACATTCAATAGAATACAGTCATCCATAAGTAAGGTTAATGAATCATCTAATTAATTGAAACCAGATTAATCACTAACCCATGTTAATTACAAATTATTTCAATTAATTAACATTTAATAATTAATTAACTTTAAAATTTTAAATTAATTAACTTTAATTAATAAATGAATAAATCATTAATTTATTAATTACAAACCATTTAATTAATTAATCACTGCTTAATTACCTTTTAAATAAATTGATTAAATCTTAATTACTTAATTAATTACTCCTTAATTATTAATTAATAACCTTAATTATTAATTAATAAAACTTAATTAAAAATTAATTAATCTTTAATTACTAATTAATCAATTCTTAATTACCCATTAATTTATCTCTAATTACTTAATTAATAAATCTCTAATCATCTAATTAATAATCTCTAATTATCTAATTAATGAAAATTAATTAATCTTTAATAAATTTACTTATAATCCTTAATTATTAATTTATTTATCCTTAATCATTAATTAATTAATTTCTCTTAATTAATTCTTTAATTAATCCTTATCATTAATTAATTAAATTAATTAATTAATTTAAAATCTCTTAATTAACTTAATTAATCTCAAACATTAAAACCATAATTTACCTTAAGATAAAACATTATCTTTATTAATACCTTAATTGCATATTTTCAAAACTTTGCTTAAAACTTTTAAAACAGGATTATAACTGCTTATCACCTACTTCGGGTTCAACCTGAGACTTACTCGAAACCTGCTTCGAGTTTCTTCTCTTCCTCAACATATTCTTTTAACTTAGTTTATTTTTAAATTTACAACTCACAGGCTATCACACCACATCTACTCGAGTATAAACTCGAGTCCAAAACTTCAAATCTCAATAACTCCTTCGAGTTGTACTCGAACCTAAAAACTCAGGCACGACCCACGCCACTGTGCACGTGCACAGTCCATCAATGGTGTCGCTACCTCCGGCGACACCACGCACACGTCGCCGATCGACCATACGAACATATTCGACCCTTAAACTAATGTCGCGAAGCTCGAAACCAAATCGAGTCTTCCAGTCGAACTGGAAAGTCACAACCTCACCAGAAATCACCTTGATGCCGACGAATTCGATCACCGGAGCCCACGTCCTTCCGACCACAGCTGCGCAAACCTCCCCCGTAGCCATCCTCCAAACCCACCGTGACTCGATGCCTCGTAAAGGTCGCAGCAACTCAAACTACACTCTCGACAAAATTTAGGGTTAAAAACTACTCCGACCACCTGCAGCCACCATGGTGGTTAATACATCCACCTACCATTTTTCCCAAGCTCGCTGAACAACCCTCTAACTCCAGAAGTAGTCCCGACCTTCCACGTCACTCCGATCACCCACAATAGCGCAAAACTCATTTTCTGTTTAATTCAGAATTTCACACAAAATCCTAAACTAAAATTCATGTATTACTTTTTAAAAATCATATTTCACAATGTAGATTCATGTTATATTCTTGAATCAGCAATTTATAATATTTGATTTTAACATGATTAAATGAATTTTCACTGTATTTCTTGATTCTTAAAAATTTCCAAACTTAAAATACTTGAACTTGTTTTTAAAACTTAGATAATGTTTTAAACTAAGCTATTATGTTTGTAACCCAAAGTTTAACAATGAACAGATAAAGAGAATTGGGATTTTGTTCTAGAATTTGGACCCTGTATCAAAAACAGGAAAGAACAGAACATACTCAGACATGCATACCTGTACCTTGATCACATACTTTCAATTTACAAACAGAAATACCACTTAAATATTCACAAACAAGCATCAATTATCTCAGGATTTTTCACAAGCAGCAGACTAAAATTTACTTAAGTTTTAAGTAGATGTTTACTCACTTTGATTTCTAGAATGAATAGAGCTTTTCTTTTCTGCTTGAAATAGGTTGTAATTTGCAAGCTGAAGTTCTTCCTTGATCTCTGGTTTGTTTTGATTGTGTTGTTGTTTAAGTTGTATCTTGTTTAAGTATGAAATAGTATTTGCTTCAGATTTCTTTCAGCTTGGAATGGACGAAACGGAGATAAAGATGATATATAAAGTGAGTTTACAGGTGATATGTTTTTTTTTGTACAAGAGGAAGAGATATTTTCTTGCTTTGTGGCTGATATGATATTGTTGTGGTGGCTGATAGAATATGGCATTAATTGCCTTTGTACAAATATTTATCCTTATTTGTTTGTTTATACTTATCCACTTTAGTTTGTACATAGATATTTATAATTGGTTATCATCATACACACTTATACTTATATCCATACATATTTTTTTTTCCTTTACTTATATGTATGATTACATACATATCTATTTATGAATATTTTTATATTGAATTTAAATGGTAAAGTTTACCTATACAAAAAGTTTATATTTTTCTTTTTTCATATTTGAATGTATATTACTTTTCTTTTTATACTTATTATTTTGTAATATAAATGAATTTCTATATTTAATATGTTATTTAATTTAACTAATTTGTTTACTTTATATTTTTACATAGTTTATTAACATGTTGTTTAAATTTATTTATGTATTTATTTTATTTTATAATTTATATATCTTATATATATTAATTTCTATTTTTATTTTTATATTTTTTTGTAGTCTATTTTGTTTGTATTAATACATATTATTTAAAAGAAAATGTTTTGAAATTAAACACATACTAAATGAATTACATAGATATATTTTATAAATTCAAATTATTTTTAAACCATTTACTTTAAATTTAAATTCAAATCCAATGTATATATATATAAATTCAAATCCCAATTTCAAATTCTATTCTCGATCTATTTTATATAAATATTTATCCCAAATATCCAAATTAATTCTCAATTAATTCATAGTTTAACTAAAATTTGATATTAATTACCAATTATTTCATAATTTTTATTCAAAAATTAAATTAATTATCAATTTAAATTTAGTTAAAATCCGGGATCATTATAGTAACTGAGGTGTTAGTGATTTGTACTATTGTAACTCAGTTGAGAATCATCAATAAACAGTATACTCTTCAAAGTGGACGTAGGTTACAACGCCGAACCACTATAAATTCTTGTCTCTTTCTATTTCAGCTTGCTTTTATTGGTGTGATTGTTAGATTAGCCACTTTTTCCATTTAATTTCTTCATTTTAATCTCTTCAATTGCATCCGAAGAGTGTTGTGCCCAATTTTGGTACAAACAATTATATAGTGGCAAATCATATGATTTTGAAAATAAAATATCCAGACTTGAGAGAATCAAGGAGAGTAAAAATAACTCTAAAATTAATAAGTGATCTTCAAATTCTTCTGCTTTACTATTATTTAATAGATACCATAAGACTCCTGTTGTTTTTATGGAAAAGCGCCTGTTTTATTCATATTGGAGGAAAAAGTTCGCTTTTTGTCTCATATTGTAAATTTGATCTCAAAAATCAATAAATACTAAAATCATAATGCAAATTCATTTGCATCAAAAATTAATAACTAAAGTCCACATCCAAATCATTCAAATTAATTGTAACAGTTCAAAATATTAGGTACAAAAAAGCGACCAAAAATACACAAATGAAAATTATTTTGATTATTTAATATTTTATATCATTTATTTATATGAAACATATAAATTTTATTATAGTATAATAATGCAAATTATTTAAGTGAAAAACAAAAGAATTCAAAATTTATAATGCAAGACACAAAAAGTCATTAAAACTATACTAATATATAACTATGAAATTTGATAGTTTATATGAATTATCCATCGAAAACATGTCCTCTAATAAATAAACTATAAAAAATAGGAAACTTTTTCAGTTTAGGCAAACTTTAAAAACTAATTATAAATTTAGGCCAGTTTTATAACTTATTACAAAAATAGGTCATTTTGTGCCACATCAACACCACAAGTACCGGTGGCATTTCAAACACCGCCAGTACAACTTCTAAAAATAAAATAGTTTGTGGCATGTGGCATTTCAAATGCCACCAGTGTGCGGCATTTCAAATGCCGTCCAGAATGTTTGAAACTGTTATCTGCCCTGCCCCTCCTCTTTCATATCTCACTTTGTCTTATACAATATTAAAATCAAAAAAACCCAAATACCCCAATTTCAAATTTTTATCATAACTACGGATTTTTGACTTTAAATTCAAGTTAAAAACTTGATCGAAAGCAAATCTACTTGATGAGAAACAACTACTTCTTCCGGTTGAACTTTTAAGGTATGTTTTTGTTAACCCTAATTTATTTTTTTGGGTTCCTATGAGTATATGTTGTTTGGTCATTTGTCAAGTTAGTAAATTATTGGTTAATTGAAATATAGGATGGCTCCTAAGTGTGTACCAACAATTTGTTATTTTCATCGTGAATTGATTGTTGACGAACAAAATTATGGCAAATATGTTGGAGGATCGTATAAACCGGCGAAAGTTGTTAAAGGTTGTAATTTGGCGTAGTTGAAAGAATCGATTTATAAAGCGACTAAGATAAAATACGATGAATCTGATATAGATTTAGTGTGTAATTGGCCTATAGATTTAAGATCGAAAGCTATTAAAATAGTTGATGATGATGATGTGGAGTTAATGTTTTCAGCGGCACTAAAATTAATAGAGTTGTTTGTTGGGAAAAGTAGATGGACACAAGTAGAAGAACCCATACCATCACAAGTAGTTAACCACGGAACTGAAGACTATTCTAAAATGATTGAGACAGTAAGCATTGGTCATGGAATTGCATCTCCGAGTTTCTGTAATCCACCTATGACAATGAATTACGGTCAAAGACAATTGTTTTTTGGATATCCGCCGTGTACGAGTTATCAACAAAGTGTTCATTATAACTATTATTATCCAAGTCAAGGTAGCTTTACACATATGCTTGGAAGGTGAAACATATTTAAAAAAATTTACGTTGTATTTTAATGTGCGTTATGCATCAGTTGTAAGTTGTTGTTGTTCTAAATGCAGTTATATTCCACATCGACCAACACCGCAAAGTAGTGATGGACCATCAAATTTTCATATGTCTCCTTCTATGTATCATACTCCATCCGAGTAATACCATATGAGTCAGAGGTATTTGTTTAGTATATTTTAAATTTGTTAGGTCTTAGTTTTGATTTGTAGATTAAAATCAAACATATCCGTGAATTACAGATTTTTCGCACATGATGTTGCTACATAATCTAATGTAGAAGTATATCATGTGGACGTAACAGAAAAACGAAGCACATGTTGATATGGAAATGGACTTGGATCTAGTTGAAGATGTACATATCGATCCCACTGTTAATAGTATGGATGTAGTGAGTATGCCAGAGAATGAAAGGTCTTGGATCGATAGCATGCAAGTGAACAGTGATACCCTAAACTCTGATTTCACGGCTGAAGATGATATTCCTGAAGATAGTGATGATGTGGAAATGGAGGTACCTTTGGATGATGATATATGCAATGCACGGATAATGGCTAGGTCAATTGTTGCAAATTTTCAATTCAACAATGAGTTATTTTCAATCGTCAGCGTTCAAAGTGGATTTAAAGTTGGTATGATTTTCGAGACGAAAGCAAAATTCTTACGGCAGTTGAGCAAATGGTCAATTCTACAAGCAGTGTCTTTTAAACCTATAAAATCAAATAAAACCAAATACAACGTCATTTGCGATATAGATGCCAACCGTCTTTGGAGAATTCACGCCATTATTTCAAAAAAAAAATCCGAGCAGAGTTGGTGGATTGTAAGGAAATATTCAAGCAAGCACAAATGTGTTAACCCAACAGTCAACTCCACTCACAAGCAAGCGATTTCCACTTTTCTATTTTCAAAGATCTTACCTTTCATAAAATCCGATTTGAATATAACAACTGGTACCGTGCAAGTATTAATGGATAAGGCAGTGGAAATGATTTACTGTGATTGGGGAGAATCCTATACTATAAGACAATATTTTGCTGAAATTGCTAAAACGAACCCGGAGAGCGTTGGACATGTTACTATGGATGCATGTGGAGTGTTTGAACGAGCTTTTTGGGCTTTTGACCCTTATAATGAAGGTTTTTTAAATTGTCGTCTGTTGCTTTGTATTGACGGCACATATTTGTATGGGAAATATAAAGGGACATTACTTGTAGCCACTGCCATTGATGCGGATGACCATCTATACCCTTTAGCCTATGCAATTATAGAGTCAGAATCTGCTGATAGTTGGGTTGGTTTTTTGCTTGCATGCACTGGTTCTTTCAAAGTGTTAACAATCAATGAATACTTTCATTTTTGATAAAAAGAAAGGAATATCGACTGCATTGGAAACACAGTGGTGGTTGCCTCATAAGCACCATTTTTATGCTAGACTTCTTAAGGCCAATTTTCAAGCTGTCGGTTTTAGAGAAAAACGATTGATAGGCCTCTTTTATGCTGCAGCTTGTGCTTCAGAGGAAGCCGAATACAACAAGATCCGAGAAGAAATAAAAACCATTTGCAGTAGGGCACACAACTTGATAGAAAGAAGTTTAGGTTGGAAAGAGATAACTTAGGCATTGTGTAAAGATGATGGCGGTTGATTTCATATCATGACAACTAACGCTTCCGAAAGTTTCAACAATGTACTTAAAGGTGCTCGATCACCTGCTAAAGCTTTGGTTGCACGTACTTTTTTCTGGTTGGTGAATTAGTATTGTCAAAGAAGAGAAACAGCAGGAAAACTTACAAACCGTCTTACTCCGAAGTGGGAAGCAAAGATTACCGATAGTGCCAATAAAGCAAGGCATATAAGGATAGTTCGCTTTAGTCAAGTTGAATGGCAAGTTGTGCACTATTTCGGTGATGAGTTCAAAGTAATAATCAATGGTAACACTTGCTTATGTACGTGCAACATGCCACTATCAAATCACTTACCTTTTATGCATGTTATGGCCACTTGCTCAATAGTTTCAAATGGAGCTAATAGAACTCATCATGATTTTGCTTTAACATGGTATTCAGTTGAGAAATACTTGGCCGCTTACTGTAACACCCCGTAAAATGAACTATAAATAAATGAAGTAAATTAAATTAAATATGACAAGGTAGAAAATAGAAATTTTATAAAAGTTGGAATTTGACCACGGAAGTTATACCGATGCGTTCGTAGCGAAATTTTGATTAATTTTCATATATAATATGCTGAAAATGGAGCTCGAACGAAGAAGTTATGAGCGTTTGAAGTTTTCAAATTTAAAGTGATTTGAATAGGATTCAAATAAATAAATAATTGCCTAATTTAAAATTTGAAATTAACTGAGATTTTTAAAAACTAAAATTTTTGTCTTTTATCATAAGTCTTTAATGGTGTCTGCTTCGTTCTCAAACCGAATTTTTTTGGCTCTCAATCACTTTCTCTTAATCAATCCCGCTATGATCTATCTTCTTCTTTTAGAGATCGTAACCCTCCTTCGTTGCGATCTTATGCTAAGGCTGTAAAAGGATCGATTAATACTGCTTCTCAAGTTCTCCTTCGTTATCAAAAAAGCAAAAATTGGATCGATTCAAGAAAGGGGTTTAAACATTGTTTTCGTTGTGGTGACTTTTTCCATATGGCTGTTGATTGTGGCGATCCAGTCCGGTGTTTTTTCTGTGGAATGTTTGGTCATAAGCTTTGGTAAATCTTGTCCGAAGAAAACTAAGGCTTCTGCTTTTGAGAAAAAGAACATTGATCATGTTTTTCTTGCTAATGGTTGTTCTGATCTTAAGAAGAATTCTTTCTTGATGAAATCTAATCTCGCGAATTCTGGTTCTAAAAAAACTGATGATTAATTCTCCGAACATCGGTAAGGGATATAAAGATAGATTTGGAGACCCAGAAGATTACTTTGGTAAATCAGATAAATCGACTATAGAATCTGAAGTTTGCGAGGAGGTATCTGATGTTTTCTTGGAAAACGAAAATCTGAACTGTGATCTATTGGCTTATTCTAACAAGGATGAGATTATTGAGTTTGATCCAATGCTTTTAGATTATTCTGTTATTCAATATTCTAAGGATCTAAATTCTTCTACTTCTATTAGTAAGAACAATGCTATTTTGGATGTTACAGTAAAGAGTAATTCTGATGATATAATTAGTGGCTTCACCCGAGTCAAGGGCAAAAGATCTAAATCTCTGGATATATTCGAGCTAAAAACAAGTAATAGATTTAATCGTCTAGCTGATGAGGACATAGATGTTTTTGAAATAGGAGTGGAATATACTGAAGATTCAATGGTGGTTGCTGACTCTACTCAGGATGGTGACATAGTTAGTTATCATGTCTGGAAATTGAAAAATGGTAATGATGATTCTCAGTACAACTCTGATACTCCTGTTAATCTTAAGATGGTGGATGATATTATTGGGCTTTGTTTGAATAATGGAATTTCTGCAAGCTTAGAAGATGAGGCAAACTTCCAACAGGGAGAGGCTTTAGATGAATTTTTACTATCATTATCAGCAGTCAAGTTGGATGAGATAATGGATTGTGAAACAAATAGGAGCTTGGAATTTTGCTTAGAGCATGTTTTTAATGATGTGCAACACGATAACATTATGTCAGAAACACAAATAGATGATGTTATAAGCTTTGATACGTTTAATCTATTAATGGAACCTACTGATGAAGTTTTAGATTTTATCACTGTTAAGAATTCGATTCATGAAAATCTTAACATTGTGGGCGATTTTGTTGCATTAAGTTTGAATGAGAAACCTTCTGATATCTTTAATGTTGAGGCAGAATATCATATGGGAGTGTTTTTTGATGAAGTATGGTCTTTGGCACCTTTAGTCAATCTAGATGATTTTAAGGAAATAGAAATCAGTCTGAAAATAGATCACATTTTTGAGTCTTCTACTGTTGCTATGCATCACATGTCCACCATCATTGATACACAAATGAACTTGAATTGGATAAAGGGTGATAAGGTTGCCAGTATATAGGATTTTAATAATTCAGAATTTCCAGATAATATCAAGTTATACCTACTGATGGAGTTGGGCTTATTGGATGAAGAAGATCATATAAACATGGAGTCAAGAGTTTATTTTGATATAAATTTTTACGATATCCAAAATACATAAGGTGTGGGGGATGATTTCAATGCATTAGAAGAAAAAATGGATATATCTGGTTCATATGTTGGAATGAATTCGAACAACTCTTTAAGAGTAGTAGATCATAGCTCAATATTTTCACAGAGTCATGCGACAGAGAAATCTGTGGAGGCTTCGAGTTTTTCTTCAGAGAGTTTGACAGTAGAGGTTTCATATATTATGTTAGTTAAAAGATTGGAGTGCGGTAGTAGTTCTTTATCCAAGTCAAAGAAGAGAAGGAGTAAAAAGACTGTAGTTTCTACTGGATCTATTCGTCGGAGTGCTAGGATTCGCAGCAGTCAGTCGCGTCCTATGGGTGAGTTACCTGGTTTGAGCACCTTAAATGGCGCTACGGATTCAGGCTCAGGTATGATTTCTATTTTGGGTAGTACGTATTCTACATACGCATTAGGTAGTTTATCATCAGCTGAGTTTAGCCAGTTAGCCTATAATACATCTTTTATTTTCTCTGATATCGAGATTGATAGGGAGTTCATTAGACGTAAGGAATTAGAGAGGGCTAATACTGTTGGTTTATGAGGATCATTAGTTGGAACATTAGAGGTCTGAACGACTTGAATAAGTGTGATAAGGTTAGAGCGTTCTTTAAAGATTATTCGATTGACATTGCATTGCTTCAAGAAACTAAAATTTGCTGTCCTGATGTTAGGTTTTTTAGAAGATTAGGCGGGTATCATTTTAGAAAATGGGTTTTTTTACCTTCTGTGGGTACTTCAGGGGGATTAATGATAGGGTGGCGGGATAATTATTTTAAATTATTTCAATGTATTGTTAAACAGCATTCTCTTCATGTTATACTCATTAATCTTTCTGATAACTCTTTTTTATATATTTCTAATGTTTACGGACCTAATTCTAAAATTAATCGGAGAATTTTATGGAATGAATGCCTAGATTTTAGATCCTTTGCCCCGGGTTCTTAGATTTTGGGGGATGATTTTAATGTTACGCGTTTCATTGGTGAGCGATATCCTAGGGAAGAGGATTACTCTTCAATGGAGGAGTTCGATCAATTTATTATTAATTCTAATTTGATTGAAATTCCCCTTTTCTAATAGAGAGTTTACTTGGAATAACGCTAGAGAGTCTCCATCCATGGCTCTTCTCAATAGATTTTTTGTTAGTGATGATATCGAAGACAAATTCCCAATCTGTAGAGTCACTGGTTTACCTTATACATACTCCGATCATTGTCCAATTATACTTACTTGTGAATACCATAGAGTTATTATTAACAATTTTAAATTTGAAAAGATGTGGCTTTTGGAATCTAACTTTGTGAATCTAGTTAAAGGTAATTGGATTTCTTTGAGTTTCCATAATATCAGAAATAAGGAAAACTCTGCAAAAGCTTTTGTTTCTAAACTTAGGGAGCTTAGGATTTTTCTTAAAAATTGGAACAAAAATGTTTTTGGCAATCTAAAAATTAAAAAAGATAATATTCTTAATGAAATGCTTAAAATTAATAAGATAGAAGAATCTATACCTCTAAATATAGGTGAACGTAATGTTCTTGCTAATTTAAAAGATGAATTAAATTCTATTTTAGAAAAGGAGGAGGTTATATGGAAACAACGATCCAGAATTCAATGAATCAACGAAGGTGATAATAATACCAATTTTTTTCATAATATAGCTAATGGTAGAAAATGTAGTAATACAATTAACTCTATATTTGTTAATAATATAGAGTTAGTTGATCAAAGAGATCTTAACAAGGCTTTTACAGACTATTATAAGGATATTTTTGGTTCTAAAATCAAACATAGAATCAATGTTAGATGGATAGATTTGTATCCATCTGATTCTATTATTGATTTATCAGAGTTAGATAATCCTTTTACTAAAGAAGAAATTAGAAAAGCAATTAATGACATGCCAAGTGATAAATCCCCGGGACCTGACGAGTTTCCTATTTTATATTACTTTTTGGGACGTTTTAAAATTTGACTTAGTTAATATGTTTAATGATTTTTACAATGGTAATTTGCAATTAGGGAGATTTAACTTCGCAAATGTTATTTTGTTACACAAAAAAGTAGGAGCTAAAAACTTAAAAGATTTTAGACCTATTTCTTTTATTAACTGTTCAGTTAAAATCATTTCTAACGTTCTAGCTAATAGACTTAGTAAAAGAATGAATGAATTAATCGATTGTTCACAATCGGCTTTTATTAAAGGGAGAAATATCACTTATGGAGTGGCAGTTATTCAAGAATATAATAATTACTGTTGTAAGAATAACATAACTTGTGCGATTTTAAAACTTGATTTTGCTAAAGCTTTTGATTCAGTAGATTGGGATTTTCTTGTAGATATTTTTCATGCTAGAGGTTTTAGTCATAGATGGATCTATTGGATTTTGACTTTGCTTAGAACTGGAAACTCTAGTATTATGGTTAACGGTATATTAGGTAATAAAATTCAATCTAAGAGAGGTTTAAGGCAAGGGGATCCCTTATCGCCTTTATTATTTAACTTAGCTGCTGATGTTTTTGCTAAAATTATTAAAAGAACAGTGGATAATGGATCTCTTGGACGTGTAGGCAATGAAATTTCGTGTAATGGTTTATCGGTTCTTCAATTTGCTGATGATACCTTACTTTTTTCTTCCCATCTTCCTAGACACATCATTACCCTTAAGTTTATCCTTTTCATTTTTGAACTTTTATCTGGTTTAAGAATAAATTTTGACAAAAGTTCCGTGTTAGTTTTAAATGATTTTGATAAAGTTGAAAACTTAGTTGCTAATACTCTTAATTGCAAAACTATGAACTTTCCTTTTGACTACCTTGGTTTTGTGATTAGACCCACCAAACTCAAACATGACGACTGGATTATTATCATTAATAAAATTAAAAATAAGATTTCTAACTGGAATGGGAGATTTCTATCTAGAGCAGGTAGACTAGTTTTAATAAATTCGGTTTTATCAGCTCTTCCGATTTATTGGATGTCCTTGCATTTTTCCCTGATTGGGTTATTGATAAAATTGATAAGATTAGAAGAGATTTCTTATAAAGTGGAGAAAACTCTAATAATAATATTAAATGTCTAGTAAATTGGGAAACCGTCTGTAAGGCCAAAAAGGAAGGTGGATTAGGTGTAATTAATTTGCGTAATATTAATTTGTCTCTGTTAGGTAAATGGCTTTGGAAGTTTAAAGATATAAATGATAACGCTATTTGGAAAGAGATCATTTCTAAATATTACTATAATGGAAATAGAAATTTATATCAAATTGCTTCTCTAGCCACTCAAAATATATCTAACTTTTGGAAAAACATTTTAAAATGTAATGAGATATTTAATTTAGGAATAAATACAATTGTTCACTCTGGTAATCGTACTTCGTTTTGGCACGACCGTTGGATTTTGATCTTGCCTCTTAAGATAGAATTTAAGGATCTGTATGAAATTTGTAACTTTAAGTATGCTTTAATCAATGAAGTTTATTCTCCAGAAAATGATCCTCCTTGGAATTTCAGTTTTAACAGAATTTTAGTTGATTCAATTTTTAGATAACTTTCTTTGCTTTATGCCAGATTAAATCTTTATAATATTGATAATGATAATGATTTTATTAGTTGGGAATGGGATAAAAGTAATAAATATACTTCTAATTCTTTCTACAGATTCATTAATTTTTCGGGTACAATAAATAACTCATTTAAATATATGTGGAAATCTAATGCTCCTCCCAAATCCAAAATTCACATGTGGTTAATTCTTCATGGAAAACTTAATACAATCGAATTTTTAAAGAGAAAAAAATATTCAAAATGATAATAAATGTTATTTTTGTAATCTGCATCTTGAGGACATTAATCATATATATTATAATTGTATGGATTCTAATTAATACTCTTAAAATTTTTAACTTTAATATAACAACTAAAATTTCAGATTGTGAATTTTACTGGAATAATTATAGATTCAAGTTCAAAAAGAATATTATATTTTTACTAGACACTTTATTCATTATTATTAGTTGGTTTATTTGGTTTGAAAGAAATCAAAGAATTTTCAATAATAATAATTGTCATTTTAACAAATTGATTTTTACAATTTCTTCATTTTGTTTTAATTGGATCTCTAACCCCAAATATAAATTAGCTAAAAATATCCTTTTCAAAAGGTATCTTAACAAGGTTAATCATAATATTAATTTTTTTAAACACAACAATAATTTTTTAACATTAATAATAGTATTATTAATATTTTCTCTAATTTAGATGATGATTTTCACTTCTAATCATAACTTAATTATGATTAAAGGTTCATAAGATAGATCCGTCTCAATATTTGTACTAGTCTCTGTTTGGTATTGGTTTTTAGGTATTTTATTTATATTGTTATTGTCCAGTTAGTCTTATTTAGGTTTTTATTTCCTTCCTTATTAATACATATATATATATGTATATTTATTATATAAATATACATATATATGTATCATTCTAATTTTTTCTTTAGTCATTTTCCAGTTACAGGTATGTGAGATAGGATATCAGGTTCATTTTACAGGTTTTCATATCTTCAGATTGCTGGACACCAGATGGTAGAGAGGTCACTAGAGTAGAGTATCTTCATCCAGGACTACTAGCGGTTTCTCCTCAGATTTAGGATTCTGCTATCTTCATTATGGAGTACTTTTTTAAGGAGGATATATTCTTCAGTTTGGTACCCCTTTCTCTTGTTCAGAGGCTTCAGAGCGGTTTCTCTTTTCAGCAGATCCACTTCAGAGCAGATGCTTATTCACCTCTCATGATTCAGTTGGTTGGAGCTTCCTCATTAGTCTGGGACGTCATCCAGTAGTGTTTGTTTTTCCTCTAGTTTTTTAGGTACTTCTAACACCTTAATATCGGGCGGTGGCCATGCCGGAGCTCGATATCGGGGTGTGATGGGTGGTGGCACTACAACAAAAATACCCTTTCGCAACTGCCAAAAACAGTTGTAATAGGTCTATTACAACGGGCGTCCGCCAGTCGTTATATCCAAAGTTGTAATAGAGTTGGAGATTTTTACAACGATCGCTGACAGTTGCAGAAGGAGTTGTAAAAAGCTTTTTTACAACTGCTTTTGACAGTTGTAGTAAAGTCTATGATAACTGCTTTTGATAGTTGTGGTAAAGTTTATCATAACTGCTTTTGACAGTTGTGGTAATGTCTTTTGTAACTGATTTTGGCAGTTGTAATAATATCAGTGTTATCATTCTTTGTGGTTTACATAGGACTACTCATTTATGTTATAACACAACAACATATATCAATCATAGAACTAGAAAATACATATTCAAACACAATATATCTAAACAATTTTAATCACTATAATTTTACTTTTAGAAACAATACAAAATTTGCATAATATATCCAAGCAAAGCATGCCATCTTTTTATATCCTCCCTGCCACTATAAAAATACACTAACAAAATCTTAGATTAAAAAGGTTTCGGATAATGCCTTAACACATGCAATATCTCTTTCATAGAACTTTCATTCCCAAATTTCCCATCTCAAAGCCTCCATGCAACTTTCAAAAGCAGCCCTCCCAACCTTTGCGGTAGCAACTGACACCCATCAACATCGAACTCCACCCACTCCCTGTACAACCCCAATAAACGCAGCCGTCAGTACCCTCCGATAGCTCCCTCAAGCTAATTCCAGAACTGCCCTTCTTAACCACCCTAACAAAGTTCACATAATCATCCTCCATCTCCACAATCCATTCCCACTACCTCCTACAAATATAGATCACCTTCTACCTAGGAATAAAAAAGTGCCATTTTCAACTACTATAGGTTTACAATAAACCTGTACACTTTTCAAATAATTTTGAATTTGATTCAAACATGAAATATGTCTTTAAAAGCTGTATAAATGGGTAAAAAATCCATTAAATTAGTAAGACATGGAAATTTGGTGGAAGTGAAAGCTTACGTTTTGTATCAAGCATTCACGAGAGAAGGCTGGAATTTTTGCTGGATTGTAAAGCATGATAGTCATAACCGGGGTTCTCAAATCAACTTTGTGGGTTTTTCAGATTTGGTCAGAAGTTACTGGTGTGAGTTAAGTCCGACTTTCTCCAAACGCTAATGAAGATGCCGTTGAATTCCTATCCCAACTGCAAAATATCATTCCAAAAGACAATTTAACTATCTCGATTTCGACTTGTTTTCTTTCAAAACGCGTAGATCTGAGGTCTTGGAATTTGGAGTAACAATGAAAGATGAAAAACAATGCTAGATTGGGTAGATTCAGTTTCATTATATGGGAAATTGAATTCCAACATGACTGCCTTTTTAGTGCTTCGCTTTACATACAGACGAATGAAAACATCACCAAACACTTCAAAAGTAATTGACGGTCACTATAACTTCAAGCAACGGAACCATGGATCTCATCTATTCTGGTGTCATGATTATCAAGCGAGGACGTTGCGACAACCAAAGGAGAACTCGAATTTCCAATCCTCCACTCATTGAAGGCGAAAGACAAGATTGGGGTGGGCGAGAATGGTGGAGGCGACGTGAGTGGTTTACTAGAAAGAATGAACGGCAAGATCTTGAAAATTATTTTGGATTCAATTTCTATGGTTTAGGAAAGTTGAGAAATAGGAATGGGAAATAAGGAACGGGAGTGGGTGGTGCCATGAAGACCAGTAAAAAATATTTGGTTGGAGCCAAAATTTTGGATTGGAGCCAAAAATTTCGGCTTGGGAGAGGATGTTTTGAATTGGAGCCAAAATTTTCATTACTTAAAGCCAAAATACGTTGTATATGTCAAAGAAGATAGTTACAATAGAAATCTTTCATGTGCATATATAGAAGTAATAATTTGCAATTTAATGTATATGCCAAATTTTGAAACTTTTTAACACTTTTTAATTTTTTGCAATTTTGAATATTTTATAAAACTTTAAATTTATTTAAATTTTAAACTTTTTTGTTTGCAAATTTTATGAAAATTTGAACTTTTTTTTAAATTTTAGAAGTGTTTTAAAATTTTATGAATATTTTTAAATTTATTAAAATTTCAAAATTATAAATTTTTTGAAATATTAAATATAGCTATCAATTATAATTACTAAGTATTTATAAAATTTTAGGAAAGAATCATGTAAAAGAGTGTTAACATAACTTGCATTAAATAGTAAATTAATTATAATATTAAACTATAAAAATATTATTAAATATTAAGTTATAATTTTATATCAATTTAAATATTAAATCAATATAAATTTAAAAATCCTTAAAACAAATTAAAATAATAATATCAATAATTAATAATAATAAATAATTAATTATTTCGTACAAATACCTCTTTCAAATACAAATTATTAATTAATTCATAAATATCATATATTTATTGATTATTAATTTTTTATTTTTTATTTTTTATTCGTACGAATTATTTCATATTTCAAATTAATTATTAACTATCATACATTAATTTTAATTATTTTTAATTAATTATTATTAGTTAATTATTATTTATTTAATTATTACTTTTTATTATTTTTAGTTATTATTAATTATTTATTTATAAAATAGTTATTATTAATTAATTAATTATTATTGATAATTCTTGATTAATAAATATTAAATATTAATTCTTGATTATTAATATTAATTATTAATTATTACTTCTTAATTAATAAATAAAAGAAATGATTATTTATTAATTATGAATAATCAATATTGATTATTATATATTAGTTTTTAATTATTTAATAGTAAGTATTTTAAATTAGTTATTAATTATTTTATTATTAATTATTACTTCTTAAATACTAAATATTAAATATTACTTTTTAATTATGTATATTAATGATTACTTCTTAATTATTAATTATTATTTATTAAAAATTAATTTTTATTTATTTAATAATAATTATTAATTATTTAATAATAATTATTAATTACTATTTATTAATTATTATATTAATTATTAATTATTGAATAATAATTATTAACATAAATTATTAATAGTAATTATTTCATATTTGAAATTAATTATTAATTGCTATTATTTAATATAATTATTATTTATAATTAAGTTTTTATTAATTATTTAATTATTAATTACTAAGTATTTTTATTTAATTATATTAATTAATTAATTATTACAATGAACATGCGAAAAATGTTGTTATAGGCATCTATTACAACTGGCAAAAAAGAAAAGTTGTTAAAAATATGCATCTATTATAGCTGGCAAAAAGAAAAGTTGTAATAGACATGTATTACAATTGGCAAAAAATAAAAGTTGTTAAAGATAGGCATCTATTACAACTGGCAAAAAAGAATGGTTGTAATAGGCATCTATTACAACTGGGAAAATAAAACAGTTGTTAAAAATAAGTTTATTACAACTTTCTGAAAAAAAGAGTTGTAAAAAATCTTTATTACAACTGACATTTTGTGACCGTTGTAAAATTACAGTTGTAATAGGGTATTTTTGTTGTAGTGTGGCCTTGCCGGAACTCATCTTAGAAGTACCTGAGATTTGATATATATGTATTTGGTTTTTGTTACCTACCAGGCATGTTGGCAGCACTTTATATTCGTGATATATATATATATATATATTCACATGTGTGCTCTCCTCTATTCGTAAAGGATCACGCATTTTTCTCAAAAAGACTTAGGGGTTAAGTAACGTCAAAAATTAGCAATAAATGTTAAAAGTCAATTAAGGTATAAAATCAATAAATAATCAAGCAATGGTAAAATAATATAAATAACTTTCCAAAATTAGTTCTACCAACAACTTACCTTAGAATAGATCAAAGTTTCGATGGGCCTTTTGTGGGCCAAAATTTAGGCCTATTACGGGGTGGGTTGTTACACCTACACACCTGAGTTTCATCCCGTTTGCGATAAATGCTATTAGAGTTTAAGTGAAAATCAGTTAGTCTTACCTCCTATAGGTAAAAGGCAACCAAGACGTCCACGCTCTACTAGAACTAAAGGAACCATGGACGAGATGCAGACTCCTAAAGGAATAGATGTAACAAATGCAGTGTTTGAAGGAACTGGGTCAGCCCGCAGCAGAAGAAATGGGTGAATTACAAAAAAATTACCATTTTGGATCATTAAAGGGCCTATGAAGTCTAAATTCATTTAGAACTTTTCTAAATTTCTTTTAAATAAAATCAATATTTATTTAATATATAAATAAAGTTTTTCTTTAATTTAATGTGTATGTAAATTAGAGTATATCAAATATAATCTTATGTACATATTTATGTGTAATGGAATGAATGTATCAAATACATTCGTGTTGTGAAATGTAAGTGTAACATATAAGAAGTGTATATTTGTGTAACTAAGCATGAGAAAATTTATAGCTCTTGACATATATAATAAATTAAGGAAAGATAAGGCTATAAATGTGGATAGAGAAACCCTTACGTTTCTCTCTCTTTTTAATTACATTGAATGACATATTAAATGACATTTACAATAGAATTTGCATATGCCTTTGTTGTTCAAGTTTTTTTTAAGTAATAAATAAACATATATAATAATTGATAAGTTTATACATGCACATCTCTACTATTAATAATGTAAATTCATTGAACTAATTTCGAACGCATCGTTTTGAAATACCCTAAATACCCTTTCATTTCTTATCCGCCCACGCACGTAACTCCTGCCCCCCCCCCCTTTCGTTCTCGGTTAAAACCTAATTTTTCTCCCAAAATTGTCCTCATTACTAAATTCAATTCCCCAAAACCTCGATTCCATTCATCGACATCGTCAGATCCCAAAAAATTGGTTCTCTTACTTACGACTCAACAAGGCAGCGTCACCACAGACGTATCGTCCACAAAGCCTATTAGATGGGTGGCCAGAGATAGCTCATGCATGCTATCAACTTTTGCTTTTCCTCGAAGGTCTTATCAGATCCAAAAAATTTGGTTCTCTTACTTGCGAATCAAAAAGGAAGCATCACCGCAGATGTATCGTCCACAATAGGCTATTGGATAGGTGGCCAGAGATAGCTCACGCGTTTTATCAACTTCTGCTTTTCCTCGAAGGTATTATTAGTTCCCAAAAATTTAGTTCTCTTACTTGCGAATCAACAAGGTAGCGTCACCACAGATGTATCGTCCACAACATGCTATTGGAAATTCATGTATATGATCCAAACCTTTATTTTTAATAAATTAAATTGATGACCAGCAGCTTTGTCCTGCTAAACGTAATAAGATTGAGTATTGTTATTATACCGATTGTCTCTACTATACTGCATCAATTTAACAACTTGAGTCTAAATTTATTTGACTATGAGAGAAGTCCTTCAATTATGAAACATAAGGTTGAAAGAATTGATGGTTCGGATTAGTTGTAGATTTCAATAAGTTATATTAAATATACTTAGTGTATTTTTAATTGAATTTACCAAATTATTTGATTAAAATTAACAGTAATGTGATATTGATTGAAAAAAACTATGCTTAACCGCACCAAAATGGACGTTAGTCGACCTTTTGTTCATTCATTAATTAGCCGCCATAACTACTAAAGGTATATTCAGCCAATTTGGTGCTAAATTTAGATGATTGGATTGGTGAAATTGGTTAATAAATAGTTGAAATTATATTTTAACTAATTTAATTAATACACATAATTCATACCTAAGTAAGTGCTAATCTCATTTTACCAAATATTTGTTTTGTTTTGGTTCTACAAATATGAATTTTAGGCTCATGATGGATTTAGAGCAAATGGTGATGGGTAAAGGATAGCTCTACATATTAGTGTAGGTAATTTAGTCTTTGCATTATCTTCTATTTGTGTTCACTTTAGAAGCCCAAACTAGCTTCTTTTATTCAGTATTCACTGTTTTCTTTTTATGCAGAAATTTATCTTTTATTAACATATACACTCACATCATTTTTCCTTAATAATGGTCAGTACTACATAACTTTCTTTCTTCTATTTTTTTTGATAGAAATGATACCTATCTCCCATGCACCAACTATTAACTACCATTTTTTCAATTCCTAATTAAAAAGTGGTTATTCGGTATGAAGAAGCTTTGAACAAATCTCAATCTCATATATATATATATATATATATATATATATATAATCTTCCTATTTTAACGTAGGAATAGTTTACGATATCTCAAACTTTGCTTTGCATTTGCGTAGAGTGCAACCACATACTATAATATTGTATAGGAAACAAAACTTGAAGCCATGCCATTGGCATGGGCTTCATACTATTACTCCTCAACATCTTCAAATTCAAATTGTAAATATAACCATGCTTTCTTTTTTGATAGAATTTGAACTATTATTTTTTCTATTTTTTCATTACATATTTGAGATACTAAATACATGGTCGTTTATATTTGAATTTAACTGGGTACTGGGTTTGTTTCTTGGATTGGATGATGGAAAACTTTGAACTTGGATTAAGATCTTACGACATATAAAAGAAATGAATGAATTTCTTTCATTACTACATGTGTAAGAATATATAATCACCTTTATGATGTGGTAAAACAAACCTCATAGGTTTAGAGAAATAACTAACAAGTTTGTCAAGGATGGGTATTTATTTTGTTTAGTAATATGTGCACGCTATTGAAATTTTAATTATGTAAGGCAATAAAAACTCTCTACTTGCTAAATGGTGGAAATCAAAGCATGAAAAATTGGTTTCCTCTTATAGTAAATTTGTAGTTCAGTTATTTCCTAGCCAACTTTGGTACATATGGCTAAAAAAGATTAAAGACCCAAAATGACACTTAGATTGCAGTCAGGGAAATATAACAATATTTCTTACCAACGTTGTTTTGACCTTTTATTGCATTAATTTTTTCATGCAATAATTTTGATATAACTTCTTTAATACTTCTTCTGTGCAGATTTATTTTTTGTTGTATTACTGATAATCTTTTCTATCAGATGGGTGGTCCACCTAGGATTGTTTTTCTCATTAAATGAATGGCTTTTCTCAGTATAAGTAGGCAGAATCCTTTCTTATTACTTGATGAAACCTTTAAATTATATACTCATATGTTTAAATGCAATGGTATAATATGGTTTGAATATATAATACCTTTGGGAATATATATTTTGTTTAGTTTTTGATTTGGGTTAATAGATATTGAATGGTAAGACAGTATATTACATATTTTCTTATGATTAGTTTGCAATAATTAGTTTGGCCGTAACTTTTGTTTCATAATTAGTATCGTATTATGTATATACATATTCTCTTATAATCATTTTAATTAGCATAATGTGTCCTAGATGTTAACCAAATGTTTTTATGTAATTGAAAGGTAATAAAAGTATTTTACAATTATTAATTGGGTATTTGGTTTAAATAAATTTTAGATATGAATTGTTAGTTGATAATCCTGGTGGAAATTGATTTGATTTTACATTATTACTTACATGAATTAACTTTTGTGTAACCCATACTTTGCTGATAACTTTTGAGACTAAATGGGTTTATACTGTTTCTTTTTCTTAATAACAGTATACTAATTAATTAAGTTGCCAAACAAGCCTTTTCTATATTAAATGCATGGTCCCACCCAAAAGGATTGTTTTCCTCAATTAAATGGACAATTTGTTTCTTTTGTTTCCTCCTTTATTTTCTTTGTATAAGGCTTTATGTTTAACTAATATCCAACGGTTTTAACATCTTTAAAGAACAACACAAATAAGGAGAGAAAGTATAAATTAGATGAATGTATGTTTGATTATTAAATGCTAGCTTTTGTTAGCTGTGGATGTGATTTTTCCCATTTAAATATTATCAAAATTTAAGCAATATTTTATACTTACTCAGGTTTGCTGTCTGTTTAAATGCGGCAATATTTTTTTGGTCAATGAACACTACATTCAGTTTTATTTTATAAATGGTCATAAATTTAGCATAAAAATTCATGCTTTCATTTTTCAATGTTGGCTGATATATTAAAACCAGATGTGAGGTTGTGGATTGAACTTCATTTCTATACTCACTCATCCTACTGGCCATACTCATCTCCATCTACAATTTTTGGCAAAAATGAAATCAACACTCATCATGGGGACTTGCTATTGCAAGCTGGTTCCATAAACCAATACTGCTATTTTTCTAATACACAGTTAGAATTCAATTTATTTTAGGTAATTCTATTTCACTTTATGTTCTATTCTTGCATTATAATGGATAGTCTTCAATTTGCGATAAGGTTTTATGAAATGATTTCATCGATGGTTTGTTATGTTAGTGAAATAGGAATGTGTTAGAAGAGAGATATTCAATAAAAAAATTAAGTAGTAAACTAAGGAAGTTATCTGTCCTAGATTTAATTATGTTATGCATTTTCAGTTTATTCAAAAACGTTTTGTTCTAATTTTAATTTCTATCACGAATACATTTTTATTAGTTCACTGACCGTCTCACTAAGAATATACTTGACATTTTGCAATATACGCATGTAAACTATGCTTTTCCAGTTCATTTTAAATTAAAAAAATTATTGGTTATGCTTTAGGTTATTTATTTAATTGAAGCATTAACAAAATTATTGATACTCAGTTTCAATTCAAAAATTATCCCTAGAAGGTTTAAGGTTGCTCCAAAAGTTGGATTGTACTACACGAAAAATGCAGGTTCTTAGGTCAGAATTTTGCAAGTAAATGGGTTCCTAAGTGACTGATATTTTAGGTGTTTTCATGTTTAAACTGCTCCTAATTTATAAGACTATTCACTTAAATAAATTTCTTCTAATTATCCAATATATGTGACTTTCATATGACCAAACAGGTATTGAAAACATATATTGGTTGTAGTAATAGTATTAGCTGGAGAAATGCCGAGGAAAATTGGTAGGGTTATAGCTTAATTGTGGCATTGTTGTGACAATTGTTTATGTTGTCAGCTATCGCTGAATAAATGTTAAAGGTTAATAAGCTCTTTAAGCATGTAAACAATAACTACGTAATAACAATAGAAACCTTTTTTATACTTTTTCTATACATGAGACTTCAGTTGTTCTGTTGTTTATTACTGTCCGATACTGAAAGACTGTCAATAATCATAGAGCAACGACGCTGGATAATTGTACGGTAGTAAAATGCCGTTTTAAAGCAAACTCACTCGATCGTTTTAAGGCTGAATGAGAAAATTAAAATTTGATGGTAAATAGCATATAAAAAGTTGTTATCTATTAAAATTTTAATAGTAGCTAGAAGCACTTTTATGACTATAAATAGTAGCCCACAAAATAATATATGCATAAATAAAATTTGCTTTTATATTATACATTTCCCAATTAAATAGGAAAACATGAGTGTTATCGATTATAACGATCCTATACAAAGTTATATTTCTTATGATTTTACTTTTTTCAGAAAGAAAAAACTTAACATCGATCAAACTTTAGATCAGCACAAAATATAATGAAAGAAATTATAAAAGAAGATAAACTATCACTTAAGTAACATTCTTTTGTGTGGTTATATAGAGTAATGAATGCAAAGATCTATGTAAATACATTCAACCACTTAAGTATTATGGTTTTGAAAGACATTATGCTCAAACATATACCTTATGATACGCACAAAAATAAAAGAAGATAAAAGGGAAGACATTTTACAACATTAGTGGCAATTAATCATCTAACAGTTGCGTGTCTGCTAATATTATTGTTAGTTGCATTTGCCGATATGAATGGTTTTTTCCATTGGCAAGTTTCAGGTCCTAATTTGTTGGTTTGATCATTAAAAATGCAATTTTTAGTTGAAGTACTTTTGAAACCTCCATTTGATATTATATATTACATTTCTGAGTTGTGTGAACAAGGATAAGTAACAAAAAAAGATTTGTACTTTAGAAACTACTATATTTAATTGCTTTAGAAGTTATATATTATAATGTTTCCAAACATAGATCTCGTTAAATGGTTTAGCCAAAGTATATTACGTAGCTAATTATTGTCCTGTCTTTTCTTACATGTTTTAAAATTATCCATTTTTCATTCAATTTTTTATATGCATTAGTTATGCATGTACAAGCAATAAAGTAATTGGAATTTTATTAATAGAGACTAAATAACTTTTACTGATATTATGTCTTTCTACCAAGCTGAGGATTTTGTCACTATATTTTGATCCTTCCTCAAGTATAATACATCATTGCTTTGATTAACTGCTATGTGTGTGTGTAATTGTTCATGGATTCAATATATAATTTTTCATTCCATGATAACTTGATTTCATTGCTAACCTCATTTTTTGCACTCATCCATTTTTAGGTTATTTAAAGTGGAAAGCTGCTAGGATAGAACAACATCTATTGCTCCGTACTTGCCAAGGCATGGTTTATGAAGACTATTGCAGATGTTAAATAAATGTGAAGTTAGTGTTGAGATATTCATTGGTATTATATGTTTTTATTTTTTTAGTTCATTTTGTTACTATTCTAAGAAGCCAAATCTTTGCATGGTAAGTGAGAAGAGTTGCAAATGTGTAATTTTTCTTATTAAGCAAAAATATTATGGTTAAGACTTGCGAATGATTTTTAGTACTTTTATTGCACCGCATTAATTTGCTGCTGGACATTAAATTCAACATCAAATACATCAGAACTAGCTTTACATTTATGAAGTCAACTATGTTGCATCATCTTAAGAATCTTTTCAATATGCTACGAGTCTAAGTCATGTTGATGTAAAATTTGTAAAAATACGATAAAGTTGATAATGAATCAAACAAGTTAGAATAGAAGCTTTATATATTCCATAAGAAGTATCAAAAAGTACATAACTATTTTAGAAGGTATAGTTATTGATAAGTTTGCATGATAAGCATTTAGAGCACCTTCTCACAAAACTAGAACAAATCTAAGATAACTCAATCTGATGTGGACATTGCTAAAGAGCTATCTAATTAAAATAACAAGTTTTTGCATATTATTTTGTACATAACAAAATCGAGTATATCATGTAAAATATTATAGGATGTGAAGTGTTGTTTCTCAGATAATACATTGCCTGATGGACATGATGTGAAAATGGTGACTCGATAAATTACCACCATATTCTATGGGGTAGAATGAAATTTTCATGGGGTGAAGATGCCAAACTTTATCGTCCCAAAAGATGTTTAAATGATGAAGGGATTTCTGAACAACAAATCCCACTTAAATCCACTACTTTCCAAGTAGTAGAAATCAGTGATATACTACAAAATTATGAAGAAACTAATATCAGAAGGATTTTAGTCATTTTTTCCTTTTTCTTTTTACCTTAGAAAAATAGCTGTTATATGCAATAAAAGCATTATCAAGTTACTGATATTTGCATTATGTGAGATTAATTAATGTAAAGAAAATTACCAGGCTAGATCACGTATCTGCCTAGAAAAGAGTCTGCTTATAGGCAGATGAAAATATCATAAGCTATACTCCGGTATTTTCTAAAATTCAAGCCGTGGGATGAAAAGAATCCTATGATAACACTTCAAATTGGTGGATTCTTCTTTTATCTTTACTACCAATAAAGAGAATTCATTGAATAGATTTACTCGGTGTCTTTTTGAAATTCCAAATATTACCCTTTTACATCTCATAGAGAAATAATATTCAAATATGGGGATATAGCATGTTATTTTCTAAGTACAACTGTTAGTCACCATGGAGAACTACAATATGCGTTCACAAGATGAAGTATTCGAGTGTACCATATTGTCCATAATTTAGGTGGGAGTTCATCGGTCGAAGTTTTGCCTGATTCCGAGTTAGTATGAAGAAGTTATTGCAGTCTGTAGAAAAAATAGCGGCTTTTGCCTAGGCCGAGTTCAAATATGAGGATGTAGCCTGTTATTTTCTAAGTACAACTATTAGTCACCATGGAGAACTACAGCGAGCGTTGAAGTGAGGATATAGCATGTTATTTTCTAAGTACAACTGTTAATCACCATAGAGAACTACGGTATACGTTCATAAGCTGAAGTATCCGAGTGTTCTATATTGTCTGTAATTTGGGTGGGAGTTCATCGGTCGTAGTTTCGCCCGATTCTAAGTTAGTATGAAGAAGTTATTGCAGTATGAACAAAAAAAATAGCTGCTTTTGCCTAGGCGGAGTTCAAATACGGGGATGTAGCCTGTTATTAAGCACAATTGTTAGTCACCATGGAGAACTACGATATACATTCACAAGATGAAGTATCCAAGTGTTCCTTATTGTCTGTAATTTAGATGGGAGTTCATTGGTCAAAATATCATCTGATTCCGAGTTATTATGAAGAAGTTATTGCAGTCTGAACAAAAAAATAGCGGCTTCTTCCTAGGCGGAGTTAAATTATGGAGATGCTGCTATCAAATCTATTTCCACGGGTACAACTAAAAATGCATGCACGTTGTGATTAAATTCAGGCCCACCTGGGCGTGCATATGTTCTCGTGTTAAAATGAGTTTCCCTATGACAAACAAAAATTAACAATTGTAACAAAGGTTTCAATTAAGGAAGAGCTTGAAATTAAATTCTACAGTTTCACAAAAAGGTTCGTTTTGATTTAGATTAAAATAACATAAACACATGTATATATATGTATAGATAATTTCAAGTTATGTATTCATTTTAAAATAACACATATATTTATATATATGTATGAAGATTGCAATTTGAGTAACACATATGTTTAAATTTAATGCTAACAAAATGATTCAATCTTTTAATCTTAGTTTGAAATAAAAGTCTACAACTTTACAAAAATTACCACTTATGAATTCTAAAACAAAAGGAAAATTTTACTTTTATGACTAAAACAAGTAAAATTAAATCATTTTGGAAATTAACTATGCAACATTGGAAATTAATTTTACTGTATTAAACCACCAACAGATATAGTTTATTAATGTTTATGTATACATATGTTACAAAATTTTATATACAACATTACAACATAATAAAATATTTTCACATTCCTTTTTTTACAATTCCAAAACAATGATAGAAAAAAATATCGGACAACTTGGGCATATACAAATTTGTTGTATGGTAAATCAGATCTGACTATACAAAAGGGACATACAATAAAACAGATAAAGGATTTAAATTCAACCATAATAAACATATAGTCAATTGATACATAAATAAGGAGAGATTCAAATTAAATCTACATAATGATAATTAAATGAGATGAACAAAAGGGGATCTAAGTTATATTACAAGATGAATACACAAGATAGAAGAGATATAATATGAATAAATCTAAACTTTTTAAACATGATGAGATAGAAGATATATAATATGAATAAATCTGGACCATTTCAACATGACGAGTATACAAATAAATGAAATTAGAATTACCAAAAATAAAGCCAATGATTTGCACCTTGAATGATGAATCAAATCTCCTAAATTTAGAAATCAGCCTCCAGATGTTGCAAGGATCAAGAGGAATAAACCACTTTTCATAATTAATTTTATTTGTATTTGATTTTAGGAATAATTAAAGCAATGGAAGATCTTATACTTTCAGCCATTAGAGAAGGAGAGAACCAGAAAAGTTACAGAAAGAATTAGAGAATATATTTAATTTGAAAGAAGGAAAACTTTCCCATTCATTAATTAAAACTTCTCAAATTAATTCTCTTGATTAACTTTCTCTTTTCACTCATATTTCTTTACATGGTATGGCTGAAAATTATGTGCCATCATGTAACGACCCGAATTTCCAGACCCGGAAAATCGAACCATTTTAGTTAAGAAGAAGAGGTAGAAGAAGAAAAATAGAAAACAACATCAGAATCTAACCATCGCAGCGGAATAAAATATAATATATATATCAACAGATCTTTACACAAATCAAAACTATATCTGTTTTATACAATATATCATCAGAATATATCATCAGAGTACATCAACATTCATAACATACAACTGAGTACACAGCGGAAAAATAATAGCAAGTACGGGAGTACGTATCGTCATCTAGCTCGTCTCCTGAGCTCCAACAGCTATAACCTGAACCTGTTTATCTCGGTCTGACCCGAGCATTATATAAAACAATACCCGAGTCAGTCTGGAATACCAGCGTGAGAAAATCACACTCAAATTGATTATTAAAGTTTCAAAATCCTTTGAAAACAAAAGCATCTCATAAGACCACGCCACAAATAAACATGTCGGGTTTTTACCTTACGATAGCTAAAACACTTTTTATCAAAATCCTCTGATATTATAATAGTGTCTATTCACAAGTACTTATTAAAATAGCCGAAATTGTTACATCTATTAAATTCCGGCATACTAGCCACAAAGTGGGTAATACAAACAAAACTCGTACAAGGCACGTAGGGAGAATGGATTTCCAACGAATGACTAGGCACTGGGGTACCACCTGTCACAGTACGTGGCCTAGATCACAGTACCGAGGAGTACGCCCGCTCCCCTGCAACACAAGGCCGGAATCATCCCTTACTGGATAATTCCAAATAAAATCACCCCACGGTTGGGATCAGCAACCGCACCACTAAGCCGAAATAAAAGGGACATCTAGACAGGGATGACCTTACTCTCAAGTGGGTGCTACCCACGAAGCCTTGCTGCATAACCCCTGATTTTCAGTCATTCCCGGTGGATGAGGCTTGAGGCTAAACGATACCTTTATAGCACATATCCCTTAGAATGCCCATCGTCCACCTGACGATGTTTCGCAAGCATTCGTCCATACAAGTCCGTCCCGGGTCCGAACGGAACCGAAGGCACTATTCCTACTACATCCATTTTGGAAATATCCTCAGGATTAGTAGCGACTAGCCCTTGCACTTCACTGCTCCATCTTCGACTCCGAAATCGTTACACGAAACGTACAAACCGGATCGAAGTGGTATTCGAGTCTCCAGACCTAGAATCCCGGTATACGGAAACTCGATCCCGGTCTCTTCGAAACGATCAGCGCATTTGGCCAATATTGATAGTCGGTTATTTAACTATCAATTAACATCCACAAGCAACCATCACACAATAAATAATTTCCCACATTATTTATTTGCCCAAATATCTTTCCAAGATATATTTCCACATTTTCAAAGTTCATTTGAAAACAATTTCAAACAGTTTCCGCTTACGGAATACATTTCCCAAAGGTTTATTTCCACTGAATCACCAAGTACAAAATACTTTTAGATTTAAAAATAATTTAAAAGCACTTTATTATAAATATACTTTATACTATTGAAATTTAAAACCACTTTAATACTTTACTAAAATATATACTTTAAAATAAAACCATTTATAAATATAAACTAAATTTCTCTCTTTAAAAACATAATACCAAATCACTTTTATATAATTACTACAATAATAGATTTTTGAAAATACTACTTTAGGCTTTAACATTTAGAAATAATCAATTTTCTAAAATATGCTTTTAAAAACACAATTAGAACTTTTAACTTATATTTAAAATTGCTTTGGAAAAACGTACTTGGCTATCCAGAGAAATACACTTCTCTTCACATCCTTTAAAAATAAATCACACTTATTTTTAAACCAATTCATATCCCTTTATAAATTCCCACCTTGAATTTATATTTCCAAATATCCCCTGATATTTTATTTTACTTTATAAACCCAGTTTATAAATTCCAAAATCTCTCTTCTCTTTTAAATTCCAATTTTAAACAACCAAATCAATTTCCCATTGATTTTCCCATTTACTTTGAAATAAATTTCTTATTTACTTCATTTATTTCAAATTACATTTACTCTCAGATTTTATTTCTTAATTTTGAGTTAAAACCCTTTTAACTGAAAATACCAATTAAAACTTCCAAAATTCCTTCTTTATCCCTTTATTAAATTTAGTCCTTACGTTCAAAAATAATTTCTTTATTCTTTCCAATAATATCACTTAGTTTAAAATTCATTATCCTCATGTTAATTCAAAATCCCCTTTAACCATATTTGTTCGAATTTAGAAATTGCTTTATTTCTTTTACAATTCATTATTTAAGTTATTCAAATTCACTAGAATTATTTAACTTGAATTTTACTCTTTTATTTCTTTCCAAAAATCTAATTCAATTACTTTTGATAACTCATTATACTGGGAAATTCAATCCAACCAGATTATCCAATATAAATCATCACAGGGTATCAAAAATCATATCACAGAATATTTAACAAAATTAAATATTTTGAGGAATCCAGTTGGATCCCTCCAACCTGTTTCCCTGCATCCACAGATGTTAGCACAATACCAATTCCACTTCGAGGTGGAATATCGCGGTATATGGGTTTTATAAAATATCATCCGCTATTATGCGGCGCATAGGGTCTCATCCGCTATATAAATGCGGGAATATCAACAATTCCAATATATACATATGCCAATATGTATATATTGCTATATACTATATATATATATATCACATCAATCAAATCCATCAAATCAATCAATTCAATCATCCATCAATATTTAAATTTAACCAATTAAATTTAAATTATAATTTAACTGAGTGAGATTAACTCACCTTTGATTTTTGTTTGCAATCCATTCCAAACGGCTTGTTTCCTTGATTTTAAACCTTGTATAACAATTCACGATTTATTATTATTTGAATTAATCAAAAATTAATTTCTGTCTAGTTATCTAATTCTAAACTAATAATTTCCTATAAAAATCCTTTGGTGCCCTGAGAAATTAAAATAAGTTAATTACCCTAATTAATCTCTTTAATATATTATTAACAATAAACTAATTGGTGAAGATATGTATATCTTTGAAACTCATTCACTTATAAAATTTATTTATATAGATTTAAAAATCTAATTTTTATAATTTATTTTTAACATTTAAAATTCCTATCTATTTTCCAAAATCTCCTTTATATTCATATTTCTTTTAACCTATATACAGATGTTTAAATTAGATCCAAATTGGAAAATAAGTGTTAACATAAATACCTCACTGCCTATCACTTCTCAATCAACCCTAGCAGGTCTCCTTCCATCCCATCGCTGAATCGAGTTTCCAAGCGAGCTCTTCGCGGCCCCCTACTATACATGAACTCGCCTCCATCGATGACGAACCCCGCCCGCTAATGTTAGTGCCGCCATCGCCTTGAACTTCGAGTTTCCCTTACTTGCACTGTCACTCGAGCATTCCAGATCCAAACTCGCGATCCCAATCCCTGCCGTGACCCACTGCATCGAAACATCCAACTCGATGCCGGCCTTCGACCACGTTGCCTTCCTCGAACTCAACTGAAGTCGAGAACAATCGCGAGCCAAAGCCCTAGCTCCAGTTCGCGGCTACCTGACGATCGACAACCCTCGCCTACGCTACCCTTACAACACAGAACCCGCCTCCCCTCGCGGTGGTGAACACGCCGCGAGCCTTCCACTTCATCGCCGAGACATCCCCTTCGAGTCGAATAGCCGAGCAAGAATACCATGGATTTGAATTTAGATCGATGTCCCCCCCTTTCGATTTTAATTTATTCGCTCTGAAGAACTGGAACGAGAGATGGGATATATTTTTCGTGTTCGAATTTAAACTGAGAAGAAGGAATTTTTAATTCGATTTCATTTCGAATTGGAGGGGATAAGGGAAAGGATATGCAGTTATACTGGGATGGAATGGCGTGTTATAGAAGATAGGCCTTTGACTTGAAGTTATAAAATATTATTTATCACCGAAAATATCTCGTTTGTTTTCTGGAGGAAGCCCCCTTTTCTTCTTCGTACCCGGAAATGAAGAGAGGGAGGAACATGTAATTTTAAGGAACGAGAAACGTGAGGGTGAAGATAAGGGTAGCATGTAAAAATTAGCTTGCGTGTTTTCAGGGAACGAGATGATGTTTTGTACGCTGAGGTGAGATGAGTTTGACTAGTTGAAATATTATATTTAAATTCTGAATCAGCTATTAACAATTAAATTTCCAACGCGTTTATCTATCGTATGTTCACACCACAACTCCAAACACTACGAAAATTGAAATCCGGTAATAATACAATATTACGGATCCAATAGAACTGGTTTCGTCGAATTTCGAGACTGTGCCTCGAAAGGCTATTTTTAAATTCAAATTTAAACAATAAAATTTCAAAACTGAACAAAATGCTTTGAAATTCAATTTTAAAAGTTTCATCACCTTCAATATTAACAATATAAATTTTCTGAACCTTTAAACTATTTTTAACAGGCTCAAAACTGAGGATTCTCTATTTTATCATATTCTCAATTGTTTAATTCAAAAATTAAATTATCCAATAAATACGGTATATTTGAAATTAAAGTTAAAATTTAACCTTCGAATATTTAAAATAAATTAAATATTCCCATTTCAAATATACAAAAATTCCGGGTCGTCACATTCCTCCCCCCTTAAAAGAATTTCGTCCCCGAAATTACTAGTTAGGAAGAATGATCCCTAACCCATTTATTATCTTCTCAGCTCCAAATAGTTTTTAACAATTTACCAACAAATCCTTTTTATCAAAGACACACTAAGTCTTTTCCTAACCTTTCAACTTACCCATAAATCTCAAACCATATCACTTACTTAACAATTCAAATTTTAAATTTGAATTCAAATTTTAACTTATCAAAATTTTCCAAAATTTTTCTAACTCCCTAAATTTCCGAAAAATTTCGCCAGCGTCTCCTTTGCGCGGCTAGCTCGGTACAACTACAAAATGGCTCTACGGCCTCCCAATCTCAAAAGAAAACAAAAAGCCAAGTGGCTGGATCAAAAACCCAATCAAATTTCATATAGAAATTCAAATACATACCTTTTGTCGGGCCATTAAATTTTATCTTCAAAAATCAAAATCCCAATTTATCCATTGCTTTTATACACCTGTATATCATGCTAAGCAATAATATTCACTCCCAATCCCAAAGTCATTTTATACTTTTCTTTACAAATTTACAATATTTGTTTTACTTAAGCCCGTACAATACACATATATCATCCGTACGCAATATCACATTTGATCGCTCACTCGATCACACAATTTCACTTCCGAACTAGTATCGTCCACCCGACTTCCTAGTGCGGACTCAGATTTGGTTTCTTGATCAGAAACCGTCATTCTCCTTGCATAGCCACAAACTATGATAGAGAATTACCAGAATCAATCAACAATCCATATCCAGGTTCGCCGTCGAAAATCGAGTGAAAAATCCTAACTCGGATCGATATAACTATCTTAAAATTCTGTGCTCGAATTCTGGATCAAATCGTTATGCGAATAAAATAATATACGTACATCCTACGTATAAATTCCAATTGATTATCAATTATATCAATTTCCTTTTTATTCACATTCATTTGATTGTTATTCACTTATCACACTTATCCCATTCAAATCTTCAAATTTTAATCGTCATTCAATTATTCACCTAGAATAATTTTCCTCCATACCAAATTTACTTAAGAATTCACCATTCATTTCTTAAGTCCAATATAAACATTTTATATACTTCTTGGATTTGTTTTACTTCATTTTTGAAGTTTATATTTATTTTCACTTTTCCATTGAAGTTTATTTTAATTACTATTTACTTAGCCCTTACAATTTCATTTAAACTCAAATTGGCTTCCATTTTGAATATGGATTAATTTCACTTACTATTTAATTTAAACCTCAAATGACAGTTTATTTACGAACTTTACTTTCTTTAGTTCCTTTGATTTCACTTCACCTTACATTCACATTTGAATTAGATTTCAATATCCAGTTTTAATTTCATTTGCCTAACAAATTTAAATCATTTATCGTAAATGAAAAGTTTCAAAAATTTTCTAACTCTTAAAATTTATGGAAAATTTTGGCAGAATCTCCTTTGTACGGAGGGACTTCTGCGATATCGCAGGATGCACAAATATATATACATCGGCCCACCCGGCCGGAAAACAAAAAAAACAGTTCATATTTCCTATTTTTGAATTTTTTTTTTTTGCATAAGCGTACCTTATTTAGCATTTATAAAGCAAGCAGCTATTTATTTTAGCAAATTTCGCAATCAAATCCAGCCAAACGGTTTTCCCGAACCTGTACTAACTCAACTTAAACAGGTTAGTGACAAATATCCAAAGTTTGTTATCATTTTAATTAATTTCATTAGCTAACACATACAACATAAGCAATATTCACTAAACACTTCCATAAGTGAATTTATTAGGCCCAACACAAAATAAATGCTTTCATTTAAATGGTTTACACTTCATTACTTACATTCTATTCATTTTAATCCAAATGAATACGTATTTATTACGATTGATTTAAAAATCAATCATATTGCTTATATTAACTCACATTTACTACAATTGATTCCAAAATCAATTTTATTTCTTTTCTATCAATTCATAGAATTTTATTTAACCACGTTTTACCTCAAACGATCCATTTTCTAATACAATTCGACAATATCAATGTGAATAAATGATTACTTCTGCTTTAGAACCATTTAGGTTAAATCCAACTAAATTTACATTTAACCTATTCCATTTTAAATTTATTCACAACTTTCATTGTATTTCTTCCATATCCAAAGAGTTTGATTCCAAACCATTTTATTAAACTCAGCATCCAATACACCAAATAACCGTCACACAACTTACTTAAGTTATTTATTTCCTTCAAACAATTCCACCCAATAACTTAAGTTTATTTTATTCAACAATTTCCATTCAAATCCTTGATTTCATTTTCTTTTAATCAAATCCCAAGTTTGGATTTTTCATTTATTTGTTTAAGTAGAATTTTATTCCATTCAATTAAACAATCACTTCATTTTATAACTATTCGAATTGATTCCAATTCAATTTATATTAATTCCACTCCAATTTAACATATTCTCTTTCCATTACATTCAAATTCTATTTTAATTCACAATCTATTATTGAATTTGTTTTATCAATAACAATGTCATTTTAATTCATTTGCAACCATTTCAATTTTATTTTATTTCTCAAGTTTGGATTTTCCCATATACTAAACAAATCTTATTTTGGTTTTTGTTTCACTTTCCAATTTCTTATTTTTTTTTTAAATTTCAAATTCCAAAATATTTAAATCAATTTACAATTGATTTTCCAATTTATTTACTTTGAAATAAATTTCCTTACTTAATCCATTTATTTCCCAATTCATTACTTTCAGAGTTTAAACAATTCCCAGAATTTCAAAATCACCTTTGAAATCAATCACATCCAAACTCCTTTTGTATATTCGGCTATCTCTTTGAATTTCAAAACCAAATCCAGTTTTGCAAACAATCCCAATTTAACACGGTTTGGTAGCAATTTCTCTTTGGAAACTCGAAAATGAACATCGATGATGCTGCAGTCATCACCGAAATTATTTCCCAGCGACCGGAAGAGAATTAAATGCTTTTATCTCTTTAAACCATTTCAAATATTTTTAAATTTCAAATCTTTCCAGATTCCAAACTCAACTCAAAATATTCCTGAAATAATACCACTTATTATTTCCTCAAACTCTTTGAAAACTATTTCCAAATCTCAAGGAATTTCAAACCTTTCCCAAAATTCCAAACTTAAAATCCATTCCGATTTATTTTCCACATTTCTCTGGAATTCTATTTTAAAGTACAAATCTCATTTGTATATGAAGTTTATTTCAATTTTATAAATTACATTTGTAATCTATATCTCAAATTTTATTTTATTATAAAATTTTATTCTTTGCTTTAGTTATAAATTTCAATTTCTAGTTAAGTTTCCATATAATAATGATAATAATTCCATATTATCACTTCTAACATCCAAACAACCATATATATAATCTAGAATAGTTTACAAAACGTTTCTTTTTATACAAAAATAATTTGGGTAAAATTATTTCATTTACCCTACTTTAAAACAATACTGTGTCGAATTGTTCTATACAAGTGTTTAGAGATCCCTATCAATGTTGTGGCGTCCCACACATCGACCAGAATCCATAAACTACTCAATAAACCAATCAACACAATATAAAACAATTTTATATGCACTAACAAATACGCGCTCATATCTATTAATACTCTCAAAATTCCCACCAGAGCCAAGGTTGTCGCCAGCCTAAGCTCTGATACCAACTGTAACGACCCGAATTTCCAGACCCGGAAAATCGAACCATTTTAGTTAAGAAGAAGAGGTAGAAGAAGAAAAATAGAAAACAACATCAGAATCTAACCATCGCAGCGGAATAAAATATAATATATATATCAACAGATCTTTACACAAATCAAAACTATATCTGTTTTATACAATATATCATCAGAATATATCATCAGAGTACATCAACATTCATAACATACAACTGAGTACACAGCGGAAAAATAATAGCAAGTACGGGAGTACGTATCGTCATCTAGCTCGTCTCCTGAGCTCCAACAGCTATAACCTGAACCTGTTTATCTCGGTCTGACCCGAGCATTATATAAAACAATACCCGAGTCAGTCTGGAATACCAGCGTGAGAAAATCACACTCAAATTGATTATTAAAGTTTCAAAATCCTTTGAAAACAAAAGCATCTCATAAGACCACGCCACAAATAAACATGTCGGGTTTTTACCTTACGATAGCTAAAACACTTTTTATCAAAATCCTCTGATATTATAATAGTGTCTATTCACAAGTACTTATTAAAATAGCCGAAATTGTTACATCTATTAAATTCCGGCATACTAGCCACAAAGTGGGTAATACAAACAAAACTCGTACAAGGCACGTAGGGAGAATGGATTTCCAACGAATGACTAGGCACTGGGGTACCACCTGTCACAGTACGTGGCCTAGATCACAGTACCGAGGAGTACGCCCGCTCCCCTGCAACACAAGGCCGGAATCATCCCTTACTGGATAATTCCAAATAAAATCACCCCACGGTTGGGATCAGCAACCGCACCACTAAGCCGAAATAAAAGGGACATCTAGACAGGGATGACCTTACTCTCAAGTGGGTGCTACCCACGAAGCCTTGCTGCATAACCCCTGATTTTCAGTCATTCCCGGTGGATGAGGCTTGAGGCTAAACGATACCTTTATAGCACATATCCCTTAGAATGCCCATCGTCCACCTGACGATGTTTCGCAAGCATTCGTCCATACAAGTCCGTCCCGGGTCCGAACGGAACCGAAGGCACTATTCCTACTACATCCATTTTGGAAATATCCTCAGGATTAGTAGCGACTAGCCCTTGCACTTCACTGCTCCATCTTCGACTCCGAAATCGTTACACGAAACGTACAAACCGGATCGAAGTGGTATTCGAGTCTCCAGACCTAGAATCCCGGTATACGGAAACTCGATCCCGGTCTCTTCGAAACGATCAGCGCATTTGGCCAATATTGATAGTCGGTTATTTAACTATCAATTAACATCCACAAGCAACCATCACACAATAAATAATTTCCCACATTATTTATTTGCCCAAATATCTTTCCAAGATATATTTCCACATTTTCAAAGTTCATTTGAAAACAATTTCAAACAGTTTCCGCTTACGGAATACATTTCCCAAAGGTTTATTTCCACTGAATCACCAAGTACAAAATACTTTTAGATTTAAAAATAATTTAAAAGCACTTTATTATAAATATACTTTATACTATTGAAATTTAAAACCACTTTAATACTTTACTAAAATATATACTTTAAAATAAAACCATTTATAAATATAAACTAAATTTCTCTCTTTAAAAACATAATACCAAATCACTTTTATATAATTACTACAATAATAGATTTTTGAAAATACTACTTTAGGCTTTAACATTTAGAAATAATCAATTTTCTAAAATATGCTTTTAAAAACACAATTAGAACTTTTAACTTATATTTAAAATTGCTTTGGAAAAACGTACTTGGCTATCCAGAGAAATACACTTCTCTTCACATCCTTTAAAAATAAATCACACTTATTTTTAAACCAATTCATATCCCTTTATAAATTCCCACCTTGAATTTATATTTCCAAATATCCCCTGATATTTTATTTTACTTTATAAACCCAGTTTATAAATTCCAAAATCTCTCTTCTCTTTTAAATTCCAATTTTAAACAACCAAATCAATTTCCCATTGATTTTCCCATTTACTTTGAAATAAATTTCTTATTTACTTCATTTATTTCAAATTACATTTACTCTCAGATTTTATTTCTTAATTTTGAGTTAAAACCCTTTTAACTGAAAATACCAATTAAAACTTCCAAAATTCCTTCTTTATCCCTTTATTAAATTTAGTCCTTACGTTCAAAAATAATTTCTTTATTCTTTCCAATAATATCACTTAGTTTAAAATTCATTATCCTCATGTTAATTCAAAATCCCCTTTAACCATATTTGTTCGAATTTAGAAATTGCTTTATTTCTTTTACAATTCATTATTTAAGTTATTCAAATTCACTAGAATTATTTAACTTGAATTTTACTCTTTTATTTCTTTCCAAAAATCCAATTCAATTACTTTTGATAACTCATTATACTGGGAAATTCAATCCAACCAGATTATCCAATATAAATCATCACAGGGTATCAAAAATCATATCACAGAATATTTAACAAAATTAAATATTTTGAGGAATCCAGTTGGATCCCTCCAACCTGTTTCCCTGCATCCACAGATGTTAGCACAATACCAATTCCACTTCGAGGTGGAATATCGCGGTATATGGGTTTTATAAAATATCATCCGCTATTATGCGGCGCATAGGGTCTCATCCGCTATATAAATGCGGGAATATCAACAATTCCAATATATACATATGCCAACATGTATATATTGCTATATACTATATATATATATATCACATCAATCAAATCCATCAAATCAATCAATTCAATCATCCATCAATATTTAAATTTAACCAATTAAATTTAAATTATAATTTAACTGAGTGAGATTAACTCACCTTTGATTTTTGTTTGCAATCCATTCCAAACGGCTTGTTTCCTTGATTTTAAACCTTGTATAACAATTCACGATTTATTATTATTTGAATTAATCAAAAATTAATTTCTGTCTAGTTATCTAATTCTAAACTAATAATTTCCTATAAAAATCCTTTGGTGCCCTGAGAAATTAAAATAAGTTAATTACCCTAATTAATCTCTTTAATATATTATTAACAATAAACTAATTGGTGAAGATATGTATATCTTTGAAACTCATTCACTTATAAAATTTATTTATATAGATTTAAAAATCTAATTTTTATAATTTATTTTTAACATTTAAAATTCCTATCTATTTTCCAAAATCTCCTTTATATTCATATTTCTTTTAACCTATATACAGATGTTTAAATTAGATCCAAATTGGAAAATAAGTGTTAACATAAATACCTCACTGCCTATCACTTCTCAATCAACCCTAGCAGGTCTCCTTCCATCCCATCGCTGAATCGAGTTTCCAAGCGAGCTCTTCGCGGCCCCCTACTATACATGAACTCGCCTCCATCGATGACGAACCCCGCCCGCTAATGTTAGTGCCGCCATCGCCTTGAACTTCGAGTTTCCCTTACTTGCACTGTCACTCGAGCATTCCAGATCCAAACTCGCGATCCCAATCCCTGCCGTGACCCACTGCATCGAAACATCCAACTCGATGCCGGCCTTCGACCACGTTGCCTTCCTCGAACTCAACTGAAGTCGAGAACAATCGCGAGCCAAAGCCCTAGCTCCAGTTCGCGGCTACCTGACGATCGACAACCCTCGCCTACGCTACCCTTACAACACAGAACCCGCCTCCCCTCGCGGTGGTGAACACGCCGCGAGCCTTCCACTTCATCGCCGAGACATCCCCTTCGAGTCGAATAGCCGAGCAAGAATACCATGGATTTGAATTTAGATCGATGTCCCCCCCTTTCGATTTTAATTTATTCGCTCTGAAGAACTGGAACGAGAGATGGGATATATTTTTCGTGTTCGAATTTAAACTGAGAAGAAGGAATTTTTAATTCGATTTCATTTCGAATTGGAGGGGATAAGGGAAAGGATATGCAGTTATACTGGGATGGAATGGCGTGTTATAGAAGATAGGCCTTTGACTTGAAGTTATAAAATATTATTTATCACCGAAAATATCTCGTTTGTTTTCTGGAGGAAGCCCCCTTTTCTTCTTCGTACCCGGAAATGAAGAGAGGGAGGAACATGTAATTTTAAGGAACGAGAAACGTGAGGGTGAAGATAAGGGTAGCATGTAAAAATTAGCTTGCGTGTTTTCAGGGAACGAGATGATGTTTTGTACGCTGAGGTGAGATGAGTTTGACTAGTTGAAATATTATATTTAAATTCTGAATCAGCTATTAACAATTAAATTTCCAACGCGTTTATCTATCGTATGTTCACACCACAACTCCAAACACTACGAAAATTGAAATCCGGTAATAATACAATATTACGGATCCAATAGAACTGGTTTCGTCGAATTTCGAGACTGTGCCTCGAAAGGCTATTTTTAAATTCAAATTTAAACAATAAAATTTCAAAACTGAACAAAATGCTTTGAAATTCAATTTTAAAAGTTTCATCACCTTCAATATTAACAATATAAATTTTCTGAACCTTTAAACTATTTTTAACAGGCTCAAAACTGAGGATTCTCTATTTTATCATATTCTCAATTGTTTAATTCAAAAATTAAATTATCCAATAAATACGGTATATTTGAAATTAAAGTTAAAATTTAACCTTCGAATATTTAAAATAAATTAAATATTCCCATTTCAAATATACAAAAATTCCGGGTCGTCACACATCAAATGACATAAGATTCCATAAATTAACATATGTAATTTTCTTTTATTTAATTACAATGATATCATATATCAATGCGCGCAAATATAACTTTTATAAATGCATTCAAATAATTACAACTGACTCCCAAACATCAAATAAAATAAATAATAATTAATATTTCTCAATTGCTAATTAATTTAATTAATTTACAACTTTTATAAATTAATTAAATCATGTGGTTTTTCGGAGAATTCATCATTACGGTTGTGTGACTCAAAGGTGTAAATTCAGTCAGTGATTAATATTGAACAATTCAAATATTAACGTTCACATGTCACTTAGCAGGTGGTGTGCCATTTTGGCTGAATTCATCGCTTACACATCTTTTGGTAAAATCCAATTTTACTTATTATAAGCGGTACCTAATAATGACAATTATTTACACCAATTCTCTTTGCCAAAACTATATCACTTTGGATTTATGGAATTTGGTAATGGTCAAAATTCTAGTATCATCCACATTCAACTTTATAGTCCAAACACGAAGTCTTTGGTTCAATAATAACAATTATTATTAACCGAAATGCTCTGGCCAAAGACTTTGAATTTGAGTTGACTTCGGTTGACCATGATCTAACCCCATATAACTGAGGAGACGAATCCTCTCTTGAATAATGCTTCACTTCCAATATTTCCACTCGACCCAACTATAGTCACTCGATGGAACGCCATGCCATGATATGACTATAATCAAAGCAGAGCTTTCATATTGAAGATCCACAGTATTCTCAAGTTGAGAGAACTGTGTAAATTAGTCACATCGATGTTTTCTATTTGACCTTAACTATATTAACCAACAGAAAACTATCGAGTGAGTCGTTCTATAGTTATCCAATAACTATCAATATGTAACCCCTAGGTGCCCCCAATGGTCATGAAGAATACACTGGCCAACATTTGGAGAGCATTACATACTCTATTCTCAACGGATACATCGATATCTGGTCTCGATGCATCTTGACTAGAACATTTAAAATGGTATATTGTTTTATTGTGATAAATTACTCGCGGTTACAACACTTTGTAACTACTATCACAAAACATACCATTTATGGATTTTCTATTACATATACTTGTAATTAAATTGATTAATTAATAGAATCATATTATATCAAGTATATAATAGAAAGAAAACACCTTTATTTTGAACAAGATTAGTCAACGAGTTAGATATATGTAACGAATTACATAATTGCCCCTAGGGCATACCCCTAACTCTATCAATCTCCCGCTTACACTTTGGGTAACTTATGGAATCTTATTCCAACTTCTCTAATCGGTTTTCTCAAAACCAATTAGGTCAGTCCCTTTGTGAAGGGGTATGCTATTATGTTTTAAATATCTAGTCTATCAATCAACTCTCTCCGACGATAATAAACTACTTTATCATGTGGAATAATTCGGAGTATGTCTCTCGACATCTAGTGAGCTATAAGATCTGTTACAAACTATACCGTGACATTGTTATCATATAACAATGTTATGAGATTCTCAATATTTGGAATCGGCTCAGTTATAAATTTGTGCACTTATATTTTTATATACATGGTTTTTATTGCGGCGCTATTCAAGGCGATGTACCTAGCCTTTTTCATTGAATCAGCCATGATCTTTCATTTGGAACATTTCCAACTTAAAGATTTGTTATTGACATATTATACTCAATATTACTTGTGAAAGTTTGAGTCTGAACATTCCTTCGTAAGGAATTTATTGTTTCTGTAAACAATTCTCTAGTATTTTATAAATACTTGAGAACACTTCAAACAACCATTTAGTGATATTTATTTTGATTTGATATTTGCTGTATGTATCAAATACATAAACAAATCATAATATGGTAGACAACATAACATGTATGATAATTCCTGTTGCGAATGCAAAGGAATCAATCTTACATGTTCCGTATTAAACATTTTAATAAGGAGTCTTTGCAAATCAATTGGGACATTCCCTACATCTTTTATACTTTCTATAAAAGACATCATTTATTAATTCAATTTTTAATATTAAAACAACTAAGGCTGATTTTAAAACAAGTACATCATTAAAATCAACAACGTGTTGTTTACTTATAGTTTAGAAATATCAATGTACCTTTTAACGTTTTTTCTTATGAACACACACTTCCTCTGCACTTTGGTTGAAAATCAAATTATTTGATATTTCTATCAAAATACTTAGTCAATCATGATGCTTATAAAATGATACTTTCGTATCATTCTTGGATCATATCCAAAGACTCACAAACTCAATATTTCTCGTACTGACTTCGAGACATTTTTGGTTAATATATGTAAACAACTTATTCTAAATCATTATTTAGAATTTTTTGCTTCAATACATATGTACCAAAACACTAAGTCTTATCAAGTGATAATTTTGTGAGTAAATCCGAATTGACTTGAACATGTTGACTATCAAATCTATTACGCTAATTTCAGCAATTGAAATTTGCGATATTATTCTTATCAACATTGCTCATTTAATTCTAACTACATTAGTCTTATTCATAAAGACATAGTCGTGGTCGATGGATCTTATCCCATCAGTTACGACCACCAAAATCTATATTTTAATAGCGTACTTGGAATTCTTTTGGGTTTGCGCATCATAGTTTCTCTTCGATATGCGAGAATACTTATTAGACATTTTAGTGCTATGTGTTTGTTTAGGTTAGTTAATTCCATTTCATCTCATATAATCATTTCTATGTATGGATCACATCCAATTCCATTTTACTACCAATATTTCCTCGAAGAAATTTCTTCACAATGAAGTTGGTATATCTTAAAACAACAAATGTTTCTTAGTGCAATAGAATAGGTATTCATAAACGTTTTATGAATTTCTTTATTTATAAAACTAATTTGGTTTTAGTTTACAAAAATTATGTTCGAAACATAAATATGTCATCCAATGACGGTCTTTTCAAAATCTTTCTGGTGAGATTCATACAAGATCCCTGAACAATTATTATATGCAATCTTTCAACTCGCACAACCTGCCAACTCCTTGGCTTAAGATATGTTGGAGTTTCTTATAAACCCATATCTTGCAAAATTTTATAAACCGTTATTCAGATGAAATAATATTAACCTTGTGTACTACCCTTAAGTACATTACCTTTGAAGGAACCGGGTCAGCTCTTAGCGGAAGAAATGGATGAATTACAAAAATTCTAACCATTTTGGATCTTTAATGGGCCTATGAAGTCTAAATATATTTAGAACTATTGTAAGTTTCTTTTAAATAAAATCAATATTTTATTTAATTTTATAAATAAAGTTTTATTTTAATTTAATGTGTATGTAAATTAGAGTATATCAAATATACTCTTATGTACATGTTTGTGTGTAATAGTAACTTATTAAATTTATTTAGAGATGGAAACTTTTCATTTCCTATCTCTTAAATTATTCAACACTGATGGGGCATAAATTTATTTAGAGAAGGAAACTTTTCATTTCCTTCCTCTTAAATTATTTAATTAACAAGGGATCACAAAATTAGTTAGAGAAGGAAACTTTTCATTTCATTCTCTTAATTAAATTAAATAATTGATTAATGAAATAATATTAATGACTAATCTAAATATGACATGAATTGTAAATATATTCACATTAACTATTGTGTAAGTGTAAAATACAGGGAGTGTGCATAGTCAGTGGTAATTGATATATATATACATAAAATAAAAAGAACAATTTGAATGGTTATTACATAGGAATTGAAATGGAAATAAATAAAGGATGACAAGGGTGATTGATACAGTCTTCCTTTTAGTAAACTTAATTAATGCAACATATTAATGACAATCAATAGGTACCATAATGTAAGAATATAGAAGGTAAACAATGAATTGTATGTATACATTATTATCTTAATTAAAAAGTGAAATGATTTCATACTATAACAATATATGTAAAGAAAAATAAATTTTATATGAACACATACAAGTAGATCCAACTATGTATATATGTAATTCAATCAAATCTTCTTTCTAATAATATAAATTAGATAGTTATTACAGTCAATTTTAAAACTTTGATTTGTTGTTAAAATTCCTTTTATTCATATGTATATATCTAATGCAATAAAAAGTGTAATTCATACATACATACATTAAAATTCAAAACTAAAATTACACATTGTTATGAAAGATTATAATATAGATCTACAATTGAAACATTGTAATGATTCCATATAAATTTCATTTTTAACCTTAAATATAATTCAATTAATCAACATTAAAATGTAATTTTCCAGATTTAAGGAAATGGAATTTAAATTAAATGTTAAAACATAGAACTAAAATAAAACATTGTATTTTTAACATATATAGATTTAGCTTCAATTTAATAAAGTAAAGAAAAGCAGGTAATCAATTTGAACATATAAACATTCAGATCTGAAGAATTACACTTTAGTTAAAAAAATTAAAAACATAGATCTACACTTAACTATTGTTTTAAAACATAAACAAATTTAAGGTCTATCACATGAAAACTCAATCATGTCATTCAACAAATAATTCAATGTTTCATAAACAATTTTTTAAATTAAGCAAGACAATAACACATCATACAAATTATGAAAGTCAAACTAAATTTCCATCAAACATTGCAAAATCACTATCTATATATAGAAAATGACATACCTTGCTACCCAATCCCTAAAATGCACGTTTTTGATGTTGCCTTTGATTTGCACCTTGAATGAAGTATGTTTCTAGATCTGATTAAATCACCTTCGGATGTAACGAACCAGCGGGAATATATCCACCTACTAATATATATACTAATATATATAATATAACATCCAACTGATAATTATAATTTATCAATTCATCCAACCAACCAATAAATAATTTTTAACTATTTAAAATAAAACTAGTTATCCAACTTGAGTGAGATTTACTCACATTTATTTCAGTTTCCGTTTCTGCGTTCTAGTTCTGACAATATTCGAACAGCATTCGAATTTAGCTGAAAATTCTACAAGATCTAATTATCACCAAATCAATTCCATTTCGTAGCTCTCGCCATCATGATCACAACACAAAAAGTTTTGTCCTAAACGGACCTCGTATGTAGGAGATACAGATTTTATAAGTTTTCGATTAAATTATATAATAAAATAACTAAACAAATCACTTAACTAACAAAATTATCATCCTACCCCAACTCATCTTCCTCCTCCTTTTCCAGGCCATGCACACAGCACAAATAACCCAACCTGAGCGTGCACGATACTCGAGTGATACGGAGCTAGAGATCTATGTTCGACGAACCGTCTTCGCCAACGCGCTTCTCCTGTCGAACCACTCCTGCTCGACCCCTTGATTTCACGGCCACACGTTTCCCCAAAGAAGCGACCTGCTTCCTCAAACGCGACTGCATAGACGTCGCATCTCAACACAACTCACCGTGACCTCCAATCTTTTTCCCTAAGGTGCCTCTTCCCATTACGAGTCCAAATCAACACTCCGCTCGCCGAATCGATGCTCACAACCACCATAGAAGCTAACCCTAGTTCCACTGCCTCCGAACATGCTCAAGAAAATACTACTGCACCATGCAAATAGCATACCAGATCGAAGCTCTCTACGAATCATGATTTTTAAATTTTGTTTGGAAATTTTTCGTATAGTAGATTTCAAGATATAAATTTTTGAAGTTCGGTTTCCTTTTTTCCTCTGCTGTGAAGAAGAAAATGTGCTTAAAAGGGAAAGTGGTAGATGCGGATGAATGCAGAGTTGGGTGGTGGCTGAGATGAAAGAAAGTGGTTGCCTAGTCAAATCGATAGAAATAAATTATTTAAAATTCACAAATATCTTGATATTAATTTCAAACCCTGATCGAGGCGTGCCGCCAAGCGTTCCTAATGTTATCCTCTATTCCGAATGCAATGGGACTAGTCTCAAGCCCCAATTTGATCATATGGAGAAAATAGCTTTTTGAATCCAATAAAAATATTAAATTTCCGATATTAATTTCAACGCGTTTCTAACCCGTACGACCAAACGGTGCATCTAATCACTACGAAATTTGACAACGTATTATAATTCAGTATTACGGACCCAATGACACTGGTTTCATCAAAATCCAAGACCGTGCCTCGAAAAGCTATTTTTCACTCGTTAATTAAAGCGAGTAAATTTCAAAATTAGTTAAATTACTTTTAAATCAATTTAAAAGTTTTATTACCTTTATTCTTATTAATATAAATTTAATAAGCTTTTAAATCATTTAATCCAAAGAAAATCCAAGATTTTAAATTATTTAAACGATTTTCAATTACTAAATTCAGCAAATAAATTATCCAATAAATCGTTATATTTGAAATTCAAGCTATAGAATCTATAAAATTAACTTTTCCATATTTAAAATTAATTAAATATCATAATTTCAAATTACCAAAATTCTGGGTCGTTACATTCTTCCCCTCTCAAAAGAATTTCGTCCTCGAAATTGCCAAGATAGGAAAAATGCCCAAACCCATTCTTTTTCTAAAACAAATTAGTTAAAATAACTTCCTAAATCCATTTAAGCCTTTAACTTCCCAAAATAATTGAAACCTTATTATCACCCTTTACTTAAGTCTTAAATTTCATCCACGGGTTCCAACTAATATTAACTATTTCAAGTTATAACTCGAAATCAAATTTTAGTGACCAAAAATTCTAAAAAAAATTTCTAACTCTTTAAATTTTCAAAAAATTTCACCAGCATCTCCTTTGCGCGGCTAGATCAAAACAACTACAAATCGCCACTACGGGCCTAAAGAAAACAAAAGCCAAGTGGCTCAATCATAAAACCATCAAATTCAATCAACAGTGTAAACATGTGCCTCTTTGTTGGGCAACCCAATTTGACTTATGAAACCCAAGGCATCAAATTAGCTCTTGCTTTTAAATACCTGCATCTTATTTACCAATGATATCCAATCATATAGTTCATAATCATATTATTCTGCATTTCCAATTTCCAATATTTGCATTACTTAAGCCCGTATGATGTACATATACCATCTATATGCAATATCAAATCTGATCGCTTACTCGATCACACAATTTCACTTCCAAACTAGTATCGTTCACACGACTCTCTAGTGCGGATTCAGATCTGGTTTCTTAATCAGAAACCATCATTCTCCTTGCATACCATATACAATGATAGAGAATCCCAGAATCAATCAAAAATCCATATCCAGTGTTCGCCGTTGAAGACGAGTGAAAGTTCCTAACTCGGATCGATATAAATCATCTTGAAATTCTGTGCTCAAATCTGGATCAAATCGTCATACAAACAAAATAATATACGTACAACTTATGTATTTGGTTTCAATTGATTTCTTAGCTATTCCCAAAATCCTTTATTCATACTCATTATATTCACTTTCAATTTTTCACTTTCAGTTATTCACATTTATTTGATCTGCATTCAACTATCCACATTGCTTTATCCACCTTCAATTGATCTACATTCAATTGTTCACATTGCATTATTCACATTCACTTATTTACTTAGTATATTCCTTTCAATACTAATCACTTCTTAAGAATTATTCCATTAAATTTGCTTAAGTCTATTATAAACATTTTATACAAGAGTTCTTATGTTTATTACCACTTTACTACTTAAGCCCTTATCCATTCCTAACCAAACTCAATTTCATTCTCTAATTTCAACATTCAATTCTATTAATTAACATTCCAAACCATATCCAATTAAATAATTAATTTAATTAGTTCATTTCTTAAAAAATTTCAAAACTCAATCGATTCCATTTGACTCAATTATTTCATTTAACCTAACTTAGGCTACATTTTCAAATCCACTTTATTTAACTTAATTCAAGTTAAATTTCATTCTACAGTTCAATTTATCATCCACGTTCAAAAGTTTAACATTGTTTTAACTTGCAAAATTTCAAATTTTATAAGTTATCAAACTTATTTTCTCATACTCTCAACAAAACATTTAGATGGAAATTCTAGAGTTCAAACACCTTGTTTTTAAATATTCCAAATCATTTGTTGAAATCGTATATATACACACACACATAGACAATCCCTGGTATGTCAATTCATTCATTTGAATTTCAAAATCAAAACAAATTTTACTAAAACAAAACTTTATGGTAGCAATTCCTCTCTTGGAAACTCGAAAATGAACGTCGAAGATGCTGCAGTCATCACCGAAATTATTTTCCAGCGACCGAAGTGAGTTTAGTGCCCTTATTTCCTTTCAAAACCCCTTTTTAAAAAAAATCTATTTCTAGTCAAAAATATTTTCCCAATAATAACACCATTATTTTCCAAAATATTGAAAAATCATTTTCAAAACCAAAGGGATTTAAATTTCCAACCTTTAAACCCTTTTAATTTATAAACTGCTTTTATAAACCATATTTATTATATACTTGCGAAATTTCATTTCCTTTCAATCTATCAATCACATTTATGAACTATATATTCATATACCCTCGCTTTGGTTATATAAAATCACTTCTTAACTGTTAATCTTCTTTACATTATAGTATCAACCTTTACTCGATCAAAACAACAACAAATGATAATCAAATATTATCATTCCCTAACATCCAAGCACACCATATAATAATAAATTCTGATAAATTATTCCTTTATATATAAAATATAATCAAGGTAAAATTTGTTTCATTTATCCAATTTCAAAACAATACCATGTCGAATTGCTCTGTCCAAGCATTTAGAGATCAATAACGTTAATTACTCGTATTGACAAAAATCCGCCACTCAATAGATCAACCAACATAATATAAAACATTTTTATATCACTAACAGATACGCGCTCATACACACAAACACACACACACTCAAACTCATTCTAGGGTGCTACTGACCCTATCTCTAATGAGTTGCCCCACCAAAGCCAAGGTTTTCACTTAACCTTCAGCTCTGATACCAACTGTAACGAACTGGGATTTTTGACCCTCGAAAATTGACACTAATACGCTCACTGTATTACATGTCGAGCAATCGAATGTTGCAAAAACCCGATTGTTAGGGGGAAAGAAAGAAGAAAGAGATAAGAAGAAATCAGAAACAACAACACAGAATCTCACAAATCGCAGCGGAACAATATATAATAGATAAATATAGAGCTTTACAAAAAAAGAGACTGTAACTGTTATTATACATACAATCATCAGAGTACAACAGTCAACATAGAAATCTAGACAGTTATAATAACTTATCCGCACAAGTACTGCTTATACAGTATAACACACACAGCAGAATATAGTCAAGTACGTCAAATACGCCTGAGAATCCACCAGCACGTCTCCTTAGCCCCATAGCATTCTAACCTAAATCTGTAATACTCGGTCTGACCCGAGCATTATAATAAAATAACACCCGAGTTGGTCTGGAAAAACAGCATGAGAAAACACACTCAATTTGAATTTCATTATTTTTAAGAATCCTTTTAAAAAACAAAGGTATCTCGTAAGATCATGCCACACAAAAATACGATGGGTTTTTACCTTACAATAGCCAAACCACTTTTATATAAAAATCATGTGATATTATAATAGTGTATAAGTACAAATACTTATTAAAATAGCTGAAATGCTTGCATCTCATATTCCAACATAGTTGACAATAATCAAAACCGTACAACGCTTATTGGAGAATGGATTTCATACAATGACTAGGCACTGGGGTACCACCTATCACGGTACACGTCTTGCAAATGTACCAAGATCGAACCTATAGATCCCTGCCAACACAAGACCGGCCTACCCTTTACTGGATAGTATCGAATATGTCATTACCCCGGTTGCTTTGCAACCCTTTTAAGAATTCATGCACAACCAATCCATAAATATATAAATGTAGGATATCTAGAAAGGTGACAACATACCCTAATGGGTGCGACCCACTTAGCCTTGTTGCATCTCCCCTTATTTTCAGTCATTCCCAGTTGATGAGGCTTGAGGCTACGCTTTACCTTAAGAATAGCATTCATACTTGGAATGCTAACACTGCCTTCCAGGCGACAAATGATAGCATTCATCCATACAAGTTATTCTGGGTCTGAACGAACCGAATCTCCTTTAAGATCACCATCTCCATTATCTTCGAGATATCGTAATTCGTAACGCACAAATGGAATCGAAGTGGTTTTCGGATAATTAAATCTGATCCTGGTCTCTTCGAAACGATCAACGAATTTGGTCAGATTTGATAGTCAATTATTAACTATCAAATTACACACATAAGCAATCATATTATAAACCTTTCAAACATTTATCCCAAAATATCTTTACAAAGATATATATTCAATCTCTTCCAATATTTCAATATTTAAAAACAATTTCGAATACTTATATCCATAACAGGATATTTCAACCCATATCAATACTTATAAATATTTCCAAACCCAACTTATAATTCATTACTTAGAAAAATATTTCTATACAAATCATTTCGTCGCTAAAATATCTCCAAATCTTTAATTCCAATAATTAGGAAAATATTATTAGTCTTTTACCCAAAATTATTCCTAATATCCGTACTTAGGAAATGTTCCATACTTATCTCATAAAACTCCGGAAATTTTATTTAATTCCCTTTACAATTTCCAAAAATTACCGATTATACTTATTTATAATCCAACTAACAAATTATAACTCCTTTAATGAATTCAGATTCATTTTCGAAGTTCCCGTATCTAACCAATTTGGAAATTTTCTTTTCTCAAATCTCTTAAGCTCCCGAATTTCCATATAAGATTTCTCTTATAAAAATCACATCCATTAAATAAAATCCCTTTTACAAATATCGAGATCATTTATAAATAAATTACAATCACTTTTACAAATCCATATAATAATAATTTCAAAACGTTGTTAAATAATTATTTAAAATATCAAAGCACTTTTAAAATAAATGTCAATAACTAATTCCAATTTATTTATAAAATAGCTAATCGATTTACAAAACTAGTTTATTGCTTAGAATTCATTTCAACAATTTAAATATTTAAATAACTAACTACTTGGAATATTTCAATGCTAAAACAGTTTTAAATTACATAGTTTAATAATTAAAATCCTTTTTTTAAAACAAACTTAACTTCTCGATAAAATATATTTTTAAAATTTCAATATAACCAATTTCAATTTATAATCTCTCACGATTCATAACACATCGACCACATTCCCAATTTCATAACCTTTTTCACATTCCAAAAATAGAATCTGCCATTTCTTTTAAAACCGATTACCCTGTGACACCCCACCCCAAGACCTACATTAACAAAGAGTATTACTGGGTAATACTATCTTCTAATGTAGATAATAGGGCTGGATAGGAGCGACCATCTATAGCCTTGTCTTAAATATCTATTGAATACGTTGACAAATGCCATATATTTTTTCTATCTCAAGTGGATTGACATATCCAATAAATACTTAATACAAAGCCATAGGTGGCTATAGAATCTATCGGAACAAAATACAACAACTCGAATGCAAAACACATCACAGAACAGTAGATCATCACATATATATACATATACAGATACATCGCAGAGTATACAAAATGATACATGTCAAGTGGTATAGCAACCACAATATACAAGCAATTCAAAAGAATATACATATCAGAGTAGTAACCAAAAAGGACTACACAAAAGCTATAACAAAAAGTGCTAGCAGAATAGTCCATGCAGAAGCAGAATAGGCTAAGTCCAAATGTACCTAACCTGAAAGACCTCGGTCTGACCCGAGTATAAAATACACGGGTCAGTCTAGCTAAACAAATCAGTTAACAAGGATAAGCGATAATATTCTCAAGTGAGAAGGGACAACTAAAGTGTATGATTACATCAAGTGATAATATGGTATCACTACACAAACACATAATCTCAAAAGAGATAAAATAACCCATAAAACGCAAAAAGTAGCGAGCCTCGTATCATCGGCATTCATAAAACATCAAATATGGTTTAGGGGAAAACATAAACCCGCCATCTTGGCAAACCCAAAACATGCATAAAGAGATCCCATCTCAAACATGCCATAAGGAAAATATATCTCCAAAGAGGAGAATAGAATCTTAAGTAAACGCCAAAAGGAAAATCTCATATAATGCCAGTGTAGGCAATTCAAATCTCAAAAATAGAACTTCCAAGTGTTCAAATTCCCAAAAGGTAATCGCCACAAATATATATCGAATGGTTCAAAGGACCAATTTCGGAAAATGGGTGATACACTAGGGAAATCACAAACATCAATGAAATCATCTCAAAAATATAGCATGTGCTTATGGCCGAAGCCCGCCAAGTACTGCTCTCTCAAAATAAGGCGCCACGTCTCTTTGACAAACGTCCCGAAGGACAATAAATACGTCTCTTAGACAAACATCCCAAATGACAGCATCCCGAAGGAAAAATACATCGCAATGGACAAATACGTCTCTTAGACAAACGTCCCGAAGGACAAATGACCCGAAGGTCCAGTACTGGCAAATACGTCTCTTAGACAAATGTGTCACAAACTTTCGGATAAGAATCCGAACAGTGTTAATGTATGTCCCATACCACACGTTCGCACTAAACGATTTACTAACCACTAGTAAATTTCACACTCAAAATAGTAAAAAGTTTACCTCATCTCATCGGTAAACTCGACCCGTAGGTCAAAACGATCAAACGGACAAGTCGGGAAATAACCGATAAGATAAACACACGTGTCCCATACCACGTGTTTTATCAAACCGTTTAATTCTCCTTATCATTCGCTCGAATAGTGTAAAAACATGTATTTTATATACAAAATAATTTACTTGAGAAAACAAGCTTTTAATACCAATTTTGAAAGCCGTATTTGAAAATTTCCTTATTATCGAGAATAAATAGATTCTATATTTGAAAATACTTTAAAAAATATCATATAATAATAATTTAAAATGCCCATTTATTTTAAAAATTATTTCAAAAGGGTTTGGAAAAATCCGTGCTCGAAAACGAATAAAAACCCAAGAAATCACTCAAATCGATATTCGAATTCAATTCAAATTTAATCCAAAATTTGAATTTCAAAATCTGTAAAATTTGACTAGTCTACCGATAGACATCATGGCCTCAAAACAGTTTAGAAATACCATAAAAACATGAAGTAAAAGTCAAAAGTCGAACGGAAAAAGAACATAAAAATGCATCGGCAACACAATACCTAGGTCTGAAATCTTCTCTGGGTTCAACTTTCGGACATGAAACAGGTGGCCAAACGACCTTTGATTGAACTAAAAAATGATGTCCTCAAAGTAGAAAACTTCAGCTTTCAAATAAAAAAAGAATCGATGAATTCCGACTGGAAATGAAAAAGTTACGCCGTCTCAAACATGAACTCAGGCCATGTTTGCAACAGTTCAAAAACAAAAATATGCCTAGGCCTAAAAACCATCTTGGGTCCAACTTACAAGCCTCAAACAGAGGACCAAACGACCTCATATTGAGCTGAAAATTAGTATGCACATTATATAAAACATCATCTTTTAAAACAAAAAAATAATCAATGAATTCCGACTGGAAATGAAAAAGTTACACTGTCTCAAACATGTACTCAGGCCATGTTTGCAACAGTTCAAAAAAACAAATGTACAGGCCTGAAAACCATCTCGTGTTCAACTTTCAGGCATAAAATAAAGGACAAAATAATCTTGGATTGAGCTGAAAATTTATAGGCATATAGTAGAAAACTTTATCTTTCAAAAAAAAAAGAATCACGCAATTTGGACAAAGTATGAGAAAGTTATGATGTATCAAAGTTGAACCCATGCAGTGTTCTTACTGTAAAAATCTGGTTAAAAACATGCTCCGAATCAAAGTTCGACAGCATATTTCTATAAGCTATATAGGTTGAAATGACTTGAAATTTGATATGCTTATCTACAAAACCTGATCTACAAACCAAAAAAAATCCGGTAGCATTTCATTGCCGGAATAGAGAGATATGACTGCACAAAGTTGCAACTCAAGACAGTTTTCACACAAACGAAAATATCAACAGAAAATCAAATATTAAAGCTATTTTACAACAATTTTTGGCATTTTGAAGCTTTTGCTTCAGCTAGCATTATGTGAGTAGCAACTCACCTTGTTTTGGAGATCAAAAACTTGGATTATATGCTGAAAGATTGAAGCTTGAGCTAGATTTTGGCTTTCAAGAACCTATACAACAAAAAGAAATAACATGCAAGAAGAATTTTACTGTAAATTACAAACCCATCTCTGAAATTAGGAATTTTGATGAAATTATGAGGTTCGGAATTTGATTACCTTTAGATTACACTCTATTTTGCAAAAGATTTCAGTTTGTTAAATTGATTTGGAGAAATGAGCTTGAAATTGAAATTTTAAGAAGTGGGTTACTATGTTTCTATTTTCTGGAAAGAGGAAGGAGTTGTAAAAATGAACGTACATGAACCTTTTTTCCTCCTTCTCAATTATCTGGTAAATGCTAATGGGCCAAATGGACTTAAAATTAAAAGAAAACCATTTAGCCAAAAGAATTAATTCACCTAAATCAAATGTACACACATATTACACTATATTATAAAATAAAATGCATTTTTCTTCCAATTTTTTATACAAGAAAAATATGTAAACTTACATACTTATAAAATAAAACATTTTCCATCATATAAAAGATAATTTTAGTTTTTAAAACATTTTTATTATTAAAATCCCATATTTTACAAAAATACACAATTTACACAAATAAATGCATAAATCCTTATTTTTAACTTCAAAAATTCTACAAACCATTTCAAACTTAATTTTATAACCAAAACTCATTTTTAAACCAAATTTCACCTTTTTATTTAAATAAACAACCTTTAAAAATCAAATACTTCCTTTAAAAATTATTAAAAGAAGTAATTGGCAATAATTAATAAAATTATTGCATTTTCTCTAAATACAAATTATTTTTCCATTCATTATTAACCCAAACAAATAAAATAAAGCTTTTAAACTTTATTTTCACATTTTATTTCCCAAAATTCATTGTTTAATCCAAATAAGAAATTTAAAATCTCCAATTTTATTTTAATTCACAATATTAAATCATAACTACCGTTATAATTAAATATTTACAAGTAGTCTTCAAAACAGGGTTGTTACAGACTCCCCCCTTAACAAAATTGTATCCACGCAATTTCTAGAGAAGATTTTGTATTCAACTTATTAATTTCATCAATCATAAGAAAAGAAATAAGCTTGAGACAAAAAGATTCTCACCACCGCTATGCGAAGAAAGAAAACCAGGGTAGGATCGCTCGATAAACTCTTTGGTTCCCCAAGTGCAGTCATTGGGATTAGCGGACCATTGAACTTTAACGAGCAGCACGTCCTTGTTTCGAAGGCGTCTCACCTCCGAAGCAAGTACGCGAATAGGCTATTGCACAATAGATAAGTCTGGTGAGATCTCAAGCTCTTGCAAATTAGGAGAATCGATAATAGAATCCGACTCTCGAAGACACCTCCGAAGCTGAGAGACGTGAAACACGTCGTGAATGCCAGATAGATGAGCTGGAAGTGAAACTCTATAAGCCACATGGCCAATACGTTCAGTAATAGGAAATGGTCCTATAAAGCAAGGAGCCAATTTCCCAGTCGTACTAAAATGCATAACCCCTTTCAAAGGAGAAACACGAATAAAGACGAGATCACCAATAGAGAACTCGAGAGGCTTCCTACGGTTGTCCGCGTAGGATTTCTGGCGGCTCTGTGCCTCTTTCATTCTCTGCCGAATAAGAATAATCTTCTCAGAAGAATCATGAATAGAATCGGGGCCTAGAATAAGCTTCTTCCCGGATTCCAACCAACATGAAGGTGATCGACATGGCCTTCCGTATAAGGCTTCGAAAAGAGCCATACCGATACTGGACTGAAAACTATTATTGTAGGAGAATTCTACAAGAGGTAGGTGATCCTCCCAACTACCATCGAAATTTAGAAAGCAAGCACGGAGAAGATCCTCGAGAATACGATTCACCCGTTCATTCTGTCCATCAAATTGCGGATGATATGTTGTGCTGAAATTAATCTTTGTTCCCAAAGCTTGCTGAAGACCCTACTATAAATGACTCGTGAATAGCGGGTCGCGGTCATAAACAATCGAACTAGGAACACCATGAAGTCTCACGATTTCCTTGATATAAAACTTGGCCAAATGAGAAGCTCTCCTATTAGACTTAATAAGAATGAAATGAGCTGATTTGGTGAGGCGATCAACATAACCCAAATGCTAGAATGGCCCGATCTCGAACGAGGTAGGCCGTCAATGAAATCCATCGAAATCTGATCCCATTTCCATAATGGAATCTCTAGAGGCTGAAGGAGACCAGAAGGGCATTGATGTTCGGCTTTGATACATTGACAAGTCATGCAATTACTCACATAACTCGCCACATCGCGCTTCATGCATTCCCAATAATAAAGGCGATGCATATCGGCATACATCTTACTACTGCCAGGATGAATGGTATATTTAGAACGATGACAGTCATCGAGAATGTCATGCCCAAGTGCAGAATCAGAAGGCACAACAAGTCGGTTCTTCTTGCGAAGACATCCATGAGAATCAATACTGAAATCCTACAACTCCACATCGTGGGACTCAGACTCACAAATCTGAATAAGGTGCACAAGATCGGGATCACGCCGCTGAGCATCGGCAATACGATCCAATAAGCTGGGTTGAGCTTCCAAACTAAATAATAAAATAGGAGAATCAAAAGATGGAGCTCGATCACGAATATCATAAAGGGATAAGGTCTCTAGAACATCCCACTCGGCAAGTATCATAGAAACAACAGCCGAATGTTTATGACTAAGTGCATCAGCAACACGATTACCCTTACCAGGGGTATACTGGATATCGAAGTCATAGGAGGCAAGGAACTCGAGCCAACGCTATTGCCTCATATTGAGCTCCTTCTGAGTGAACAGATACTTCAAGGACTTGTGATCAGTATAGAGAATGAAGCACTCGCCTAATAGATAATGTCGCCAAATCTTCAAGGCAAAGACGATGGCGGCTAACTCGAGGTCATGAGTGGCATAGCGTACTTCATTCGGACGCAGTTGCCTAGAAGCATAAGCAACTACCCAATCCTTCTGCATAAGCACGGCACCAAGGCCACAATGACTAGCATCGGTGTAGATAACAAGATCTTGATTCCCTTCGGGAACCACTAGAATAGGAGCATTAGTGAGAAGCTCCTTCAACTGCTGAAAAGAAGCTTCACATTTGTCGGACCAAATAAATCGAACGCTTTTCTGAATAAGACTAGTGAGAGGAAGCACAATGCGGGAAAAATCCTTAATGAATCAGTGGTAATAACCCGCCAATCCAAGGAAGCTGCGAATCTCATGAACATTTTCAGGCCGCTTCCAATCCTGGATGGCTTCGATCTTCGAAGGATCGATTGAAATGTCCTCAAAAGAAACAATGTGGCCTAAGAACTTAACCTTATTCTCCCAGAAATGGCACTTGGAGAATTTGGCTTTAAGCTGATGCTGATGAAGAGTACTTAAGACAATTCTCAAGTGATTAACATGCTCGGCTTCAGACTTCGAATAGACAAGGATGTCATCGATGAACACAAGGACGAACTTATCGAGATATTCCCGAAATACTCGATTCATAAGATCAACAAAGAAAGTAGGAGCATTCGTCAAACCGAATGGCATAACGAGCCACTCGTAAGATCTATATTGAGTGCGGAAAGCTGTAAGAGATATGCTATCTTCCACGACTCGGAGCTGATGAAAACCAGTGGCAATGTTGAGTTGAGAGAAGACCTTAGCGCCACTCAATTGATCGAACATATCGTCGATCCTAGGTAATGGATACCTATTCTTGATGGTCAACTCGTTAAGCTTGCGATAGTCGATGCAAAGCCTAAGAGTTCCATCGGACTTCTTCACGAAGATGACCGCGGCATCCCACGGTGAAAAACTAGACTGAATCAACTTCTTGGACTCAAGCTCTAAAAGCTGCTTCTTGAGTTCCTCAGTTTCTATTGTAGACATCCTCATGGGAGGACGACTAACTGGCTGCGCGCCTGGAATGAGATCAATATGGAACTCAATCGCCTGCTTGGGTGGCAAAACCCGAAACAGGCTCAAATACATCAGAGAAATCACAAACAATAGGAATACGAGATATATCATCATCATCTCGTGAGTCGAGAGAAAATAAAGATGCTTCGGAATTATCCACATTCCGAAGAACAAGTGATAGCTGAGTAGACGAATTTGGATGTCGAAGATATAAAATTCTCTTAGAACAAGTAATCCCGGCATCGTATCGCACTAGCCAGTCCATACCCAAAATCATATCAAAACCCAAATAAGGAATAACGTGCAGATTCGCACGAAAAGAAAAGCCACATAAAACAATCTCAACATCATCACAAAGCATGCTAAGGGTTGTGGATCCCCCGATAGGATTCACAATCCTCAATGAAGTAACCATATAAGAAACATCCAAAGACAAATCATCGACAAGCATCTCCGATACGAATGAATGCGACGCACCCGTATCGAAGAGGACTCGAATAGAACGATCACAGAACAACAATGAACCTTCAATAATAGAAGGAGAAGTACCTCTGCGCTGAGAAGACCATCTAGAAGCATCCACTACATTCAGCTTGCCAGACTAGGTATTCGGAGCAATAGGACAAGTGGCAACTCGATGACCCTCCTTCTTGCAATAGCGACAAATAATAGGCTTAGGGCAGTCACAGATCATATGGTCAGAAGAACCACAATTAAAACACCCCTTCCGAGTAGGAGGTGCTCCACTAGGCTTGGAACTAGGACTAGATCCAACGGGCTTCTTCTTCTTGGAAGGAAAAAACTTTGGCTTATGAAATAAGAACTTCTTCTTATTGGGGTTCTTGCGAACCTCAACCTCATCGCCACTCTCGCACTCCTTCTCGACGGCTTCGAGATTAAGCGGCGAATCAACCAACTCCTCGAAAGAAAGCTTGAGCTGGAGCATCAAAGACTTCTTCTAATACTTCTTAAGACCAGAGACAAACTTCAGATTCTTCTTATAAGAGGTGCTAATGTATTCAAGACCATACTTAGATAAGCCCTTGAATGATGAAACATACTCAGAGATGGAGGACTTCCCTTGCTTCAACTCAAGGAAGCAACGGGCCAATAAAGCTTTCTCAGATTCAGGAATGAATTTGAGCTCGAACCGTTCCCGAAACTGAGTCCAAGAAAGAGTAGACTCATCGAGCTCGGCTATGAAAGATCGTACCAATCAAGGGCATGCTCTTGCAACAGGCTACACAACACCAGAACTGTCATTTTGTAATGGTTATAACCATTGGTAATCAAATTCCTAACGGTTATAACCGTTGGTAGTAGGTACGTTACAATTTTTTTTACATATTTTGTAACGGTTATAACCGTTGGGAATTTTGGTCATTCCCAACGGTTATAACCGTTGGGAATTTTGGAACTTCCCAACGGTTATAACCGTTGGGAATGACCAAAATTCCCAACAGTTATAACCGTTGGGAAAAACTGTAATTTCTAACGGTTATAACCGTTGGAAATCTTGGTAATTCCCAACGGTTATAACCGTTAGGAATGTGAAGTAATTCCCAACGGTTACAACGGTTGGGAATTTGATTACCTTTAAACCTAATATAGTAAAGCATGTAACTGCAACAGGATTTTTCAAATAATTGATATAAATTTTTTGATCAGAAAGCACATGCAAGTTTCGTTATAGAGAAGATAGAGAATAATTAACTTACTCATTATATGCATATGTTTGATCTAATGTTACAAATGTTCTACAACCCATCAAAATTCATTATCATAATTTATTTTTTCTATAAGTTATGTACAATTGCATTACGAACTAGCAAGAATTGTTCTCGATGGGATATCACTCTTCTTCCCCTTAGAAATAAACAATAAGTTTACCGCAAAGTCTAGCACTACAGAACTGCAGTTGATGAACTTGCAAGCTTGTAGCAAGATTCATCATTCACCCTATGTGCAATTTATCCTCTGTTATTAAGTTCTTGACAAAGAGTCTTGGCGTGTAAGTTCATAAACAGCAGGCTGTACTTCACTTCTATTGCTGGTGGAAATTGACCACAGGAATAAAAATGAAGAAGTATATATGCTAACGTGCCACCGACTGTAGTAAAAAAAGGGAGAAAAAAAATTAGTATAAGTTTTATGCTTCAAACTAAAAAGTGACAGTAACATAACCAATAATAGTAGTAAGACAATTGCACGGTTGGGCAGATAAGAGCCTTAGGTTCTTTTCCCCTATGTATAATAGTCAAGTAATGGTAAAAAAAGAATAAAGTTAAGATTTTACCTATGCCAAACCCAATAGCTTTGATGATTTTCCAGCTTCCAGCATGTCGCAGCAAAAGCTAGTGCAAAAAATCCTAAAATTACAAGCGGCCAGTGGAACCTTTTATTCAATGTACTTAAGAGATTCCGGAATCATCTTCTAATATTTCGCGAGCTAAAACAACACAAACTTACAGCTTTGATCAATTGAATAGTACATTTAAACCAAATATAATTGGCATATTGAAATTTACCTATCAGTTACATATAAGTTTCAATCCACAGTGTGAAAGGTGAACTGATACGAAGTCAAAAACTCAAGTAGCCATCCAACAAAAAGGCCAATCGTCCCAATGATTACAACAAGAACAATATTTGCTGACCTGAAATTAATTATAAAACAGAAGTTATTTGGTAGAGTATAACTTCTGATGCAAAATAATGAGTTTCATACCTCGTTGCACCAGTTACAGCTAACAGAGCTGTGACGATTGCAACAACTGTGTGAATCGCTCTTTTTGAAGTCTCACTTATGGTAGCCATGTATATAAATGTGCTTATCACAGCCATGAAAGAAAGCCAGAAGTCCATAAACTGAACAAATGTACCATGATTGTATTTAATGAACATTGATAACATAACAAAAAAGTGACTGAGTACTCAAAGAAAACAGCAGAAATTGTTATTCTAAGTTTCTAACATCTCCTTTAAGTTGTAATATACTTTTGAAGTCTTTATTTTTCTTTCATCGGTAATCAATCAAAAAAATGTACAATATAAATACCTGTAAAACCCGGAATGATAAAACACACCAAAACGAGGTAGCCTATTCCAACCCATTAATACAGTAGCCTTCCACTTCAAACTTCTATCATGTACTATGAAATCATTTCCATTGTCATTGACGTTCCATACTCCAGCTGCCATATGAATTGCATGTCCCTACTAAGTTGGAAACACCTATCTGAATCAAGCCTAGAGTCGGCTGTTTCTGATATAAACCTTAAGGCAATAAAATGACGGAAAGGGAACTGGAACGAGTGCATCATATCTATAATTTCAAGCTGAATTCATGTGTGCGCCACTGTCTATTTTGGTTTAGATCCAAAGATCGAGTGCATCATATCTATAATTTCAAACCAAAGAAAGGTTAATTAAGGGAAGGGCAGCATACTAAAGAAATATACAGGATAATAAATCAAGCTCATCATATCTATATTATTTCATTCGTGCATGCAACTCTTTCTATGACTATACTTGCGTTGGCATGAAGATATACACAGCAAGGCATTCAAGTATTACATAACATATACACACGCAAGCACCTTTGCTCCATTGAGAATATTTATTCTAAAGTTCCATCAATTATAAATTTAGTTGCTTGGTTTTGTTATCTAGCTTAACCAGCTCTGTATTTAAAACTTGGTGGATAACCTATTCTTTATTTATTCATTTGTTTTGTTCTATATTTATACATATGTTTTCTCACTCACACACATATAACAAGTGCACACACATGTAAATATAAATGCACACACCAACTACCACTTGTATACACACACATATAAATATAAATGCACACACCAACTAACACTTGTATACACACTAATATATATATACGGTTATATAAACTCAAGCACCTAAAATTTGTGTTGTAGCATGCTATGATTATATGGATATGCAGGCCCTCACTTATGCAAAAATGCACACACGTCACTCACATACACACACACACACACAAGTGACACATGCACATTCCTTAACAACTGCAACTAAAACTGGCATGCACGACAACTCGATTCAAAGTACATGCTAAAATATATTCAACCATTAATTGAATTCATACTTATTTATGCAAAACAGAGGATTGGACATAGTATTCGTGAGTAAAGAACTCACCTCAAAGTTGTGTTTCCACCTTTCATTCTGCCTTTACAAACCCATGCAACTCACTAACACTACAATACACAAGATTCACATTATAAATGCATATAGGTATGTGAATATACATATTCTAATTTGAGGAATTTAGGTAATTAATTTAATACATATTCTCATACTCATCATTGCTATCCCATGTATTCCTATAACCACTCAGAGCTGCAAAATGCAATAGTAGATTTTAGTAACAATTAAAAATCATGTTCAAGATCAATGAAACTAACAATTGAAAAAAACAGAAAACATGAAACCTAGAAGATGGGTCGACCTCAGCAAGTTTTCAGATCTGCAGCACCAATAAACTTAGTCCAACTCGGGATCCTGGCGACAATGCGGGCTTCGGGCAGTTACCATTTTTAGATCAATACAAGCATTAGCGGTAAGCACTTCGACATCATGTAGCAATTTCAAGCAAAATATCTGAAGCAGTGGCACAAGTTTAACATTAGGCGATATTCTGTAAACGCATCATAACTCAAATCTATGGTATAACGTTCAATATTTTGTTTTATCTTAATTATGGGATGTGCAATGACAATTAGCTAACATGGAAAAATAATATGTGATCGACAATCACATTAAAAATGAAATATTAACTATACCTATCAATTGGAAATTTCAGTAATACTAGAAAATCAATTTAGTAGGCTTTCAATAACTCATGGACCCAATCATCTTATTACATGTACCACAAGTTGCCTTATATCTCAATAGCCTTTTTTAATAAATAAAAATTGCCATTTCAAAATATAATAGTGATTTAACAAATCAATTTGAAGGATTATGTATTACTGCATTTATTGTTTGCGACATTTATTGTTTGCAAAATTTAGATAAGCATGTTTGCGACATTTATGTATTATGACAATTATTGTTTGCAAATTTTGGATAAGCATGTTGTTCAGCTCCATATGCAAATGTAGTTTGTTAAACATTTAAATCATTGCTTATTTGTAAATATTAATACTCATGCTTCACACATGTTGTCTGTTAAAATTAATTTTAACAAAAACTTTATATTGCTTAGGAATAAATTGCAAATTACTGCCATTTTCCAACCATGAATTACTTATCTATATAACGAAGCAATAATAGTCATAAATCACTATTTAGAATAGAAAAATAAGCACAATAAAATGTTCACATATTTTCTTTTCATTAGGATGAGGTTTGCAGAGCAATTTAAATGGTAAAATGCACCATAATTTATGTTAAGCATAAACATAAATAAGTATATACAATTTGCATTTACAGAAATAAATATCTCAGACTTTAATGCCTGCAATAATTGAAATTTTTGCCTCAAATGAAAAATTCTATGCATAATTGGCTAAGTACCGTCTCCTTAAATTTTAATATGGATCTAGACATTTTTTGCTAAATAAGTTTCTATCTTGTTGCTTATTTATCTATTGAGGAAATCTCGATCGCACAAATAACTAGTTATAAAGCTGAACTTTTAAATCATTACTGAAAAGGTATTAATATATTTATCAAACCCGTCCTTTGATACTGGATAAGATATGGATTGAAATATTCTGCAATTTCGTAAAATGAACTAAAATCTTTAAATCTGTTCTTAAAAAAATATCACAAACAATCCTCGATTACATAAAATCTATCAAACTAATCAATTACATTAACTCCAACGCAAATTTATCAGTTAAATATTGTCTGAAGTATTAAATATTTTAGAATGTTTTGATGTCATATGGGCCTGCTGATAAATTTTCAAACTGTAAGATATGAAGCTAAAAGGTCAGTGCAGATTGATCCCGGAACGGTCATCTGAACATGGGTTATTTTTGTTGCCATGTTTTTTTATTTTTGGCGGTCCTTTTTTCTTACCTTATAAGTAACTTCTCAACCACGCTAATAGCTGAAATAAAATAAGTGGAGATAGAGCGCATATTATCTGTTTCTTCCGTCGGCACTTTGTTTTTCACTTCCTCGTAAAATCATAGTAATTTATCATGTGATTCAGGTTTTAAATTAGTGTTTCGTTATGTGCAGTTTTGGTTGTAAATTTATTCTGTTTCAAACTTTCATGTTCAGTAATATGGATATCTAATCTCTGCACTTGCTGATTTAAATAATGAGCTCATTTAGGTGGTATTATGCATTCTGAAGTAAAACTCCTTCAATTTTCTGCAATGGATACTTTGTATTAGAATGTTATCCAAATTTTAATGTTTAATTTTGCATCAAATTAATACGGGAAGAAAAAAAAGCCTAGCCATTAGTAAGGGATGAGGAGCACCCTATTAATTAAAACTGAGGATAAGTTTATTATTGTTTACACCATCACTATGAAAATGCACTCTATTAATCGAAACAGGGAGTAAATTCATTGTAGTTTACACCATTACTATAAAAATCTTCAGCAAATAATAGAAACAAAATAGCCCAAGGGAACACTGATTACATATATACAAGGCAGCGTACTTCGCATGCGTTGGAAGCTTAAATATATCAACCACGCCTTGGAATATGAAAAACGTATCATAAGTGAAATTTGACATACAAGAGAGCAATACTTTGCTTGCCTTGGAAGCTCAAATGTATCAACCACCTTGGAATATGAAAAACGTATCATAGGTGAAATTTGACATAGTATCGGATCCACCAATGTCTGAAATCTGAATCTCAATAGATGCATGTTTTATTTAGATATATTTCACTAAGGCCTACTTACCAAACTGTTGTTATATATGTATCCTATCGATCCAACTTTGATATTTTAGTTTTTTGGTAGAGCATTCGAGCGAGCACGTGCATTTTGATCGAGATTTTTATGTAATTAAGGTTAGTTCATCATTCCGACAACGACGATGAAAATATCCTTGTTTGTAGAGATAGATTTATATGTGATATGTTGTTGCAAAATATCATGTGGAAAATCTCAAACGGTCTAGTTCATCAAACAGCGATCAAATGATAAATAACTAAAATAGCAGAAAACTCAAAATAAAATAACACGCAAGATCCACCCAACTTCAATTAATGTGATTTCTAACTTATTATCTTTGTATCTCATATCTTATGTATCCAATGTATTTCCACAGTTGAATAACATTTTGTTCTTCTGTCATCATGCACTGTGTGGATTTTCGTATAAATGTTATAAGTTGCTTATTATATTGTCTCTGTTACAGGTAGGATTTCACCCAGAATTTTAAGAATAGTTCATTTTATGTAATTGACGATTGTTTGTGAAATAACTACCTATTCATGTCCATGCTTGTTCATGCAATCCACATTTTCACTTCAGCCTGCCTGTTCACGCAACTGCCCCTTTCAATGCAATTCATTGTCTTCAGCTTCTAAATGCCTTCAAGTCTACATGCTTTAATTTGTTTATCATATTCATTCACTGTTTTCACTGTTTACCTGCCTTCAAGTCTACATGCCCTCAAGCCTTCCAAGTTTCCATGCATGTGCACGCAACTGGCCATTTCAATGCAATGTTTTCAGCATTTCACTACACGCAGAACTCCAACACGCAGCTAAACTTCAGCACCCTCTTGCACCTCGTAGCAGAAGTATTAGTGCTTTCGACTGGTCGTTCCATCTTGCTATCGCTTTATTATATTAGCAATAGATTTCCTCCTTTTTTGGCTATGTATAATTATAATTTTAGATTATTCTCTCTTGTTCTTTATCATATATATTGATCATCTATGAGGTAATCCCATATTTTGTACAAATATATGCAAACTACCACATGCTATCGACTGTCAATCTACATAACTAAAATTTCAGTTTTTCCTAACATATTCCACAATTTACTTTCACTGACATCACAATAAAGTATTACAAACCACCATAAACCTATCAAGTAACCAAACAAAAACACACATAATATTCACTCCTAAGCAACATCACACACATAACATCGACTTCCTATTGGAACACAAACTAAACATCAAAACAGCCTGATGTACTTTCCATTGCACGAATTAAGCATAAAAAACAACACAAAACAAAACATTTAAACTACACCATGTAATACATACAAAAGCCATTCTACTAAATAAGTATACATGATTGGTGGATTTGGTAAAAATTAGAAGCGCAGAAAATTAGACGCACGAAAATTAGAAGCACGAAAATTATTACCTGACTATGAAGAAGGGCGAAGGCGGTGAAAGAGATGGGCGGATTTGGCGAAAGAAATGGACGGAGGCTTTGAAATAGAAGGGCGGTAGACGAAAGAGAAGGGCGACACGTTGGATCGAAGGAAGGCTGGTAGCGACAGCTTAAACCTAATTTGATTTAGGGAAGAATGATAGAAGCCAAAAGCATGACAAACAACTAAAGTAACAATTGAAACATAGATGACAACTCTATCCAACGTCTTTGAGTTATTTACGAAAAGCCCAAATTTTGTCACGGAAATAACCGTGATAATACAATGTAACAATAATAACCGTTATAAATTTCCAACAATAATAACCGTGACAAAATAAAATGAAAAGAGTGTGGCAAATAATAGGCTTAGGGCAGTCACAGATCATATGGTCAGAAGAACCACAATTAAAACACCTCTTCCGAGTAGGAGGTGCTCCACTAGGCTTGGAACTAGGACTAGATCCAATGGGCTTCTTCTTCTTGGAAGGGAAAAACTTTGGCTTATGAAATGGGAACTTCTTCTTATTGGGGTTCTTGCGAACCTCAACCTCATTGCCACTCTCGCACTCCTTCTCGACGGCTTCGAGATTAAGCGGCGAATCAACCAACTCCTCGAAAGAAAGCTTGAGCTGGAGCATCAAAGACTTCTTCTAATACTTCTTAAGACCAGAGACAAACTTCAGATTCTTCTTATAAGAGGTGCTAATGTATTCAAGACCATACTTAGATAAGCCCTCGAATGATGAAACATACTCAGAGATGGAGGACTTCCCTTGCTTCAACTCAAGGAAGCGACGGGCCAATAAAGCTTTCTCAGATTCAGGAATGAATTTGAGCTCGAACCGTTCCCGAAACTGAGTCCAAGAAAGAGTAGACTCATCGAGCTCAGCTATGAAAGATCGTACCAATCAAGGGCATGCTCTTGCAACAGGCTAGATGCTATAAGAACTCTGTCGTGGTCAGAAAGATCCATGCGAAAGAAGATGCGCTTGCACGTACGAATCCAAGCTTGGACCTCAAGAACAGACTTGAAGCCTTTGAACGGCTTTCCTCCGAGATGAGAGAAATCACTGCACAAGCGCGCAAAGATAAACTTGCGTGGAGGAGATGCTCGAGTAGGAGCTGGAAGCTGAGCGCTCCTAAATAACTCCATAAACCGATCGGCAGACATATATACACCGTCCGGATGCGAGCCGCTGGATTGCCCAGCATCCGAGCGTCGTCCTCTACCTCTTTCAACCATTAGCTGAAAGTTAAGATAAGATAAAGATTATTCACAGGGTAGATATCATTAATTCAATAAGGAATACTACGGAATTAAAATGCATTGCTAAACGTATTCCCAAACTTCTATCTACCCCAAAGAACATGAAAAGTACAAGGCACAATGATTCAGGACTTCGTAACACTAGTATTACTCTTAGATGTACCATAATATGTGCTTCTGTTTGTGTTTATCATATTTTGTTTCGAACCTCGCTCTGAAACCAAGCTATGACGCCCCACCCCGAGACCTACACTAACAAAGTGTATTACTGGGTAATACTGTTTGCTAATGCAGAGAATAGGGCTGGATAAGAGCGACCATCTATAGCCTTGTCTTAAATATCTATTGAATACGTCGACAAATGCCATTTTTTTTCTATCTCAAGTGGATCGATATATCAAATAAATACTTAATACAAAGCCATAGGTGGCTATAGGATCTATCAGAACAAAATACAACAACTTGAATGCAAAACATATCACAGAACAGTAGATCATCGCATATATATACACATACAGATACATCACAGAGTATACAAAATGATACATGTCAAGTGGTATAGCAACCACAATATACAAGCGAGTCAAAAGAATATACATATCAGAGTAGTAACCAAAAAGGACTACACAAAAGCTATAACAAAAAGAGCTAGCAGAATAGTCCATACAGAAGCAGAGTAGGCTAAGTCCAAATGTACCTAACCTGAAACACTTCGGTCTGACCCGAGTATAAAATACACGGGTCAGTCTAGCTAAACAAATCAGTTAACAAGGATAAGCGATAATATTCTCAAGTGAGAAGGGACAACTAAAGTGTATGATTACATCAAGTGATAATATGATATCATTACACAACCATATAATCTCAAAAGAGATAAAATATCCCATAAAACGCTAAAAAAAAGGGAGCCTCATATCATCGGCATTCATAAAACATCAAATATGGTTTAGGGGAAAACCTAAACCCGCCATCTTGGCAAACCCAAAACATGCATAAAGAGATCCCATCTCAAAAACGCCATAAGGCAAATATATCTCCAAAGAGGAGAATATAATCTTAAGTAAACTCCAAAAGGCAAATCTCATATAACGCCAGTGTAGGCAATTCAAATCTCAAAAATTGAACTTCCAAGAGTTCAAATTCCCAAAAGATAATCGCCACAAATATATATCGAATGGTTCAAAGGACCAATTCCGAAAAAGGGCGATACACTAGGGAAATCACAAACATAAATGAAATCATCTCAAAGATATAGCATGTGCTTATGGCCGAAGCCCGCCAAGTACTGCTCTCTCAAAATAAGGCGCCACGTCTCTTTGACAAACGTCCCGAAGGACAATAAATACGTCTCTTAGACAAACATCCTGAAGGACAACATCCCGAAGGAAAAATACGTCGCAATGGACAAATACGTCTCTTAGACAAACGTCCCGAAGGACAAATGACCCAAAGGTCCAGTACTGGCAAATACGTCTCTTAGACAAATGTGTCACAAACTTTCGGATAGGAACCCGAACAGTGTTAACGTGTGTCCCATACCACACGTTCGCACTAAATGATTTACTAACCACTAGTAAATTTCACACTCAAAGTAGTAAAAAGTTTACCCCATCTCATCGGTAAACTCGACCCGTAGGTCAAAACGATCAAACGGACAAGTCGAGAATTAACCGATAAGATAAACGCACGTGTCACATACCACGTGTTTTACCAAACCGTTTAATTCTCCTTCTCATTCGCTCGAATAGTGCAAAAATGTGTATTTTATATATAAAATAATTTACTTGAGAAAACAAGCTTTTAATACCAATTTTGAAAGCCATATTTGAAAATTACCTTATTATCGAGAATAAATAGATTCTATATTTGAAAATACTTTAAAAAAATATCATATAATAATAATTTAAAATGCCCATTTATTTTAAAAATTATTTCAAAAAGGTTTGGAAAAATTCGTGCTCGAAAACGAATAAAAACCCAAGAAATCATTCAAATCGATATTCGAATTCAATTCTAATTAAATTCAAATTTAATCCAAAATTTGAATTTCAAAATCTCTCAAATTTGGCTAGTCTACCGATAGACATCATGGCCTCAAAACAGTTTAGAAATACCACAAAAACATAAAGTAAAAGTCGGATAGAAAAAGATCATAAAAATGCATCGGCAACACAATACCCAGGTCTGAAATCTTCTCTGGGTTCAACTTTCGGACATGAAACAGGTGGCCAAACGACCTTTGATTGAACTAAAATTGATGTGCACAAAGTAGAAAACTTCAGCTTTCAAACAAAAAAAGAATCGATGAATTCCGACTGGAATAAAAAGTTACGCCGTCTCAAACATGAACTCAGGCCACGTTTGCAATAGTTCGAAAACAAAAATATGCCCAGGCCTGAAAACCATCTTGGGTCCAACTTACAGGCCTCAAATAGACGACCAAACGACCTCATATTGAGCTGAAAATTGGGAGGCACATAAAAGAAAACTTTATTTTTCAAACAAAAAAAGAATCAATGAATTCCGATTGGAAATGAAAAAGTTGCACTGTCTCAAACATGAACTCAGGGCATGTTTGCAACAGTTCAAAAAAAACAACAAAAATGTACAGGCCTGAAAACCATCTCGGGTTCAACTTCCAGGCATAAAACAGAGGAAAAACTACTTTGGATTGAGCTGAAAATTTATACGCATATAGTAGAAAACTTTATCTTTCAAACAAAAAAAGAATCATGCAATTTGGACAAAGTATGAGAAAGTTATGATGTCTCAAAGTTGAACCCTGGTAGTTTTCACTGTAAAAATCTGGGCAAAAACATGCTCCGAATCAAAGTTCGGCAGCATATTTCTATAAGCTATATAGGTCGAAATGACTTGAAATTTGGTATGCTTAATCTACAAAACCTGATCTACAAACCAAAAATAATCCGGCAGCATTTTGTTAAAGGAATAGAGAGATATGACTGCACAAAGTTGCAACTCAAAACAGTTTTCACAGAAACGAAAATATCAACAGAAAATCAAATATTAAAGCTATTTTACAACAATTTTTGGCATTTTGAAGCTTTTTCTTCAGCTAGCATTATGTGAGCAGCAACTAACCTTATTTTGGAGATCAAAAACTTGGATTATATGCTGAAAGATTGAAGCTTGAGCTAGATTTTGGCTTTCAAGAACCTGTACAGCAAAAAGATAGCATGCAAGAAGAATTTTACTGTAAATTACAAACTCATCTCTGAAATTAGGAATTTTGATGAAATTATGAGGTTTGGAATTTGATTACCTTTAGATTACACTCTAGTTTGCAAAAGATTTCAGTTTCTTAAATTGATTTGGAGAAATGAGCTTGAAATTGAAATTTTGAGAGGTGGGTTACTATGTTTCTATTTTCTGGAAAGAGGAAGGAGTTGTAAAAATGAACGTACATGGACCTATTTTCCTACTTCTCAATTATCTGGTAAATGCTAATGGGCCAAATGGACTTAAAATTAAAAGAAAACCATTTAGCCAAAAGAATTAATTCACCTAAATCAAATGTACACACATATTACACTATATTATAAAATAAAATGCATTTTTCTTCCAATTTTTTATACAAGAAAAATATGTAAACTTACATACTTATAAAATAAAACATTTTCCATCATATAAAAGATAATTTTAGTTTTTAAAATATTTTTATTATTAAAAACCATTATTTTACAAAAATACACTATTTACACAAATAAATGCATAAATCCTTATTTTTAACTTCAAAAATTCTATAAAAATTATTTTCCTGCTTATAAAAATATGACAAACCATTTCAAACTTAATTTTATAACCAAAACTCATTTTTAAACCAAATTTCACCTTTTTATTTAAATAAACAACCTTTAAAAATCAAATACTTCCTTTAAAAACTATTAAAAGAAGTAATTGGCAATAATTAATAAAATTATTACATATTCTCTAAATACAAATTATTTTCCATTCATTATTAACCCAAACAAATAAAATAAAGCTTTTAAACTTTATTTTCACATTTTATTTCCCAAAATTCATTGTTTAATCCAAATAAGCTATTTAAAATCTCCAATTTTATTTTAATTCACAATATTAAAACATAACTACCGTTGTAATTTAATATTTACAGGTAGTCTCCAAAACCGAGGTTGTTACATACCCTATCTCGTTATAAATTCTCACCGTGAATTTATATCTTCAATTTATCAAATGATAATCATTTCACTTTATTTATAAATAATGTTTATAAAATTCATAGTCTCATTTCTAGTTTACAACGGTTTATATTACAAAAATCTATTTATAAATCGATTTCTAATTAAAATTCCACTTATAAATTAATTTCTTAAATAATCCAAGTTATATTCCAAAACCATTCAAATCCCAAGTTCGACTTCCATTTCTTATTTTTAGAATCTTATTTAAATTCCATCATTTAAAAATCCTCAATTTAAAATTCTCTATTTGAAATCATTTAATGAAATAGCTACATAAATATCCAAAATCTAATCATTTATTTTATCCAATTCAATCCCTTATAAATAATCCAAAAATCAAATAATAAATAATTTCATTTCCAAAATCGCCTTTGAATTCCCTTTTTAAATTCAAAAATATTATTTATGGCATTTATAATACCAAAATTTAGTCCACTGCTACTATAGCATCTAATAAATCAAATCATAACATAACCTATCATAGATTATTCAAACACATCATATATCACTATATATGAAATTAAAAATCAACATTTTTGAGGAATCCCATTGGATCCCTCCAACATGTTTCCCGGCATCCACAGATGTTATATAACATAAAATACCAATCCCGCTTCGATGCGGGATATCGCGGTAATATAGGGTCATCCGCTATTATGCGGAGCGCATAGTGTCTCATCTGCTCCAATCGGCGGGAATATATCCAACTATTAGTATATATACTAATATATATAATATAACATCCAACTGATAATAATAATTTATCAATTCATCCAATCAGCCAATAAATAATTTTTAACTATTTAAAATAAAATAGTAAGCCAACATGAGTGAGATTTACTCACATTTATTTCAGTTTTCGTTTCTGCGTTCTGGTTCCGACTAAATTCAAACAGCGTTCGAATTTAGCTGAAAATTCTGCAATCTCTAATTGTCACCAAATCAATTCCATTTCGTAGCTCTCACCATCACGATCGCAACGCAAAAGGTTTCGTCCTAAACGGACCTTGTATGAAGGAGATACGAATTTTATAAGTTTTCGATTAAATTATATAATAAAATGACTAGACAAATCACTTAACTAACAAAATTACCATCCTACCCCAACTCATCTTCGTCCTCCTTTTCCAGGCCATGCACATTGCACAAATAACCCAACCTGAGCGTGCACGATACTCGAGTGATACGGAGCTAGAGATCTCTGTTCGACGAACCGTCTTCGCCAATGCGCTTCTCCTCTCGAACCACTCCTGCTCGGACCCTTGATTTCACGGCCGCACGTTTCCCCAAAGAAGTGACTTGCTCCCTCAAACGCGACTGCACAGATGTCGCATCTCACCACAACTCGCTGCGACCTCCAATCTTTTGCCCCGAGGTGCCTTTTCCCATTGCAAGTCCAAATCAACACTCCGCTCGCCGAATCGATGCTCACAACCACCATAGAAGCTAACTCCAGTTCCACTGCCTCCGACCAAGCTCACGAAAATACTGCCGCACCATACAAATAGCATACCAGATCGAAGCTCTCCAAGAATCATGATTTTTAAAATTTGCTTGGAAATTTATTTTCCTCTACTGTTTCAAATGAAGAAGAAAACGCACTTAAAAAGGGAAAGAGGTAGGTGCGGCTGAATGCAGAGTAGGGTGGTGGCTGAGATGAAAGAAAGTGGCTGCCTAGTCAAATCGACAGAAATAAATTATTTAAAATTCACAAATATCTAGATATTAATTTCGAACCCCGATCGAGGCATGCCGCCTGGCGTTCCTAGTGTTATACCCATATTCCGAACGCAATGGGACTAGTCACGAGCCCCAATTTGATCGTATGGAGAAAATAGCTTTTTGAATCCAATAAAAATATTAAATTTCTGATATTAGTTTCAATGCGTTTCTAACCCGTACGACCAACGGTGCATCTGATCGCTATGAAATTTGATGGTGTATTATAATTCAATATTACAGATCCAATGACACTGGTTTTGTCGAAATCCGAGACTGTGTCCTGGAAAGCTATTTTTCACTCATTAATTAAAACGAGTAAATTTCAAAATTAGTTAAATTATTTTTAAATCAATTTAAAGTTTTTATTACCTTTATTCTTATTAATAGATATTTAATAAGCTTTTAAATCATTTTATCCAAATAAAATCCAAGATTTTAAATTATTTAAATGATTTTCAATTACTAAATTCAGCAATTAAATTATCCAATAAATCATTATATTAGAAATTCGAGTTATTGAATCTATAAAATTAACTTTTCCATATTTAAAATTAATTAAATATCCTAATTTCAAATGACCAAAATTCTATGTTGTTACATCGGATGTTGCCTAGAAATCACACCTTGAATGATGATGTCTCCTCGGTTCTTCAAGATCCTCATCCTATCATTGCAAAAGATGGATGGACCACTTTTGATTTATTTTATTTGATGTTTTTATATGGAGTTGAAATATTTTTTGGGAATTTTTTTGTTTTTTCTGTTTTTTGCCATGAAAAATTAGGAGGAGAGAAAGAAATAGATTGAATGAGAAAGAATGAATTGTATGTACAGAATGAATTAGAGAATATGTTTTATTTGAAAGAATGAAACCTTTCCCATTCTTTAATTAAAATTTCCCTAATTAATTCCCTTGATTGTTTCTCTCTCTCTCCAATCCTTACTTTACACATGATATTTCATCAAATGATATTAAATTTCCGCAAATCATGTCATCAAATGACATAAAATTTCCATAAATCATGTCATCAAATGACATAAAATTTCTATAAATCATTTCATGCAATTGTCTTTAAAATACATTGATATCGTATATCAATGCGTGCAAATATAACTTTTATAAATGCGTTAAAATAATTACAAATACTTCCAAACATCAAATAAATAATAATTAATATTTCTCAAGTATCAACTAATCTAATCAATTTACAAAATTTTATAAATTAATTAAATTATGTGGTTTTTTAGAGAATTCATCATCACGGTTCTGCGACTCAAATGTGTAAATTCAATCAGCGATTAATATCAAACTATTCGAATATTAATGCTCCCACGTCACTTAGCAGGTGGTGTGACATTTTGACCGAATTTATCGCTTACACATCTTTTGGTAAAATCCAATTTTACTTATTATAAGCGGTACCTAATAGTGACAATTATTTACACCAATTCTCTTCATCAAAACTATATCATATTAGGACTTATGGAATTTGGTAATGGTCAAAATTCCAATATCGTCCACATTCAACTTTATAGTCCAAACAAAAAGTCCTTGGTTTAATCATAACAATTATTATTAACCAAAATGCTCTGGCCAAAGACTTTGACTTTGAGTTGACTTGAGTTGACCATGATACTAACCCCATATAATAGAGGAGACGAATCCTCTCTTGAATAGTGTTTCACTTCCAAAGCTTCTACTCGACCCAACTATAGTCGTTCAATGGATGTCGTGCCATGATTTAACTATAATCAAAGAGGAGCTTCCACGTTGAAGATCAATGGTATTCTCAAATCGATAGAACTGTGTAAATCAGTCACATCGACATTTTCTGTTTGACCATAGTTATATTAACCAATAAAAAACTATCGAGTGAGTCATTGCATAGTTATCCAATAACTATCAGTATGTAACCCGTAGGTGCCCTCAGCAGTCATGAGTACTACACTGCCAAACATTTGGAGAGCATTACATACTCTAGTCTCAACGAATACATCGATATCTAGTCTCGATACATCTTGACTAGGAACATTTAAAATGGTATATTTGTTTTATTGTGATAAATTACTCATAGTTACAACACTTTGTAACTACTATCACAAAATATATCATTTATGGATTTTCTATTAAATATACTTTTAATTAAATTAATTAATTAATATAACCACATTATATCAAGTATATAATAAAAATAAAATACTTTTATTTCGAACAAGATTAGTCAACGAGTTAGATATATGTAACAAATTACATAATTGCCTCTAGGGCATACCCCTAACTCTATCAATCTCCCACTTGCACTTGGGGTCAATTATGGAATCTTATTCCAACATCTCCAATTGGTTTTCTCGAAACCAATTAGGTCAGTCCCTTTATGGATGGGTATGCTATTATGTTTTAATTAGGGTAAGTTTGGCTCACATCCTTAACAAGTTTTAAAATAAACAAAACATCCTTCACATACAAAACTTATATTTCCGCTCCCTATTTTCAAATTCGCGCAAGCAAAAATACACAAATACCCTTTACGTTTTAAACAATTCAAACGCGTATAACTTTATGTACAAAAACCGGATCAACAAACCGTTTTCACCAAAAAATCACAAATTTTATGATCTTTGAAATAAGATCCATTGTTGATACCAAAAATTCATATTTGTATTAAAGGTGCAATTATTTCAAATATTTGCAGATAATTCAGCAAATTTCAAACCTTTTTGATTTTTTTTTCAAATTTACAAAATTTGCAAATAATCGCAGATATTTCTACAGCTATATGGTATAGTTGCAAAAATGTCTGCAACTATTGGGTATAGTTGTAGAAATTTATGCAACTATATGGTATAGTTGCAGAAATATCTGCAACTATTGCATATAGTTGCGGACATTTCTGCAACTATTGCATATAGTTGCAGAAATGCAACTATATGCAAATAGTTGCAGAAATGTTTGCAACTATTGCGCATAGTTGCAGAAATGTCCGCAACTATTGCGTATAGTTGCAGAAATTACCGCAACTATTGCTTATAGTTGCAGACATTTCTACAACTATTGCTTATAGTTGCAGAAATGTCTACAACTATTGCGTATAGTTGCAGAAATTTCTGCAACTATTACGCATATATTTGCAGAAATTTGTTGTGATTATTCGTAACTGAAAATATTAAGAATATCATATTTCATAAAAAAAATTGATTCGTCTTTAATTTAATTGCAGTTTTCCAGTTAAATCGAAAAATAAGAAGAAGAATCAGCACGACAGCGAAGCGCAAGGGTAATTTGGGAAAAAAATTGGCGGAAAACAGAAACAGGGATGTAGAAAATATATATTTTACCACAGGGATCCGCTTTGAATTAACTTCCGTTTTAAGGATGTGTGCCTAATTTTCACTTTTTAATTATCTACTCTGTCAATCAACTCTCTCCGATGGTGATAAATTGCTTTATTATGTGGAATAATTCAGAGTATGTCTCTCAACTTATAGTGAGATATAAGTTCTGTTACAAACTATATCGGGACATTATTATCATATAACAATGTTATGAGATTCTCAACATTTGGAATCAGCTCAGTTATAAATTTGTGCATTTTTATTTTTATATACATTGTTTTTATTGCGGCGCTATTCAAGGCGATGTACTTAGCCTTTTTCATTGAATCAGCTATGGTCTTTCATTTGGAACATTTTCAACTTAAAGATATTTAACCTGAATTTATAATTGACATACTCTACTCACTTATGAAGTTTGAGTTTGAATGCTCCTTCATGAGGATTTTTTGTTTCTGCAACCAATTCTCTAGTATTTCATAAATACATGAGAAAACTTCAAACAATAATTTAGTGATATCAATTTGGATTTGATATTTGCTTCATCTACCAAATACATAAACAAATCACTTTATGGAAGACAACATAACATGTATGATAATTCCTATTGTCAATGCATAAGGAACTAATCTCACATGTTCCATATTAAACAATTTTAATCGGGTGTCTTTGCATATCGATTTGGGATATTCCCAATATCTTTTGTACTTACTATAAAAGTCATCATTTATTAATCCAATGTTGAGTATTAAAAAACCTAAGGCTGATTTAAGTACATCGTTAAAATCATCAACGTGTTGTTTACTTATAGTTTAGAAATATCAATATACCTTTTAATGTTTGTTCTTACGAACACACGCTTCCTCTGCACTTTGATTGAAACTCGAACTATTTGATATTTCTATCAAAATACTTACCCAATCTTGATGCTTATAAAATGATACTTTCGTATCATTTCTTGAATCATATCCAAAGAATCATAAACTCAATATCGCTCCCACTGACTTTGAGACATTTTTTGTTAATATGTGTAAACAGCTTACTCTAAATCGTTATTTAGAATTTTCCATTTCAATACATATGTACCAAAACACTTGGACTTATCAAACTATAATTTTGTGAGTAAATCTGAATTGACTTGAACATGTTGAATATCAAATCTATTACGCTAATTTCAGAAATTGACATTTGCGATATTATTCTTATCAATATTGCTCATTTAATTCCAACTGCATTAGTCTTACTCATAAAGACACAGTCGAGGTCGATGGATCATATCCCTTCACTTACGACCACCAAAATCTATATATTGCATACTTGGAATTCTTTCGGATTTGTGCATCATACCATATAGAGTCAACACTCTAAGTAGTTTAATTAAACAATCTAGAATTATACATTTTTGACATTAATAAGAAACTCATAGTTTCTCTTCGATGTGCGAGAATACTAATTAGACATTCTAATGCTCTGTGTTCCTTTAGGCTAGTTAATTTCATCTCATCTCATATAATCAGTTCTATCCATGGATTGTATCCAATTCCATTTTATTACCAATAATTCCTCAAAGGAAATTCTTCACAGTGAAGTTGGTATATCTTGAAACAACAATTGTTTCTCACTGCAATAGAATAGGTATTCATAAACATTTTTTGAATTTCTTTATTTATAAAACTGATTTGGTTTTAGTTTACAAAAATTATGTTCGAAACATAACTGTGTCATCCAATGACAGTCTTTTCAACATCCTTTTGGGGAGATTCATACAAGTTCCCTAATGAACAATTGTTACGTGCAATCTTTTGACTTGCACAACCTGCCAATTCCTTAGCCTAGGATATGTTGGAGTTCTTATAAACCCTTATCTTTTAAAATTTTATAAAATGTTATTCATATGAAATAATATTAACCTTGTGTACTACCCTTAAGTACATTACCTTATAGAAAGAAACTAACTCAACTTCACTCACAATTAATCACACATTGTCCAACAAAGTTCGATTACTCAATATCGATGCATCATTATGTATCACGTGAAGGAGTAATTTTGAGATTGAATCTTTATTAATTTTAGGTATGTTCGGTACGTTTTCTAATAAACTCACTCATTCGATCAAATCAAATCATTTCTATTGCATGTTTTTTATTTACTTCTGTTTTATATTCTATAAGTTCACCATAGACATACTGCATGCGAATCAAATACACATGTCATGTTGACGATAACTCATCGGTGAATATGATGAAGTACATGGAACTGTTTTGGTATTTATAGAGTTACGATTGCATACATCTATATGTATCAATCCGAATTCATCAACTCTTATGATACTCCCACTAAATGGGTGCATAGCACTTTATTGTTTGAGATATAATTAACAAGTATCAAATGATTCAAAATCATACAATAAAATTATTTCTCAAAACTACGGCTTGGTCTATAATTCCAAAACAACCGTAATAATATTAGATACTTTTGTATTTTCCAATGCATCACTTTTGTTAAAAAAGTTACCACATTATAGTTTTATTTCATAAAGAATATTCATAATATTCATATTGAAATATATCTATGTCTATTTTTTTTAGTCAATGCCGAAAAATAACCATTATTTCATAAATAATGTATAGTAAGTTTTACGGAAACGATTTTCGTATTATGATGCAATTAATAAGTGCTATATGGCATGCTCCCACTATTTCCACCATTACTATAATAGTGTACTAAATTCGGAGGTCCATCATTCACTTAATGCAATTTGTTTATTTCATACACTGGAACTATTTACAGTGGAGAGTTCGTTGATCAATATCTTGAGCTCAAAGAAATAAATCTCATAGAAAACAATTTTCTATATGAAAATACATTTCGGAATAGAAATCATATTTCTTATTCCAATATTAAGTATCAATTATTGTTACAATTCTCGTTTCCAATGTTTCTCTATGAATAGAAGTGACTATTCATTCTCCCAACTGTATCTTAAATTACATCTATTTTTATACATTCATTGTAATGACCCTACCGCGATACCTAGATTAGCAAAGAACATTACAAGTAATGCCATCAGCTAATCCGAAGAATACGGCTTGTTAAGGGCGATCGAATGTGAATATATCTTTATACTAATACTGACACGTCATTTATACCTTTTTACTTAATATCTGAACTGAGTTTGACGTGAACGGTGTTAATACAAAGTAATAGACACACCAATTTCTCAGAATCAGAACAATATATCATATAAATAATAGTTGCAGATCACAGTGGAATAAATCTCATATTATGCATATACAAATTTTGAGTTTACAAAGTGAAATACTAAACTCGATTGTTATACAGTTTTACAATTCTTTATTCTCAATTGTACAACTTATAACAAGGTCCAAATTCCTAAATGGGATAAACTGAAAGTCCAAATATTTATCTCCTTGCTAGCACAATCATTCAAAGGTCAACATGTCCTGTAACCTGAAAAGTCTCGGCCTGACCTAAGCAAAATAACACCCGGGTCAGACTATCTCTAAATATCCAATAGGGTGAGAACAAGATATAGCACAAGAACAAACAACATATAAGTAAATACAGATGTTCAGGATTGAATTCACAGAACAAAACACAATATCTCTAAGCATGCAAATATCAATTATTAACTCAGTACAGGGTTATAAGTTTACGTCACAAAAACGAACTAGTCGCTAAACACAAAATAACAGAATTAACTTAACATCCATCACAAGACACAAGAACATATATTTATTTCCCGAACACACGACATAAGAATATATGTTTATTTCATAAACACAAGACACAAGAATATATATACTTATTTCACGAACACAGAACAGTCACAGAATCCAAATATCCATAATCCAAGAGATCTTAATCCAAACCGATCGTAATGATCGTCCAAAACAATCGCAATGATTGTACTCAAAAACCGTGGCAAACAAACAAACAAATTGGTATCACTCGAACCAACCCGATACCAAGGATCGTACTCAAACCGGGAACACGGAATCATAGAATGATCTCAAGGATAGTCTAGACCGATCAAGGTGATCATAGAAACCATGACTCGATAAATCCACATTTATTAATATTATTAAATTATTATGTTCGAAAAGGAATCCAGGAATAAACTTCTTAAGGATCTAGCAGCCACTTGCCGCACACCAAAAGAGAGTAAACTCTAAAGTGCCAAATACTGTCACCTTCAATAATCACTAGAATTTAACCAATATGTCACATACCGTATGGTGAAATTCAAGTATTTACTAAATGCTAGTAAATATCACTTATTACGGATACCACTGGAAAACCTGAATTATATTCTCTTCTGGATCTCGCAACCACTTGTCACAACCCGAAGAGAAAACAACTCTAAAGTGTTAAGTACTTTCCCAAATATGATAACAAGAATTTAACCAAGGCATCCCATACTACTCGGTGAAATTCGAGTATTCGTTAATAGGCTAGTAAATTTCACTCAAACATTCTATTCAATGAGTTATACCATATTCGACGAAGCGTTATTCGAAAGCATTCAAACCAATCGATGACACTAAGTCGATTATTAGTACTCCTCAAATTATAGAACTAAGGCTCTCAAAACATTTATTTGATTTATCATTTATTAAAATATTCCGTTGATCCAAAATTGTTCCAAAAACACTTATTTTATCAAATCATTTATTTCCATATTCCAAAGCGTGTTTTTAAGTCCACTCATTTTATAAAACAACAATTATTCCTCTTCCAAACTCTTATTGAAATAATCATTTCCTAAGAAATAAACTAAGTTTATATTTTCTAAAACCTATACATTAAAATCCATAAAATATTCTCTAATACTTAAGATTTGCAAGCCAAGCTAAGTAGCTTAGTACATGAAAATAAAAGCAACAGATATATTTCAAAGCCAAGTCGAGTTAAAATGAGAGAAGGTGCCTATAAATTTCGAAACATATATATGCTTATTTGGTAAAATATGTACAGGCAAGTTTTAACAAAAGTTAGGCTAGTGCAATTGTCAAATCAAACCATGATCATAAATGCATGTACATACTAGCTAAGTTCTAACATATATACAAGGTAAAGACAAGGCTGCTATTTTAAAAGCAAAAAGGTGTCAGGTCCTTAAAATAAACATGTATAAGTAATGGATAGTAAGCTATATAATATACATAACATGTACAGCACGTCACTATTTTGTTCACAGCAAAGTGACTTTATACCAAATCAAACAGGGCAAAGCAAATAAAAAAATAAGTTTACAAAATAATTCCCAAGTCACGACGCAAGCAATAAATGTAGCAGCAAAAGGAGTGTCCACTTTCAATTCATAAAATAAGACTACAGGCAAGTGAATTAAATAAAGAAAAGCTAAGTTAGGCATTAGGCATAGATTAACAAAGCTAAAACACTTGAGCAATTGACAAGTTAAGTGACAACTTTTCAATTCTCAAAACAATGAAGGATCATGAAACATTTTAATCGGCTAATTCATGATTCTATATAGCTACACTTAGTTGAAAACTAAACTGACACTTATCTTGGTTTACAAACTAAGTCTCTTTATATATTTATCTCTAGTCAAAACTTGAATCAATACTAGGTTGTACTCTAGTCTTCTGCTTTTACAGTTTTACTAGCTAGGAATTTAATTGAAAATATAGCCTTATCTATATATATATATATATATATGTGTGTGTGTATATATATATATATATGTATGTATGAATCTTTTAAGACTCATACAAAATTCACTGCCTAAACATGAATGTATATCTCCGTTATGGTAATACATTAAAGCCGAAAACTAAAACTGAAGGTACAAAGTTATATATATAACTTCCTTAAAAAGAAGAATCTAACAGTTGATAGTTGATACTCATATATCAACTCCAAACATTGTAAGACATTGCAAGACACACATATATTAGCAGCTACAAATAAAAAGAAGAATCTAATAGGCTAGAAATCATTCACTAAATATTCCTAACTATACTATGTCTATAACAACCTAGTAACTGAAAATATCACAAGGCTATGAATCAATATACTGTTAAGTATATCATGCATAACTACAAAGGAGAAGAACACACAACCTGAAGCAAAGCAAAAGCAATGAAACACAACCTTACAGACATGTAATTGGATTTAGAGACTGTAATTGAGAGAGTGAACTCACCATAGAAATCGAAACCACCTCTAAACCCTCGATCGTCTCAATGAACGCTGCCACGTCCATCCGCCTCGACCTCCCCTTGCTGCTGCTCTTTCAATCGCCACCATCATCGCCATCGATTGCCTCTGTCGCCATCGACTCGCCGCTCACCAAAATCATTGCGCGCCTCCAAGTCGTGCTCTTCCTCCTTGTTTACCTCGGCTTCACCTCGACCTCGACATCGCATATGCCTCTCCTTATACGAGCTCCCATTCACCACTGCGACTCGAATTGACTAAGGAATTTAATTGAGCGTTTTGGGATTTAAGCGTGAAGATGAAGAAGGGGATAGAGTAGGAAGTGTTTTACTTTCAGCCAAAATGAAAATTAACATATGCAGCTGGCTTAGGAATTAGGATAGAATGTTAGGTAATGAGATGAATAAGATAATGGGCTTGTTATATTACTAAGCCCAAACAATTTAATTAAGTTATAAATCATTTCTTTAAACAAAACAATAGATTTAATTAGCCTAACTAATTAAATCAATTAATTTAAGTGTGCTTATCTTTCTATAATATAGTTTGAATAGTTACATGCAATACTATTTAAAAATTTAAAATCCAATAATTGATTTAAATAATATTTCTACTAAATCGAAATCCACTAATTTAAATCAATCATTCAATTTAGATTAAATTTCAAAAATTAAACTTCTAAAATCCCAAATTTAAATTAATCAACACTAATTAATTGTAATTTGTCAAGTCATTAATAACAGGGTTGTTACATTCGTTTTCCTTTCAAATGGTCAAACTATTCAAAAGAAAACAAGACTACAATATCATAACAAATTCATTACAAAAGCGCATTCGATTATCCTTAATATTTAAGGACATCAAATATGTTGCACTTTACGTGAATCGATCAAAATGACATTTCAGTGATCGAGTTCTTATATATATCCTGTAGTTTTTGGTCTTATGTTACATTAACACAATATGATCCCTTTTGTAATCAATCGGGTTGAATACTTGATCTCGCACTAAGGTTTATTTGGTTTTTTGGATGAACTAATTTCATCGAAATATTGTACATTACAAACTTTGACCATTCACCATATAGCATTTATATGCAATTGTATATGGATCAAATATCCATAGTCTTGTATTGTTTTTAGAGTTCGAAACTCATAGAATGTACATAGTCTTGACCAAATAAATGCATAAGTGACCAAACCATGAATGTATTTAGTAGTTGTAAATTAGGCACTTATATGGGTGTTGAAACGTTAACATCCAATAGGAATTTAATAGTGGGCATTATATTTTCATTTGTCAACTTTCAATTCAGTTCGTTTGTATATGTTAATTGATAAACATTTTACCAATCATATTAAATGCACAAATTTATCATTGTAGATAATTATAACATTATTTAGCTTATGTTCTTACAATATTAGAAAGATTAAATGTTACCATTTCATTTTTCTATTAAGGCTCCCAATAGTCTTTTATGTTTCTCTAAACCCTAAGATGAAACATAGAAGTCTTTCGACTTCACTAGTGGGTGTTAGGACTCGTCTATCTTGGTATTCTGATCTTGGGTTTGCTCAACAAACCATAGCCCCACAAACAATGGATAACTCCTTATCGATTGTATCACATACAACTCCTGACCCATTATTCCTTGTCCTAATCTCATTTCGACCTTCAGTTTGCTCAACAAATTGAAAGACATTATTCACTCGTACCTACCATATCGTGATGGCCTAAGTATAGTATATGTATCTTGAGTTTGCTCAACAAATACATATAGTTATATTACCTCATCTATTCAATATATTAATAATACTACACATAACATCCCCAGCTTGAGTTTGCTCAACAACTAAGGTGTATGCAAGTAATTTATTAATATATATATATATATGGTAGAGGACAACATTATATTGAAGGTTCATAATCTTTAATATATTATATTGAGTTATATCGACTTATGGAATAATGTATTTCTTATGAAACACCCTCATGATTCAAGTGTCAGACACATCAGAAATCATAGTATACATACATTTACATATGTATTTATTCCTTATGTCTATTTCGGTTTCTTTAATGTTCCGTCTTTAGTTTATACATTCATGTCATATAAGTTTTATTATTATATAACTTTTATATTTCATATTGCTTATATGATAGTCTTATGTATGATATTTTATTCATTAAATCTTATTTAATTAATTTTAACTAATTAACTCTTTAATTAATTTTAAATTAGTATTTCAATACAACTTTTATATTGGACATATCTATTATAACCTTTATAGTGTATACTACAACCTTTATAGTATAACACATATATCTTATATATGCGTTTTTTTAATTAATTAACCTTTAATTAATTAACCTTTAATTAATTTATTTAATTAAACAATTTTAATTAAATTATATCAATTTCAAATTTTATCTTATATACATGTATACTTATGTTATCTTAACACTTTAAAATAACATAACATATATCAACATATATAATAAAGGGATAGTTTGGCTCACATCCCTAACAAGTTTTAAAATAGATAAAACATCCTTCACAACCAACATTTACGTTTCCGCTCCCTATTTTCAAATTCACGCACGCAAAAAGTCCCAAATACCCTTTATGTTTTAAACTTTTCAAACGTGTATAACTTTATTTACAAAAACCGGATCAACATACCGTTTTCACCAAAAAAATCACAAATTTTATGATCTTTAAAATGAGATCCATTGTTGATACCAAAAATTTATATTTGTATTTAAGGTGCAATTATTTCAAATATTTGCAGACAATTCAGCAAATATTGAACATTTTGATTTTTTTTTTCAAATTTATAAAAATTGCACAAAATTGCAGATATTTCTGCAACTATATGGTATAGTTGCAGAAATGTCTGCAACTATTGGGTATAGTTGCAGAAATTTATGCAACTATATGGTATAGTTGCAGAAATATCTGCAACTATTGCATATAGTTGTAGACATTTCTGCAACTATTGCAAATAGTTGCAGAAATGTCTGCAACTATTGCGTATAGTTGCAGAAATTTCTGCAACTATTGCGTATAGTTGCAGAAATAACTGCAACTATTGCGTATAGTTGCAAACATTTCTATAACTATTACAAATAATTGCAGAATTGTTTGCAACTATTTGCAATAGTTGCAGACATTTCTGCAACTATTGCGTATAGTTGTAGACATTTCTGCAACTATTGCATATAGTTGCACAAATGAACTATTGCGTATAGTTGCAGAAATGTCTGCAACTATTGCGTATAGTTGCAGAAATTTCTACAACTATCGCATATATTTGCAGAAATTTATTGCGATTATTTGTAACTGCAAATATTAAGAATATTATATTTCATAAAAAAACTTGATTCGTCTTCAATTTAATTGCAGTTTTCCATTTAAATCGAAAAATAAGAAGAAGAATTAGAGCTCGCAGTGAAACGCAGGGGTAATTTGGGGAATAAATTGGCTGAAAACAGAAACAGGGACGTAGAATATATACTTTTTATGACAGGGATCCGCTTTGAAATTAAGTTTCGTTTTAAGGATGTGTGACTAATTTTCACTATAATAAATGCATATAAGTATAAATTAACTAACTCATATAATTAATTTATTTTATTAATCTTATTATTAAATTTTAAATTTTGAAGTTAACAGTTTCAAACATTTTGAAATTTTCATTACATTTTCAAACATTTTGAAAATTTATGTTATATTATAACCTTTTATAATAAACATGCTTTTATTTTAAATTTAACTTTTAAATTTAAAATCATGTCTTAATTTTCAAAACTATTTTGAAAATTAGCCCAAGGCCCAATTCAAATTGGGCCTTTTCTATTAGAGGCAACCTTTGGGCTCACATCTCCTTTCAGGCCAGGCAGGTAACCAAGCAGGACAAGGTACTTGATTACCCAATTCCAATCCTAGACATCACCTTTCTAGACACCGTACTAAGTTCACAAGCTTAATTAGTTAGCCCTAACATGACTAATTTAGACCGCATAAGCTATTGGGCTCTGATACCATTGAAGGGACTAGGCCAGCCGGCAGCGGAAGAATTGAGTGAATTTCAAAAAAATTAGCCATTTTGGATCTTTAATGGGCATATGAAGTCTAAATATACTTAGAACTTTTCTAAGTTTGTTTTAAATAAAATCAATATTTTATTTAATTTTATAAATAAAGTTTTACTTTAATTCAATGTGTATGTAAATTAGAGTATATCAAATATACTCTTATGTACATGTTTGTGTGTAACAGTAATTTATTAAATTTATTTAGAGAAGGAAACTTTTCATTTCCTATCTCTTAAATTATTCAATTAAAGACGGGGCATAAATTTATTTAGAGAAGGAAATATTTTATTTCCTTCCTCTTAAATTATTCAATTAATGAGGGATCATAAAATTAGTTAGAGAATGAAACTTTTCATTTCCTTCTCTTAATTACATTAAATAATTGATTAATGAGATAATATTAATGACTAATCTAAATATGACATGAATTGTAAATATATTCACATTAAATATTGTGTAAGTGTAACATATAGAGAGTGTGCATAGTCAGAGGTAATTGATATGCATACATAAAATAAAAAGAACAATTTGAATGGTTATTACATAGGAATCGAAATGGAAATAAATAAGTGATGACAAGGGTGATTGATATGGTCTTCCTTTTAGTAATGTTAATTAATGCAACATATTAATGACAATCAATAGGTACCATAATGTAAGAATATAGAAGGTAAACAATGAATTGTATGTATGCATTATTATATCTTAATTAAAAGGTGAAATGATTTCATACTATAACAATATATGTAAAGAAAAATAAATTTTATACGAACACATCCAAGTAGATCGAAATATGTATATATGGAATTCAATCAAATCTACTTTCTAATAATATAAATTAGATAGTTATTACAGTCAATTTTAAAACTTTGATTTGTTGTTAAAATTCCTTTTATTCATATGTATTTATTTAATGTAATAAAAAGTGCAATTAATACATGCATGCATACATACATACATACATACATACATTAAAATTCAAAACTAAAATTACACTTTGTTATGAAAGATTATAATATAGATCTACAATTGAAACATTGTATTGATTCCATATAAATTTCATTTTTAACCTTAAATATAATTCAATAAAGTTACAAGAAAATGTAAATTTCCAGATTTAAGGAAATGGAATTTAAATTAAATGTTAAAACATAGGACTAAAATAAAACATTGTATTTTAACATATATAGATTTAGCTTCAATTTAATAAAGTAAAGAAAAGCAGGTAATCAATTTGAACATGTAAACATTTAGATCTGAAGAATTACACTTTAATTAGAATTCTTTTTAAAACATAGATCTACACTTAAATATTGTTTAAAAACATAACCAAATTTAGTGTTGATCTATCAAATGAAAACTCAATCATGTCATTCAACAAATAATTCAATCTTTCATAAACAATTTTTTTTAATTAAGCAAGACAATAATACATCATACAAATTATGAAAGTCAAACTAAATTTCCATCAAACATTGCAAAATCACTATCTATATATAGAAAATGACATACCTTGCTACCCAATCCTTAAAATGCACGTTGTTGGTGTTGCCTTTGATTTGCACCTTGAATGAAGAATGTTTCTAGATCTGATTGAATCATCTTAGGATGTTGCCTAAAAATCATACCTTGAATGATGATGTCTCCTCTGATCTTCAAAATCCCCATTCTATCCTTGCAAGAGATGGATGAACCACTTTTGATTTATTTATTTTTTGATGTTTTTATATGGAGTTAAAAGATTTTTTGGGAATATTTTTGTTTTTATTATTTTTTGCCATGAAAAGTTAGGAGGAGAGAAAGAAATAGACTGAATGAGAAAGGATGAATTGTACATACAAAATGAATTTGAGAATATATTTTATTTGAAAGAATGAAACCTTTCCCATTCTTTAATTAAAATTTCCCTAATTAATTCCCTTGATTGTTTCTCTCTCTCTCCAATCCTTTCTTTACACGTGATATGTCATCAAATGACATAAAATTTCACAAATCATGTCATCAAATGACGTAAAATTTCTATGCCATCAAATGACATAAAATTTCCATAAATCATTTCATACAATTACCTTTATATTATATTGATATCGTATATCAATGCGTGCAAATATAACTTTTATAAATGCGTTAAAATAATTACAAAAACTTCCAAACATCAAATAAATAATAATTAATATTTCTCAAGTATCAATTAATCTAATCAATTTACAACATTTTATAAATTAATTAAATCATATGGTTTTTTAGAGAATTCATCATCACGGTTGTGCGACTCAAAGGTGTAAATTTAGTCAGCGATTAATATCGAACTATTCTAATATTAACGTTCACACGTCACTTAGTAGGTGGTGTGACATTTTGACGGAATTTATCGCTTATACATCTTTTGGTAAAATCCAATTTTACTTATTATAAGCGGTACCTAACTGTGACAATTATTTACACCAATTCCCTTCGTCAAAACTATATCATATTAGGACTTATGAAATTTGGTAATGGTCAAAATTCCAATATCGTCCACATTCAACTTTATAGTCCAAATACAAAGTCCTTGTTTTAACAATAACAATTATTATTAACCAAAGTGCTACGGCCATAGACTTTGACTTTGAGTTGACTTAAGTTGACCATGATACTAACCCCATATAACAAAGGAGATGAATCCTCTCTTGAATAGTGTTTCACTTCCAAAGCTTCCACTCGACCCAACTATAGTCGTTCGATGGACGCCGTGACGATTTAACTATAATCAAAGCGGAGCTTTCACATTGAAGATCATCAGTATTCTCATGTTGAGAGAACTGTGTAAATCAGTCACATCGATATTTTTGGTTTGACCTTAGTTATATTAACCAATAGAAAACTATCGAGTGAGCCGTTCCATAGTTATCCAATAATTATAAGTATGTAACCGCTAGGTGCCCCCAACAGTCATGAGTACTACACTACCCAACATTTGGAGAGCATGACATACTCTAATCTCAACGAACATATCGATATCCGGTCTCAATACATCTTGACTAAGAACATTTAAAATGGTATATTTTTTTTATTATGGTAAATTACTCATGGTTACAACACTTTGTAACTACTATCACAAAATATACCATTTATGGATCTTCTATTAAATATACTTTCAATTAAATTAATTAATTAATATAACCACATTATATCAAGTATATAATAGAAAAAAAATACTTTTATTTCGAATAAGATTAGTCAATGAGTTAGATATATGTAACAAATTATATAATTGCCCCTAGGGCATACCCCTAACTCTATCAATCTTATAGAAAGAAACTAACTCAACTTCACTCATAATTAATCGTACATTGTCCAACAAAGTTCTATTATTCCATATCGATGCATCATTATGTATCACATGGAGGAGTAATTTTAAGATTGAAACTTTATTCATTTTAGATACGCTCGGAACATTTTCCAATATGCTCACCATTCGATCAAATCAAATCATTTCTATCGCATGTTATTTTATTTACTTCTGTTTTATATTCTATAAGTTTACCATAGACATACTACATGTGTGTCAAATACACAGTTCAATGTCGACGATAACTCATCGGTGAATATGACGAAGTACATGGAACCATTTTGGTATTTATAGAATTATGATTGCATACATCTATATGTATCGATCCGAAGAGTTCATAAACTCTTTTGGTACTCCCACTAAATAGGTGCATAGCCCTTTATTATTTGAGATGTAATTAACAAGTATCATATGATTCTAAATCATACGTTAAATTATTTCACAAAACTACAGCTTAGTCTATAATTCCAAAACAACCATAAATAATATTAGATACTTTTGTATTTTCCAATGCATCACTTTTGTTATAATTTTTTTACAAATTATAGTTTTATTTCACAAAGAATATTCATAATATTCATATTGAAATATAGCTATGTCTATTTTTGTTTTCAGTCGATACCGAAAAATAACCATTATTTCATAAATAATGTATAGTAAATTTTACGGAAACGATTTTCGTATTATGATGCAATTGATAAGTGCTATATGGCATACTCCCACTATTTCCACCATTACTATAATAGTGTACTAAATTGGAGGTCCATCATTCACTTAATACAATTTGTTTATTTCATACACTGCAACTATTTACAGTAGAGAGTTCGTTGATCAAATATCTTCAGCTCAAAGAAATAAATCTCATAGAAACAATTTTCTATATGAAAATACATTTCGGAATAGAAATCATATTTCTTATTCCAATATTAATTATTAATTATTATTATAATTCTCATTATGAAACAGAAGTGACTATTTATTCTCTTTATCCCAACTGTACCTTAAATTACATCTATTCTTATACATTCGTTTTCCTTTCAAATAGTCAAGATATTCAAAAGAAAACCTTACTACAATATCATAACAAACTTTCTTTACAAAAGCGGATTCGATTATCCTTAATATTTACGGACATCAAATATGTTGCACTTTACGTAAACCGATCAAAATGAAATTTCAGCGATCAAGTTCTTATATCTATCTTGTAGTTTTTGGTCTGGTGTTACATTAACACAATATGATCCCTTTTGTAATCAATCAGATTGAATACTCGATCTCGCACTAAGGTTTATTTGGATTTTCGGATGAACTAATTTAATCGAAATATTGTACATTACAAACTTTGACCATTCACCATATAACATTTAAATGCAGTTGTATATGGATCAAATATCCATAGTCTTGTATTGCTTTTACAGTTCGAAACTCATAGAATGCAATACATTGTCTTGACCAAATAAATGCATAAGTGATCAAACCAAAAATGTATTCAGTAGTTGTAAAATCAGGCACTTGCATGGGTGTTGAAACATTAACATGCAATAGGAATTTAATAGTGGTCATTATATTTCCATTTGTCAACTTTAATTCAGTTCATTTGTATATGTTAATTGATAAACATTTTATCAATCATATTGAATGCACAAATTTATCATTGTAGATAATTATAACATTATTTAGTATATGTTCTTACAATATTAGGAAGGTTAACAATTTCATTTTCCTAATAAGGCTCCCACTAGTCTTTTATGTTTCTCCAATCCCTAAGATGAAACCTACAAGTCTTTCGAATTCACTAGTAGGTATTAGGACTCGTTTGTCTTGGTATTTTGGTCTTGAATTTGCTTAACAAATAATAGCTCCACAAACGATGGATAACTCCTTATCGATTGTATAACATACAACTCCTAACCTATTTTTCCTTGTCCATATCTCATTTCGACCTTGAGTTTGCTCAACAAATCGAAAGAGATTATTCACTTATACATACCATATGGTGATGGCCTAAGTATAGTATATGTACCTTGAGTTTGCTCAACAAATACATATAGTTATCTTGCCTCATCTGTTCAATATATTAACAATACTACACATAACATCCCTAGCTTGAGTTTGCACAACAACTAAGGGGTATGCAAGTAATTTATTAATATATATATATATATGATAGAGTAGTCTTCAATATATTATATTGAAGATACATAATCTTCAATATATTATATTGAGTGATATCGACTTATGGAATAATGTATTTCTTATGAAATACCCTCGTGATTCAAGTGTCAGACACATCAGAAATCATAGTATATGTACATTTACGTGTGTATTTATTCCTTAAGTCTATTTAGGTTTCTTTAATGTTCCATTTTTAGTTTATACATTCATATCATATAAGTTTTATTGTTATATAACTTTTATATTTCATACTACTTATATGATAGTCTTATGTATGATATTTTATTAATTAAATCTTATTTAATTAATTTAATTAATTAACTCTTTAATTAATTTTAAATTAGTATTTCAATACAACTTTTATATTGGACGTATCTATTATAATCTTTATAGTGTATACTACAACCTTTATAATATAAGACATATATATTATATATGCGTATTTTTTATTTAATTAATTAACCTTTAATTAATTTATTTAATTGAACAATTTTAATTAAATTATATCAATTTCAAAAAAATTCTTACATACATGTATACTTATGTAATCTTAACACTTTAAAATAACATAACATATATCAACATGTATAATACATGCATATAAGTATTAATTAAATAACTCATTTAATTATTTTATTTTATTAATCCTATTAATAAATTTTAAATTTTGAAGTTAACAGTTTCAAACGTTTTGAAATTTTTATTACATTTTGAAAATTTATGTTATATTATAACCTTTTATAATAAACATGCTTTTATTTTAAATTTAACTTTTAAATTTAAAATCATGTCTTAATTTTCAAAACTATTTTGAAAATTAGCCTAAGGCCCAATTCAAATTGGGCCTTTTCTATTAGGGGCAACCTTTGGGCTCATATCACCTTTCAGGCCAGGCAGGTAACCAGGCAGGACAAGGAACTTGATTATCCAATTCCAATCCTAGACATCACATTTCTAGACACTGTACTAAGTGCACAAGCTTAACTAGTTAGCCCTAACATGACTAATTTAGACCGCATAAGCTATTGGGCTCTAATACCATTAAACGAACCGAGTAATCAAGTACCCTGGCCTGCAATTTTTTATACATATAGATATACATGTGTTTATGTTATTTTAATCTAAATCAAAACGGACCTTTTTGTGAAACTATAGAATTTAATTTCAGGCTCTTCCTTAATTGGAATCTTTGTTACAATTGTTAATTCTTGGTTTGACAAACCCATATATATAGGAAAACTTATTTTAACATGTGCATGTATAAACTTATCAATTATTATACATGTACATTTTATTGCTTAAAAAAACTTGGACAACAAAGGCATATGCAAATTCTATTATAGATGTCATTTAATATGTCATTCGATGTAATTAAAAAGAGAGAGAAACGTAAGGGTTTCTCTCTCTATAGCCTTATCTTTCCTCAATTTATTATACGTGTCAAGAGGAAGAAAACCAGATGTTTTTTCTCTAAAAAATTTCATGCTTAGTTACACAAATATACACTTCTTATACGTTACACTTATATTTCACAACATGAATGTATAAGTGTAACATATAAGAAGTGTATATTTGTGTAACTAAGCATGAACTCTTGACACGTATAATAAATTGAGGAAAGATAAGGCTATAAATGTAGAGAGAGAAACCCTTATGTTTCTCTCTATTTTTAATTACATTGAATGACATATTGAATGGAATTTACAATAGAATTCGCATATGCCTTTGTTGTCCAAGTTTTTTTAAGTAATAAAATATACGTGTATAGTAATTGATAAGTTTATAAATACACACGTTATAATAAGTTTTCCTATATATATGAGTTTGTCAAAACAAGAATTAACAATTGTAACAAGGTTTTAATTAAGGAAGAGCTTAAAATTAAATTCTACAGTTTCACAAAAAGATCTGTTTTGATTTAGATTAAAATAACATAAACACATGTATATCTATATGTATAAATAATTTCAAGTTAAGTATTCATTTTAAAATAGCACATATATTTATATATATGATGAAGATTGCAATTTAAGTAACATATATGTTTAAATTTAATGCTAACAAAATGATTCAATCTTTTAATCTTAGGTATGAAATAAAATTCTATAACTTTACATAAATGACCACTTATGAATTCTAAAACAAAAGGAAAATTTTACTTTTATGACTAGAACAAGTAAAATTAAATCATTTTGGAAATTAACTATGCAACATTGGAAATTAATTTTACCGTATTAAACCACCAACAAATATAGTTTATTAATGTTTAGGTATACAAATGTTAAAATTGTTTTATACAACATTACAACATAATAAAATATTTTCACATTTCTTTTTTTTACAATTCCAAAACAATGACAGAAAAAAATATTGGACGACTTGGGCATATACAAATTTGTTGTATGATAAATCAGATCTGCATATACAAAAGGGACACACAATAAAATAGATAAAGGATTTGAAGTCAACCATAATAAACATATCGTCAATGGATATGTAAATAAGGAGAGATTCCAATTAAATCTACATAATGATCATATAATTAAATGAGATGAACAAAAGGGGATCTAAGTTATATTACAAGATGAATACACAAGATATAAGAGATATACTATGAATAAATTTAAAAAAATTAAACATGATGAGATAAAAGATATATAATATGAATAAATCGGGACCATTTCAACATGATGAATATACAAATAAATGAAATTATAATTACCAAAAATGAAGCCAACGATTTGCACCTTGAATGATGAATCAAATTTCCTAGATTTAAATCAGCCTCCATATGTTGCAAGGATCAAGAGAAATAAACCACTTTTCATAATTGATTTTAGGAGTAATTAAAGCCATAGAAGATCTCATATTTTCAGCCATTAGAGAAGGAGAGAACTAGAAAAGATATAGAAAGAAGAATAAAAATGAGAAACTCAACTGTACATACATAATGAATTAGAGAATATGTTTTATTTGAAATAAGGAAACCTTTTCCATTCTTTAATTAAAACTTCTCAAATATGTTTTATTTGAAATAAGGAAATAAGGTATGCCTAAACCAAAGCTCTGATACCAACTGTAATGGGCCACCTTTTTGGACGATTTAAATCGACAATAAACCACACATGTCTAATTCCAACCGTTCAAAAGGGAGGATTGTTAATGGGATAAATAAGAAAATAATAGAAAAGAAGGAAAAACAAAACACAGAATCTCGCAGCGGAATGACAAAATATAATAATCAAATAAATAGTTCATGAAGCTGTTTTACAAATGACATTTGATTATACTTTTACAATTCAAATCAGAGTTATACATACATCAGAAAATAAAAAAATAATGCAGCGGAACACAATAAGTAGTGGAATAATAATAATAAATAGCAATAATATACTGAATCTTCGCCTTCGTCCTCCAGAACATAAAATGGTCTTCAATACACTGAAAAAGCTCAGACTAACCCGAGCATAATGAAAAAACAATACACTCGAGTCAGAAATAAAAATTCCTATGTAAGTCAAATCAATCTCAAATAAAAATATGAGTGCAATGGCTTCAGAGATGTTATGGGATTTTTCATCTCCTATCAAGTGTACAACGTGAGTGCAGTAATTTACGAGATTTCAAATAATTCGAAATACCAATTTTAATCACTTTATTTAAAATAAATCCGAAGTTTAAATTAAAAACTTAAAATTTTTAAATAATTCAGTTTCAATAAATAATCCAAATTCAAGAAATTGTATGGATATATATCATTTCAACCCATAATTTAAATGTCTTAATTATCCAATTCTAAAATGATTCAGAGGACCACTTAAATGATGTCAATAATATACAAGGTGATAACGGGGACATATTAAAATAAATAAACAACCATACATCCAACATATCAACCAATAAGCATCCATTTCAAACAACATCCAAATCAACCAATATATTTCAACATATAATAGTTATCAATATCGGGGTTTAACTATCAATTAAATTCCAATATAAAATTAAATGTCAATTCAGATTCAATATCAATTCAAATGTCAACTTAAATCAACAAACAGCAATAAAAAAAATTATATATCACATCATATATTTTATTTAACTTGCAATGAAATTTTAGTATTACGTGAGTGGGTTGAATCACTCACCTTTTTGCTTTCCCTTTTCTAGCCAGATTAGGATCTGCAACTACTTTCTCATTTTGTTTTGTTTCCTTGCTATCTTAATCTTTTTTTTATAGAAAGTTTTGGAGAGAAGATTATATAGATCTGGATTTGAAGAAAAAGACATGGAAAGAAGAGAGGGTTTGAAAAGGAAAAAAAATCAAAGAAGAAGAAGAATTGAAAAAAAAAGGAAGCTTTGAAAAAAGAAGAAGAAGATTTGAAGAATAAGAAGAAGAAAAGAGAAAAAAAAACTTTGTAAAAAAGGAGAGAATGGAGATTTGAAGAAGAAACATGAAGAAAAAAAAGGAAGGAGGAAGGTGAAGAGAGACAAAAAAATGAAGCTACAGAAGATGAGATTTTTAAAAAATGAAATGAAGCTACAAGAATGAAGATTGAAATTGGTGAAAAGCTAATAAAGCTAAATATAAACAAAGTAGGAATTGAAATAAAGTAAAAATATGAACAACCCTAAAAAAAGGTAGGTATTAAAAGAGGTGAAGGAAAGAATTAAAAATATGAAAAGTAGGTAACGTTCATGAAATGAAAAGGCTTTAGACAATGTAAATGGAAATGCGTAATGGAACAAATGATGAAACAATGAAAAAAGTGTGACAATTATTAATTAGAAAGGGAATGAATGGACCAACTCTACTCTATAAACAAACTTTTGGAATTCAAATTTCAAAACATTTGTTCACTCAATTATATTTGTTAACCCCAACATACAAAATTTGACATTCATTAAAGATTTAATTACCACAACATAACTAAATTTGAACACACCAATTTACATAACGGGGACCGCCGCTACATAAAATAAAATATGAACCATGATTATAAAAAAATCAAATTTAAAAACAACATTTTTCTCAACACGTAATTATGAACTCAAATATTTAATTTATTTTAAATTTCAAGGTTAGCAATAAAATCACTTCCGTGCAACCTATGCCTGCTGTTTAACTACCGTAAAATGTTGTTTTAAAAATTCAATTTTCTCTTTTTACAACGTTATATTTATATTCAGAATGGAAACGTTCACTTTATTTTCCTCAAACATTCTTTTATTTTCCTTAAAATGCTTATTCGTTACTTGCAATCCATAAATGTAAACATTCTTATATTCTAAATGGATCAACTTATACAATATTAAATCCATTCTTATATTTCCAAATAATGTACATTCCAAATGAAAACATTCTTACATTAAATTTATTAATTGCACTTTGTTTCATTTTCCTTTTTCAATTGAAAGATTTCAATAAATTTATTTCCAATTAATTTTAATCTTCCACTTCAAAACAGACCCTAATTGATGAAATCAATTAAATAAATACGTGAACATTGTAATCCTTATTTATAGTCATGCAAACACATTTATAAAATTACAGTATCCAACAAGCATTAAATTACATACTAAATAAATGTTTTTTTCTATCAATCAATATTCATTTAACTCATCATTAAAACTGACATTTATTATTCCAATTTCTGTTATTAAATTATATTCTAATATGCGTTAGAACCTTCCACTTCATTGCTTCATTGAAGTTTGTTGTTTTAGAATTTTATTTATGGTCCAAACTTACGATCTAATAACATAGTTAATATTTGTTTTACATTTCATTACGTTAATATACTCCAATTTCCATCCTTCATTTGTATTAATTACTATATTTTGATTTTATTGAATTTTGGTCAATTTCACACATTAATTATAATTAAATTCTCAATTAATTTATTTACCTTGGTTTCATTCTCTTATCAAATCAATTATTACCTTACATACATAGTCAACATTGTTATATCTTCCATTACATTAATATTTTACCATTTCATCTTACCTTTCATTTACGTAACCTTTTATTTCATTGATTGTAATAAATTTACTTATTAAAATTTTCAATTCCAATAAATTTGAGTAAACTGATTCCCATCCTTTTATTTAAATCAAAGGTCATACTATGATAAAAATTTACATTGGTTACATTGTATAGAATCAACCTTTTTTCCATTATCAATTAAACATGCATTAACTGCACTAATTAAGGGAATTAATTGCCATTTATTTCGAATTAAATTTAATATACCAAATAAATAGGTAATATATATAATAATTGTCACCATTAGCCTTTAATTACATTTATAAGTTTATTACTTACAAACAAATGTTACCATTTCTTTCATAACACTAATTTAATTCAATTTCCATTAACAATATATTATTTCATTAATGAATTCAACATTTACGTTCCTTTTCCTATGTTCACTTTATAACCAAGTATAACCTTACACTATTTCAGTTAATTGGAATTCCATTCAAATTGTTAATAATTAGCTTTAATTAACATTGTTGCATTTCATTTTAGTATTATTCCAATTTTAAATCTTAAATTTTAATTTCTTCCAACATTTAATTACAAAAAATCTTATTAAAATTACTATTTTTAATTGTCGAAAATTACAGGTCGTTAGACACTCTCCCACTCAAAACTTTTCATCCTCGAAAAGAAAAAATAAGGGAAAAGAAGGAATTAAGTAATCAATATATCTTATTCAAAATATTAAATTTGTAAACAATTTATTTACATAATAAATAATTTAAATAAAATATATTAATTTATAAACAATTAAATCCTTTTATATTCAAATTAACAAAACTTTGGAAAACATTTCACAAAAATTTCTAAGTCTAAAATTCACGAAAAATTTCGGCAGAGTCTCTTTTGTACGGAGAGGCTCGGGAGAAATCATAATATCAAAATAACAAAATATATCATATATTTTTAAAATAATATAACCCAACAGCAAGAGAAACAATATAATATCGCTAGAAAATCGTAATCCGAATACGTACCTATTTGTCGGGCAAATAACGTTTATTTTATGAAACAAAAAGCAGTAGCAATTGCTTCCATAACCTGTATTCCACTTATATAATCCAAAGAGGTTAATAATTATATAGAAGTGAAATAATTATATTGTTTTAAATTAATAACCAACAATCAACATAACATAACAACAATCACTTTCAACCAAAAGCATACCATCATCACATAAAATCAAAATAAATCAATACAACATAACAACAATCTTTGCAAACAAGCATACAATTTTCACAAGGGATCAAAGTAATCAACCATTTCTAAAGTTACAATCATTAAATTTAATATAGTATTCATTTAATTATTTACTTTAATTATCAATAGCTTCAAACATTAACTTAAGTTCATAATTCTTTGCTTACAATATTCACTTTCTATTTCATTTTATTAAGTAGCACTACAATTATAACTCAGGTTTATAACTGTTTCATATCAAATTTTTTATTTATAAAAGTAAATTTCATTGAACACTTTCATTATTTAAGTTTTTCTTGTATAATATTCCCTTACATATCCTTATTTAACATTACAACTATTAATATTCTGGAAAGTTATATACATATGTTTCTAAGAATGTAATTGAAAGTTACACAAGTTTATCTTATTTCATTTTAGTAAATAAACGTTCAATAGTTATCATATCTTATTTTCATATCCTTTTTGTTTACAAGTTACAAATTTCAAATTCCTTGTATATTTCATTTATAAATTAGCATTTAATTTCTTACTTTCAACTTTAGAAGTTCCAATTATTAAATAGTTAAAATTTTATTCCATTACAATAATTGAAATTCTAATTTAAATTTACTTTAGTTTATTCTACTGGGTTTTTTTTCTTCTCGTTTTTTACTTTTCCATTCATTTATTTATATAGAGATCAATCTCTTACATAATTTGTTTTCCATTAAGGATTTAAGTCATTAATGAATCATTTCAAAAAATATAACTTAAGCTTCTACTGCCTTACTTAAGTTTATAACTTAATTCGGTTATTGTATAAAAATTTAAGTTTTTGGTATTCGCCCTTGAAGAGAAAGGAAATATTTCAATATCTCTAAAAATTCAATTAAAACATTTAACCTTATTCACTTAGTAAAAATATAAGATATATTTAAAACATCCTCATAGCATTATGTAAAGGTTTTTCAAAAGTCTAAACAATGTTAGAAATTTACATCAAAACATTATAATAAGCTTTTAAAATAAAGTTCCTTAAATCCGAAGATTTATTAGACTCATTATTTTAAAAATAAGTATAAACTCAAGATTATTAAACTGAAACTAATAGTATACTCAAATCTTACATTAAATTTCTAAATCAAGTACAAAATTTCATATCTTCATAATTAATTTTACACACTTGTTTTAAAAATGAATATTCAAATCATGGAAAAACATTTATTATGGTTTAATACAAAAATTCAAACAGTAAATAAATCAAAAAATTTACTATTGGTACTTTGAAATCAAGTAAATATTCCAAATTATACTTCCAAAATAGAGATTCACATTTATTTGTCAAGTATATTACTATAAATAAACTTTGCAAATCAATTTTTTTTCATTTATATAATATCTTTAAATTATACTTTCAAAGAAACTTATATAAATTTTACTTGAAATATTCATTTGAAAGCTTCATTTGCAAATCAACCATCTTTAATACTTTTCAAAAAAATTCATTTGTAAAATTCCTTGCTTCATGGATAAATACCATTTAAATATTTAAATAACATCTTTATAAATATATGTAAACTATTTGAAAATAATTATTTACATCATTACTTATATTTACAAAGAAGCTATTGAAAACCTTAAATCCATTATTTATAAATTTATTAGTTTTATCTCAAGATACTTTTCAAACATTATTAATAAATCAATAATCATTTACTTTAAATATGTTTTATTTAATAAATAACTTCTCAAATATTTACAAGACTAATAATTTACTATTAAACCATGTTGTACATGAATAAACAATATTTTTAAACATTTTAAAGTATTTAGAATTGACAAAAATGATCAAAATATCCTTTATATAATACTTTATCAAAATACTTTTATAACTTGATGTCTTAACAGGTTCATCCTCGTTCTTGCAGGCTCTGGCCATGCGTTGATCAGGCACAAGGCTAGAATTCTCCAAGTACTTAGTAGACCTGCTTCAACACCTAGTGAAAAATACTTAAAAATAGGTATGAGAAGTACCGCTCAAAATCCAATGTCAAATGATGATAATACGATAGCAGTGGCCCGCTACTGATCCAGTATTTACGCAATAGACACAAAACTTTCCAGAAGATCCTTCTACCTTTCGGATCCAGAAAAATATTGTAGCCAGTTCGTAAACAAGGGACCATCGACCCCTACTGCAGTGGTACACTGCTGATTCAATGATTTACGCAATGGATGCACTTCCTTCCCGAAAGATCCATAAACAACAGATCCCAGGATCGAAAGCGCCTCCATTGGGTAAACTAAAGAACCATCTACCCTGAAAAAAATTTGAGGAACTTATGAGTTTAAGTCTGGACAACCATATCAGTTCGAATCCATTTCTAAATTCACCCAAGTCCATTAGGGTTTATCAGTCGAATCCATTCCTGGATTCCCCAAGTCCATCTAGGTCGAAGCATATCATACTATACTTCTTCGCGGAATGTACTTCCCCATACCTCTTACTTCAAAATATAACATACCATATATAATACCCTTTTAAAATCATAGCTTCAAATATCGCACTTATATAAATTCCATTATATATAAGATTTCATTTTCAAACAAAGTACTTTCCAAAATCAATAATCTCGAATATATCAAATCATTCTTATATAAATTTTGTTATATATAAGATTTATCTCTTCAGATCGAATACCTTCCAAAATTAATAGTTTCAAGGTCACTTGTACTTATATAGAGTCCATCTTATACAAGAATCAAAACTTTTCCAAAATCAATTTTGCTGTATGAAAAGCTATATGGGATTGAACATCTTTTTTTATAAAAAGGTTTTGAATTTAGAATGGTTTTGTATAAAAATCATTTTGTGAAATAGTTTTGTATATAAAATGGTTGTGTAAAATAGTTTGTAAATAAAATAATCTGTAAAACAGTTTTGTGAATAAAATAGTTTGTAAAATAGTTTGTAAGATAGCTTTTTTTAAATAAGATAGTTTGTAAAATAATTTTGTAAATAAAGTAGAATAAATAGTTTGTATAAGAAAAATAAAAGAAAATAGTTTGTATAAGAAAAATGAAAGAAAATTGTTTGTATAAGAAAAATAAAAGAAAATGATTTTGAAAAATGGTTTTAAATTAATAATAGTTTGCATAAAAGAAAATTCCAATTTAAATTACAAAGATATCCAACCCCCAACAACTTTCAATTTCAGCGTCAAAGCATATCAATAATATTAGAACATAAGATGTACATATGTCATCATTTTGCAAAATCACATTCGATCGCTCGCTCGATCACACATGTTCACTTTCGAACAAGTATTGTCCATTCAACTTCCCTAATGCGGACTTCAATATGGTTTCTTGACTAGAATGGTTTCTTGACTAGAAACCATCATTCTCCTTGCATAGCCATATACCATGATAGAGAATTCTAAAATCAAACCAAAAATCCATATCAAATATTCGCCATCAAGAATCGAATGGAAAATCCTAACACAAAGTGGTGAAATTCACCTAGAACTTATGTACTCAAATCTAGATCAAATTAATTTTGCGAATAAAATAATATACATAAAACTTATGTAATTATTCCAATTTGTTTCATCCCAATTACATTTCAATTAAATTCATTTTTTAATCTCATTGATTAACACAAATATCACTTCATACTTTAATATTTGTTTCACGGAATTTCTCCATTTAATGTAAGATATTAATATATTCATTCTCATAGTATTGCTTATATTCCCCTTCAATTTAAATTACATTCATTTCTCATGTAATGTTTCTCATTTAATACTACATTTATTTGCAAATCATTTCATAAGGAATTTTCTTAAGTTCATAACCAATTTGTAAAAGCTTATATTCTTTTATAAACATTATTCGGGCTTAAAGTTATCACAACTTTAATTATAACTATTTATTGCAACTTCCATTTATTTCATAAACAATTTTACAAGGCATGACTTTATTTATATTCATTTCATTTTTAGTTCACCTTTACCTTTCAATTTATTTATGATACATTTCATAAATGTTAACTAAGTTCATAAATTCCAATTTTTAAATATTATTACATTACATGCCAATAATGTATACAATAATTCTACTCAACTATAACAAATTAACCTTGTTTCACTTGCTTTCAAATTAAGGTTATCAAATTCAACTGTATAATTCAACACAATTATTAAGTTCCAACTCATATATTAATTCAGAAGTTTTGACTATCCAAATGTTCCATTTTATTTCAATAGTTGAAACTATCAATCAACAAACAATAAGTTTCACAAAAAAAATTTCAATTCCCTAAACAAATATCCAAATTATTCATTTTATTCTCTTTAATACACCATTATTAGTCTAGTGTTTAGTCTATTAATTCAATCAACAATAATTTGCCAATGCTTACAAACTGACAAAAACTCAACTAATCAACAATGAATGATAATAACTAAATATTACCATTTCATAAATCAAACACATTACAAATAACTATATCAGTTATAAAAACTATTCCTTTATATATATCATATAATATTAGGAAAAATACTTTCATTTCAAAACGTATATAAAACATTTTTTATAACACTAACAAATACGCGCTCTCGTATATACACTCATTCTAGGGTATTACTACCCTATCTCTAATGAGTTAACCCCAACAGGCTAAGGTATGCCTAAACCAAAGCTCTGATACCAACTGTAATGGGCCACCTTTTTGGACGATTTAAATCGACAATAAACCACACATGTCTAATTCAAACCATTCAAAAGGGAGGATTGTTAATGGGATAAATAAGAAAATAATAAAAAAGAAGGAAAAACAAAACACAGAATCTCGCAGCGGAATGACAAAATATAATAATCAAATAAACAGTTCATGAAGCTGTTTTACAAATGACATTTGATTATACGTTTACAATTCAAATCAGAGTTATACATACATCAGAAAATAAAAAAATAATGCAGCGGAACACAATAAGTAGTGGAATAATAATAATAAATAGCAATAATATACTGAATCTTCGCCTTCGTCCTCTAGAACATAAAATGGTCTGCAATACACTGAAAAAGCTCAGACTAACCCGAGCATAATGAAAAAACAATACACTCGAGTCAGAAATAAAAATTCCTATGTAAGTCAAATCAATCTCAAATAAAAATATGAGTGCAATGGCTTCAGAGATGTTATGGGATTTTTCATCTCCTATCAAGTGTACAACGTGAGTGCAGTAATTTACGAGATTTCAAATAATTCGAAATACCAATTTTAATCACTTTATTTAAAATAAATCCGAAGTTTAAATTAAAAACTTAAAATTTTTAAATAATTCAGTTTCAATAAATAATCCAAATTCAAGAAATTGTATGGATATATATCATTTCAACCCATAATTTAAATGTCTTAATTATCCAATTCTAAAATGATTCAGAGGACCACTTAAATGATGTCAATAATATACAAGGTGATAACGGGGACATATTAAAATAAATAAACAACCATACATCCAACATATCAACCAATAAGCATCCATTTCAAACAACATCCAAATCAACCAATATATTTCAACATATAATAGTTATCAATATCGGGGTTTAACTATCAATTAAATTCCAATATAAAATTAAATGTCAATTCAGATTCAATATCAATTCAAATGTCAACTTAAATCAACAAACAGCAATAAAAAAAATTATATATCACATCATATATTTTATTTAACTTGCAATGAAATTTTTAGTATTACGTGAGTGGGTTGAATCACTCACCTTTTTGCTTTCCCTTTTCTAGCCAGATTAGGATCTGCAACTACTTTCTCATTTTGTTTTGTTTCCTTGCTATCTTAATCTTTTTTTTATAGAAAGTTTTGGAGAGAAGATTATATAGATCTGGATTTGAAGAAAAAGACATGGAAAGAAGAGAAGGTTTGAAAAGGAAAAAAAATCAAAGAAGAAGAAGAATTGAAAAAAAAGGAAGCTTTGAAAAAAGAAGAAGAAGATTTGAAGAATAAGAAGAAGAAAAGAGAAAAAAAAACTTTGTAAAAAAGGAGAGAATGGAGATTTGAAGAAGAAACATGAAGAAAAAAAAGGAAGGAGGAAGGTGAAGAGAGACAAAAAAATGAAGCTACATAAGATGAGATTTTAAAAAAATGAAATGAAGCTATAAGAATAAAGATTGAAACTGGTGAAAAGCTAAAAAAGCTAAATATAAACAAAGTAGGAATTGAAATAAAGTAAAAATATGAACAACCCTAAAAAAAGGTAGGTATTAAAAGTGGTGAAGGAAAGAATTAAAAATATGAAAAGTTGGTAACGTTCATGAAATGAAAAGGCTTTAGACAATGTAAATGGAAATGAGTAATGGAACAAATGATGTTACAATGAAAAAAAGTGTGACAATTATTAATTAGAAAGGAAATGAATGGACCAACTCTACTCTATAAACAAACTTTTGGAATTCAAATTTCAAAACATTTGTTCACTCAATTAATTTTGTTAACCCCAACATACAAAATTTGACATTCATTAAAGATTTAATTACCACAACATAACTAAATTTGAACACACCAATTTACATAACGGGGACCGTCGCTACATAAAATAAAATATGAACCATGATTATAAAAAAATCAAATTTAAAAACAACATTTTTCTCAACACGTAATTATGAACTCAAATATTTAATTTATTTTAAATTTCAAGGTTAGAAATAAAATCACTTCCGTGCAACCTATGCCTGCTGTTTAACTACCGTAAAATGTTGTTTTAAAAATTCAATTTTCTCTTTTTACAACGTTATATTATATTTAGAATGGAAATGTTCACTTTATTTTCCTCAAGCATTCTTTTATTTTCCTTAAAATGCTTATTCGTTACTTGCAATTCATAAATACAAACATTCTTATATTCTAAAAGGATCAACTTATACAATATTAAACTATTCTTATATTTCCAAATAATGTACATTCCAAATGAAAACATTCTTACATTAAATTTATTAATTGCACTTTGTTTCTTTTTCCTTTTTCAATTGAAAGATTTCAATAAAAAAATTTCCAATTAATTTTACTCTTCCACTTCAAAACACACTCTAATTGATGAAATCAATTAAATAAATACGTGAACATTGTAATCCTTATTTATAGTCATGCAAACACATTTATAAAATTACAGTATCCAACAAGCATTAAATTACATACTAAATAAATGTTTTTCTCTATCAATCAATATTCATTTAACTCATCATTAAAACTGAAATTTATTATTCCAATTCCTGTTATTAAATTATATTCTAATACGCGTTGGAACCTTCCACTTCATTGCTTCATTGTAGTTTGTTGTTTTAGAATTTTATTTATGGTCCAAACTTATGATCTAATAACATAGTTAACATTTGTTTTACATTTCATTACGTTAATATACTCCAATTTCCATCCTTCATTTGTATTAATTATTATATTTCCATTTTATTGAATTTTGGTCAATTTCACACATTAATTATATTTAAAGTCTCAATTAATTTATTTACCTTGGTTTCATTCTCTTATTAATTCAATTATTACCTTACATACATAGTCAACATTGTTATATCTTCCATTACATCAATATTTTACCATTTCATCTTACCTTTCATTTACGTAACCTTTTATTTCATTGATTGTAATAAATTTACTTATTAAAATTTCCAATTCCAATAAATTTGAGTAAACTGATTTTCATCCTTTTATTCAAATCAAATGTCATACTATGATAAAAATTTACATTGGTTACATTGTATAGAAACCTTTTTACCATTATCAACTAAACCTGCATTAACTGCACTAATTAAGGGAATTAATTGCCATTTATTTCCAATTAAATTTAATAGACCAAATAAATAGGTAATATATATAATAATTGTCACCATTAGCCTTTAATTACATTTATAAGTTTATTACTTACAAACAAATGTTACCATTTCTTTCATAATACTAATTTTATTCAATTTCCATTAACAATATATTATTTCATTAATGAATTCAATATTTACGTTCATTTTCCTATGTTCACTTTATAACCAAGTATAACCTTACACTATTTCAATTAATTGGAATTCCATTCAAATTGTTAATAATTTGCTTTAATTAACATTGTTGCATTTCATTTTATTATTATTCCAATTATAAATCTTAAATTTTAATTTCTTCCAACGTTTAATTACAAAAATCTTATTAAGTTTACTATTTTTAATTGTCGAAAATTACGGGTCGTTACACACGTCTTTTGGTAAAATCTAATTTTACTTATTATAAGCGATACCTAATAGTGACAATTATTTACACCAATTCTCTCGTCAACACTATATCACTTTGGATTTATGGAATTTGGTAATGGTTAAAATTCCAGTATCATCCACATTCAACTTTATAGTTCAAACACGAAGTCTTTGGTTCAATAATAACAATTTTATTAACCGAAATGCTCTGGCCAGAGACTTTGACTTTGAATTGACTTCTGTTGACCATGATACTAACCCCATATAACTAAGGAGACGAATCCTCTCTTGAATAGTGCTTCACTTCCAATACTTCCACTCGACCCAACTATAGTCACTCGATGGAACGCCATGCCATGATTTGACTATAATCAAAGTAGAGCTTTCATATTGAAGATCCATAATATTCTGAAGTTGAGAGAACTGTGTAAATCAGTCAAATCGATATTTTCTATTTGACCTTAGCAATATTAACCAACAGAAAACTATCGAGTGAGTCGTTTCATAGTTATCCAGTAACTATCAGTACGTAACCCCTAGGTACCTCCAGCGGTCATGAGTAATACACTGCCCAATATTTGGAGAGCGTTACATACTCTAGTCTCAATGGATACATCGATATCCAGTCTCGATGCATCTTGATTAGGAACATTTAAAATGGTATGTTTGTTTTATTGTGATAAATTACTCACGGTTACAACACTTTGTAACTACTATCACAAAACATACCATTTATGGATTTTCTATTACTTTTAATTAAATTCATTAATTAATAAAACCACATTATATCAAGTATAAAATAGAAAGAAAACACTTTTATTTCGAACAAGATTGGTCAACGAGTTAGATATATGTAACAAATTACATAATTGCCCCTAAGGCATACCCCTAACTCTATCAGTGTTCTAGGTCATAAGAAAAATCGTTGCACTTCCACATCTTAATGTTTACTTTTGATTTTGGTTGTCTTTGTAGAACAATTGTAATCGAATACATTCGACGATAAAATGTTTATGTGATCAACATGCTAAATGTTTAGTGTATTATTTGTTGAATAACCTGTGTGATCAAATGTTGTGCATTTGGTGGTTAGATGCAAAGAAGTGATGTGAATGCAATACAAACCAAACTCCATTCAAACCAACAATACCGTACAATAGACAGTAAATTCGAAAACTTAATACATAAATTCAAATCGTACGTAAATTCAAATAATTAATAGTATAAGATTTTTCATAATAATTCGTTTGAAATCTAAATAATACATATACATAGTACCAACTACATAGATATAGTTCACTTTTCCTTAAATGATCTACATGGCCATAATGCTGAATACTCATAGCAATAACATAACAATTTGTTCCGTAGTTCAAGATTCAACTTCTCTAAACGACTATTTTCTGCTTGCATCTCCATGGCGTATATAACCCCCCTAAAACACATTTCAGGATCTAGCCACTTAAAAAATTTACAGCATCGAATAGCATAAGGCCATATCTTGTGATTGTTAAACCCACTACAGTGGTAAAAACGACGTCGTGCATTCCTCTGATTCCTACAAAAAACTACATCACATTTATCTGCACGATAACAAACTACACATGAAGGTTGCCCGCTTGAACTAGCATGATTAGGATTTTGACAAGCAAGTACGTCTAAGAGTCTAGCATGTAGTGATTGTTTCCCCTGTCTTTCATTCACTACATCTACTCTTGATGTTCCACGATCTAAATCCTACGGCATTTCATCAACTTGTCTCGGGAACAAAATCCACTTCAAGGTTACTTCCACTCTCCTTCCCAATACCACTTTGTTGTTCAAACTCGTCGTAAATCTTCGTCGTTGTTTCATCATCAATCTCCCAATTTTCCATTTTCAACTATAGAAAATGGTACATATCTATCAATTGTGAAGAATGAATAAACTAACCCAAAATCCAAAGAATGAGTAAAGTAACCCAAAGAAAATCAAACAAAACTAATACCCAATTACAAAATAGATTCGAAGATGTGATAAGTACCTTGTATAATTCTTGACGATCTATAACAAGTACGCAAGTTAATTTAAGTTGAATGATAGCTTGAGAGAAATTAGAAAATTAGGTTTTTTGTTGGAGGAGTGTTGGTAAAGAGAAAGTGAGGTAGGTAGGATAAGGCAGCTCTTATTACAGAGCAAGAAATAAGAGGCACATTTGAAATGCCGCCTTTATGCGGCATTTCAAATGACACCTTCGTATTTTTGTAAAAAATTATATGAAGGCGTCATCTGAAATGCAACACAAATGGGCCATTTCGAATGACGCCTTTATATACACACACACACACACATATACATATATTTTAAAAATATATGAAGGCGTCATCTGAAATGCCATGCTGCAAAGGCGGCATTTCAAATGAGCCTTCATATGTTTTTTAAAAATAATATGAAGGCGGCATTTGACATGCCGCACAAAGGCGGCATTTCAAATGTCGCTTTGTTAAGTCCTAACTGCATTGCAGTACCAACCCCATTCAACAATCAAACAACATTCAAATCAAAACTAAATTCAATCAAAACTAAATTACTATCCAAACAACATTAGATTAGAATCCAACCTACATTACATTCAACGCTAGATTTAATCAAACAAACTATGATGATCCTGAACTCGGCCTTCGAAAATCAGCACCCGTACTTCACTTGTACTCAAATGCTGTAGATTCAAGCCGAATCTGGCTCACCGGAGCTTATAACACAGTAAGTATAACAACATAGCGGAATAAAGAAATGGATAATATCATATACAACTCCAATGAATACAATATCCAGAATGATATACAACAATGATATCAAATATGATACAAGAATATTAGAGATAAATAAAGATGCTACAGCGGAAAACAGAAGTGATACTCCAAGTGATCCGACAAAGAGAATGAGACCAATAACTCCAACATCAAGCTCAAACCATCTTCACGTTTCACAAAGATAAGCAAGGTCGGTCGTCCGTGAACTCCAAACACTGAACTAGCTCCCGATAATCTACTAAACCTGACTATCTGAAAAACCCAACTCTAGACTGCCCGTGTGGAAAATTGTGGGCTGTGATGACCGCCCATGACCCCTGCACTAGATATAGAAATAGTGCACTGTAAAGTGTGCCAGGCAGCCATGGACGGTTGCCAAGGTTAAATTAAAACAACAAAATCTATCGTATAACTCACAGCGCATGGATAAAATACAATAGAAAGTATATATATAGTGAAGCTTTACAGAACAGAATCTCAATTAAACTTCATAATAGTTTGGTACAAACATCTGAAGAGTCAATACATCAAGCCTCACTACATATCACTCAGAGAATATACAAGCAGCGGAACCTCCAGTACATATAGTAAGAAAATAATATGCAAGCCTCCAGCTCGTCTTCGTCATCAGCATCGTCGGAAACTAAGAACAGCACCTGTCACCTGCTACCTAGTCTGCCCATCCCAAAGCGGATGAACAGCCCAAGGCAATAAGAGTTAAACATAAAGCCTTGAGTCAGACAACAGTCTTAGTGAGCGGTAAATTAACTAACAACATACCAAAAGAGCATAAAGGTAAAAGGAATAGGAATCCAACCCTCCCACACCACCTCTTTCTACAGTGATAGCCCCCAGACACACTAAGCAGAAATAAACATAGCAAAGCAGACATTTAAAGTAAAGCAATTATCACTCGAGTCAAGGTCGGTGTTTTCCAAGTACAAACCCCCAAGGCCTAAACCAAGATCAGATAAGCACCCAGAAAACATCGCTCTTGAGACCGAATGACGATATAACCAAACATCCATGACTCTAGCTATCACTGTTATCATTGCTTCGATACCACCGTTAATTGAATGACCGGCACATTCTTTCAGCCGTCCGTCAAGGGTTAATGGCAACCCCGGTTCTAGACATAACTCTGCACGTCGTCGCAGCCCGTGCCTAGGACTATCGAATCTGCCCAAAGTACTCGACTACAATCATAGTCTTTAGGGACTATCTAATCTGCCCAACGTACTCTTGCTTTGAGTCTGCTAGAACCTTCAATAACGATGAAACCTCAGCCTTCTAGTCATCCTCCTCGACGACTATTTCCATACTAGCCCAAGCGCCTCTCGAGCCAACCATTATCCTCAGCTCGAACCATTTCACCGAGTTATCAACATGCTTGGAATGATCCCATCTGAATTAAACCAAGGCTATCTCATACCATGCCTCGTTTCATTTCATCATAGCAAAGCCTCATCTCAACATCAACATCATCAAATTTATCCATATGAGCTTTATCATCCGCCACATATGCCACGAGCAGCTTTTCTAATTCAAGAGCCTTTCCCTTAGCTTTTGAATCATCTTCGACTAACTTGTCCAAATCAAATCATCAATCAACTAATTTACAACAATCAATCAAGTCAAACATTAATCCAAGTAATCAAGCATTCAAACATGATCAAATAAACAATTATAACAATAATGGAAATCTTGTAATTAAAGAGACTAAATCTAACAAGCATGAATCATGAGTCATATCTTTACAACTTGATGAATGATCTTGCATAGGTTAATCATGTAGTAGAATGGATATCAAATCATCATGAACAATAGATCTATACTTAAGTTTAAGAAAATGCATGGAAATCACTATTTTAACACCAAATCAAGCCAACATTCCGATATACTCCTTTGGATCCATGTGAGAGGTAATCACCACTCACCAAATCACCCAAACACCTCAAAAGCAACACACTTCAGAACTGGACAGCAAAGAATCTAACTCGATCTATCAAAACTCTGCTTCAAACGATGAAATCTCTCTTCGATGGATGAAGATCTTCAATCTAAGCTCTTGGATCTTCGGTTCGATCTTCGATTTGGATGGAAGGAAGCACAAGATTAAAGTGGAGAAAAGAAGTGAAGAAGTGTAGAACTCGAGCTCTCAAAATAGCAGCACTTCGTCGCTTCAAAATCCGGATCCCAAAAATGAAGAAGAACCCGCCTATTTATAGGCTGGTTTCCCTTAGGTCGTTCGCTCTTAGGTCGTCCACGACCTAACAGACCCTCCGACCTAACACTCAGCGACCTAACACAATGCGCGACCTAACAGCTTCCGACTCAACGACTTAGCACATGCGCGCGACTTAACACTACACGACCTAACACATGCGCGCGACCTAACAGATATACGACCTAACATATGCGCGCGACCTAACATATGCGCGCGACCTAACACATATGCGACCTAACAACTTTAACTCGTCCACGACCTAACTTCCTTAGGTCGCTAACCCTTAAGCCGCTAACTACTAGGTCGCTCTCCCATGCCGCTAACCCCTATAGGTCGCTCCAAACCCTTAAGTCGTAAACTCCTTAGGTCGTCTACTACTTAGGTCGTCTACTTCCTTAGGTCGCTCGACCGACCTAAACTATCACACGACCTAACTGCTTAGGTTGTTCCAATCCTTAAGTCGCTCCACTTCACTAAGTCGCTCAACTGATCTAGACTTCCATACGACCTAGGCTACTTCACGACCTAAGCTCTGAACGACTTAACTACTACACTAACGACCTAATGACAACAGTTTTACAATGTTTTGATCCGTAAAAATACGGGTCGTTACATTCTCTCCCCCTTAGGAATTTCGCCCTCGAAATTCCAAACAAACAAGAGCAATCAAAACTATTCTGCACGCCTACCATCCATAGCAATCAACAAACCATGCATCCAATTACTAGCCTAACATGCAGAATTCTAAAACTAGAACAAGTTACAATGTCGTGAGATGACACGACACCTTATGGTCATACCTTGAAGAGTTTAGGATGAGCTGCCTTTATCCTCTCTTCCACTTCCCATGTACAGTCGTTATCATCATCACTCCATTGTATCTTGAGCAACCTAACCACCTTCCTCCTAAGCTGTTTCGTGTCAGTTTCCACAACACGAAGCGGCTTACGAGGTCTCTTATCGACTGGATCAACTTCGAAATCTTCACAGCTATCAGCAGAAACCACTGTATTTGAGTCGTGCACATACTTCCGTAGATACGATATATGAGAAACATTGTGCACACCCGACATCTTTTCTGGTAACTCCAATCTATATGCGAGCTTTCCAATTCGCTCGATAATCAGGAATGGTCCAACAAATCTCGGAGTCAATTTTCCTTTCTTCCCGAATCGAATAACATTCTTTAGTGGAGAAATATTCACAAAAACCATACTACCTACGTCGAATTCCAAATCCTTACGACGCTTATCGGCATAACTTTTCTGACGGTCTTGGGATGTCTTCATTCATTGCCGAATGATCTCTATGTAATCTGAAGTCTGTCGAATCATTTCTGGCCCAAGTATTAGCTTTTCTCCAGTTTCTAACCAACATGTCGGAGAGTTACACGGTCTTCCATACGATGCCTCATACGGTGCCATACCAATGCTTGACTGGTAACTGTTATTATACGAAAATTCCACCAAATGAAGGTGATCTTCCCATGATCCTCCGAAATCCAAAACACAAGCTCTAAGGAGATCTTCCAAAACTCGATTGACTCTCTCGGTCTGACCATCTGTTTGGGGATGATAAGCTGTACTCAAACACAACTCAGTTCCCAAAACTTCTTGGAAGCTCTTCCAAAATCCACTAGTGAACAATGGGTCTCGATCGCTCACTATACTCTTCGGAATACCATGGAATCGAACTATCCACTTAACATACAGCTCAGCCAACTTTGATGCAGTCCTAGTTGATCGAATAGGAATGAATCTTGCACTCTTAGTCAGACGATCTACGATGACCCAAACCCCTTCATTTCCCATTCTTGTTCTAGGTAACCCATCGATAAAATCCATCGATACTTGCTCCCACTTCCATGTAGGAACTTCTAATGGCTGAAGCAATCCACTTGGCTTCTTTTGCTCAGCTTTTACCAATTGGCAGTTCATGCACTTGGAAATAAAATTTCCAACATCCTTCTTCATACCTTCCCAGCAATAGGTTCTCTTCATATCCCGATACATCTTATTTCCACCTGGATGAATTATCAGCTTCGAGTGATGACTTTCCTTCAGAACTTCATTTCTCAATTCATCTATATCGGGAACAACTAGTCGTCCTTGCTTTCGAAGCCAACCCTCTCGATCGACCTCGAATCCTTTATCCTTTTTTGGGTCCAACCCAGATTCCAAATCATGGATAATCTTGACAAGCTTACCGTCTCGCTTTTGGCTCTCGCTAATTCTTTCCACAAGAGTCGGTCTTATCGATAAGTTTGCCAACATCTCAGGTTCCAATTCACATCTAGGCCTAAAGTCAAATCCAGCCAAATACTCGAGATTCTTCCATTCTGAAAACATGGCTCCCAATCCTGCATGTCTTCGACTTAACGCATCTGCCACTGCGTTACCCTTTCCCGGAGTATAGGCTATACCAAAATCATATGATGCCAAAAACTCTAGCCATCGTTGCTGCCGAAGATTCAAATCCTTTGGGAGAAAAGATACTTCACGACTTATGATCTGTAAACAACTCGAATCGAACTCCTAATAGATAATGTCTCCACATCTTCAGAGCAAAAACAATTGCCGCTAACTCCAAATCATGAGTCGGATAATTCCTTTCATGCGGCTTCAGTTGTCGACTTGCATACGCAACAACTTTATCCTTCTGCATCAGCACTGCTCCAAGTCCAGTACCACATGCATCGGTGTAAACCACCATCTCATCATTTCCACTTGGAATAGTCAAAACAGGAGCACTTGTCAGTCGCTCTTTCAGGATTCCGAAAGCTTGCTCACACTTAGCATCCCATCTGAATACTTGGCTCTTTTTCGTCAATCCTGTTAACGGTGCAGCCACCTTGGAAAAGTCTTTGATAAATCGATGATAGTATCCTGCTAATCCAAGAAAACTTCTCACATCAGATGCATTCTTAGGTCTAACCCAATCCTGGATTGCTGCTATCTTGGCTGGATCAACCGTTATTCCGCTTCCAGAGATAATATGGCCTAAGAACCTCACTTCACTCTTCCAGAAGTGACACTTCGAAAACTTAGCCTTCGGCTGATGTTTCCATAAGATTTCCAAAACAATACGCAAGTGCGTCTTGTGCTCTTCTTCAGTTCTGGAATAAATCAAAATATCATCCACGAACACTAGTACGAACTTGTTCAGCTGATCTCTGAACAATCTATTCATAAGATCCACAAAATATGCTGGTGCATTGGTCAATCCAAACGGCATTACCAGCCACTCAAAGAAACCGGATGGTGTCCTGAAAGCAGTCTTCGGCACACTATCCTTAGCCACTCTTAACTGGTGAAATCCCGTTGCCAAATCCATCTGAGAAAACACCTTAGCTTCGTGAAGCTGATCAAACAAGTCATCTATTCTTGGCAATGGATACTTGTTCTTCTTAGTCACTTTATTCAGCTCACGGTAATCCACACACAACCTCAGCGATCCATCCGCTTTGGTTACAAACACAACTGGTGCACCCCATTCGGACACACTACGCCGAATGAATCCTTTCTGTAAAAGATCATCAACTTGCACCCTCAACTCTTGCTGTTCCCCAGGCGCCATCCGCCTAAGAGGCATCACAACAGGTCTGGCTCCTTCAACTAAATCGATACGAAACTCGATCTCTCTATGCGGCGGTAACCCTTTGACCTCATCAAAGACATCCTCAAATCCATTAGAGATTGGCACAGATGACAGTCCATCCTGTGGAACAACCAGCGAATACATGAAGCTCATGAAGACGCCTTCCTCATGCTTACATCGTATCACAACCTTTCGCCCCTCAACATTCTCGACTGTCACCTCCAACCTTTCACAATCAACCTTTGCCGCATACTTCCTAAGCCAGTCCATACCCAAAATAATTCCGAATCCCGCAAAGTTCAGAACAAAACAATCACAAACAAAAGAGCAATCATGACTCGATACAATCAGACCACGACAAAGCATACACAGACAAGACGAACCCCCAACTGGATTAGTCACAACCAATGGCCTATCAACGATATCCGGTTCTAAACCCATCCGGCTTACAAGTTCATTACAAACAAAAGAATGCGATGCCCCAGTATCAAATAACACTCTAACTGGAACACCACAAATGGAGAGAGTACCCTGAACCACCACACTCTTTCCTTTCTCTTCAGCGGTAGGAGCCTTCGAAGATGATGGAATAGCCCCCAAAGCATAAGCTTGCACAATCTGCTTGTCCTTCCGCGGTTCCGGACAATTCTTCCTGATATGCCCCGGCTTGTCACAGTTGTGGCACTTAACCGGCACCTTCGGATTCTTGCAATCTCTAGAGAAATGGCCCTTCTGTTGACAATTGTAGCAAGTCACTTCGCCCTTCGGCTTCTTCCGGCCATCATTACCCTTTTGCTGCTATTGCTTCCTCTTCTTGTTTCCACCTTGCTGTGGTCATAGCAACAACAGATCCTTCCTTAGGAAACAGATTCTCGTGCCTGAGAGCTTTCTCCACAAGCTTCTCAAATGGATCGTCCAAATGATCCACCAACTGCCTCCCAAGATAACTGTCCAAGCCTGTCACAAACTTCTTGTTCTTCTGATAAGGAGATTCAATATACGACCGGGCATACTTGGACAAAGCTTCAAACTCAGAAACATACTCAAGAACTGGTCTTCCACCTTGCTTGAGCTCCACAAACTTCTTGAACAAAACAGACTTCTGAGCCGTAGAAATGAACTTAGCTTCAAATCTGGCTTGGAATTGCTCCCAAGTAATCTCTTCCTCCGGAGTATCAATGGTGATAGAGTTCCACCAGTCAGAAGCTCTCCCTTGAAGCTATCTTGATGCGAGCTTCCTTTTAGTTGCATCCTCGATTCCCAAGTCACCAAAGATCCTTCTACAAGCATCTATCCATCTCTGGACTTCAATGGTTGACTCCGTTCCCAAGAAAAACTTTCCTCCAAGAGCAGTGTAGTCTTTACACAGCTTAGCAAAATCCACCGGTCTTGGAGTTTGAACTTGAACTCCAACATCTTCAGATGGCCCCGGAGCTGGCATCCTTCTCATGATCGAAGTCATCATAGCCTTGAACATAGCAACATAATCAGCAGCCCCCTCAGTAGCACGGCCTTCCCTAGCAGCTAGTCTCCCTCTTCGACTCATCCTTAATATCTATAGAAAGGAATGATTAATACACCTTGAGAACAACTACATAAAGAACTCAAATCCTTCTAAGCTACTATATTATATATATAGTAATCATCCATCAAAATACAATTACGTCTCTCATACGTAGTTACGTCAGCGAGCGTTGGGTAAAATCGATTAACCAAAGTTCTGATACCAAATGTGACGACCGCCCATGACCCCTGCACTAGATATAGAAATAGTGCGCTGTAAAGTGTGCCAGGCAGCCATGGACGGTTGCCAAGGTTAAATTAAAACAACAAAATCTATCGTATAACTCACAGCGCATGGATAAAATACAATAGAAAGTATATATATAGTGAAGCTTTACAGAACAGAATCTCAATTAAACTTCATAATAGTTTGGTACAAACATCTGAAGAGTCAATACATCAAGCCTCACTACATATCACTCAGAGAATATACAAGCAGCGGAACCTCCAGTACATATAGTAAGAAAATAATATGCAAGCCTCCAGCTCGTCTTCGTCATCAGCATCGTCGGAAACTAAGAACAGCACCTGTCACCTGCTACCTAGTCTGCCCATCCCAAAGCGGATGAACAGCCCAAGGAAATAAGAGGTAAACATAAAGCCTTGAGTCAGACAACAGTCTTAGTGAGCGGTAAATTAACTAACAATATACCAAAAGAGCATAAAGGTAAAAGGAATAGGAATCCAACCCTCCCACTCCACCTCTTTCTACAATGATAGCCCCCAGACACACTAAGCAGAAATAAACATAGCAAAGCAGACATTTAAAGTAAAGCAATTATCACTCGAGTCAAGGTCGGTGTTTTCCAAGTACAAACCCCCAAGGCCTAAACCAAGATCAGATAAGCACCCAGAAAACATCGCTCTTGAGACCGAATGACGATATAACCAAACATCGATGACTCTGGCTATCACTGTTATCATTGCTTCGATACCACCGTTAATTGAATGACCGGCACATTCTTTCAGCCGTCCATCAAGGGTTAATAGCAACCCCGGTTCTAGACATAACTCTGCACGTCGTCGCAGCCCGTGCCTAGGACTATCGAATCTTCCCAGAGTACTCGACTACAATCATAGTCTTTAGGGACTATCGAATCTGCCCAACGTACTCTTGCTTTGAGTCTGCTAGAACCTTCAATAACGATGAAACCTCAGCCTTCTAGTCATCCTCCTCGACGACTATTTCCATACTAGCCCAAGCGCCTCTCGAGGCAACCATTATCCTCAACTCGAACCATTTCACCGAGTTATCAACATGCTTGGAATGATCCCATCTGGATTAAACCAAGGCTATCTCATACCATGCCTCGCTTCATTTCATCATAGCAAAGCCTCATCTCAACATCAACATCATCAAATCTATCCATATGAGCTTTATCATCCGCCACATATGCCACGAGCAGCTTTTCCAATTCAAGAGCCTTTCCCTTAGCTTTTGAATCATCTTCGACTAACTTGTCCAAATCAAATCATCAATCAACTAATTTACAACAATCAATCAAGTCAAACATTAATCCAAGTAATCAAGCATTCAAACATGATCAAATAAACAATTATAACAATAATGGAAATCTTATAATTAAAGATACTAAATCTAACAAGCATGAATCATGAGCCATATCTTTACAACTTGATGAATGAACTTGCATAGGTTAATCATGTAGTAGAATGGATGTCAAATCATCATGAACAATAGATCTATACTTAAGTTTAAGAAAATGCATGGAAATCACTATTTTAACACCAAATCAAGCCAACAATCTGATATACTCCTTTGGATCCGTGTGAGAGGTAATCACCACTCACCAAATCACCCAAACACCTCAAAAGCAACACACTTCAGAACTGGACAGCGAAGAATCTAACTCGATCTATCAAAACTCCACTTCAAACGATGAAATCTCTCTTCGATGGATGAAGATCTTCAATCTAAGCTCTTGGATCTTCGGTTCGATCTTCGATTTGGATGGAAGGAAGCACAAGATTAAAGTGAAGAAAAGAAGTAAAGAAGTGTAGAACTCGAGCTCTCAAAATAGCAGCACTTCGTCGCTTCAAAATCCGGATCCCAAAAATGAAGAAGAACCCGCCTATTTATAGGCTGATTTCCCTTAGGTCGTTCGCTCTTAGGTCATCCAAGACCTAACAGACCCTCCGACCTAACACTCAGCGACCTAACACAATGCGCGACCTAACAGCTTCCGACTCAACGACTTAGCACATGCGCGCGACTTAACACTACACGACCTAACACATGCGCGCGACCTAACAGATATACGACCTAACATATGCGCGCGACCTAACACATATGCGACCTAACAACTTTAACTCGTCCACGACCTAACTTCCTTAGGTCGCTAACCCTTAAGCCGCTAACTACTAGGTCACTCTCCCATGCCGCTAACCCCTATAGGTCGCTCCAAACCCTTAAGTCGTAAACTCCTTAGGTCGTCTACTACTTAGGTCGTCTACTTCCTTAGGTCGCTCGACCGACCTAAACTATCACACGACCTAACTGCTTAGGTCGTTCCAATCCTTAAGTCGCTCCACTTCACTAAGTCGCTCAACTGACCTAGACTTCCATACGACCTAGGCTACTTCACGACCTAAGCTCTGAACGACTTAACTACTACACTAACGACCTAATGATAACAGTTTTACAATGTTTTGATCCGTAAAAATACGGGTCGTTACATGGGCACCCAGAGTTTAGGAAGGGAACAATAAACTCCAGGTCAGTCATGGGACTGGTATGAGTAACAAAAATAGTTTATCTTTAAAACAAACAACAAAAGAATTTTAAACATTGAAATCCGCAATGCTTTTTGGAAAATTAAACTACCATAAGACCTCCCGCCACACACACAATGCAATCGCAAATTGGAGGAGATTTCTTCTTATGATAGTCAAATATGTTTACTACGCAAAAAAAAACCTTTTGATATTATTACTAGTGCATAGTGTAGGAAACATTTCGAAAGTATAATATTAATCTTAGCCAGCCTACAACCATTATTGTATGCCTACTATAGCTACTATGTTCAATAGCAGGTTACCGCCACATTCCATAACAGGTTATACAACTAAAACCGTACAAGGTTCGTATTGTTTCTTTGGATTTTCCAACAAATGGTCAGGATAAGGAACTTCCTATGCCACATGGAAACGCCTCTAGAGGGACGCCCCGAGAGACAACTGCTCTCTGCCAACACAAGGCCGGTTACCCCCTTCCCGGGTAGTAAACCTGAGATATGCCACCCCCGGTCGTTTGCAACCTTTATCCGAGGCGCCTCGATCATAAAGCAACAATCACACAGTAAATGAGATTGGAGCAACCACACAGGTAAAATATCTGGGCTCCATACCATGATCCCACCTTTTTCCAGAAGGAATGGTCATACCCTAGGCGAGCTACCCCTGAAACCTTGCCGCATCTTTCCTATTTCGACCATTTCCAGTTTGTGAGGCTCGATGAGGTCTCGTCCACAAAGCTACGCTTTACACGAAAGCCATGCTTTGATCAACAAATGATCAACAAATGATCAGCAACACTTAGCATGCCACACTACCAAATTGGGAGTATATCACTGATAAACTTCAACTACATAACCTCTAAGCTCGTACGTCTCAGAGAAGGGTGTTAAGCTAAGATAATAAATCTCCGCCACCAAATAGAAATGTATTTGAAAGAAATCAGCTTTATATCTCAAAGTGTAATGTCAGACATACAACCATACAAGTCTGTTCCGGGTTTGAACAGAACCGAAGGCACTTCGAAAGAAGCCCTTGAAAATCCGGATAATTTCTAATCACGTCCGGACTTCCCATCACAAAGGGCGCTAAAATCTCTATACCGAGGATCAGCCGATGCAGAGACATTCGATGGTAATCCTTTCGTTTTCGAAAGTATCCGGTCTTCACCACCAGTCTTCAAATGCTATCCATATACGTCGTATCATTATTCGGAATGGGTTATATGACACAAAGGTCCTTTCCCGGCTAAACCGAATAACGAGCGCATATTTAAAAACATATGGATAATGAGATTTCAATTAAGTCATAACTAAACAAATTTCCATTTCAATCTTTTAAACAAAAAGATTCATTTCACTAAGTTCACCAGTTTCACAAAGATTAATTCATAGTTCTCAAAACTATTTCAATTTTCAAATCTTTTATACAAAAGTTATACTTTTCCAATTTCAAAACAAAATTTAACGATCTTCCACAAAGGTTCAATTTATAGCTTTTCAAACCAATTCAATTTCAAATTGAATTAACCCATTCAATCTTCAAACCAAAGATTTAATTGATAGCTTTCAAAACAATTCACAATTCAAATCTTTTATAATATAAAAGATACACCATTTTAAATCTTTTTTTTCCCCGTTTTCAAAACACAATTTAGTCATCGTCACAAAGGTTAATTCATAGTTTTCTCAAACTATTTACAATTTCATTTCAACTTGAAATGTTTCGATACAAATTGGAAACCCTTTCCTTTATGAAAGCTGTTATTACTTGAAACAACTAGTTTTCGTTTTGGAATAATTGATTATAATTACATAGGTTAAAGCCATCAAAGTATAAAACTTGGATTTAAATTTAGATTTCCAAAACCACACTTTTAAATGGTTAAAAACCCAGATAAACACCTTTTATAACTTGTACAATCTTTTAGACCCAAAATCCCAAGTTATTGAATTCAATTTCCAATATTGAATTCAAATTTAAATCAAATTATTTGAATTTCAAATTCTATTAAGTTATTTAAAATAACTTTTATTTTTTAAACTTATTTCAAAAGTACTCAATTCCAATTTCCAAAACTATTTTGAACTCAAGAATTCAATTTCTAAAATTATTAAAAATCTGCGACTTAACCGATTTCCTCTTGAAATCCATATTTGTGTGTATATGGTGTAGTCCAGGGGTTTAACACAATAGTGCAACAACATTTAATCATCACAGATGAAAATACAGAAATAAAGTGGATAAGCGGTATAAGCTCTAACGCTTATTTTTTTATTCAAAGATCACAGATATATATATATAATACAGATAATAAATTGCATTCATCCTAGATAAATAAACTACTTTACAGATCACACACAAATCAGAATATATCACAAAGCATCACAGATCATAGATATCAAACAATTCAACCATTCAATCAAATCCAAACATTCACAAGTAAAATTTATTAATCAATTGATTAATTTAAATCAGATGTATTACTTATGAACGAATCATCAATCTGGGTTAACCATCATAGTTAATTACAAATTATTTGAAAGAAATTTCCCTTTCAAATTCATTGGTTAACCTTTAATTATTAAAAAATCAATCTTAATTAATGAATCAATTAATCTTTAATTATTAAATAAATCTTAATTAATCACCATTATTAATTAATCCTTTAATTATTAACAAATAATTATACTCAAACTTCAAATTATCATTCAATTTATTACATCCGGTAATTATCTATTAATTACTTACTCCTCTAAGTAATTATATTTCCCAATTTGTCAACTGATTATTCTAGATTAAACTCAAGAAATTTAACTTGGACTGATCAAATAAACTCAATTAATTACACTGATTAATTAATTCCTTAATTACTCTTATTAAGTAATTTTACTTAAACAATTTACTTTTAAATTCCCTCTTAAATTCCATTTTTAATTTAAGATTCAAAATTGAATACAAATTAAATTTGAATCCATACTTTAAAACTTGATTTAAACTTTGGTTAAATCATGTTTCCAGATTTTAAATTTAGTTTACATTTTAAAAACTTGACACGGTTTAAAACCTGAAACCAAACAAATTTTGACTCGAGCCCATCCCTAAAAACACTTCGAGTCCAACATCCCAAAACTTCGAGTCGCTCACGACAGTGACTCGAGAAAACCTCGTGAACAAACCTTGCTTCATCTAACTTCCCAAACTTTTCCAGGTTTCCACAATTCATGCACGTTCACGTGCACGGCATCGCCGATCAACTTCAGACGTCGCCTCGACGTCGAGCAAGTCGGCGATCACCCATACTCCTCTCCCCGACCACCAGAACCCAGCCTCCATCTCAAATTCAAAATCGAGCGCGAACTCGAAAACCTGGAACAACCATCAGGTTCCACCATCAACCCTGTCAACGCCTCGTTCTCGCCACCTCGACCACCAGAGTTGCTGAAACTCCGACCAAGCCTTCGCCTACTTCCATGCTTCCATTCCCTCGAGTTTGGTTGAACTCGATCAACTATAGAATCCGTGGTGATCGAATCATTAAAACTAGTTAAAACTAGGGTTACAAACAAGAATCCATCACTGCTACCTCCATCATGAATTAAACATCTTCCTGACAATTTTCCTCAAACCCCCAATCATTCCCTCATCACCTCAGAAAGATTCAATCTCCCAGATCCTCGTGATCATCAGGAAAACCCAAATTACCACATTCAGTTCAAACAAGAACTGCACCTTCCAACTAGCTCTAAAAATTATGGTTCTTGTTTCAAAAATCATGTTTTAGTTTAAGGATTTGATTTAAAATCCTGAATTAATGAACTACTCAGTTTGGGTTTTGACTTATATTAAATATGCTCAGTCAATTTGATTTCTAGATGATTTCCAAAGACGTTTCTCTATTATTTAACTTAAGTATGATTTTAATCTAAAGTTTGTGATAGAACAACAAGTTTCATTTACATCTTTAGTTTAAACCTAGTCAAAATCAAAAGGGTTTTCAATTTAACTAATACTTGAAACTGAAGCTATAAACAGAGAGTACTCTGATGAATACAACATGCATACCATACATCCAAAAATACAACCATATATATACACAAACATACATATTTCAAACAACTAGCATTCAACCAAATTATATACTTAAAACTTGTTAAAAGTGATGTTACTCACATTTTACTTCAGAAGAAAGAACAGAGCTTCTTTTATGTTGACACAGGCTGAAGAAATGCAAACTGGAATTCATCTTGATCTCTGGCTTGTGCTAATTTGTTTGATGTTTTTAAATTGAAGTTTGTTTATGTTTTTAAGATGATATTCTTTTTCTAGTTTTGAATGAACGAATTGAGATAAGTTTGATGTATATATGGAAATGAGAAGTTGATGTATATATGAGATGAAGTTTACAAAGTAATATTTTTTTATACAGGGTGATATATTTGGTTTGTACAATTTATTAGTGATATTTTTTTCCTTTGTGGCTGAGATGATATTGTGGTGGCTGCATTTATTATCAGTTGTACAAATATATATTTTATTTTGTTTCTTCTTTAGCAAGCTTCATTCCCCTCTTTTTTTTTACATATACTTGCTTACTTGTTTGCATATTTTATTTTTTCCTTTTCTTTATGTTGTTTGTTTTCACACTTATGCTTGAATATATATATTTTCTTTGTTTTACATACTTATATTTATATTTGCTTGCTTCTTTTACAAGTGTTGACTGGTTTGTATTTCCTTCTTATGTTTTCTTTTGCAAGCTAGTACAAATATATATATTTTTTCCTTTGTCAAGTGTTTATACTTATCCTCATTTTTCTTTCTTTTTTAACTTTGTCTTTTATAATATTACTTTATAATATAAATTTCTATTTTAAATTTGTTGTTAAATTTTATCAAATGTTTTACTTTAATACTTTATGGTTTATATAATTTATCTTATATATATTTTCTTTAACCTTATCTTTTTTTTCATTTATTTCTATTTCTAACTTAACCACAAATTCTAAAATTTAAATTATTTCTTTTTTTTATTCTTGTGTCCAAAGTCTATATTGTTATATTTATTTTTAAGATTTAAATTCAAATTCAATATATTTTTTATAATTTCAAATCTACTCATATAGGCACAACTATATAGATTCACATATATATACAATTTCTAAATTTAAAATGATTTAATATATTTTTATTTGGATTCGGGGAAACTCGAATCAATTTATCAATGAATTTCACAAATTTTTATTCAAAAATTAAATTAATTATCAATTTAAATTTATATAAAATCCGAGGTCGTTACAGGTTCCCCCCCTTAAGAAATTTCGTCCCCGAAACTTGCCAGGGAGACACAAAGATAGATGAAGAATATTTCATCAAATCAACTGAATAACTATTCTGCATTTGGCTTACCAAACCAGAATATCAATAATAGATACAAGAACGAATCTTTTTAATTTTTCCACAAGATAATCTGGTTATCCAGATCTACGAAATATGCAGGGACATTGGTTAGTTCAAAGGGATAACTAACCATTCGTAGAATATATTGGGACCCAAAAAATAGACAGATATATGGATACAATTTCAAAACTTTCAGTTTAGAACTAAAGTATACCTATCAACCATAGCAACCAAAGCAACCAATTCATCCAAACAAACAATTCGACCTATTTGGAGTTTATGTCCCATACAAATATATCAAATCTTCTTCCTGGATCTACCAGGAACCATCGAAGAATTGAAAAGAGATTCTGAACAAAAGAGATTGATAGAGAAAAGATTGTTTCCTTGTTGTTACAAGGTATTGACCATTTATAGTCATATTCCCATGTCCCCTATCTCATCCTCTTCTTGCACTCATACTTACTATCAGTGGATAGTAAGAGAATTTACTGAGGCATACGGACGAATATCTTAAGGATACTCATTCTAGGGTATACTTCACCCTATCTCTAATGAGTTACTTAATGTGTTATACTCCTGAGCTAAAGTTCAACCTTAGCTCTGATACCAAATGTGATGATCCTGAACTCGGCCTTCGAAAATCAGCACCCGTACTTCACTTGTACTCAAATGCCGCAGATTCAAACGCCGAATCTGGCTCACCGGAGCTTATAACACAGTAAGTATAACAACACAGCGGAATAAAGATAATATCATATACAACTCCAATGAATACAATATCCATAATGATATACAACAATGATATCAATATGATACAAGAATATTAGAGATAAATAAAGATGCTACAACGGAAAACACTCATTTTAGGCTTAAAAATCATATTTTCCAATAAGGATTCGAATTATATAATGGAATCAATGTTTCATGTCATTCGAATTTTTTCAAAAATTTATAGTATGGTCTGTTCTTTTAATTTCCAGAGGAATGCTAAGTTGTTTTGGCTTGAATAAATTTTTTTTTGATTAAAGCTTATGCTAAAACAACTAATTTTTGTTTTGATCTTAAATCTAAATCATGCCTTGATCAGGAGAACATGATTTTTTTTTGAAGCTGAAACTAGAGCTTGAAACCAGAAACAAAATGTTACAGGAGATGACTGTGCATATACATTCATACATCACTCATGTATACCCAAAGAACATACATATATACAAATATATTTACCACAAATACTTGCAACAAAATCAAGTTTAAAATTTTAAATAGAAAGTTACTCACAGTGATATAGTTGAACAGAAAATGATGATGAACAGGCTTGAATTCTTTCTAGTTGAACTTCTCCTTTGATTTTCGGGTTTGTATGAATTAAATAGTTGTTAAAGTTGAAGCTTGGTTTAAGTTTAGATAGTATTACATCAGATTTTTTTCTCAGCTTAGAGTGGAACAAAACTAAAATGAGAAGTTGTTGATGTATATAGGAAATGAAGTTTACAGGAGATGATGATATTTGTACAACAGTGTTGATATTTTGGTACAAAACTATCAGAGATTTTTTTTTTCTTTTGTTGGCTGATAGGTTCATTTGTGTGCTAGCATTAATTATGTTGTACAAATTTATATATATTTTTTTCTTTCTTTCATTTCGGCTGTACAAATATGAAGATAGTTTGATGTCTTCCTTTACAAGCTTTCTATACATGTATTTTTGTTTCATTTATTTTTCATTTGCAAGTGTACATGTTTTTGTTTTCTTTTGTCTTATATTTGAATGTGTATTTTCTTCTCTTATTTTCTTTTGTTTGTTTTATCACTTTGTAATATAAGTGAGCTTCTATTTTATTTTAATTTTCTTTTATTATTTTTGTTTGTTTCATTCTATTTGTATTATTTTTTATTATGATATTAAGATTTATATATATTTATTTTATATAATATAAAACTATATATATTTGATTTGGTAATATAGATGAATTTCAAGATTTTAATTTGTTGTTAAATTTTTTAGCAAATGTTCTACTTTCTATTTTTATTATAATTTATCTTATATTTATTTCAATTTCTAGTTTAAATATTTATTATTATTATTTTACTTTAATATTTATTGTCTTATATTTATTTTATAAATTCAAATCATTATTAACCATCAATTCTAAGTTTAAATCATTTATTTATTTCCTTGTGTCCAAAGTCTATATTTTATATTTATTTCTAACCCATTTATTTCAGATTTAAATTCAAATTCAATGTATATATATATATAAATTCAAATTTACTCATATATGCCCATATACATATATATTCACATATATACATATATATACAATATTTAAATTTTAAATGATTTAACATAGAATTTATTTGAACTCGGGGAAACTCGCATCAATTTATCGATTAATTTCACAATTTTTTATTCAAAAACTAAATTAATTATCGATTTAAATATATATAAAATCTGGGGTCGTTACAACCTTCCCCCCTTAAGAAATTTCATCCTCGAAATTTGCCAGGGAGACACAAGGATAGATGAAGCATATTTCATCATATCAAATTAAGCATCTATTCTGCATTTGGCTTACCAAATCAGAATATCAATAATAGATACGAGAATGAATCTTTTTTATTTTTTTTACAAGATACTCGGGTTATCCAGATCTACGAAATATGCGGTGGCATTGCTTAGTCCGAAGGGATAACTAACCATTCGTAGAACATATCCGGACCCAAAAATAGATAGATATATGGATACAATTCCAAAACTTTCAGTTTAGAAACTAAAGTATACCTATCAACCGTAACAACCAAAGTAAACAAGGCAACCAATACATTCAAACAAACAATTCTGACCCATTTGGAGTTTATGTCCCATGCAAATATATCAAATCTTCTTCCTGGATCTACCAGGAACTATCGAAGAATTGAAAAGAGATGACGAACAAAAGAGATTGATAGAGAAAAGATTGTTTCCTTGTTGTTACAGGGTATTGACTAATTCGTGGTGGTATTCCCCTGTCCCCTATCTCATCCTCTTCTTGCACTCATACTTACTATCAGTGAATAGTAAGAGAATTTACTGAGGTGTACGAACACATATCTTAAGGATACTCATTCTAGGGTATACTTCACCCTATCTCTAATGAGCTACTTAATAGTACAAGGTAATTAATGCAAGCCATCACAATATATCTATCAGCCACCAAGAGATAAAAAAATCTCTGCCTATGTTGTACAAACAAATTATATCACCCTGCAAACTCATTTTTTTTATATCAGCCTTTTCAATTCATTTTCGTCCATCAAGATAACTAAGAAAACCTGAAGTAAATATTATTTCATACTTAAAACAAAATTCAAGTTAAACTCCAGCTCAACTCAAATCAAAGATAAAAGGGAAAGATTTCAGCTTGAAAATTTTCAAAGCCTGGTTCAAAAGAATGCTCTGTTCTTTCTTCTAAAAATATTATGAGTAACATCACACTTTTAAAAGCTTTAAGTTAATTCTGGTTGCATGTTCAGTTCTGGAATGTATGTGTTTTGTTTGAATATATATATATGTTTGGTAAATTTTCTGCATATATATATATATATATATATGAATGTGTGTATAGGTTTATTCCCTGTATCATCTCTGTTACCAGATTCTCAAGCTCAAGACTTATTCAAAAATTTGATTTCTCCCTCCTTGTTGTTTATTAGTCTTTGAAATTCGAACAAAGATTGTATGAATAAACATGTTTTAAGCTTTAAAAATAAATTTAAGAAAATCAAACAGAAGAATTTTTTGAAAGAATTGAAATTACAGGCAAAATTAAAACCTGTTGGAAATTCAAATATCATAATCTTTGATTTCAGTTATATTAATTGAAACGTTTTTGAAACCATTGATTTTTAAGATAAAAGTCAAGATTTTAAATGATGAGTTGAGGGAGCACTTGTCAGATGAACGGGAAATGGATTTTTATAAAAATCTGGTGATCGACGCATGTTTGGGTGTCGAGACTTTTTTCAGAGATCCTGGAATGATGGTTGAATTCGAGAAAAATACGAGATGATTTTATATTTCATCGTGATAGGTGATTGAAGTTGATTTAGGGTTTAATAACCCAGTATGGTCGATAATGTTTTAAAAGGAAGTTCGTCATCATCGAGGCGATTCAGGCGATCGTAGGTGGGAGAACGTGGCGAGGAGGCCATGATGTATCTCTGTTATGGATGGCGAGTTCTCCGGTGGCCTAGTTCGTCGTCGGCGAAGTGATTGTGATCGAGTGTTTGTTCCAAACTTTCGATCAAGTATCGATATTTTGAATTGCTCTCGAATTTTGATTTCTGGGTTGCGATGTTAGCTCTCGAGGTCGAGGTCGATTTGCTGATGACCGTAGAGATGGTCGAAGGGGCAAGTCGGTACCGTGCATGTGCACGGTGCACATTTGGTTGGTGGAGTTGTTGTAGTTTGGGAAGAAGATAGAGCCTCGAGTTCAAGCACGTGAAAACGTGGGTTCGACTCGAAGCAACAGAGGGAGGCGAGAAACCTGAAGTTGAGCTCGGGTAAAAAAGTGTTTGGCTCGGGTTGTTGATGATACAGCAGGGTTTTAAAATTTGAAGTTAATATTTAACAAAGTTTTAAACAATATAAATGTTTAAATCAAGTTTTTAACAAACACAAGAAGATGAACAAAGTTTAAAAAGGCAATGGTAAATTTAATCAAGTTTTCAAAATATATTAACTATGTTTAGAAGTTAAAATGAAAATTAAACAAGTTTTAACAAAGTTTCAAAGTTTAATTTTTAAGTTAAATGTTTAAAATTGATTTGTTTTTAAAGTAATATATAAGGTTAATTATGTAATTAATTTTAAAATGCTTTTAAATGAAATTTTAAAAAAATTAATTACTTAAGGTAGGAAATTGATTAATTAATGTGATTTATTAAAGGTTAATCACTTAATGAAATTAATTTATGATAATTACTTAATAAAAGTAATTAAAAAGGGATAATTACTTATTATGATCAATTAAGGATAATTAATCAAATGGAGATTTATTAAGGATTAATAAATGAGATTTATTAAGATTAATTAAAGATTAATTAAAGTAAATTAATTTAATGATAAAGATTAATTGGTAATTAATTGTTATGAGATGATTGCTTAATGGTAAGTAATTAAAGGGTTAATTTCTTAAAATAATTAATTAAGGGGTTAATTAATTATGTAATTGGTTTAGAGGTTAATTTAATTAATGTGATTAATTAAGAATAATTTATTAATTAAGAAAAATTAATTAAGGTGTTTGATAAATTAATTTATATCATATGATTTGTAATTAATAAATCAGGATTAGATAATTAATTCATAAGTAATTAATTTAATTGGAAATAAATTGAATTAATTAGGATTAAACAATTAATTAATTCTGCTTATAAATGATTATTGAATGCTTGACCTTACTTATGAATGATTGTATTGTATGAGATGCCTTGAATTGATTGTCCTATCTGATCTGTGATATTTTTTTCTGTGGATTGAGCTGTGTATAATTTTTCATTTAATTGTGATACATTTGTATATTATCTGTGAATCTGTGAATGAACGATAAGCGTTATAGTTTATACCGCTTATCAACTATATTTCTGTATTTGAATCTGTGACGATTGAATGATGTTGCACTATTGTGTGTGAAACCCCCGGACCACACTTTTACACGCACAAATATGAATTTCACGAGGAAATCGGTTAAGTCACAGATGATTTACATTTAATGCTTTTGAAATTGAAATTTTAATTTCAATTGATTTTGGAAATGGATTTGGATTAAATGTTAAAGCTTTTGAAAAGGAGTTTTGAGAATAAAGCTATTTTGAATAACTTGGTAAAATTTTCAATTTAAATAATTTAATTTGAATTTGAATTCAAAATTTGGAATTGAATTCCATGTTTGGAAATTATGGTTAAAGATGTTATAAATGTGTTTATATGAATTTAAACCATTTTAAAAGTATGGTTTTGAGAATTTGAATTTAACCCAAGGACTTTAACTCGTATAAATGAATCAGATTTTCCGAAATGAAAGCTATTTGTTTTCAAAAAATAGAAGCTTTCATATAAGGAATGAATTTCCAATTTGTGTCAAAAGAATTTCAAGTTTGAAAAAAAAATGGTTTTCCGAATTAAGAATAAACCTTTGTGAAAGATTGTTGAACTTTGTTTTGAAATTGGAAAGGTGTACCTTTTGTATAAAAGATCGAAATGGAATTGTTTTGAAAGCTATCAATTAAATCTTTGTTTTAAAGATTGGACGAGTTAATCCAATTGAAATAGAAATCGATTTGAAAATCTATGAATATATCTTTGTGAAACTGGGTGAACTTTGTGAGATGAATCTTTTAGTGTAAAAGATTAAAATGGTAATTTGTTTAAACCATTTGAAAGAGAAGTTTTGGGTAATAAGTTGTGACTTAACTGAAATCCCAATATCCATATGTTTTTAGATATTGTGCTCACTATTCGGTTTAACCGGGAGTGGACTTTGTGTCATATAACCCATTCCGAATAGTGATACGACGTGAATGGATAGCATTTGAAGACCGGTGTTGAAGACCGGGTATTTGTGAGAACGATAGGATAACCTATCGATTGTCTCTGCACTGAGTAGCTACGGTATAGAGATTTCCTAAGTGATGGGAAGTCCGATCGGGATTGTGAATACCCGGATTGCAAGGGCTTCTTTAGAAGTGCCTTCGGTTCTGTTCGAACCCGGAACAGACTTGTATGGTTGTATGTCTGACACTACACTTTGAGATATAAAGCTGATTTCTTTCAAATACATTTTTGTTTGGTGGCGGAGAATTTATTCTCTTAGCTTAACACCCTTCTCTGAGACGTACGAACTCAGAGGTTATGTAGTTGAAGGTTATCAGTGATATACTCCCAATTTGGTAGTGTGGCATGCTAAGTGCTGCTGATCATTTGTTGATCAAAGCATGGCTTTCGTGTAAAGCGTAGCTTTGTGGACGAGACCTCATCGGACCTCACAAACCGGAAATGGTCGAAACAGGAAAAATGCGGCAAGGTTTCAGGAGTAGCTCCCCTAGGGTATGTCCATTCCTTCTGGAAAAAGGTGGTATCATGGTATGGAGCCCATATATTTTACCTGTGTGGTTGCTCCAATCTCATTTACTGTGTGATTGTTGCTTTGTGATCGAGGCGCCTCGGATAAAGGTCGCAAACGACCGGGGTGGCATATCTCAGGTTTACTACCCGGGAAGGGGGTAACCGGCCTTGTGTTGGCAGAGAGCAATTGTCTCTCGGGGCGTCACTCCAGAGGCGTTCCTACGTGGCATAGGAAGTTCCTTAGCCTGACCATTTGTTGGAAAAATCCAAAGAAACAATACGAACCTTGTACGGTTTTAGTTGTAGAACCTGCCATTTAAAATGGTAGCTATAGGAGGCATAGTATAATGGTACCTATGCTCGCCTTAGCATTTTTAAATCTACATGTTAAAATAACAATTGGTAATAAAGGAAATTTTTTAAAGAGTTTAAAATCACTTTTCTTTTTAAATTTAACATATTTAAAATTTACTTTAACACTTAAGTTATAAATCTTAATTAATTTCAAAATCTGGAAATCTGGTTTAATTTTTTTTTCCAGGTTTTAACTTTCTAATTTTCAACTTTTTAAATTTCCATCTACAATTTCAAATCTGTTTTAAATTCAAACTTCTCTAATCTATTTGATTACTTTTAAGTTATTAAAAACAATTTGAATTCAAAACTTTATTTATCTCCAACTAAATTCTAATTCAGACTTGAATTATATTTAGATTTTGATTTACACTCAATTCAAACCTTGATTCATAGATTTTTAAATTCAGTTTTGAATTCTGGAAACAGGTTTAGGTAAAAACTGGAACAAGGCTTGTAACCCGAAACTCCACGTTCTTCGCTTCGAGTAGACTACTCGAATCACTCGAGAAAACTTCGAGTTTTCCTCTGCTCTTCCCAGACAACAACACCCAGGCTAACACTATCAGGCTCGTGCACGTGCACAGTGGCTTCGACCAACGCCGGTCATCGTCACGACGTCGAGCACATCGACGATCAACTCCAGAACCAACCCCGACCGTTCGAACCATTCCATCACCTCGAAATCGAAATTCGAGGTCAGACTTGAAACCTGGAACACTTAAACCCATCACATCCCAAACATGTCAATGCCACGTCTTCCCAGCCCCGACCATCAGCCAGCCTACAACTCCGGCCTCGACCTCGTCAACGACTAAGCTACCATTTCCCAAAACCCCGAGCAACTCGATGCTCTAACGAAACCGTAGTGCACGAGTTTCCTATGCGCTTAAAAATTAGGTTTACGAACTAAAACTCTACGCCGCCTTCACCACCGTCTTCTTTGGCACCTCTGCCTATTTTTCCAGGCATCCCCGTAGGCTCCTCCATCTCTACGAACAATCCCGACACCCCCAGTTCCATGTGTCGCCGGAAATTGGTCACAATACCAGTTTCGATCATCATTGAAATGCTCCTAAACAACGCAACTAAAAATCATCAAACACATCTTAAAAATCATAATTTTAGGCAAGGATTCGAATCATATACTTGAATCAACGTTTTGTTAAATTCGAAATTTTCAAATTTCAAAGTTTCTTCTGTAAAAATTTTATTCTTTCTCCTGTATACATCTGTACTTCATAAAACTATTTTTAGATTATCATCTATGCCTAAACACACCTATTTTGTTTAGGATCCAAAGTCTGATATGGATTAGAAAACAAGAAATTAAATTTTCTTGTTGTTTTGTACTCTGTGAAGCAAATAGAGGAGAAATATACACGGATACATGATAGACACAGAGCAAATTTTCAATATATATACTCAAGTTTCAATGGCTAGTTGTTACTCACCTTAAACATTCTTTGTTCCAGAAGTTTTCAGCTGGAAGTTGAAACCTTTTTGAATTTGGAAAGTTGAAAATCTTGTTTAAGTTTGCTACTGGAAGTCTTCTTCTTGATCTCAGATTTCCTTTGAGTGCTTTGATATTATTTTTTCTCTGAGATGTTTGTTTAATTGTAGGATGATATGGCTTCAAGTTTTCTTTTACTCAATTGTGATGGATGAACGAAACTGAGGTGATATGGTTGATATATATTGTTTCAGCTGAAATGAAGTTGATTATGCTGGTTTGTACAATTTTCAACAGAGATTTTTCTTTGTTGTTGGCTGAGGTAACTTGTTTGGTGGCTGATATGGTCATTTTGGTGTGCTTGCATTAATTGTGTTGTACCATATATTTTTTTTCATTTCGGTTGTACATGGTATGAAGATAGTTGATGTCTTCTCTTGCAAGCTTCTCATTTATATTTTCTCTTTATTTTGCAAGTTGACATGAGTATATATTTTTGTTTCTTTATTATATTTTTTTCTTCCTTTGTTTGTTCCATTACTTGTTTCATATTTTCATATGTATTTGGTTTTGTTTCTTTTCTTTTTTTTATTTGCTTCATTACTTAGTGATATAAGTGAGCTTCTAACTTTGTTTTATTCTTTTATAATATTTCTTTACTTGTATGTATTTTATTTGTCTTATGCTTTATGATATAAATGAATTCTAATTTTAACATGATGTTTAAATTTATTCTAATATATTTACTTTATATTATATAAAAACTATATTTTTTATATTTTACTTTAGTCTTTGTAATATTACTTCATACTATAAACAATTCCTATTTTAGTTTATGTTATTAGATTTTATCCAATGTATTTACTTTATACTTTTATATCTTATATATTTTTATTTTTTTTCTTTACTCTTATTAATTTGTAATATAAATAATTTCTATAATTTAATCTGTTGTTAAATTTTAGCTAATGGGTTACTTTTATATTTTTATACTTTATCTTATATGATTTGTATTTTTATTTTTAAACCATTTATTTACGATTTAAATTCAAATCAAATATATATATATATATATAATTTCAAATTTACTCATATATGCCCAAATATATATATATATATACATACATTCACATATATATATATATATATAATATTTTAAATTTAAATGATTTATACAGAATTTATTTGAATTCGGGGAAACTTGCATCAATTTATCAATTAATTTCACAAATTTTATTCAAAAATTAATTTTAATTATCAATTTAAATTTATATAAAATCCGGGATCGTTACAGGCTCCCTTTCTTAAGAAATTTCATCCTCGAAATTTGCCAGGGAGACACAAAGATAGATGAAGAATATTTCATCAAATCAAACTGAACGTCTATTCTGCATTTGGCTTACCAAATCAAAATATCAATAAAATATACAAGAACGAATCTGTTTAATTTTTCACAAGATACTCGGGTTATCCAGATCTACGAAGTATGCAGGGGCATCGGTTAGTTCGAAGGGATAACCAACCATTCGTAGAACATATTGGGACCCAAAGAATAGATAGATATATGGATACAAATTTCAAAACTTTCAGTTTAGAAACCAAATTATACCTATCAACCATAGCAAACAAAGCAACCAATTCATTCAAACAAACAATTCTGGCCTATTTGGAGTTTATGTCCCATGCAAATATATCAAATCTTCTTCCTGGATCTACCAGGAACTATCAAAAAACTGAAAAGAGATGTTGAACAAAAGAGATTGATAGAGAAAAGATTGTTTCCTTGTTGTTACAGGGTATTGACCATTTATAGTCGTATTCCCCTGTCCCCTATCTCATCCTCTTCTTGCACTCATACTCACTATCAGTGGATAGTAAGAGAATTTACTGAGGCGTACAGACAGATATCTTAGGGATTACTCATTCTAGGGTATACTTCACCCTATCTCTAATGAGTTACTTAATATGTTATACTCCATAGCTAAAGTTCAACCTTAGCTCTAATACCAAATGTGATGGTCTAGGCTTTTCAACCATCGATAGCGGCCAATCTCGACTGGTAAGCTTTTCAACAATCCCAGCCCCGCCGTGGCATACACTGGTACCCTGCCCTTGCTTTTACGGCCAGCCTTTCGACTGTCACACCTTACGGCTAACCAACCCCACAAAGAGGACATGTAGGGGTAAGAGTCTCTTGCTCGCCACCAAACAAAAAGCGAGAACCCCCTATCACATACCACAAAGGTAAGCAAGGTCTTCGAAAATCGGCACCCGTACTTCACTTGTACTTGAATGCCGCAGATTCAAACGCCGAATCTGGCTCGCTGGAGCTTATAACACGTTAAGTATAAGAACATAGCGGAAGAAAGAAATGAATGATATCATATACCACTCCAACGAATACAATATCCAGAATGATATACAACAATGATATCAATATGATACAACAATATCAGAGACAAGTAATAATGTTACAGCGGAAACAACAGAACTGATACTCCAAATGATCTTTAAAAGAGAATGTGTCCAACAATTTCAACCTCAAGCTCGATCCCCCATCACGTTTTACAAAGATAAGCAAGGTCAGTCGGTCATCCGTGAACTCTAAAACTGAACTAGTTCCAGATACTCTACTAAACCTGACTATCTGAAAAACCCAACCCTAGACTGCCCGTGTGGAAAATTGTGGGCACCCAGAGTTTAGGAAGGGAACAATAAACTCCGGGTCAGTCATGGGACTGGTATGAGTAACAAAACAGTTGTTTGAAATAAAAACAGTTCATAAGAAAAATACGATATGCCTTTTAGAAAATGAAACTACCATAAGGCCTCCCGGCACACACACAATGCAATCGCACACATGGGGGAGATTTCTCCTTATGATAGTCAAACATGCTTACTACGAGAAAATTCTTTGATATTATTACTAGTGCATAGTGTGGAAATATTTCGAAAGTATAATATAAACCTTAGCCAGCATAGGTACCATTATACTATGCCTCCTATAGCTACCATTTTAAATGGCAGGTTCTACAACTAAAACCGTACAAGGCTCGTATTGTTTCTTTGGATTTTCCAACAAATGGTCAGGCTAAGGAACTTCCTATGCCACGTAGGAACGCCTCTGGAGGGACACCCCGAGAGACAACTGCTCTCTGCCATCACAAGGCCGGTTACCCCTTTCCCGGGTAGTAAACCTGAGATATGCCACCCCCGGTCGTTTGCGACCTTTATCCGAGGTACCTCGATCACAAAACAACAATCACACAGTAAATGAGATTGGAGCAATCATACAGGTAAAATATCTGGGCTCCATACCATGATACCACCTTTTTCCAAAAGGAATGGACATACCCTAGGGGAGCTACTCCTGAAACCTTGCCGCATTTTTCCTGTTTCGACCATTTCCGGTTTGTGAGGTCCGATGACGTCTCGTCCACAAAGCTACGCTTTACATGAAAGCCATGCTTTGATCAACAAATGATCAGCAACACACAACAGCACTTAGCATGCCACACTACCAAATTGGGAGTATATCACTGATAACCTTCAACTACATAACCTCTGAGCTCGTACGTCTCAGAGAAGGGTGTTAAGCTAAGAGAATAAATTCTCCGCCACCAAACAGAAATGTATTTGAAAGAAATCAGCTTTATATCTCAAAGTGTAATGTCAGACATACGGCCATACAAGTCTGTTCCGGGTTCGAACAGAACCAAAGGCACTTTCGAAGAAGCCCTTGCAATCCGGGTATTCACAATCCCGATCGGACTTCCCATCACTTAGGAAATCTCTATACCGTAGCTACTCAGTGCAGAGACAATCGATAGGTTATCCTATCGTTCTCGCAAACACCCGGTCTTCAACACCGGTCTTCAAATGCTATCCATTTACGTCGTATCACTATTCGGAATGGGTTATATGACACAAAGTCCTCTCTCGGCTAAACCGAATAGTGAGCGCAATATTTTAAAACATATGGATATTGGGATTTCAATTAAGTCACAACTTATTACCCAAAACTTTTACTCAAATGGTTTAAACACATTACCATTTTAATCTTTTACACAAAAAGATTCATCTCACAAAGTTCACCCAATTTCACAAAGATCTATTCATAGATTTTCAAATCAATTTCCATTTCAATTGGATTAACTCGTCCAATCTTTAAAACAAAGATTTAACTGATAGCTTTCAAAACACATTTCCAAAGATTTATTCGTAACTTGGAAAACTATTTCCAATTCAAACTTGAAATTCTTTTGACACAAATTGGAAATTCATTCCTTATATGAAAGTTTCTATTATTTGAAAACAAATAGTTTTCATTTTGGAAAATCTGATTTATTTATACGAGTTAAAGTCCTTGGGTTAAATTCAAATTTTCAAAACCATACTTTTAAAATGGTTTAAATTCATATAAACACATTTATAACATCTTTAACCATAATTTCCAAACATGGAATTCAATTCCAAATTTTGAATTCAAATTCAAATTAAATTATTTAAATTGAAAACTTTACCAAGTTATTCAAAATAACTTTTCTCTTAAAAATTCCTTTTCAAAAGCTTTAACATTTAACCCAAATCCATTTCCAAAATCAATTGAAATTAAATTTTCAATTTCAAAAATATTAAATTTAAATCATCTGTGACTTAACCGATTTCCTCGTGAAATCCATATTTGTGTGTGGTGTAGTCCAGGGGTTTTACACAGTAGTGCAACATCATTCAATCATCACAGATTCAATCATATCAATATCGATAAGCGGTATAATCCTATAACGCTTATCTATATACATAGAATCACAGATAGATAATATAAATGCATTATAAATAAATAAATTACATTCATCACAGCTTGAATTAAAACAATTCTAATCACAAAGCATCACACAGCAGAGATGACAAAACAATTCACAGCATTCAATAGAATACAATCATCCATAAATGAAACCAATTAAGATATCTGATTAATCTAAACCAGATTATTTGCCTATAGATAATTTCTAGTCAGGATTAATTAATAATTAATTAATTACAAATCATTTAATAAATTATCCTTTGATTAACCGTTAATTAACCCTAAATAAATATTTAATCCTTAATCGATTATTCTTAATTAATTACAATAAGCAATTAATTCCTTAATTTCTTCCATAACGTAATTACACTTATACAATTTCATAAATGATTATCATTAAATTAATTAATCTAAATTAATTATAAAAATTTAATCACATTGATTAATTATTTAAATGATCTTAGTTAATGACATTCATTAACTAATAACAATTCTTTATTATAAATAAATTAGACACTTGATTATTAATTAACCCATCTTTAATTATAAGTTGATAAATCTCTAATCACTTAGTTAATTACAATCATAAATTTATTAACTACCCTTAATTACCCTTTTTAAACAATTAATTAATAATAGTTCATCTCAATTAACATTTTAAAATCTTTTTTAAACTTCGAAAATCAAATTGTTACTAACTATATAAAACTTTAATGTTAATTAAATTTCAACACTTAAGTTAAATTATCTACTTAATTAAAATATTAATTAAGATTTTTAGAAAAACATTGTTAAGTATTTTCTTAATTTATTAAAACTGGAAACAAATTCTTACTTAAGTTATCAAACAACAATTACTTCATTAGTAATAAAATTGTCTACAACATTTACTTTAAATTTAATTAGGCTTAACCCTTTCGAAAATAGAACCCGAGATTACCTCAGGTTTTACTTGAGTAAAAACTCGAGTTTCCCTTCCATTTTACCCGAGTAAACTCACGTTCTCCCCCCTTATCTTCAAACACTTTGAAAATTTATTTTAAGTTTTTCTTTTTAAATTTACAGGCTACGCTTCATTCACTCGAGCTTATACTCGAGCCACACCCCCAAAAACACGACCACTCCTTCGAGGAAAACTCCCACAGCAACCCAGTGACACCAGAACCTCCTCATGCACGTGCACCAGCACCGGAGCCAACTCCGACCACTGACGAACCCTCCGACACGCCGACCAACTTCACCGCAACCTTCTCCAACCATCAAAACATCACCTTCAACTCGAAATCACGTTCGAGCTGCTTAGACCTAACCTGGAACCATCATCGACCTGGAAACCACCGCCGTTCTCGCAACCTCGATCACCAGACAACCCGAAATTCTGGCCAACTACTCATCGTCCTCCCCTCTACCATCTCCCAAACCCTTGTAACACTCGGTCAACTACCAATGTCGAACGAATCAAATATATAGCCTCGACAAAAACTAGGTTTCCAGACTAAAATCACTCACCGCCGCCACCACAACCAACTATCGACCATCTCACTATTTTTCCTCGAATCCCCGTACGTTCCTCCATCACCAGACCTAATTCCGACCATCACCAACCAGTGAATCACCAACAATTCCCAAAACTATGAAATATGAACAAACCAAAACTGCTTTTACACCCATGATCTAAAAATTATAATTTCAGCTTTAAAATTCATGTTATAGTGTACGAATCCAGTTTACATGCCTGAAATCGTAAAATAAAATGTTTAAATTTTGATTAAGTTATAGCTTTGTTCAGTCTTCTTTAAATCCAGAGATATTTCCAAGATGTTTTATCTTATATAGATTCTTAATCTTTAATATATGTTATAACAAACAAGTTTTGTTTTAACACTAAGTTATATCAAGAATTAGATCAAGAGAATATGAATTTTGAATTAAAACTTGAGTCTGGGAACAAAACAGGGAACAATGATACACAACAGTGTATACATATTTATATAAATTCATAGAAAATGTCAGAAATTCATATAAACATATTTGTTTCAGAGAATAGCCTGCAACCAAATTTACTTTAAGATTTTAAAAATGATGTTACTCACCTTGATTTTAGGAAGAAGAACAGAGCTTCATCAATTGACACAGGCTTGAATAGCTAGCTGAAGCCTTCACTTCATCTCTGGTTTGTAGTTGTTTAAGTTGAGATTTTTGTTTATGGTTGAGATGATATTTTCTTCAGGTTTACACAGTTTTTTTTCTTTTTTTTTGAACGAACTGAGATAAGAATTGATGCATATAAAAAGAAGTTTACAAGTGATAATGATATTTGTACAAGTGATATTTTTTCTTTGTACTAGTTAGCAGAGATTTTCTTTAGCTTTGGTGGCTGAGATAATTAAACGTGATGGCTTGCATTAATTAGGCTTGTACAATTATATTTATCTATATACTAGTGCCTTTCTTGATAAGCTTCATAGATATTTATATCTTTTTTCTTTTACTCATACTCATCCATATTTTGTTCACACTTGAATGTATATTACTTGTTTCATATTTTCATTCACATAAAATTTGATTTGTTTACATACTTGAATGTATTCTATTTTTCTTTAGTCTTATTATTTTATAATATAAATAAATTTCTATTTTTAATATGTTGTTAGAATTTAGCTAATTCGTTTACTTTATATTTTATATACATGAGTGTATTTCTAACTTAAATATTTATTTTTAACTTTAATACTTATCGTCTTGTATTTCTCTCTCTATATATATATATATATATATATTATTTCTCTAACATAAACCATCAATTCTTAATTTAAAAATATTTATTTTCATACTTGTGTCAAATATCTATATCTTTTATATTTATTTTTTAAACCATTTACTTGAAATTAAAATTCAAATCCAATGTATATATATATATATAAATTCAAATCCCAATTTCAAATTCTATTCTCGATCTATTTTATATACATATTTATCCCAAATATCCAAATTAATTCTCAAATAAATTTATAGTTTAACTAAAATTTTATATCAATTACCAATTATTTCACAATTTTTATTCAAAAATTCAATTAATTATCAATTTAAATTTAGTTAAAATCCGAGATCGTTATAGTTTCCCCCCCTTAAGAAATTTCGTCCTCGAAATTTGCCAGGGAGACACAAGAATAGATGAAAAATGTTTCATTAAATTAATTGAATATCTATTCTGCATTTGGCTTACCAAATCAGAATATCAATAATAGATACAAGAACGAATCTTTTTAATTTTTCCACAAGATACTCGGGTTATCCAGATCTACGAAATATGCAGTGGCATTGGTCAGTTCAAAGGGATTACTAACCATTCGTAGAACATATCCGAACCCAAAAATAGACAGATATATGGATACAATTCCAAAACTTTTAGTTTAGAAACTAAAGTATACCTATCAACCATAGCAAACAAAGCAACCAATTAATTCAAACAAACAATTCTGACATATATGGATACTCATTCCAGAAGGAATGGTCATACGTTAGGGGAGCTACCCCTAAAACCTTGCTGCATCTTTTCTGTTTCGACCATTTCCGGTTTGTGAGGCTCGATGAGGTCTCGTCCACAAAGTTACACTTTACACGAAAGCCATGCTTTGATCAACAAATGATCAACAAATGATCAGCAACACTTAGCATGCCACACTACCAAATTGGGAGTATATCACTGATAACCTTCAACTACATAACCTCTGAGCTCGTACGTCTCAGAGAAGGGTGTTAAGCTAAGAGAATAAATCTCCGCCACCAAACAGAAATGTATTTGAAAGAAATCAGCTTTATATCTCAAAGTGTAATGTCAGACATACAACCATACAAGTCTGTTTCGGGTTTGAACAGAACCGAAGGCACTTCGAAAGAAGCCCTTGCAAATCCGGATAATTTCTAATCACGTCCGGACTTCCCATCACAAAGGGCGCTAAAATCTCTATACCGGGGATCAGCCAATGCAGAGACATTCGATGGTAATCCTTTCGTTTTCGAAAGTATCCGGTCTTCACCACCGGTCTTCAAATGCTATCCATATACGTCGTATCATTATTCGGAATGGGTTATATGACACAAAGGTCCTTTCCCGGCTAAACCGAATAACGAGCGCATATTTAAAAACATATGGATAATGAGATTTCAATTAAGTCACAACTAAACAAATTTCCATTTCAATCTTTTAAACAAAAAGATTCATTTCACTAAGTTCACCCAGTTTCACAAAGATTAATTCATAGTTCTCAAAACTATTTCAATTTCCAAATCTTTTATACAAAAGATATACTTTTCCAATTTCAAAACAAAATTTAACGATCTTCCACAAAGGTTCAATTTATAACTTTTCAAACCAATTCAATTTCAAATTGAATTAACCCATTCAATCTTCAAACCAAAGATTTAATTGATAGCTTTCAAAACAATTCACAATTCAAATCTTTGATAATATAAAAGATACACCATTTTAAATCTTTTTTTTCCCGTTTTCAAAACACAATTTAGTCATCGTCACAAAGGTTAATTCATAGTTTTCTCAAACTATTTACAATTTCATTTCAACTTGAAATGTTTCGATACAAATTGGAAACCCTTTCCTTTATGAAAGCTGTTATTACTTGAAACAACTAGTTTTTGTTTTGGAAAAACTGATTATAATTACATAGGTTAAAGCCATCCAAGTATAAAACTTGGATTTAAATTTAGATTTCCAAAACCACACTTTTAAATGGTTAAAACCCAGATAAACACCTTTTATAACTTGTACAATCTTTTAGACCCAAAATCCCAAGTTATTGAATTCAATTTCCAATATTGAATTCAAATTTAAATCAAATTATTTGAATTTCAAATTCTATTAAGTTATTTAAAATAACTTTTATTTTTGAAACTTATTTCAAAAGTACTCAATTCCAATTTCCAAAACTATTTTGAACTCAAGAATTCAATTTCTAAAATTATTAAAAATCTGTGACTTAACCGATTTCCTTATGAAATCCATATTTGTGTGTATATGGTGTAGTCCAGGGGTTTAACACAATAGTGCAACAACATTCAATCATCACAAATGAAAATACAGAAATAAAGTGGATAAGCAGTATAAGCTGTAACGCTTATTTTTTTATTCACAGATCACAGATATATACATAATACAGATAATAAATTGCATTCATCCCAGATAAATAAACTACTTTACAGATCACACACAAATCAGAATATATCACAAAGCATCATAGATCAGAGATATCAAACAATTCAACCATTCAATCAAATCCAAACATTCACAAGTAAAATTTATTAATCAATTGATTAATTTAAATTCGATGTATTACTTATGAACGAATCATCAATTTGGGTTAACCATCATAGTTAATTACAAATTATTTGAAAGAAATTTCCCTTTCAAATTCATTGGTTAACCTTTAATTATTAACAAATCAATCTTAATTAACGAATCAATTAATCTTTAATTATTAAATAAATCTTAATTAATCACCATTATTAATTAATCCTTTAATTATTAACAAATAATTATACTCAAACTTCAAATTATCATTCAATTTATTACATCCAGTAATTATCTATTAATTACTTACTCCTCTAAGTAATTATATTTCCCAATTTGTCAACTGATTATTCTAGATTAAACTCAAGAAATTTAACTTGGACTAATCAAATAAACTCAATTAATTACACTGAATAATTAATTCCTTAATTACTCTTATTAAGTAATTTTACTTAAACAATTTACTTTTAAATTCCCTCTTAAATTCCATTTTTAATTTAAGATTCAAAATTGAATACAAATTAAATTTGAATCCATACTTTAAAACTTGATTTAAACTTTGGTTAAATCCTGTTTCCAGATTTTAAATTCAGTTTACATTTTAAAAACTTGACCAGGTTTAAAACCTGAAACCAAACAAATTTTGACTCGAGCCCATCCCTAAAAACACTTCGAATCTAACATCCCAAAACTTCGAGTCGCTCACGACAGTGACTCGAGAAAACCTCGTGAACAAACCTTGCTTCATCTAACTTCCCAAGCTTTTCCAGGTTTCCAGAATTCGTGCACGTTCACGTGCACGGCATCGTCGATCAACTTCAGACGTCGCCTCGACGTCGAGCAAGTCGGCGATCACCCATACTCCTCTCCCCGACCACCATAACCCAGCCTCCATCTCAAATTCGAAATCGAGCGCGAACTCGAAAACCTGGAACAACCATCAGGTTCCACCATCAACCCTGTCAATGCCTTGTTCTCGCCACCTCGACCACTAGAGTTGCTGAAACTCCGACTGTAACGACCCAGAATTTTTAACGAATTAAATTGAGAATATTTAATTAATTTTAAACATTTGAGCGATGATTTAATTTGAATCCCCGATATAACTTTGAAAATTTGCGATTAAACTTTAAAATTTAATCGATTGAATGCTGAATTAAAATTTGAATCTACGATTTTAAGTCGAAGAAAAATATTTCGAAAGCTTTTAAAATTCGTATTGATAATACTGGAGATGATTGAAGCTTCAGAATTTAATTTCGAACTGTTTTGTTCAGTTTTGAAAATAATCACTCGAACCGATATTTATAAAATAGTCAATTTTCAAACAGTCTCGGAATTCGACGAAACCAGCTCCATTGGGTCCGGAATGTTTTATTATTACCGGATTTCAATTTTCGTATTTTTCAGAGTTAATATGTGACCGTACGGTAGGTAAACGCTTTGAAATTTAATCGAGTTCAATTTGAATTTAAAATTTTAATTTGTCAAATATCAAAACACGTTTCCTTCCCTTTATTTCAGCCTATAATCACGGAGAGAATCGTGAACACCATGCCTCCTTCCATTTTTATAATCTCCCTCTTCCTCATTGATTTCGAAAACAGAACAGAAGAAATAAAATAAAATCTCGTTTCCCCCTCCCAATCTTTTATCTGCTCGAACGAAATCATTTCGTTCTTCAATCGCGAGTAGGAGGAGGCATGGGGTATCGTGACGAGATTAGGGGTGGCAGGCGACGAGCAAAAAGGTGTCGCGTGTCGTTGAGTCGCCGTGGGTGGGCGACGACGTGAGGATAGGGCAGGCGGTCGAAGCTGTAACGTGGGTCGCGATTTCGATTTCGCGTGAGCTCGCGATTGGAGGCAGGCGAAATTGAATTGGAAGGCGACTGGGTCTCGTAGGAAGGAGGAGCAAGGCGTCGAGGTGGGAGGCGAAGCTCATGACGAGTGGCGATTGTCGTCGTTGGGTCTGGCTGAGGTCAAGCTCGAACTCGAGCTCACTGGGATTAGGCCACGCGATTCAGGGAAGTCGGCAGGGTGAAGCTAGGTTTATCGTTCTGCAGTGAGGTATCGAGATTTCTGCAGTTTCTTTTTTTTTTTGTATAGATCAGTTAAGAAAAAAAAAGGGGGAAATAAAATAAATGTTGAAAGTTTGTAAGAAGGAAAGATATATTTACAGTAGGATTTCTATTTTTAAACAGATAATTTTAATATACATGTGTATAGATAAAACCAATGAAAAATATATAGGGGATTTCTGATTGGTTTGGAGAATTTAGAAAAGTTAGAGGTTGAAATCTATAACCTATTTTTAAATATATGTATATATATATTGGAAAAAAAACTAATTTAAACAGTAAAGTGAAAGGTTTATACAGATAAGATTTTGAAAGAATAAAGTAGGATTTTTAAAATGTTAAGTTTATATAAAAAATTTGATTTCTATACCTATATGATTTATTTTGGGAATGATTAAAGAAAATATTTTGTTAAAAGAAATTACAGTAAACAAAGGATATTTAAGAAAAGGAATTTTAAATTGTTTAATTTAAATCGTAAGTTAAATAAATTTATTTGAAAGAAATTGGGTCGAAATAAAATCAATGGTGAATCGAAATTATCAAATAAAGATTTATTATTCGATCTGTTCAAATATTAATAGAATTGTATAATTATTTATACAAGGTATAAATCAAGAAAAATCGAGTCAAGATGGAAATGGGTGGTAAAGAAATTAAAGCTAAGGTGAGATCTTCTCACTCAGATTTATAATTGAATTGCAGTTATTGATTGATTTGTTGAATGTGCTATTAGATATGATAGGATATATCTATATATATAGCAGTATATACATATTGGCATATGTATATATTGGATTGATTGATTTCCCGCCTCGTATAGCGGATGAGACCCTATTGCGCCGTTAGTAAGCGGATTTATAAAAACCTATATACCGCGATAATTCCGTACTGGAGCGGAATTGGTATTGTGCTGACGTCTTTGGATGCAGGGAAACAGGTTGGAGGGATCCAACTGGACCCCTCACTATTGTTGTGAATTTATTTTATTGTGATATGATAATTCTGTGAATGATTATATTGATACGATCGATGATATTGATGATTGGGAAGTGTTTGAAAATAAAAATTGGCCGAATGGATGTTTGATATCATTGGATTCCAAAATATACGAAATTGGATTTTTGAAATCAAAAATAGGGATTTCTAAATGAATCAATTTTAGAAATTTAATAATTTTGAAGAAAGGAATTTTTAAAGTATAAAAAAAGTGAATTTTTAAAATCTTATGGAATAAATTCCAGGATAAAGTGAAATTGCTAAATAAAAGAATTTCATAAAACAGTGATTATAAATTGAAGAATTTAATTTAAATTTGGATTTTTAAATAGATTGAAAGAGACAAAGAAATTTATTCTCTTCAAAAGGAATTTATTTAAAATGAAATAAGTTGGAAGTCCAATTAGAAATTAAATTTATGAATTGAAATAACTTGGGAAATCAATGTAAAAATGATTTCAAATTGAAGAATTCTTTTAAAAATAGAATATTGAATAAATTGGAAAGAATAAGGAAAATTATTTAGAAATGATAAATTTTGGAAATCAATCTGTAATTGATGTAGTATTTGGAAATGACGTTAAAATGGGTTTATAAAAGGGTAAATTTTACAGTTGTAAAGTTTTAAAAGAACGATCTTTGTAAATAAATGAAATTATAAGTATTTAACTTATAATATGGATTGTGGTATATAAATTGAATTGTGAATTGAATTGGTAAATAAAGAAGATTTATAAACTGAAGTTTTTATAAATAGAAATAGAATTTATAACCGTGTTTATAAATTCGAAAGCGATGGAATTTGATGAATTAAATATAGAAGATTATCAGAGTTGATATATTCGCGATTTTGGATAGCGAATTTCTATTGAAATGAAAATGTGTAGAAATAATTGGAATTGGGTTAAATGAAGTATATTCACGATTTTGGACAGTGAATATATTTTTAAGTAAAAATGGTTATGTTTGGTAAAGCGATATTATAAATGAAGCTAAACATTTTAAAGACGTTTTAAAACGTATTATGAATCGAAAAGCATAGATTTCAACGTTCATTGTTGAAATAGGCGTTTTCGAAAATATAAGGAAATGATGGACTATAACACTGTTGTTATAGTAAATGATTTTCGAAAAGAAAATGTTTTATGTAGTATTGGAATTTTCATATATCTACCTTAAAATTTCGAATCCCTATACTAGTGATTTTGAGTCGTCGTAACGATGTTTTACGTAACATTCGTTTTGACTCAAACAAATGTTGATATAGTAAATGATTTCCTTAAAGAATGAATGTATACTTAATTTGATTTGAGTATATCGAATATTTTCCAAGTGTTGAAAATAAATGATTGTGAAATACTTATTATTTAATAAGTATGGAAATGCTTTTCCAATATGAAATGAACGTTTTGAGAATTTATCCTTGTAAAGATAAATTGAAATTTGATATTGAAAACGATTTGAAAATCGAATATCAGTAGATATTCGAAAGTATAAATTCGATACGGAATTTATAAAAGAAAGCGAAGTTGTTTAAAAATAAATATTGATTTATTTTTGAAGAGTGGAAATTGATTTGAAATTGTTTTCAAATGGTTAAGTGTGGAAAATTCTATATCTAGTAAAGATATTTTTGAAGAATAAATAATTTGGGAAAATTATTTGGAATCTGATGATGTCGCGCATCTTTATTGATAGTTAAATAACCGACTATCGATAATTACCTTAAATAGGTATTTGTTGTGAATTTGATGAATTTGAATGCCCCACTTATTTTTGAATAATCGCTCACTATTCGGGTTAGCCGGGAAAGGACCATGGGGTCGTATAACCCATTCCGAATATGTGATACGTCGTTATGAATCGCAATTGAAGACCGGTGTTGAAGACCGGATATTTTTGAAAACGGAAGGATTACCGTCGAGTTACTCTACATCGACTGATCTTCGATTTAGAGGTTTTATCACCCTTAGTGACGGAAAGTCCTGACGTGATTAGAAATTTATCCGGAAATGCAAGGGCTTCGTGAGAAGTGCCTTCGGTTCTGTTCGATCCCGGAACAGACTTGTATGGATTGTGTGTCTGACGTTACAATTTGAGATATAAAGCTGATTTCTTTCAAATACATTTCTGTTGGTGGCGGAGAATTTATTCTCTTAGCTTAACACCCTTCTCTGAGACGTACGAGCTCAGAGGTTATGTAGTTGAAATTTATCAGCGATATATCCCAATTTGGTAACGTGGCATACTGAGTGTTGCTGTGAAATGATCAGTGTTTGATCATTTGTGATATGATCATTTGTTTTGATCTTATATCTTTGTGATCATAGGTTGATCATTTTGTTTGACCCGAAGCAGGGCTTTTTGAGAAAGCGTAGCTTTGTGGACGAGACTTCATCGAGCCTCACACCGCGGAAATGGTCGAAACGGGACGAATGCGGCAAGGTTCTAGGGAGTAGCGCCCCTTAGTGTATGTCATTCCTTCTGGATAAAGGTGGTATCATGGTATGGAGCCCAGATACTTAACCTCTGTGGTTACTGCATTTTTATTATCTATGTGGTTTGTTGCGAATCGGGGATCCTCGGGAAGATCGGTGACGATCGGGGGATGGCATACGCGTGTCAGTAGTTACCTACTTTTGCAGAGGTAACCCGGCCTTGTGTTGGCAGAGATCTAACCGTAATGTTAGGTTATTTCTCGGGTCGTCTATTCCAGGGACGTACCCATCGTGGATAGGAAGTTCCTTAGCCTGACCATTTGTTGGAAATCCAAAGAAACAATACGAGCCTTTACGATTTCAATTGTATAACCTGTCTCCTCAGGAGGAAGCTATAGCAGGCATAATATAATGGTACCTATGCTGGCTAAGATTTATATTCTACTTTCGAAATGTTTTCCACTATGCACTAATAATAATATCAAAAAGAATTTTGATTTTTGCGTAGTAAGCATCTTTGACTATCATAAGAAGAAATCTCCTCCAAGTCTACGTTTGCATTGTGTGTGTGGTGGGAGGTCTTATGGTAGTTTCATTTTCCAAAAGCATTGCGAATTGACTTTAAAAATCCTCTGCTATTTATTTTTAAAGAATAACTGTTTTACGATCTCACACCAGTCACCATGACTGACTCGGAGTTTATTGTTCCCTTCTAAACTCTGGGTGCCCACCAATTTCCACACGGGCAGCCTAGAGTTATGTTATCAGGATATTCTGGATATTCTGGAGCTTGGAGATAAGCTGGATGACGAGACGTAGTATTTGTATCTGATATATTTATTCCGCTGTGTATTCTGGATGAGGACAAGTTTATATTACTGTCCATTGTTGTTTATTGACTCTGATGATATGATATGATGTGATGTAATGTAATAACAGATATAATTCTTTTGTTTTTAAAATGATATTCATTTATCTATTATATATTGTTCCGCTGCGATATGTGAGATTCTGTTATTGTCTCTGTTCTGTGTTTCTATTGATGTCGTTCAGATGTTTTCTGTTGTTCTTCTTCTTTCTTCCTTCTCTTTTTCTTCTATCTCCTTCTTCTTCTACTTTTTCTTCTTCTTAAAACCCTCACTCTTGGAGTTTCCGGCACTCGATTGCTCGGCAGTCGATAAAGTGAGTATTGATGTCGAATTTTCGAAAGTCGAAAATTTCAGGATGTGACAAAGTGGTATCAGAGCATATGGTTAAGCGACAACCCTGCTCTGTTGGGTGTTACTCATTAGAGATAGAGTCAGTAGTACTCTAGAATGAGTTGAGTGTAATAATAGATACGAGTGCGTATTTGTTAGTGAATATGAAAATGTTTTATATTGTGTCTGCTGATCCGTTGAGATGTTTGTGAATTTTGGTCGGTATGTGGGACGCCATATTATCGATAGGGATTTCTAAACACTTAAACGAGGCAAGACGACATAGTATTGTTTTAAATAGGGTAAATGAGATAATTTTGCCCAAAACTATTTTTGTATAGAAAAGAAATGTTTTTCTATGAATTTCTATAGTATATGGATGCTTATTTGTTAGGAAATAATAACATAGAGTTATTATCATTGTTATATGGGATTGGATAAGAAATTTAATGTATAACCAAAAATTGAAGATAAATTCATTAACAAATGAAATTAATAAATGTGAATCGAAAGTTAAGAAATAAAATTCACATATAAATGAAATTTAAGAATGTAAATTATAAATGTGATTTGTAATTTAAAACGGGATTCCAGAGAAGTTTTGGAAACGATTTGAAAGGAATTTGTAAATTTTTGAGATTTGGAAAGTTTAAATTCTTTTTGGAGTTGGAAATGAATTTCAAAGGTTTTGAAAAGTATTTTGGAGAGATGAAAGCTCTAAACTCTTTTCGGTCGCTGGAAAATAATCCTGATGATGGTGGCCACATCATTAGAATTCATTTTCGGGTTTCCAAAAGAGAAATTGCTGCCAAATTGTTTTAAATGGAACTTGTTTGGAAAATTGAGTTTTGTTTTGAAAATTCAAAGGATAATTTGAATTGTTTTCAAAAATGATTTTTGAAGTGTTAAAAAGACTCTGGAATGCTATATTAAAATATTTACGAAATATTATGAAATTGATAACTTATACGGTTGAATTTTGGTAGAATAAATTTAACTTAAAGATGAATTCAAGTAAGAATAAATAAATTTTCAATGAAGGGAATTCACAATTGTACGTGAATAAGATTAGAACTGAATGTTGAAAACGAATGTGAATAAATGAATTAGAATTGAAATGAATTAGTAACTGAAACTAATTTAAAATAGTGCGGTTATGAATGAAAGATAACTGATAAATTCAATATTCAGAAGTAAAATAGAATTCAAATTGAATTGTAATTGTGAATTGAATTCAAATGAAAAATTGAAATGAAAAATTGAATGAAATAGATATGTAGCTTCAATAGTGAATTAGAAATGATATAAGCAGTTATATTGAAAATTTTGTAATTGAATGTACGAAATGGTTTGAATATATGCAACTAGATATTATGGCTAGTAGGATATACAGGTGTTATAAAGGAATTGGAATTTTGATTTCGAAGATAAATTTGAATTGCTCGAAAAGGTATGTATTTAAATTCGAATATGAGTTTTTGATGATTTCTCTCTAGCCGCTTGGCTTTTTCTTTTTCTTTTTGAAATCTGAGAGTCCGTAGGGACGTTTTGTAGTCGTGCCGTATTAGCCGCGCAAAGGAGACGCTGGCGAAATTTTTCGAAAATTTCGAGTGTTAGAAAATTTTTGAGAAAATTTTGAAAGTTTAAATTTGAATTTGAATTTAAATTTGAATTGTTAAGGAAAACAATGATGTTTGAGAATTATGAAAATGTTGTTGGAAGTTTAGTGAATCAATAACGAATCTTTAGTAGAAAGATTGGTTTTGGAAATTTGATAAAACTATTGAATTGTGAAAAATAGTAGACGAGTTAAGGACCTTTTTCCCTAACTTGTAATTTCGAGGACGAAATTCTTTTAAGGGGGGAAGTTTGTAACGACCCAGAATTTTTAACGAATTAAATTGAGAATATTTAATTAATTTTAAACATTTGAGCGATGATTTAATTTGAATCCCCGATATAACTTTGAAAATTTGCGATTAAACTTTAAAATTTAATCGATTGAATGCTGAATTAAAATTTGAATCTACGATTTTAAGTCGAAGAAAAATATTTCGAAAGCTTTTAAAATTCGTATTGATAATACTGGAGATGATTGAAGCTTCAGAATTTAATTTCGAACTGTTTTGTTCAGTTTTGAAAATAATCACTCGAACCGATATTTATAAAATAGTCAATTTTCAAACAGTCTCGGAATTCGACGAAACCAGCTCCATTGGGTCCGGAATGTTTTATTATTACCGGATTTCAATTTTCGTATTTTTCAGAGTTAATATGTGACCGTACGGTAGGTAAACGCTTTGAAATTTAATCGAGTTCAATTTGAATTTAAAATTTTAATTTGTCAAATATCAAAACACGTTTCCTTCCCTTTATTTCAGCCTATAATCACGGAGAGAATCGTGAACACCATGCCTCCTTCCATTTTTATAATCTCCCTCTTCCTCATTGATTTCGAAAACAGAACAGAAGAAATAAAATAAAATCTCGTTTCCCCCTCCCAATCTTTTATCTGCTCGAACGAAATCATTTCGTTCTTCAATCGCGAGTAGGAGGAGGCATGGGGTATCGTGACGAGATTAGGGGTGGCAGGCGACGAGCAAAAAGGTGTCGCGTGTCGTTGAGTCGCCGTGGGTGGGCGACGACGTGAGGATAGGGCAGGCGGTCGAAGCTGTAACGTGGGTCGCGATTTCGATTTCGCGTGAGCTCGCGATTGGAGGCAGGCGAAATTGAATTGGAAGGCGACTGGGTCTCGTAGGAAGGAGGAGCAAGGCGTCGAGGTGGGAGGCGAAGCTCATGACGAGTGGCGATTGTCGTCGTTGGGTCTGGCTGAGGTCAAGCTCGAACTCGAGCTCACTGGGATTAGGCCACGCGATTCAGGGAAGTCGGCAGGGTGAAGCTAGGTTTATCGTTCTGCAGTGAGGTATCGAGATTTCTGCAGTTTCTTTTTTTTTTTGTATAGATCAGTTAAGAAAAAAAAAGGGGGAAATAAAATAAATGTTGAAAGTTTGTAAGAAGGAAAGATATATTTACAATAGGATTTCTATTTTTAAACAGATAATTTTAATATACATGTGTATAGATAAAACCAATGAAAAATATATAGGGGATTTCTGATTGGTTTGGAGAATTTAGAAAAGTTAGAGGTTGAAATCTATAACCTATTTTTAAATATATGTATATATATATTGGAAAAAAAACTAATTTAAACAGTAAAGTGAAAGGTTTATACAGATAAGATTTTGAAAGAATAAAGTAGGATTTTTAAAATGTTAAGTTTATATAAAAAATTTGATTTCTATACCTATATGATTTATTTTGGGAATGATTAAAGAAAATATTTTGTTAAAAGAAATTACAGTAAACAAAGGATATTTAAGAAAAGGAATTTTAAATTGTTTAATTTAAATCGTAAGTTAAATAAATTTATTTGAAAGAAATTGGGTCGAAATAAAATCAATGGTGAATCGAAATTATCAAATAAAGATTTATTATTCGATCTGTTCAAATATTAATAGAATTGTATAATTATTTATACAAGGTATAAATCAAGAAAAATCGAGTCAAGATGGAAATGGGTGGTAAAGAAATTAAAGCTAAGGTGAGATCTTCTCACTCAGATTTATAATTGAATTGCAGTTATTGATTGATTTGTTGAATGTGCTATTAGATATGATAGGATATATCTATATATATAGCAGTATATACATATTGGCATATGTATATATTGGATTGATTGATTTCCCGCCTCGTATAGCGGATGAGACCCTATTGCGCCGTTAGTAAGCGGATTTATAAAAACCTATATACCGCGATAATTCCGTACTGGAGCGGAATTGGTATTGTGCTGACGTCTTTGGATGCAGGGAAACAGGTTGGAGGGATCCAACTGGACCCCTCACTATTGTTGTGAATTTATTTTATTGTGATATGATAATTCTGTGAATGATTATATTGATACGATCGATGATATTGATGATTGGGAAGTGTTTGAAAATAAAAATTGGCCGAATGGATGTTTGATATCATTGGATTCCAAAATATACGAAATTGGATTTTTGAAATCAAAAATAGGGATTTCTAAATGAATCAATTTTAGAAATTTAATAATTTTGAAGAAAGGAATTTTTAAAGTATAAAAAAAGTGAATTTTTAAAATCTTATGGAATAAATTCCAGGATAAAGTGAAATTGCTAAATAAAAGAATTTCATAAAACAGTGATTATAAATTGAAGAATTTAATTTAAATTTGGATTTTTAAATAGATTGAAAGAGACAAAGAAATTTATTCTCTTCAAAAGGAATTTATTTAAAATGAAATAAGTTGGAAGTCCAATTAGAAATTAAATTTATGAATTGAAATAACTTGGGAAATCAATGTAAAAATGATTTCAAATTGAAGAATTCTTTTAAAAATAGAATATTGAATAAATTGGAAAGAATAAGGAAAATTATTTAGAAATGATAAATTTTGGAAATCAATCTGTAATTGATGTAGTATTTGGAAATGACGTTAAAATGGGTTTATAAAAGGGTAAATTTTACAGTTGTAAAGTTTTAAAAGAACGATCTTTGTAAATAAATGAAATTATAAGTATTTAACTTATAATATGGATTGTGGTATATAAATTGAATTGTGAATTGAATTGGTAAATAAAGAAGATTTATAAACTGAAGTTTTTATAAATAGAAATAGAATTTATAACCGTGTTTATAAATTCGAAAGCGATGGAATTTGATGAATTAAATATAGAAGATTATCAGAGTTGATATATTCGCGATTTTGGATAGCGAATTTCTATTGAAATGAAAATGTGTAGAAATAATTGGAATTGGGTTAAATGAAGTATATTCACGATTTTGGACAGTGAATATATTTTTAAGTAAAAATGGTTATGTTTGGGAAAGCGATATTATAAATGAAGCTAAACATTTTAAAGACGTTTTAAAACGTATTATGAATCGAAAAGCATAGATTTCAACGTTCATTGTTGAAATAGGCGTTTTCGAAAATATAAGGAAATGATGGACTATAACACTGTTGTTATAGTAAATGATTTTCGAAAAGAAAATGTTTTATGTAGTATTGGAATTTTCATATATCTACCTTAAAATTTCGAATCCCTATACTAGTGATTTTGAGTCGTCGTAACGATGTTTTACGTAACATTCGTTTTGACTCAAACAAATGTTGATATAGTAAATGATTTCCTTAAAGAATGAATGTATACTTAATTTGATTTGAGTATATCGAATATTTTCCAAGTGTTGAAAATAAATGATTGTGAAATACTTATTATTTAATAAGTATGGAAATGCTTTTCCAATATGAAATGAACGTTTTGAGAATTTATCCTTGTAAAGATAAATTGAAATTTGATATTGAAAACGATTTGAAAATCGAATATCAGTAGATATTCGAAAGTATAAATTCGATATGGAATTTATAAAAGAAAGCGAAGTTGTTTAAAAATAAATATTGATTTATTTTTGAAGAGTGGAAATTGATTTGAAATTGTTTTCAAATGGTTAAGTGTGGAAAATTCTATATCTAGTAAAGATATTTTTGAAGAATAAATAATTTGGGAAAATTATTTGGAATCTGATGATGTCGCGCATCTTTATTGATAGTTAAATAACCGACTATCGATAATTACCTTAAATAGGTATTTGTTGTGAATTTGATGAATTTGAATGCCCCACTTATTTTTGAATAATCGCTCACTATTCGGGTTAGCCGGGAAAGGACCATGGGGTCGTATAACCCATTCCGAATATGTGATACGTCGTTATGAATCGCAATTGAAGACCGGTGTTGAAGACCGGATATTTTTGAAAACGGAAGGATTACCGTCGAGTTACTCTACATCGACTGATCTTCGATTTAGAGGTTTTATCACCCTTAGTGACGGAAAGTCCTGACGTGATTAGAAATTTATCCGGAAATGCAAGGGCTTCGTGAGAAGTGCCTTCGGTTCTGTTCGATCCCGGAACAGACTTGTATGGATTGTGTGTCTGACGTTACAATTTGAGATATAAAGCTGATTTCTTTCAAATACATTTCTGTTGGTGGCGGAGAATTTATTCTCTTAGCTTAACACCCTTCTCTGAGACGTACGAGCTCAGAGGTTATGTAGTTGAAATTTATCAGCGATATATCCCAATTTGGTAACGTGGCATACTGAGTGTTGCTGTGAAATGATCAGTGTTTGATCATTTGTGATATGATCATTTGTTTTGATCTTATATCTTTGTGATCATAGGTTGATCATTTTGTTTGACCCGAAGCAGGGCTTTTTGAGAAAGCGTAGCTTTGTGGACGAGACTTCATCGAGCCTCACACCGCGGAAATGGTCGAAACGGGACGAATGCGGCAAGGTTCTAGGGAGTAGCGCCCCTTAGTGTATGTCATTCCTTCTGGATAAAGGTGGTATCATGGTATGGAGCCCAGATACTTAACCTCTGTGGTTACTGCATTTTTATTATCTATGTGGTTTGTTGCGAATCGGGGATCCTCGGGAAGATCGGTGACGATCGGGGGATGGCATACGCGTGTCAGTAGTTACCTACTTTTGCAGAGGTAACCCGGCCTTGTGTTGGCAGAGATCTAACCGTAATGTTAGGTTATTTCTCGGGTCGTCTATTCCAGGGACGTACCCATCGTGGATAGGAAGTTCCTTAGCCTGACCATTTGTTGGAAATCCAAAGAAACAATACGAGCCTTTACGATTTCAATTGTATAACCTGTCTCCTCAGGAGGCAGCTATAGCAGGCATAATATAATGGTACCTATGCTGGCTAAGATTTATATTCTACTTTCGAAATGTTTTCCACTATGCACTAATAATAATATCAAAAAGAATTTTGATTTTTGCGTAGTAAGCATCTTTGACTATCATAAGAAGAAATCTCCTCCAAGTCTGCGTTTGCATTGTGTGTGTGGTGGGAGGTCTTATGGTAGTTTCATTTTCCAAAAGCATTGCGAATTGACTTTAAAAATCCTCTGCTATTTATTTTTAAAGAATAACTGTTTTACGATCTCACACCAGTCACCATGACTGACTCGGAGTTTATTGTTCCCTTCTAAACTCTGGGTGCCCACCAATTTCCACACGGGCAGCCTAGAGTTATGTTATCAGGATATTCTGGATATTCTGGAGCTTGGAGATAAGCTGGATGACGAGACGTAGTATTTGTATCTGATATATTTATTCCGCTGTGTATTCTGGATGAGGACAAGTTTATATTACTGTCCATTGTTGTTTATTGACTCTGATGATATGATATGATGTGATGTAATGTAATAACAGATATAATTCTTTTGTTTTTAAAATGATATTCATTTATCTATTATATATTGTTCCGCTGCGATATGTGAGATTCTGTTATTGTCTCTGTTCTGTGTTTCTATTGATGTCGTTCAGATGTTTTCTGTTGTTCTTCTTCTTTCTTCCTTCTCTTTTTCTTCTATCTCCTTCTTCTTCTACTTTTTCTTCTTCTTAAAACCCTCACTCTTGGAGTTTCCGGCACTCGATTGCTCGGCAGTCGATAAAGTGAGTATTGATGTCGAATTTTCGAAAGTCGAAAATTTCAGGATGTGACACCGACCAAGCCTTCGCCTACTTCCATGCTTCCATTCCCTCGAGTTTGGTTGAACTCGATCCACTATAGAAGCCGTGGTGATCGAATCATTAAAACTAGTTAAAACTAGGGTTACAAACAAGAATCCATCACTGCTACCTCCATCATGAATTAAACATCTTCCTGACAATTTTCCTCAAACCCCCAATCATTCCTTCATCACTTCAGAAAGATTCAATCTCCCAGATCCTCGTGATCATCAGGAAAACCCAAATTACCACATTCGGTTCAAACAAGAACTGCACCTTCCAACTAGCTCTAAAAATTATGATTCTTGTTTCAAAAATCATGTTTTAGTTTAAGGATTTGATTTTAAATCCTGAATTAATGAACTACTCAGTTTGGGTTTAAATTTAAATTAAATATGCTCAGTCAATTTGATTTCCAGATGATTTCCAAAGACATTTCTCTATTATTTAACTTAAGTATGATTTTAATCTAAAGTTTGTGATAGAACAACAAGTTTCATTTACATCTTGAGTTTAAACCTAGTCAAAATCAAAAGGGTTTTCAATTTAACTAATACATGAAAACTGAAGCTATAAACAGAGAGTACTCTGATGAATACAACATGCATACCATACATCCAAAAATACAACTATATATATACACAAACATACATATTTCAGACAACTAGCATTCAACCAAATTATATACTTAAAACTTGTTAAAAGTGATGTTACTCACCTTTTACTTCAGAAGAAAGAACAGAGCTTCTTTTATGTTGACACAGGCTGAAGAAATGCAAACTGGAATTCATCTTGATCTTTGGCTTGTAATGATTTGTTTGATGTTTTTAAATTGAAGTTTGTTTATGTTTTTAAGATGATATTCTTTTTCTAGTTTTGAATGAACAAATTGAGATAAGTTTGATGTATATTTGGAAATGAGAAGTTGATGTATATATGAGATGAAGTTTACAGTGTAATATTTTTTGTACAGGGTGATATATTTGGTTTGTACAATTTATTAGTGATATTTTTTCCCTTTGTGGCTGAGATGAAATTGTGGTGGCTGCATTTATTATCAGTTGTACAAATATATATTTTATTTTGTTTCTTCTTTAGCAAGCTTCATTCCCCTCTTTTTTTTACATATACTTGCTTACTTGTTTGCATATTTTATTTTTTCCTTTTCTTTATGTTGTCTGTTTTCACACTAATGCTTGAATATATATATTTGCTTTTTTTTACATACTTATATTTATATTTGCCTGCTTCTTTTACAAGTGTTGACTAGTTTGTATTTCCTTCTTATGTTTTCTTTTGCAAGCTAGTACAAATATATATATTTTTTCCTTTGTCAAGTGTTTATACTTATCCTCATTTTTCTTTCTTTTTTAACTTTGTCTTTTATAATATTACTTTATAATATAAATTTCTATTTTAAATTTGTTGTTAAATTTTATCAAATGTTTTACTTTAATACTTTATAGTTTATATAATTTATCTTATATATATTTTCTTTAACCTTATCTTTTTTTTCATTTATTTCTATTTCTAACTAACCACAAATTCTAAAATTTAAATTATTTCTTTTTTTATTCTTGTGTCCAAAGTCTATATTGTTATATTTATTTTTAAGATTTAAATTCAAATTCAATATATTTTTTATAATTTCAAATCTACTCATATAGGCACAACTATATAGATTCACATATATATACAATTTCTAAATTTAAAATGATTTAATATATTTTTATTTGGATTCGGGGAAACTCGAATCAATTTATCAGTGAATTTCACAAATTTTTATTCAAAAATTAAATTAATTATCAATTTAAATTTATATAAAATCCAGGGTCGTTACACAAACTACATTCCAATCAATCGTACATTACAATCCAAACTACCTTCAAATCATAACAACATCCCAATAAAAACTAAATTCAAATACAAACAACGCCAATGTCAATACCTATCTCAAAATTTTCAATACGAGGAGTTTTTCTCTCTCCTTTTCCTTGGCTTTAGAGCGAATTCTTCTCCACCGGAGAAACTTCTTGGTCCTCATCTTCTTCTTCATTGTCCTCATCTTGAGTTCCTTCCAACGGGGGTTGAGAAGGACCACCCATATACGTATGTTAGGAAGTTAATTCACCGGAGGGTTCACCCTTGTCTTTCTTTCGCCTCTGATACTTTCTCTTCGATTATGGTGCTGGTGGGATGGATGGAACTTCCTCAATAAGGGGTGGCACTACAGGAGGAAGGGGAGGAGAAGGGATTGGTCTTGCCATCTTGTTCATTGTCAAACATGATCGTAAAATTTATTTGAGGGAGAAGCATTTTGCTTTACTTTATTCAGAAACTTCCTTCTCAAGCTCATCAACTAAGTCCAGCATATGGTACATGCTATCCGCCTACAATTAACATATACTACTATTAATTTTACAATTGACATAAACTACTAATTTTTAATGCGTACCGCATTTCTTTCAAATGAAACTCTCGGAGTATATGACGTAACATTTTGTTCAGGAACTTCCTCTCATCTTCTTAAGACATACTGACGTGTTATATTCCAATACCATCAGTCAACGTGACCTCATGCTCATCTTCCGCAGTAAGGAAACGATTATTCCATAACTCTATCATAGTTTCAAACTCATCTACACCAATTGGAAGAGTCTAATGAGGAGCATGGTAGGGTAAGTGCCGGCGAAGACCAACTGCCTCATTACTCTATTGGGAAGATGGTATGCAACATCGCTGAAATAAAACACCATCAGTGTAGCGATCCTGATTCGGCCTTCGAAAATCGACACCCATACTTCACTTGTACTCGAATGCCGCAGATTCAAACGCTGAATCTGGCTCGCCGGAGTTTATAACACAGTAAGTATAACAACACAGCGGAAGAAAGAAATGAATGATATCATATACAACTCCAACGAATACAATATCCAGAATGATATACAACAATGATATCAATATGATACAACAATATCAGAGACAAATTATAATGTTACAACGGAAACAACAGAAGTGATAACTCCAAATGATCTTTAAAAGAGAATGAGTCCAACAACTCCAACATCAAGCTCGAACCACCATCACGTTTCACAAAGATAAGCAAGGTCGGTCATGAGTGAACTCCAAACACTGAACTAGTTCCAGATACTCTACTACACCTGACTATCTGAAAAAGCCAACTCTAGACTGCCCGTGTGGAAAATTGTGGGCACCCAGAGTTTAGGAAGGGAACAATAAACTCCAGGTCAGTCATGGGACTGGTGTGAGTAACAAAAATAGTTTATCTTTAAAACAAACAACAAAAGAATTTTAAACATTGAAATCCGCAATGCTTTTTGGAAAATGAAACTACCATTAGGCCTCCCGGCACACACACAATGCAATCACACACATGGGGGAGATTTCTCCTTACGATAGTCAAACATGCTCACTATGCAAAAAAAACTCTTTTGATATTATTACTAGTGCATAGTGTAGGAAACATTTTGAAAATATAATATTAATCTTAGCCAGCATAGGTACCATTATACTATGCCTACTATAGCTACCATTTTAAATGGCAGGTTCTACAACTAAAACCGTACAAGGCTCGTATTGTTTCTTTGGATTTTCCAACAAATGGTCAGGCTAAGGAACTTCATATGCCATATGGGAACGCCTCTGGAGGGACGCCCCGAGAACCTACCTGGCTCTCTGCCAACACAAGGCCGGTTACCCCCTTCCGGGTAGTAAACCTGAGATATGCCACCCCCAGTCGTTTGCGACCTTTATCCGAGGCGCCTCGATCACAAAGCAACAATCACACAGTAAATGAGATTGGAGCAACCACACAGGTAAAATATCTGGGCTCCATACCATGATACCACCTTTTTCCAGAAGGAATGGACATACCCTAGAGGAGCTACCCCTGAAACCTTGCCGCATCTTTCCTGTTTCGACCATTTCCAGTTTGTGAGGTCCGATGAGGTCTCGTCCACAAAACTATGCTTTACACGAAAGCCATGCTTTGATCAACAAATGATCAGCAACACACAACAACACTTGGCATGCCACACTACCAAATTGGGAGTATATTACTGATAACCTTCAACTACATAACCTATGAGCTCGTACGTCTCAGAGAAGGGTGTTAAGCTAAGAGAATAAATTCTCCACCACCAAACAGAAATGTTTTGAAAGAAATCGACTTTATATCTCAAATTGTAATGTCAGACATACGGCCATACAAGTCTGTTCCGGGTTCGAACAGAACCGAAGGCACTTCCGAAGAAGCCCTTGCAATCCGGGTATTCACAATCCCAATCGGATTTCCCATCACTTAGGGAATCTCTATACAGCGCGACTCAGTGTAGAGACAATCGACGGGTTATCCTTTCATTTTCGAAAATATCCGGTCTTCACCACCGGTCTTCAAATGCAATCCATTCACATCGTATCACTATTCGGAATGGGTTATATGACGCAAAGGTCCTCTCCCGGCTAAACCGAATAGTGAGCGCAATATTTTAAAACATACGGATATTGGGATTTCAATCACAACTTATTACCCAAAACTTTTCTTTCAAATGGTTTAAACAAATTACCATTTTAATCTTTTACACAAAAAGATTCATCTCACAAAGTTCACCCAGTTTCACAAAGATCTATTCATAGATTTTCAAATCGATTTCCATTTCAATTTGGATTAACTCGCCCAATCTTTAAAACAAAGATTTAACTGATAGCTTTCAAAACAATTCCATTTCGACCTTATATACAAAAGGTACACCTTTCCAATTTCAAAACAAAGTTCAACAATCTTTCACAAAGATTTATTCATAACTCGGAAAACCATTTCCATTTCAAACTTGAAATTCTTTTGACACAATTTGGAAATTCATTCCTTATATGAAAGCTTCTATTATTTGAAAACAAATAGTTTTCATTTCGGAAAATCTGATTCATTTATACAAGTTAAAGTCCTTGGGTTAAATTCAAATTCTCAAAACTATACTTTTAAAATAGTTTAAAAACCCATATAAACACATTATAGCATCTTTAACCATAATTTCCAAACATGCAATTCAATTCCAAATTTTGAATTCAAATTCAAATTAAATTATTTAAATTGAAAAACTTTACCAAGTTATTCAAAATAACTTTTCTCTTTAAAACTCCTTTTCAATAGCTTTAACATTTAACCCAAATCCATTTCCAAAATCAATTGAAATTAAAATTTCAATTTCAAAAACATTAAATTTAAATCATCTGTGACTTAACCGATTTCCTCGTGAAATCCATATTTGTGTGTGTAAAAGTGTGGTCCAGGGGTTTTACACAGTAGTGCAACATTATAAATCATCACATCATCACAGATTTAAGCATATCAATATCGATAAGCGGTATATTCCTATAACGCTTATCTTTCATTTACCAATTCACAGATAAATAATATACATTCATCAACAATAAAATAAATTACATTCATCACAGCTTGAATTAAAACAAATATACATCACAAAGCATCACACAGTAGAGAATATCAAACAATTCACAGCATTCAATAGAATAAAATCATCCATAAGTAATGATTTATTAATCATCATTCTCTAATTAATTTAAAATAAATTAAATTAATTACTTTCATCATTCTATATCTTGCTTACTTAACCATTAATTAATTACAAATTAATTAACCATCCTCTAAGTACTAATTAATCACCCTTGATTAATTATACTCTAATTACATTAAGTAATTATCCTTAATTAATTACACAAATTAATTACTTCATAATCACTTATCATTGATTAATTAATTTTAATTAATCAACCCTTAATTACATTATTAATTATATTAATTAATGATCTCTAATTACTTCTTTAATTAATTACTCTATTTACATTAATTACATTAAGTAATTAATCTTTAATTAAACCCCATTTATTAATCACTCTTGATTAATCGTATCCAGTAATTAACTACTCTTAATTACTCATTAAATAAATTAATTGCTCCTTAATTAATTATCTTTAATTAATCCCTTACACAAAGTAATTGAATCCAAATTACTTCCATTATTAAATCATCTTCCACTAATTACATCCAGTAATTACCCTTAATTACTTCACTAAGTAATTACACTTCATTTATTACATTAAGTAATTACATTTATTAAATCATCAAGTGATTATCTTAAATTAATTAAACTTAATTAATTAACTTAAACTAATCACATTAAACTCAATTAATTACAATGAGTAATTAATTTCTTAATTACTTTTATTAAGTAATTTTACTTAAACAATTTCACAAATGATTACCTCTAATTAATTAATATAGTTAATTATTAAAATTAATCACATTAATTAATTATTTAATAATCTCAAGTTAATGATCTTCATTAACTATTAACAAATCTTTTATTACTTCATAATAATCAATTTAAACCTTTGCTAATCCCATTTTAAATAAAATAATTATCTTTAAAAGAATAAGTTAAAACTTGTTTTAAACTTGAACTTATTTTAATGTTTGAAAACTATTTTAAACTAACCTGGGACAACCCCGAGTCCACCTCGAGCCAACATACCCTTTACTTCGAGTTTTTCCCAAACCAACCCGAGTCACATTTCAAAACTTAAAATTTTTGTTTAAGTTATTTTATACCCGGTACAACCAAAAAATACTCAAGACCTCCCTCGAGCCTGTGACCTGCTTCCCCGAAACCATCTTCGAGTAAATCCTACCCAAAACCACAGACACACCGAAAAGCCACCGTGCACATGCACCACCACCAGAGCCACCTCCGGCCTCCGATCATCCTTCCGGCACGTCGACCTTCGACACTGCAACCAAATCCAACCATCCATTCATCACCACAAAACCCAAATCAAAATCGAGCTTCACAGTTGAGCCTGCAACCAAACAATGTCAGAAAAAGTTCCTTGAACTCCCGTCTCCGATCACCTGACATCGCGCCACCACGTCCTTGGCTTCGCCAGACCTCCACGCCACTATTCCCAAAACCTCGAGTCACTCGATCAACCAGAGATGTCGAGATGATCAAAATACCAAGCCTAGTTAAAACTAGGGTTACAAACTGAAAACATCCACCGTCGCCACCACAATCACCTGACCACCTTCACGCTATTTTTCCCAAAGCCACCGATCACTCCTCCACCTCCAGGAGGAAACTCGACTTCCCAAAGCAAGTGGATCACCAGAAACCACCAAATTTCCATTTTCTGTTCAACCCAGAAATGCATACTCAAAACTTAATTAAAAATTATGATTTCTCTTCCAAAAATCATGATTTTAGATAATGTTTCAAACCATATGCCTGAAATAATGATTTAAGATATTTGATTTTTTACAAAACTCACCCTTTCCTGTTCTAATTTGTTTTCCAGAGCAGTTTCAATTTTAATTCATTTAAATAAAAATTTAAACTCTAATTCATGACTAAACAAACAACTTTAGTTTAAATCCTAAGTCCTAACAGTAACTGGATTAAGAGATATTGAATTTTGAGTAAAATTTGAACCTGGAAAATAAAACAGGGAACACAGATACATGCACACATTTAAACATTCATATATATACACAGGAAAATGCCAGAAAACTCGCATATATTCAGAAAATAGCATGCAACCATATTTATTCAAATACTTAAACTTTTAAAAAAAAGTGATGTTACTCACCTGATTAGAAAAGGAAGAACAGAGCATCTTGATTTTGAAAACAGCTTTTGATACTTTAAAACTGGAAAATGCTTTGAAAGTTGTTTAGTTGGTTTGAAAATTAAGCTTTAGTTGTAAGATATGTTCTGGTATGCCAAGTTGTCACATCCTGAAATTTTCGACTTTCGAAAATTCGACATCGATACTCACTTTATCGACTGCCGAGAAATCGAGTGCCGGAAACTCCAATAGTGAGGGTTTTAGAAAGAAGAAATAGAAGAAAAAGAGGTAGAAGAAAAGATAGAAGAAGAAGAGAAGAAGATGAAAAGAGTAGAACAACAGAACAACATCAGAAACAGAAAAACAATATCAGAATCTTACACATCGCAGCGGAACAATATATAATAGATAAATACTAGTCTTTTAAAACAAAGAACTATATCATTTTATACATACATCAATCATCAGAGTCAATATACAACAATGGACAGTTATACAAACTTGTCCTCATACAGAATACACGGCGGAATAAATACTATCAGATACAAATACTACGTCTCGTCCTCCAGCTTATCTCCAAGCTCCAGAATATCCAGAATATCCTGATAATCTAACTCTAGACTGCCCGTGTGGAAATTGGTGGGCACCCAGAGTTTAGAAGGGAACAATAAACTCCGAGTCAGTCATGGTGACTGGTGTGAGATCGTAAAACAGTTATTCTTTAAAAAATAAACAGCAGAGAATTTTAAAGTCAATTCGCAATGCTTTTGGAAAATGAAACTACCATAAGACCTCCCACCACACACACAATGCAAACGCAGAATTGGAGGAGATTTCTTCTTATGATAGTCAAAGATGCTTACTACGTAAAATCAAATCATTTTTGATATTATTATTAGCTAGTGCATAGTGTAGAAAACATTTCGAAAGTATAATATTAATCTTAGCCAACATACGACCAGTATCGTATGCCTACTATAGCTACTATGTTCAATAGCAGGTTACCGCCACATTCCATAGCAGGTAATACAACTAAAACCGTACACGTCACGTATTGTTTCTTTGGATTTCCAACAAATGGTCAGGCTAAGGAACTTCCTATCCACGATGGGTACGTCCCTGGAATAGACGACCCGAGAACCTAACCGGATCTCTGCCAACACAAGGCCGGGTTACCTCTGCAAAAATAGGTAACTACTGACACGCGTATGCCATCCCCCGATCGTCACCGATCTTCCCGAGGATCCCCGATTCGCAACAAACCACATAGATAATAATAATGCAGTAACCACAGAGGTTAAGTATCTGGGCTCCATACCATGATACCACCTTTATCCAGAAGGAATGACATACACTAAGGGGCGCTACTCCCTAGAACCTTGCTGCATCCTTCCTGTTTCGACCATTTCCGGGGTGTGAGGCTCGACGAAGTCTCGTCCACAAAGCTACGCTTTCTCAAAAAGCCCTGCTTCGGGTCAAACAAAAATGATCAACCTATGATCACAAAGATATAAGATCAAACAAATGATCATATCACAAATGATCAAACACTGATCATTTCACAGCAACACTCAGTATGCCACGTTACCAAATTGGGATATATCGCTGATAAATTTCAACTACATAACCTCTGAGCTCGTACGTCTCAGAGAAGGGTGTTAAGCTAAGAGAATAAATTCTCCGCCACCAACAGAAATGTATTTGAAAGAAATCAGCTTTATATCTCAAATTGTAACGTCAGACACACAATCCATACAAGTCTGTTCCGGGATCGAACAGAACCGAAGGCACTTCTCACGAAGCCCTTGCATATCCGGATAATTTTCTAATCACGTCCGGACTTCCCGTCACTAAGGGTGATAAAACCTCTAAATCGAAGATCAGTCGATGTAGAGTAACTCGACGGTAATCCTTCCGTTTTCAAAAATATCCGGTCTTCAACACCGGTCTTCGAATGCAATTCATAACGACGTATCACATATTCGGAATGGGTTATACGACCCCATGGTCCTTTCCCGGCTAACCCGAATAGTGAGCGCTTATTCAAAAATAAGTGTGGCATTCAAATTCATCCAATTCACAACAAATACCTATCTAAAGGTAATTATTGATAGTCGGTTATTTAACTATCAATAAAGATGCACAACATCATCAGATTCCAAATAATTTTCCAAATTATTTTATCTTCCAAAATATCTTTTACTAGATATAAAATTCCACACTTCTAAAATAAATCGATATTTATTTTTAAACGAATTCCCGTTTCTTTTTAATAAATTCCATAGTGAATTTATATTTTCGAATATCTACTGATATTCGATTTTCAAATCGATTTCAAAAATTCATTTTCAATTTATCTTTACAAAGATAAATCTCAAAACGTTCATTTCATATTGGAAAAGTATTTCCTTACTTATTAAATAATAAGTATTTCAGAAATCTTTTATTTTCAACACTTGGAAAACCTTCGATATACTTAAATCAAATTAAGTATATATTTTCATTCTTTAAGGAAAACTATTTTCTATAACAACATCAATTTGAGTCAAAACGAATGTTACGTAAAACATCGTCACGACGACTCAAAATCACTAGTATAGGGATTCGGAAATTAAGATAGATATATAAATCCCAATACTAGATAAAAACATTTCCTTTCGGAAATCATTTACTATAACAACAGTGTTATAGTCCATCATTTCCTTCTACTTCTCGAAAACGTCTATTTCAACAATGAATGTTGAAATCTATGATTTCGATATTTAATCATTTTAAAACATCGTTAAAACAATTAACTTCATCTTAAATATTACTTTCCCAAAACCATATCCATTTTACTTAAAATATATTCACTGTCCAAAATCGTGAATATACTTCACTAACCACATTTCAATCTTTTCTCCACATTTATATTTCAATAATTATCCACTATCCAAAATCGCGGATATATCTCCTTTATTTAATTTCTATGTTTAACTTATCAATTTCAATTGGTTTTGGATTTATAAAACAACGTTTAGAAATCACGTTCATACTTCATAACGATTTCAACTTGCAAAAATCATTTTATTAGCCAATTCTATTCCTATTCCATCTAAGTGCAACACTCTAATTTATAAGTTTATCACTTATAAATCTTTTATTCTACATATCTACTCAATTTATATTTCATAATTTATAAATTTCATTCACTCACGAATTTTTATTTCATCTTGTTCTAACACTTACAAAGCTCGTTTAAAATTCAAATGTTTTAGATTTATAAATATCGACTTTTTTAAATCCTTTAAATAGACCGTTTATAATACTGTGAAAAACTCAATTTAAACCATTTTATAAATAAATCAACTATTTATTTCAAAAATGATACTTGGGTTATATTTCACAAAAATCTTAACTTTTATAACTTTAAAATTTCAAACGTTTATTTATTTAAAATAAATCAATTCAACAAAACGTCTACTTTCAAAAATCACTTTAAAAATCCTTTTAAATTAAAAGTCGTCATTTTTAAAGCTCAAAACTTGAATCCGATGATGCAACAGCATCAATTGGTCAATCACAACAACAACATCATATATCAACATATGATAACAGAATATACATCAATCCTGTAAATAAATAACTACTGGTGAGGAATCCAGTTGGATCCCTCCAACCTGTTTCCCTGCATCCAAAGATGTTAGCACAATACCAATTCCGCTCCAGTACGGAATTATCGCGGTATATAGGTTTTATAAAAATCCGCTTACTAACGGCGCAATAGGGTCTCATCCGCTATACGAGGCGGGAAATCATCAATCCAATATATACATATGCCAATATGTATATATTGCTATATATAATAGATATATCCTACTATATCTAATATCACAATCCAAACAGTCAATCATATCAATCAATAACTGCAATACAAATTTAAATCTGAGTGAGGAGATCTCACCTTAGATTTTAATTTGCCATCCCATTTCCATTTCTGCTTTGATTTCTCGTTTTATAGACCTTGCATAAATATTATACAATTCATAAATATCCGAAAAAAAATCGAAATATCAACTTTCATTTAAAACTTGACTTAGCTATAAATTAGTTTTAAACTAATTATTTTCTTTTACAAAATTTCTCAAATCATTGTATAAGCTAATTTTAACAAGTTAATTTCCTTAAGTTAGTTTTCAACTTGAAATAGATATATTTTGTTTTTCTTCAAAACCATTGATCCTCATATAGTATTATCAGTAAGTAAATGAATTTTATGCCTCTTATATAAATTATGTAGAATTTCCTTTATCATTTAAAATTCCTATATTATTATTATTGTTTTTCCAGCTTTATACAAATATAAATAAATTTTCTATATAAAACTACAGGTCATCCTTTACTGAAATTTTTTTTTTTGCTTCTTCCTGTTTTTGTATATACATATACGTATAAATTCTGTAAAGTAAAATTCTTTAATACCTCGATCCTTCAGTCGAAACGAGCTACTGCCACTCGCCATCGCGATCAACATCGCCGCCTTCAACATCGATCGCGTGCCCACGACAGTTTTGCCATCTTCTCGACTCGAGAACCCATCCACTTCTTCCTCGATCCACTCCCAACCTCGACGTCGAAGTCGAACTGCGGGAACCCCTTGCCTCTCTCCTGCGCGCGACTCCATCGCGCGGTGATGCCGCCTGCTCCACGCCTCGCGCGCTCGACTCTGATTGCCGTGACCCCACCTTCATCTTCGAACCCATCGCGACTCACCCCTGCGGCCTTCAATCGATTGCCTCGATCGAATTAAAGCCACGCCGTGCCCTTGCTTATAGATCGCGACGCCACTGCCCCCTTTCCATTCGAAGTTCGCCACCTCCCTCAAGTCGCGGCTACCCCTATTGATTTCGCGAGCGCCTCCCTTTCTCTCTCTTTTTTTATTTGATCGAAACCGAGTTTGATTTCGTTAGGGAAGGGGGTTTTGATTTTCGAACGAGATGGTTTTCGTTTGAATTGCTTTTGGAACTGGGAAGGGGTTTAACAGAAGAGAAGAGAGTGGGGGAGGGGTACGAAGGTATGGGGAGGTAAGGTCGTGAACGTGGTGAGGTTAACCGATATAAATAAAATAAAATAAAAATTTCTTTTTATAATTTGAATTCGTTTAAAAATCTGAATGTGTTTATACTTCGTACGCTTACAGATTAACTCAAAAAAATACGAAATTGGAAATCCGACAATAATACAATATTACGGACCCAATGGGACTGGTTTCGTCGAATTCCGAGACTGTTTGAAAAATGACTATTTTTAAATATTGGTTCAAACAGTAAAATTCAAAACTGAGTAAAACAGTTTAAATTTCAATTCTGAAGCTGCTGTTATCCTCAGTGTTATCAATATAAATTTTAAAAGCTTTTGAAATATTTTTCTTCAGCTTAAAATTGAAGATTCAAATTTTTATTCAGCATTCAATAGATTAAATTTTATAATTAAATCGTAAAAATCAGAGTTATATTCGGGATTCAAATTAAATCATCGTTTAAATATTTAAAATTAATTAAATATCCTCAATTTAATTTGTTCGAAATTCTGGGTCGTTACAGACTTCCCTCCTTAAAAGAATTTCGTCCTCGAAATTACAAGTTAGGGAAAAAGGTCCTTAACTCGTCTACTATTTTTCACAATCCAAATAGTTTTATCAATTTATCAAAACAAATCTTTCTACTAAAGATTCGTTATTCATCAACTAAATTTCAACTTCAACTCTAAGTTTCAAAACAACATTGTTTAACTTCTCAATTCAAATTTAAATTCAAATTCAAATTTAAACTTTCAAAATTTTCTCAAAAATTTTCTAACGCCCTAAATTCCCGAAAAATTTCGCCAGCGTCTCCTTTGCGCGGCTAATACGGCACGACTACAAAACGTCCCTACGGACTCTCAGATTTCAAAAAGAAAAAGAAAAAGCCAAGCGGCTAGAGAGAAATCATCAAAAACTCATATTATAATTCAAATACGTACCTTTTGTCGAGCAATTCAAATTATCTGTGAAATCAATTTCAATTCCCTTTATACTTGTATATCTACTAGCCATAATATCTAGTTATAACATCCAACTATTTTGCAAATTTTATTACAAACTTCTAACATCAACTTCTTATACCATTTCTAGTTTACTATAGAAGTTATATCCATTATTATTCAATTTCACATTTCACATTCATTTGAATTTAATCTACACTTTCAATCTAATTTAGATTCAGTTTACTTCTGAATATTGAATTTCATCAATTATCTTTAGTTCACTTCAAACTAATCTTAAAGCTTCATTTTATTTCACACAATTCAAATTTGTTTCAACATTCAGTTTCAATTTTATTCACTTACAATTGTAAATTCCATTCATTTGAAATTTATTTCTTCTTACTTGAATTTATTTGCAATTCCGAACCATTCTTTTATTTAGTTCACAATTCAAGTTTTAATTTAACTAATTCAACTTCCATTTCTGTATTTCGTGAATTAATAAATTATCAAAGTAGCTTATTGGGATTCAAGTCTCATTTCATTTTCAATTTCAATTCTATCGCTTACAGATTCGCAATGAATCTCAACTTTCAATTTTTCTTTCATATGGTATTCCAGAATCTTACCAACATTTCAAAATCATTTGAAAACAATTCAAATTATCCTTCGAATCTCCAAAACAAAATCCAAATTTTCCAAACAACTTTCATTTAAAACAATTTGGCAGCAATTCCTCTTTTGGAAACCCGAAAATGAACACCAACGATGCCGCGGTCATCATCGAAGTTATTTTCCAGCGACCGAAAAGAGTTTAGAGCTTTCATCTCTCTAAAATACTTTTCAAAATCTTTGAAATTCATTTTCAAATCAAAAAAGGAAATTAAACTTTCCAACTTCTCTGGAATCCCGTTTTAAATTACAATTCACATTAAAAATTTACATTCTTAAATTCCATTTGCATGTGAATTTATTTCTTAACTTTGGAGTTATAATTCCAATTTCTTATTCAATTTCAGTGATGATAATTCACTATTATTACTTCCTAACATCCATGCAACCATATACTGTAATAATTTACAGAAAATTATTCCTTTTATATACAAAAATAGTTTTGGGCAAAATTATTTCATTTACCCTATTTAAAACAATACTATGTCGTCTTGCCTCGTTTAAGTGTTTAGAAATCTCTATCGATAATATGGCGTCCCACATACCGACCAAAATTCATAAACATCTCAACGGATAAGCAAACACAATATAAAACATTTTTATATTCACTAACAAATACGCGCTCGTATCTATTATTACACTCAACTCATTCTAGAGTACTACTGACTCTATCTCTAATGAGCAACACCCAACAGAGCAGGGTTGTCGCTTAACCATATGCTCTGATACCACGCTGTCACATCCTGAAATTTTCGACTTTCGAAAATTCGACATCGATACTCACTTTATCGACTGCCGAGAAATCGAGTGCCGGAAACTCCAATAGTGAGGGTTTTAGAAAGAAGAAATAGAAGAAAAAGAGGTAGAAGAAAAGATAGAAGAAGAAGAGAAGAAGATGAAAAGAGTAGAACAACAGAACAACATCAGAAACAGAAAAACAATATCAGAATCTTACACATCGCAGCGGAACAATATATAATAGATAAATACTAGTCTTTTAAAACAAAGAACTATATCATTTTATACATACATCAATCATCAGAGTCAATATACAACAATGGACAGTTATACAAACTTGTCCTCATACAGAATACACGGCGGAATAAATACTATCAGATACAAATACTACGTCTCGTCCTCCAGCTTATCTCCAAGCTCCAGAATATCCAGAATATCCTGATAATCTAACTCTAGACTGCCCGTGTGGAAATTGGTGGGCACCCAGAGTTTAGAAGGGAACAATAAACTCCGAGTCAGTCATGGTGACTGGTGTGAGATCGTAAAACAGTTATTCTTTAAAAAATAAACAGCAGAGAATTTTAAAGTCAATTCGCAATGCTTTTGGAAAATGAAACTACCATAAGACCTCCCACCACACACACAATGCAAACGCAGAATTGGAGGAGATTTCTTCTTATGATAGTCAAAGATGCTTACTACGTAAAATCAAATCATTTTTGATATTATTATTAGCTAGTGCATAGTGTAGAAAACATTTCGAAAGTATAATATTAATCTTAGCCAACATACGACCAGTATCGTATGCCTACTATAGCTACTATGTTCAATAGCAGGTTACCGCCACATTCCATAGCAGGTAATACAACTAAAACCGTACACGTCACGTATTGTTTCTTTGGATTTCCAACAAATGGTCAGGCTAAGGAACTTCCTATCCACGATGGGTACGTCCCTGGAATAGACGACCCGAGAACCTAACCGGATCTCTGCCAACACAAGGTCGGGTTACCTCTGCAAAAATAGGTAACTACTGACACGCGTATGCCATCCCCCGATCGTCACCGATCTTCCCGAGGATCCCCGATTCGCAACAAACCACATAGATAATAATAATGCAGTAACCACAGAGGTTAAGTATCTGGGCTCCATACCATGATACCACCTTTATCCAGAAGGAATGACATACACTAAGGGGCGCTACTCCCTAGAACCTTGCTGCATCCTTCCTGTTTCGACCATTTCCGGGGTGTGAGGCTCGATGAAGTCTCGTCCACAAAGCTACGCTTTCTCAAAAAGCCCTACTTCGGGTCAAACAAAAATGATCAACCTATGATCACAAAGATATAAGATCAAACAAATGATCATATCACAAATGATCAAACACTGATCATTTCACAGCAACACTCAGTATGCCACGTTACCAAATTGGGATATATCGCTGATAAATTTCAACTACATAACCTCTGAGCTCGTACGTCTCAGAGAAGGGTGTTAAGCTAAGAGAATAAATTCTCCGCCACCAACAGAAATGTATTTGAAAGAAATCAGCTTTATATCTCAAATTGTAACGTCAGACACACAATCCATACAAGTCTGTTCCGGGATCGAACAGAACCGAAGGCACTTCTCACGAAGCCCTTGCATATCCGGATAATTTTCTAATCACGTCCGGACTTCCCGTCACTAAGGGTGATAAAACCTCTAAATCGAAGATCAGTCGATGTAGAGTAACTCGACGGTAATCCTTCCGTTTTCAAAAATATCCGGTCTTCAACACCGGTCTTCGAATGCAATTCATAACGACGTATCACATATTCGGAATGGGTTATACGACCCCATGGTCCTTTCCCGGCTAACCCGAATAGTGAGCGCTTATTCAAAAATAAGTGTGGCATTCAAATTCATCCAATTCACAACAAATACCTATCTAAAGGTAATTATTGATAGTCGGTTATTTAACTATCAATAAAGATGCACAACATCATCAGATTCCAAATAATTTTCCAAATTATTTTATCTTCCAAAATATCTTTTACTAGATATAAAATTCCACACTTCTAAAATAAATCGATATTTATTTTTAAACGAATTCCCGTTTCTTTTTAATAAATTCCATAGTGAATTTATATTTTCGAATATCTACTGATATTCGATTTTCAAATCGATTTCAAAAATTCATTTTCAATTTATCTTTACAAAGATAAATCTCAAAACGTTCATTTCATATTGGAAAAGTATTTCCTTACTTATTAAATAATAAGTATTTCAGAAATCTTTTATTTTCAACACTTGGAAAACCTTCGATATACTTAAATCAAATTAAGTATATATTTTCATTCTTTAAGGAAAACTATTTTCTATAACAACATCAATTTGAGTCAAAACGAATGTTACGTAAAACATCGTCACGACGACTCAAAATCACTAGTATAGGGATTCGGAAATTAAGATAGATATATAAATCCCAATACTAGATAAAAACATTTCCTTTCGGAAATCATTTACTATAACAACAGTGTTATAGTCCATCATTTCCTTCTACTTCTCGAAAACGTCTATTTCAACAATGAATGTTGAAATCTATGATTTCGATATTTAATCATTTTAAAACATCGTTAAAACAATTAACTTCATCTTAAATATTACTTTCCCAAAACCATATCCATTTTACTTAAAATATATTCACTGTCCAAAATCGTGAATATACTTCACTAACCACATTTCAATCTTTTCTCCACATTTATATTTCAATAATTATCCACTATCCAAAATCGCGGATATATCTCCTTTATTTAATTTCTATGTTTAACTTATCAATTTCAATTGGTTTTGGATTTATAAAACAACGTTTAGAAATCACGTTCATACTTCATAACGATTTCAACTTGCAAAAATCATTTTATTAGCCGATTCTATTCCTATTCCATCTAAGTGCAACACTCTAATTTATAAGTTTATCACTTATAAATCTTTTATTCTACACATCTACTCAATTTATATTTCATAATTTATAAATTTCATTCACTCACGAATTTTTATTTCATCTTGTTCTAACACTTACAAAGCTCGTTTAAAATTCAAATGTTTTAGATTTATAAATATCGACTTTTTTAAATCCTTTAAATAGACCGTTTATAATACTGTGAAAAACTCAATTTAAACCATTTTATAAATAAATCAACTATTTATTTCAAAAATGACACTTGGGTTATATTTCACAAAAATCTTAACTTTTATAACTTTAAAATTTCAAACGTTTATTTATTTAAAATAAATCAATTCAACAAAACGTCTACTTTCAAAAATCACTTTAAAAATCCTTTTAAATTAAAAGTCGTCATTTTTAAAGCTCAAAACTTGAATCCGATGATGCAACAGCATCAATTGGTCAATCACAACAACAACATCATATATCAACATATGATAACAGAATATACATCAATCCTGTAAATAAATAACTACTGGTGAGGAATCCAGTTGGATCCCTCCAACCTGTTTCCCTGCATCCAAAGATGTTAGCACAATACCAATTCCGCTCCAGTACGGAATTATCGCGGTATATAGGTTTTATAAAAATCCGCTTACTAACGGCGCAATAGGGTCTCATCCGCTATACGAGGCGGGAAATCATCAATCCAATATATACATATGCCAATATGTATATATTGCTATATATAATAGATATATCCTACTATATCTAATATCACAATCCAAACAGTCAATCATATCAATCAATAACTGCAATACAAATTTAAATCTGAGTGAGGAGATCTCACCTTAGATTTTAATTTGCCATCCCATTTCCATTTCTGCTTTGATTTCTCGTTTTATAGACCTTGCATAAATATTATACAATTCATAAATATCCGAAAAAAAATCGAAATATCAACTTTCATTTAAAACTTGACTTAGCTATAAATTAGTTTTAAACTAATTATTTTCTTTTACAAAATTTCTCAAATCATTGTATAAGCTAATTTTAACAAGTTAATTTCCTTAAGTTAGTTTTCAACTTGAAATAGATATATTTTGTTTTTCTTCAAAACCATTGATCCTCATATAGTATTATCAGTAAGTAAATGAATTTTATGCCTCTTATATAAATTATGTAGAATTTCCTTTATCATTTAAAATTCCTATATTATTATTATTGTTTTTCCAGCTTTATACAAATATAAATAAATTTTCTATATAAAACTACAGGTCATCCTTTACTGAAATTTTTTTTTTTGCTTCTTCCTGTTTTTGTATATACATATACGTATAAATTCTGTAAAGTAAAATTCTTTAATACCTCGATCCTTCAGTCGAAACGAGCTACTGCCACTCGCCATCGCGATCAACATCGCCGCCTTCAACATCGATCGCGTGCCCACGACAGTTTCGCCATCTTCTCGACTCGAGAACCCATCCACTTCTTCCTCGATCCACTCCCAACCTCGACGTCGAAGTCGAACTGCGGGAACCCCTTGCCTCTCTCCTGCGCGCGACTCCATCGCGCGGTGATGCCGCCTGCTCCACGCCTCGCGCGCTCGACTCTGATTGCCGTGACCCCACCTTCATCTTCGAACCCATCGCGACTCACCCCTGCGGCCTTCAATCGATTGCCTCGATCGAATTAAAGCCACGCCGTGCCCTTGCTTATAGATCACGACGCCACTGCCCCCTTTCCATTCGAAGTTCGCCACCTCCCTCAAGTCGTGGCTACCCCTATTGATTTCGCGAGCGCCTCCCTTTCTCTCTCTTTTTTTATTTGATCGAAACCGAGTTCGATTTCGTTAGGGAAGGGGGTTTTGATTTTCGAACGAGATGGTTTTCGTTTGAATTGCTTTTGGAACTGGGAAGGGGTTTAACAGAAGAGAAGAGAGTGGGGGAGGGGTACGAAGGTATGGGGAGGTAAGGTCGTGAACGTGGTGAGGTTAACCGATATAAATAAAATAAAATAAAAATTTCTTTTTATAATTTGAATTCGTTTAAAAATCTGAATGTGTTTATACTTCGTACGCTCACAGATTAACTCAAAAAAATACGAAATTGGAAATCCGACAATAATACAATATTACGGACCCAATGGGACTGGTTTCGTCGAATTCCGAGACTGTTTGAAAAATGACTATTTTTAAATATCGGTTCAAACAGTAAAATTCAAAACTGAGTAAAACAGTTTAAATTTCAATTCTGAAGCTGCTGTTATCCTCAGTGTTATCAATATAAATTTTAAAAGCTTTCGAAATATTTTTCTTCAGCTTAAAATTGAAGATTCAAATTTTTATTCAGCATTCAATAGATTAAATTTTATAATTAAATCATAAAAATCAGAGTTATATTCGGGATTCAAATTAAATCATCGTTTAAATATTTAAAATTAATTAAATATCCTCAATTTAATTTGTTCGAAATTCTGGGTCGTTACACAAGTTGTTGAACGAATGAAATAAGGAAGATTGGTATATGTGTAACAAGTATACAGGTGATATTATTTTACTTGTACAATTTGGTCAGAGATTTTTCCTTGCTTTGAGGCTGAAATGATCTATATTGTACTAGAGATGATAGTATTTATGCTAGCATTAACTTCTATTGTCTTGTCTTGTTTTATTTTGTCATACTTATCCTTTTGCTGTTGAATATACATGGATATCATTTTCTTTGAAAACATGTATTCCTAAAGACTATATATCTCTAGAATTTACCTTATGTGTTACTTATGTGTTTATATAACCATATCTTTTCCCTTTCATATTTATTTTTGTTTTCTTTTACAAGTGTACATACTTATTTATTTTTTCCATATTTGAATGTATATTACTTTTCTTTTTATACTTTGTAATATAAATGAATTTCTATATTTTATTTTGTTGTTAAAATTTTTAGCTAATGCTTTTCTTTATATTTTTATAACTTATCTTTTATATATTGATTTCTATTTTTAGCTTAAATTATTATTATTATTATTATTTTACTTCCATTTCTATTTTAAATATTTATTATAAATTTTACTGTAATACTTATTGTTTTATTTTTATTTCTATTTCTAATATAGACCATCAATCCCAAATTTTATCATTATAATTTATCTTTAAACCATTTACTTGAAATTTAAATCCAAATCACATATATACAATATTTAAATTCAAATGATTCAACACATATTTTATTTGAATTTGGAGAAACTCAAATTAATTTACCAATTAATTTCACAATTTTTATTCAAAAATTAAATTAATTATCAATTTAAACTTAGTAAAAAATCTGGGATCGTTACAATCAGTTTTGCCCTCCATAACTGTCTAGAATCAGTACACAATGCCGTAAGCGCATCAAGGTCTGCCTCACTATAAGGAGTCCATGTAACAGCATTATAGTCCAGGACATCGAACTCGCTCTAATAGAACATCAAATTCCATCTAGGAGACAATTTAGTATTCTTAGGTCCAATCCACCTGAAATTAGATAAATTTATATAAATTGTACGAATTGTATAAGTTTATTAAACCATATAACCAACACTAAGTTACCTCAACCCATATAGTTTTGAGTTATCGATTGTCGGTCTCCTCATAGTTATACGACCAACCGGAAGATAAATTCAAGACAATAGCTGCATAAGTATTATATGTTGTATTTCATTTTTGTTTACCACATGTAGCAATTACAAATTACTCAAAAACTACAACCGTAACTGAACTAGAGTCAAACAACCACCACCAGACCGTTGTTGTACCAACGCCACTCTAGTAAACTCTGAATAAGTGAAAGCTAGCACCGCCCCATGAATACTGCCGACAAGAATTGAAATATCCTAATAAAAGGAGCCATTGAAGGGCCACTCAAGTCTTCGATCTATCGCAAAAAAGACGTTGAGTGATGATGTACAAATAATAGCGCGGGCGCGTTGCGTAATCTGCAATGGAGAGGCAAATTGGGGAATATCATCGACCAACTGCTCTCTAAATCAGGTGACCACTATCGATTCATTCCCCCATCTTGCTTCTTCTGGAGGAGACATACCGAGCAAGGACTGAAATAAATCCATATAATCTCTTGGGTAATCAGGTTTCAGAATCGAAATCCCGTTTATTGGCAAACCAAGCAACACAGCTATATCTTTTAGAGTGTTGGTCATCTCACCTACTCTGAGATGAAATGTAGATGTCTGGCATAGTCGTTAAGGTGCGCGCTTAGGCGCGACTAAGGCGTAGGCGCACCTCCTGTGCCTTGTCAGGTGCCGAGGCGCCTCCTCTAGCGGAGGCGCACAAAAAGCGCAAAAAGCGCACTTTTTGTTGAGGTGCCAAGGTTCCAATAGGCGCGCTTCGAGTAGCGGCTCTTATTTTTGCAGGCGCACCTTCATTCGACTCGAAATCCGGTTGCGTTTTTGAAATCGACTTGGTCGACGAAGCTCTTTAGGGTTTCAAAGTATTATCGAATCTCGAACAAAAAAAGCAAACTGTGCCACACCGCCTTATACAGCCGTCGCCGCCCGCTCTCCTTTGTCGCCGCTGCTAGCTCTCCTCTACTACCACCGCCAGTTCTCCTCTACCGCCGCCGCTAGTTCTCGTCTCAAGTATTTTTTTAACTGCAGTAGTATTAAATTATTAATTATGTTTTTTTAATATAAAATTTTAAGTTAGATTATAATTAGTTTAAAATATAAATTATAAAGTTAATTTTAATTAGTTCAAAAATTTTAATTTAATTTAAACTTTTAGGTTAATTTGATTAAATTAGTTTGAAATTTATTGAGATATGTTATAATTTATAAATATGATTTAAATTTTAAATTTAGTTATGTTTTAAAATTTAATGAGTTGTATTTTAAAATTTAATGAGTTATGTTTTAGTTTAAAATTTAAATTATGTTAACTTATGTTTTAAATTTAAAATTTAGTTATGTTTTAACTTTTAATTTAAAATTTAGTTATGTTTTAAAATTTAATGAGTTATGTTGTAAAATTTAAAGAGTTGTATTTTATTTTAGTTATGTTTTAAATTTTAAATTTGGTTATGTCTTAATTTAATTTTAAAATTTAGTTATTAAAAATTAATGAGTTATGTTTTAAAATTTAAAGAGTTATGTTTAATTTAAAATTTTAATTATTTTATGTTTTAAATTTAAAATTTAGTTATGTATTAATTTAAAATTTAGTTATGTTTTTAAAATTTAATGAGTTATGCTTTAGAATTTAAAGAGTTATGTTTTAGTTATGTTTTAAATTTCATATTTAGTTATATTTGAATTTAAAATTTAGTTATGTTTTAAAAATTAATGAGTTATGTTTTAAAATTTAAAGAGTTATGTTTTAATTTTAAATTTTAGTTATGTTTTACTTCTGTTTTAAATTTTAAATTTAGTTATTTTTATGTATTAATTTAAAATTTAGCTATGTTTTAATTTAAAATTTAGTTATGTTTTAAAAATTAATGAGTTATGTTTTAAAATTTAAAGAGTTATGTTTTAGTTATGTTTTAATTTAAAATTTTGTTATGTTTTAAAATTTAATGAGTTATGTTCTAAAATTCAAAGAGTTAAATTAATGGTTAAAAAAATAAAATTAGAATGTTAGTTCGTAAAATAGTTTAATAACTTTATTTCACTTTTTTTATTTCAGGTTGATATGGATCCAAACACACATACTTCAGCAGGTTCTTCCGCTACATCTAAAAATCGTAGAGCAGATTTGGATGGAATTACAACCCTAATTGTAACGTATCGGGTTTTGCCCGCTCGAAAATCGACATCCATACTTTACATCGTACTCGAATGCCGCAGATTCGACCGTTCAAATCCGATTCGCCGGAGCTATAACACAATTAAGTAAATAACACAGCGGAAGAAAAGAATAATACATTGATATATAATATCCGATACAACAGAGTGATACAATGAATATCAATATACATCAGAGATATGATACAAGAAATAGCAGCGGAAAGAAAATAGATAGCACCAGCAGCGGATAGAATGTCTCCAATAGAATGCTCCAAGATAAGCAACGTCAGTCCATGAACTCCAAGAACTGAACTAGCTCCAGATAATCTACTAAACCTGAATATCTGAAAAACCCAACTCTAGACTGCCCGTGTGGAAAATAGTGGGCACCCAGAGTTTAGGAAGGGAACAATAAACTCCGGATCAGTCATGGGACTGGTGTGAGCAACAAAAACAGTTTATCTTTAAAACAACACAAAAGAACTTTAAACATTGAAACCCGCAATGCTTTTCGAAAATGAAACTACCATAAGGCCTCCCGCTACACACACAATGCAATCGCAGAATTGGAGGAGATTTCTCCTTATGATAGTCAAAAATGCTTACTACGCAAAATCATTCGATATTATTATCATTAGTGCATAGTGTCGAAAACCATTTCGAAAATATAATATAAATCTTAGCCAGCATACAACATATCATCGTATGCCTACTATAGCTACTACGTTCAATAGCAGGTTACCGCCACATTCCATAGCAGGTAATACAACTAAAAACCGTACAGGGTTCGTATTGTTTCTTTGGATTTCCAACAAATGATCAGGCTAAGGAACTTCCTTACCGAAATAGAAACGCCTCTGGAAAGACGCCCCGAATCCTAACCGGATCTCCGCAAACAAAAGGCCGACGCTACCTCACGCTCTAACCGAGCTATAACTAGGTAACTAACACACGAGTCATGTCATTCCCCGGTCGTCACCGACCTTTATCCGAGACGTCTCGATCATAAAGCAACAACCACAAAGTATAATAACTGTGCAGCATCCACATAGGTAAAATATCTGGGCTCCATACCATGATATCACCTTTTATCCAGAAGGAAATGACATACCCTAGGGGCGCTACCCCTACAAACCTTTGTCGCAACATTCCTGTTTCGACCATTACCGGGTTGTGAGGCTCGACGAAGTCTCGTCCACAAAACTACGCTTCTTCACAAAGCACGCTTTTTCACAAAGCAACGCTTTGACCAACAAATGATCAGCAGCACTTCGTATGCCACATTACCAAATTGGGAATGTATCACTAGTGACCATCAACTACATAACCTCTGAGCTCGTACGTCTCAGAGAAGGGTGTTAAGCTAAGAGAATAAATTCTCCGCCACCAACAGAAATATATTTGATAGAAACCAGCTTTACATCTCAAAGTGTAACGTCAGACACACATCCATACAAGTCTGTTCCGGGTTCGAACAGAACCGAAGGCACTTCCGAAGAAGCCCTTGCAAATCCGGGTATTCACAATCTCGATCGGACTTCCCATCACTTAAGAAATCTCTATACCGGCGCGACTCAGTGCAGAGACAATCGATAGGTCATCCTATCATTCTCGCAAATACCCGGTCTTCACCACCGTTCTTCAAATGCGATCCATATCGACGTATCCCTATTCGGAATGGGTTATATGACACAAAGGTCCTCTCCCGGCTAAACCGAATAACGAGCGCAATTAAAAATCATATGGATACTGGGGTCTCAATTAAATCACAGCTTAAAGCTAAAAACTTTTCATTCGAATGGTAAAACAAATTACCATTTCCAATCTTTTAAACAAAAAGATTCAATTCACAAAGTTTACCCCGTTCACAAAGATTCATTCATAGATTTTCAAATCGATTTCCATTTCAATCTGATTAACTCGTTAAATCTTTAAATCAAGATTTAACTTATAGCTTTCAAAACTCGTTTCCAAAGATTCATTCATAGCCTTTCAAAACAATTCCATTTCAAGTTAGATTAACTCGTTCGGTCTTTGAAATCAAAGACTCATTTCATAGTTTTCAAAACATTTCAATTCTATTTCAAACTTGAAACCGTTCAACATAATTTGGAAATCCTTTCTTAAAATGAAAGCTATTATTATTTGAAAACAAATAATTTCGTTTTCAGAAAAATCCAGTTATATTTACACGAGTCAAAACCCTTGAATTAAATTCAAATTCCCAAATCAATACTTTTAAAATGGTTTAACCCATATATAACTTGTACAGCATCTTTAATCCCTAGTTTCAAATCATAGGATTCAATTGTGAACTTGAATTCAAAATTTAAATCAAATTATTTAAATTTTCAAAACTCAATTAAGTTATTCGAAATAACTTTTATCTTTGAAATTCCATTTCAAAAGCTTTTCACTTTAAACCCAAATTTCCAATTTCAAAATCAATTGAAATTAAAATTTCAATTTCAAAAACATCAAATTTGAATTATCTGTGACTTAACCGATTTCCACGTGAAATCCATATTTGTGTGTGTATAAGTGTGGTCCAGGGGTTTCACACACTAGTGCAACATCAATCATCACAGATATATCGATAAGCGGTATAATCGATAACGCTTATCCTCATTCACAGATTCATAGATAAAGTAAATTTATCAGTCACAAAGATTCATCAATACAATTCGATGTGGGTTTCGGATAACCAACTGGAATCCGACTCCCTGTCGCATCGAAATTCAATTGCCGTTTAACGGGCCAAGGGTTTTCATAACAGATATATATATCACAGATAAGTAAATTACAGATCACATCATAAATCAGGGTATATCACAAAGCATCACATATCAGGGATATCAAACAATCAAATCATCCAATAGAATCCAAATATCCATAAGTAGAACCAATTAATATCTGATTATAATTAATTTATACCAGATTCATTACTTATGAATAAACTACAAATCTTGGTTAATAAATATTAATAAATTACAAAACATTTTGATTAATTATGCTTTAATCATTTATTAATTATTTATTACTTAAGCATTGATTTATTCAAACTCTAATTACAATTATAATGTAATTATTTTTAATTTCTTCCCAAAAGAAATAAATTTATACTTAGATTAATTTCTTACTTAAAATAATTAAGAGTTTAGGAATATTATTAAGTTTTGACTAAAATAATTAAAACTTGAATAAAATCTTAACCTAACTGTTAAACATTTTCTAAGTGCACAGTGTTTAAACAAATTTGCTTAAATCAACTTATAAAAAAATGCTGCAGTTTGAAGCCCGAAGACTATCCTAAAATACTCGAGTTACCCTTCGAGTTGAACACCCCTTTCCCCGAGTCATTTACCCAGTACGCAACTCTTCTTCCTCTTCTCTCTTTTCTTTTTTTTTCTTCTTTATTTTTCTTTTTCTTTCCAGGTTAGAGTTTAAGTTTAATATGCAAGCATCATACGCGCGTACTCGAGTTTGAACCCGTGAAGAACTTCCACTTGCTCGAGTCCCGCTCGATTCAACCACACCCAGAAGTTTCCAGGCACGACATCAACGCCGTGCACGTGCACGCCATCATCCACAGCCATCTTGCCGTCGCGACCACACCTACCAGTCGCGTTCTATCCATTGATCATACTGCCACCTTCCCGATGATCCACCATCCTCTCGATCGAAATGCGATCGTTTGCCTCTCCCTCCTGAAACCCAGAAAAACTCGACCTACCCACTTAAATCAACCCGCCACTTCGTTGATCGGTAGCTCCATCACCTCCCACTTACCTCAATCCAAAGCCCACTCATGGAACTATCACCGTGCCAATCTACGCCATGTCCGGTCACACCATCTCGTCGCAAAACGGTCGCGACTACACATCAACCCGATACATCCTTAAACCCTAAAAACCCTTCGTACTCAAAATCGAAGCCAAAATCTATGATTCCGCCACGGTCGCCCCCTCCATGACATCCACCAGCACCCTCCAGTCAAGACCACATCACCTCTCATCGACTAGATCGACAGAAATTTATTTTTGAACGGAAAACACATATTCTTCTATCACTCATAATTTAGATCACTAAAAATCCAAATTCCACCTCTAAAATTCATATTTTTTCACACGAAAACTGATCCTATACTCGAATTTCTAAATTGATGACATTGAGTTTTCACCAAAATATGGTTACTCACTGTGAAATGAATCCCTATCGAACCACAAAGCAAATTTACTTCCCAAAACTATTTTTACCGTAAACTATATTCAAAGTTTAACATTTTTCTAGTTTATAGCATCATCAGATACAAACTAGAATGAGTGGAATAGATTTTTTTTTATTGATCATATTATATTCCCTGAACAAGAACAGTGATACTGGTAAACAAATCAACATGTATTCTTGCAAACATTCACAGCATAGAGGTAATCCATATAAATGGATTTATTTATCAAGTTAAGAGTTTGCTCACAAGCATCAAGATATCAAACAGGCTAAGCTTCGAAAAATAGGAGTTTGCTCACCTGATTATGCACAGAGCAGAGGAGTAATAGAAGAACAGAGACTTGAAACTTTGTTTTTGATAAGTTGTTGAATCTGTTGTTTGTAATTTTATCTTTGATTGGAATCAACTCTTGCCTGTTGGTGATTGCTGAGTTGATTAGCTTGCTTCCAGGTTTGCAAATTGATTTGTATTGTTGTTTTAAATTGAACTCTTGTTTAAGTTGAAGATGATAGTTACTTCAGATTTGCTCAACTTTTAGTGAACGAATTGAGGTAAGAGTTGATATATGAACTGATGTGAGGAGGAGATATAAAGAAATGAAGTCTACTGGGTTATTATTTTGTACAATATGTTGACAAATGTTTTGTACCACAATTCAGAGATTTTTTTCCTTCCTTTTGTATTGACTACGCAGAAGTTGGGGGCTGATGAGATTTCCCTTGTGTACTAAGGAGGCTGAAGATGCTTGCATTTATGAGTTTGTACAACTTTACATATTTCTTTCTTCCTTTACTTCGGCTGAAATGATATAGGATGGTGTACAAATAGGCATGCTGAAGGTGCTTTCATTAAATGCATGAGTACTTTGTTCCCATGCTTGCCTATTTATGCTTCATACTTAAATATATTTACTCTTTACTTTATTTTACTTGCATATTTATTTACAACTTTGTTTTATATTTAAGTGTTGTTTCTTTTCTTTTCTTATGGCTTAACAATATAAATAAATTTCTATTTTATTACGTTGTTAGATTATTTAACTTTACTACTAATTATCTTGTATCCAAAGTATATACATATATATATATATCTATATTTATTTTTAAAACCATTTATTTTAAATTTAAACTCAAATTCAATATATATACAATATTTTTAATTTAAATGATTTATCCAAAATTTATTCGACGATCGGGGAAACTCGCATCACTTAAATCGATTTATTTCACAAATTTTATTCAAAAATTCTTTAAATTTATATAAAATTCGGGGTCGTTACAGACTTCCCCCCTTAAAAGAATTTCGTCCTCGAAATTTGCCACGGAGACACAAAGATAGATGAAGAATATTTCATCAAATCAAACTGAACATTTATTCTGCATTCGGCTTACCAAATCAGAATATCGATAATAGATACAAGAACGAATCTGTTTGACACTTCACAAGATACTCGGGTTATCCAGATCTACGAAGTATACAATGGCATCGGTTAGTTCAAAGGGATAACTAACCATTCGTAGAACATATCCGGACCCCAAAGAATAGATAGATATATGGATACAATTTCAAAATTTTCAGTTTAGAACTAAAGTATACCTATCAACCATAGCAATCAAAGCAACCAATTCATCCAAACAAACAATTTTGGCCTCTCTGGAGTTTATGTCCCATTCAAATATATCGAATTTTCTTCCTGAATCTACCAGAACCTATCGAAGAATTGAGAGGAGATAACGAGCAAAATAGATTGATAGAGAAAGAATTATTTCCTTGTTGTTACAGAGTATCGACCATTTATAGTCGTAATTCCACGTCCCCTATCTCATCCTCTTCTCGCACTCATACTCACTATCAGTGGATAGTAAGAGAATTTACTGAGGCATTCGAACGGATATTTGAGAATTACTCATTCTAGGGTATACTTCACCCTATCTCTAATGAGCTACTTAATGTGTTATACTCCTGAGCTAAAGTTCAACCTTAGCTCTGATACCAAATGTAACGTATCGGGTTTTGCCCGCTCGAAAATCGACATCCATACTTTACATCGTACTCGAATGCCGCAGATTCGACCGTTCAAATCCGATTCGCCGGAGCTATAACACAATTAAGTAAATAACACAGCGGAAGAAAAGAATAATACATTGATATATAATATCCGATACAACAGAGTGATACAATGAATATCAATATACATCAGAGATATGATACAAGAAATAGCAGCGGAAAGAAAATAGATAGCACCAGCAGCGGATAGAATGTCTCCAATAGAATGCTCCAAGATAAGCAACGTCAGTCCATGAACTCCAAGAACTGAACTAGCTCCAGATAATCTACTAAACCTGAATATCTGAAAAACCCAACTCTAGACTGCCCGTGTGGAAAATAGTGGGCACCCAGAGTTTAGGAAGGGAACAATAAACTCCGGATCAGTCATGGGACTGGTGTGAGCAACAAAAACAGTTTATCTTTAAAACAACACAAAAGAACTTTAAACATTGAAACCCGCAATGCTTTTCGAAAATGAAACTACCATAAGGCCTCCCGCTACACACACAATGCAATCGCAGAATTGGAGGAGATTTCTCCTTATGATAGTCAAAAATGCTTACTACGCAAAATCATTCGATATTATTATCATTAGTGCATAGTGTCGAAAACCATTTCGAAAATATAATATAAATCTTAGCCAGCATACAACATATCATCGTATGCCTACTATAGCTACTACGTTCAATAGCAGGTTACCGCCACATTCCATAGCAGGTAATACAACTAAAAACCGTACAGGGTTCGTATTGTTTCTTTGGATTTCCAACAAATGATCAGGCTAAGGAACTTCCTTACCGAAATAGAAACGCCTCTGGAAAGACGCCCCGAATCCTAACCGGATCTCCGCAAACAAAAGGCCGACGCTACCTCACGCTCTAACCGAGCTATAACTAGGTAACTAACACACGAGTCATGTCATTCCCCGGTCGTCACCGACCTTTATCCGAGACGTCTCGATCATAAAGCAACAACCACAAAGTATAATAACTGTGCAGCATCCACATAGGTAAAATATCTGGGCTCCATACCATGATATCACCTTTTATCCAGAAGGAAATGACATACCCTAGGGGCGCTACCCCTACAAACCTTTGTCGCAACATTCCTGTTTCGACCATTACCGGGTTGTGAGGCTCGACGAAGTCTCGTCCACAAAACTACGCTTCTTCACAAAGCACGCTTTTTCACAAAGCAACGCTTTGACCAACAAATGATCAGCAGCACTTCGTATGCCACATTACCAAATTGGGAATGTATCACTAGTGACCATCAACTACATAACCTCTGAGCTCGTACGTCTCAGAGAAGGGTGTTAAGCTAAGAGAATAAATTCTCCGCCACCAACAGAAATATATTTGATAGAAACCAGCTTTACATCTCAAAGTGTAACGTCAGACACACATCCATACAAGTCTGTTCCGGGTTCGAACAGAACCGAAGGCACTTCCGAAGAAGCCCTTGCAAATCCGGGTATTCACAATCTCGATCGGACTTCCCATCACTTAAGAAATCTCTATACCGGCGCGACTCAGTGCAGAGACAATCGATAGGTCATCCTATCATTCTCGCAAATACCCGGTCTTCACCACCGTTCTTCAAATGCGATCCATATCGACGTATCCCTATTCGGAATGGGTTATATGACACAAAGGTCCTCTCCCGGCTAAACCGAATAACGAGCGCAATTAAAAATCATATGGATACTGGGGTCTCAATTAAATCACAGCTTAAAGCTAAAAACTTTTCATTCGAATGGTAAAACAAATTACCATTTCCAATCTTTTAAACAAAAAGATTCAATTCACAAAGTTTACCCCGTTCACAAAGATTCATTCATAGATTTTCAAATCGATTTCCATTTCAATCTGATTAACTCGTTAAATCTTTAAATCAAGATTTAACTTATAGCTTTCAAAACTCGTTTCCAAAGATTCATTCATAGCCTTTCAAAACAATTCCATTTCAAGTTAGATTAACTCGTTCGGTCTTTGAAATCAAAGACTCATTTCATAGTTTTCAAAACATTTCAATTCTATTTCAAACTTGAAACCGTTCAACATAATTTGGAAATCCTTTCTTAAAATGAAAGCTATTATTATTTGAAAACAAATAATTTCGTTTTCAGAAAAATCCAGTTATATTTACACGAGTCAAAACCCTTGAATTAAATTCAAATTCCCAAATCAATACTTTTAAAATGGTTTAACCCATATATAACTTGTACAGCATCTTTAATCCCTAGTTTCAAATCATAGGATTCAATTGTGAACTTGAATTCAAAATTTAAATCAAATTATTTAAATTTTCAAAACTCAATTAAGTTATTCGAAATAACTTTTATCTTTGAAATTCCATTTCAAAAGCTTTTCACTTTAAACCCAAATTTCCAATTTCAAAATCAATTGAAATTAAAATTTCAATTTCAAAAACATCAAATTTGAATTATCTGTGACTTAACCGATTTCCACGTGAAATCCATATTTGTGTGTGTATAAGTGTGGTCCAGGGGTTTCACACACTAGTGCAACATCAATCATCACAGATATATCGATAAGCGGTATAATCGATAACGCTTATCCTCATTCACAGATTCATAGATAAAGTAAATTTATCAGTCACAAAGATTCATCAATACAATTCGATGTGGGTTTCGGATAACCAACTGGAATCCGACTCCCTGTCGCATCGAAATTCAATTGCCGTTTAACGGGCCAAGGGTTTTCATAACAGATATATATATCACAGATAAGTAAATTACAGATCACATCATAAATCAGGGTATATCACAAAGCATCACATATCAGGGATATCAAACAATCAAATCATCCAATAGAATCCAAATATCCATAAGTAGAACCAATTAATATCTGATTATAATTAATTTATACCAGATTCATTACTTATGAATAAACTACAAATCTTGGTTAATAAATATTAATAAATTACAAAACATTTTGATTAATTATGCTTTAATCATTTATTAATTATTTATTACTTAAGCATTGATTTATTCAAACTCTAATTACAATTATAATGTAATTATTTTTAATTTCTTCCCAAAAGAAATAAATTTATACTTAGATTAATTTCTTACTTAAAATAATTAAGAGTTTAGGAATATTATTAAGTTTTGACTAAAATAATTAAAACTTGAATAAAATCTTAACCTAACTGTTAAACATTTTCTAAGTGCACAGTGTTTAAACAAATTTGCTTAAATCAACTTATAAAAAAATGCTGCAGTTTGAAGCCCGAAGACTATCCTAAAATACTCGAGTTACCCTTCGAGTTGAACACCCCTTTCCCCGAGTCATTTACCCAGTACGCAACTCTTCTTCCTCTTCTCTCTTTTCTTTTTTTTTCTTCTTTATTTTTCTTTTTCTTTCCAGGTTAGAGTTTAAGTTTAATATGCAAGCATCATACGCGCGTACTCGAGTTTGAACCCGTGAAGAACTTCCACTTGCTCGAGTCCCGCTCGATTCAACCACACCCAGAAGTTTCCAGGCACGACATCAACGCCGTGCACGTGCACGCCATCATCCACAGCCATCTTGCCGTCGCGACCACACCTACCAGTCGCGTTCTATCCATTGATCATACTGCCACCTTCCCGATGATCCACCATCCTCTCGATCGAAATGCGATCGTTTGCCTCTCCCTCCTGAAACCCAGAAAAACTCGACCTACCCACTTAAATCAACCCGCCACTTCGTTGATCGGTAGCTCCATCACCTCCCACTTACCTCAATCCAAAGCCCACTCATGGAACTATCACCGTGCCAATCTACGCCATGTCCGGTCACACCATCTCGTCGCAAAACGGTCGCGACTACACATCAACCCGATACATCCTTAAACCCTAAAAACCCTTCGTACTCAAAATCGAAGCCAAAATCTATGATTCCGCCACGGTCGCCCCCTCCATGACATCCACCAGCACCCTCCAGTCAAGACCACATCACCTCTCATCGACTAGATCGACAGAAATTTATTTTTGAACGGAAAACACATATTCTTCTATCACTCATAATTTAGATCACTAAAAATCCAAATTCCACCTCTAAAATTCATATTTTTTCACACGAAAACTGATCCTATACTCGAATTTCTAAATTGATGACATTGAGTTTTCACCAAAATATGGTTACTCACTGTGAAATGAATCCCTATCGAACCACAAAGCAAATTTACTTCCCAAAACTATTTTTACCGTAAACTATATTCAAAGTTTAACATTTTTCTAGTTTATAGCATCATCAGATACAAACTAGAATGAGTGGAATAGATTTTTTTTTATTGATCATATTATATTCCCTGAACAAGAACAGTGATACTGGTAAACAAATCAACATGTATTCTTGCAAACATTCACAGCATAGAGGTAATCCATATAAATGGATTTATTTATCAAGTTAAGAGTTTGCTCACAAGCATCAAGATATCAAACAGGCTAAGCTTCGAAAAATAGGAGTTTGCTCACCTGATTATGCACAGAGCAGAGGAGTAATAGAAGAACAGAGACTTGAAACTTTGTTTTTGATAAGTTGTTGAATCTGTTGTTTGTAATTTTATCTTTGATTGGAATCAACTCTTGCCTGTTGGTGATTGCTGAGTTGATTAGCTTGCTTCCAGGTTTGCAAATTGATTTGTATTGTTGTTTTAAATTGAACTCTTGTTTAAGTTGAAGATGATAGTTACTTCAGATTTGCTCAACTTTTAGTGAACGAATTGAGGTAAGAGTTGATATATGAACTGATGTGAGGAGGAGATATAAAGAAATGAAGTCTACTGGGTTATTATTTTGTACAATATGTTGACAAATGTTTTGTACCACAATTCAGAGATTTTTTTCCTTCCTTTTGTATTGACTACGCAGGAGTTGGGGGCTGATGAGATTTCCCTTGTGTACTAAGGAGGCTGAAGATGCTTGCATTTATGAGTTTGTACAACTTTACATATTTCTTTCTTCCTTTACTTCGGCTGAAATGATATAGGATGGTGTACAAATAGGCATGCTGAAGGTGCTTTCATTAAATGCATGAGTACTTTGTTCCCATGCTTGCCTATTTATGCTTCATACTTAAATATATTTACTCTTTACTTTATTTTACTTGCATATTTATTTACAACTTTGTTTTATATTTAAGTGTTGTTTCTTTTCTTTTCTTATGGCTTAACAATATAAATAAATTTCTATTTTATTACGTTGTTAGATTATTTAACTTTACTACTAATTATCTTGTATCCAAAGTATATACATATATATATATATCTATATTTATTTTTAAAACCATTTATTTTAAATTTAAACTCAAATTCAATATATATACAATATTTTTAATTTAAATGATTTATCCAAAATTTATTCGACGATCGGGGAAACTCGCATCACTTAAATCGATTTATTTCACAAATTTTATTCAAAAATTCTTTAAATTTATATAAAATTCGGGGTCGTTACACTAATAACATGACTTGCATGTATTGTTTGAAAGTGACTTCCGGGGGAATAAATATAGCAAAACAACATCAAATCGGAGGCTTTAGAAATGCAAGCGCTTGTCCTAAATGTCCACCCAAAGTGAGAACTATTTTATTGGAAGCTACGGCTAGTAAACAACGTAGGAAGACATATGCTTTTGAAGCTCATGCGAGCAATGAGTTAGATAACTATAGTTTGGATTTGGAAGATGATGAAGTTGAAGAAGTTGCACTAACTAATAAGAGATTGAACACTAGTGGAAGGAATATTGGAAAGAAGGCAAAATCGTCATGGGGTAATGCAAAAGGCCCGATTGATTTGTATATGAGTAACATGGCATCAAAGAAAAGTGAATAATTTAAAATTTTAGGATCGTCAAAGTTGAGGCAATCAAGTATAAATGATGCATGTGATAAAGAATTGAGAGCTAGAACCAATCAATATATTGCTCGTTTTTTTATCAAGTTGGTATTGCATTTAATGTTGCTCATATGGATTTATTTAAGGACATGGTTGAAGCAATTGGTAGATATGGACCTAATCTAAAGCCTCCAAGTTATCATGAATTGAGAGTTCCATTGCTAAAGAAAGAGTTGGATTATACAAATGAATTAATGAAGCGGCATAAAGCCGAATGTGTGAAATATGGTTGCTCCATTATGTCGGATAGGTGGACGGATCGAAAGGGAAGAACATTGATTAAATTTTTAGTAAATTGTTCTTTAGGCACAATATTTGTGAAATCCGTAGATGCATCCTCTTATGTCAAATCGGAAGAGAGGATATTTGAGTTATTCGACAAGTTTGTTGAAAGAATTGGCGTAGAGAATGTTGTTCGAGTTATAATGGATAATGAAAGTAATTTCAAATTAGGGGGTGAGTTATACTTTTAAATATCTATTTATAAAATTTTAATTAATAATCACCTAATTTTGTTGAAATTTGAAACTAATTAAATTCATATTTTTATTTTTTATTATCTAGGGGAGTTGCTAATGGAAAAAAGGAAAAATTTATATTGGACTCCTTGTGTGGCTCATTGCATTGACCTTATTCTTGAGGATATTGGAAAAATAAATAAGGTAGGAAATGCAATTAAAAAAGGAGTTGCTCTTTCAGGATTTATTTATAACCATAGTGGTGTCTTGAACATGATGAGGATGTTCAATGGAAACAAGAAATTGGTGATATTTAGAGTTACTTATTTTGTGACTAGTTTCCTATGTTTGCACAAGTCAAAAAATTCTCTACGTACTATGTTCACTTCCGAAGAGTGGGTTAGAAGCAAGTGGGCAAAAGAAATGAAAAGGAAGAAAGCTTGTGATACGGTTTTGAATGCACACTTTTGGACTAGCGTCTCTTATATTCTTAGAGTGATGGGCCCTCTTGTTTGTGTTCTTCGATTAGTCGATGGTGAGAAAAGACCGGCTATGTGGTACATATATGAAGTAATGGATAGAGCGAAAGAAGCCATTGAAAAATCTTTTAAAGGAAATGAAGAGAAGTACAAAGATATTTTTACCATAATTGATAGAAGATGGGAATGTTAACTTCATCATCCATTGCATGTGATGGGCCATTTTCTTAATCCGCAATTCTTCTACAAAGATCCTTTCATTGAGCATGATGAAGAAGTAACGTGTGGATTGTAAAAATGTGTCGAGAGACTTCTTTTCGAAGATAAGCAAGAGAAGGTGATGGATGAATTGACTTTATATAAGAAAGTGGAAGGACAATTTGGTATTAACTTGGTAATCAAATCAAGAGACACAAAATCCCCTGGTAAGCGTTAGTTTATATTTACATTTTATACATCATAACTTACATTAGTAATTTTTTGGATAAGTGATATTGATTAGTTTATACTTTTTTCCTTAGCAGAGTGATGGAGCTTATATGGAAATTCAACCCCTGCACTTCAAAAGTTTGCGATAAAAATTTTAAGTTTGACTTGTAGTGCATCCGATTGCGAGAGAAATTGGAGCAATTTTGAGCATGTAAGTTTTTTGACACTCCATACTAATTCTACTCGTTCATATCTTTAAGTTTTAAACATATTACTTTGTATTTTTTAATTAGATCCATAGCAAGAAGCGTAATAGACTTGAGTATGAAAGACTACAAAAGCTAGTGTTTATCAAGTACAATTAAAATTTTAAGAATCGCTTTAGACGAAGGGGTTTGATTGATCCAATTACTTTGGAAGATATTAATGCTTCAAATGAGTGGATGACTGACCACGTAGAAGGAGATAATTCAGATGTTGAGATTGATGATGAGTTGGTTTTCGAAGGAGATACATTGACATGGGGAGATGTGCCACATGCTTCCGAAGTGGGAGAAAGGCTGCACATGACCAGGCAACATGCCATAGCCAAATCAAAAGGAAAAGAAATGGCTTCAACTTCTACTATGCGACCTAGTTATGTTGAAAATGAAGAAGAAGCTACTATTGATGATAATTCAGAGGATGAGAATTTTGAATATGATTCAAAGGAGGAAAAATACGGCTTAGAGTTAGAGGATGGTTCAGAGGATGATGATGATAGTTGAGATTTGTGATTAGTAGAAGTTGAACTTGAATTTTTTTTAATCATTTCTAGCCTTTTATTATTGTTGTTGTGATTTATAACTTCTGTGTTTTTGGTGTTGAAACTTGAATTTGTTATCATTTTAATTTCGAAATACCATTTGTGACTTCATACCTATTAATCTATGTTTTTTTATTTGCACAAAATGGTTATCAACACTAAATTTATCATTCTTAGTAATTTTACATTGTAGTTTTTTCCATCAAAAAAGCCCACACTTGTATAAAAGTCGCACAAAAAAGCCCAAGGCTCAAAAAAGCCCAAGGCTCAAGCCTTGCGCCTTTTTGCGCCTTAACTACTATGGATCCATCCTCAATATGGATTAGCAATGATCCATCTCCATTATGGATCAGCTATGATCCATCCTCAAAATGGATTGGATATGGAACATCTTCATTCGGGATCAGCGTGAATCGATATAGATACAGATCGTTTGGATTGACAGTACAAATCAACGATGATTGATTAACAACTCAAAATTAAAAATCAACTACGCATGAAACTTTGAGAATAATAAGATATTACATAGTGGGACTCACCATATCGATCGCATGTGAAAATGAGCAAGAAAAACGATCAGCACCAATCGTTATTTTGATGGAAGTGGGGCCCTCAATCGATAGGGTGACCTCGTCTGGATCTGGAGACTCCGCTGTCGAAGTTTCAAGAAGATATTTTGCCATCTTCCCCTATAAATACAAGCTTCATGATTCATTTGAAGGATCTTTTTCTGACTGGCTCATCTTATTCACTATCTTCTCTTCCTCCATTACTTTTCGAAGGCAAAAAAACAACTGTACGTGTAGTCTCACAGTATAAATAAAAGATTATTAGAGTTGAGGTAGGCAAGAGTTTGTTAAACCACTATAAAACTTGCGTGTTCATTTACTTTTCTGCAATTTATTCTATGATCTGTATTCTTATCTCTATTTGGATACTGTTATTGAATATTGGTGCTTTCACATTCAATCTGGTGTTGGTGGCCATTTTTGATGCCAACATTTTGGTGCTTTCACCGAGACAACTGGCTTTCGCAGATTTGGAGTTCAAATTTGGAATCAACTAGATAGCTTAGATTTGGAGCAATGGTTAAACAATCAACAAGGAGAGCACTACCGAGAAGGAGTCATCATGGAGGGAGTCAGGAGGCTTCCTCTGGAGCTGAAGCTAATCAAGCATGTATCTACATCACCAGGGATGAAATGGAAACGATGATGGATGCTATGCAGGAAAGGATGCTGAAGAGACAGAAGGAGATAGTGCAAAATCTACTTCAATAGATAGGATAAGCAGGAAATCAAAAAGGGGAACATGGGGACGAAACTATTGGACAAATGAATGGAACAGAGAAGTCGGGGGCAGTCCTTGGCCATCTTAGAGGGATCGGCCCCGATCTCGGCCCCCAAAGGCTTGGGGGCATGCCCCCCGGGTCTGGTCGATCGTGATGCCGGAGGACCTGCAGTCGATCCCATGGAGCTTATTGTGAATAAAAATTTGGATGCTCATCCAGAGGAGTACATTTCAGAATTCCCTCGTGGACTTGGGCGGCAGTTTGGAAATGATGATAGGAGACTACCGCTGGATGACAATGACATTTTTGCAGAGATGATCAAGCGAGCTATGTGTAGAGGATTGGGGAACATGGATTTGGAGGATGTAAATAGAAGTCCATTCACTCATAATATCAGGAATGCTAGGAATCCACCAGAGTTTAAACTATCAATGCTTGAAGTGTATGACGGAAAGTCGGACCCAACTATGCATACGATGAGATATATACAGCACATGGAAGTACTGGGGCAATCAGAGAAAGTCATGTCACAATGCTTTCTCATGTATTTAACGGATATAGCTGCACTGTAGTTCATGCGGTTGGAGAGCGGTTCTATTGACACATGGACGAAATTGGTCGAAAGGTTTATGTGGCAGTTCAAGGTTCACATTTCGAGACCAAAAATGTGATGAGTCCGGCAACAATAAAACAAAAGATTGGAGAATCTCTAAGGAGTTTTCTAACACAATTTAAAGCCACCGCGGCATCGGTGGATCGGCCTGGTCCATCCATGGTTTTGATGGCAGCTGTATCAGGAATTGCCAATGGCACGGATTTCAAGGATTCACTGGCGTGGGACCCACCTATGGATCTCGGGGAGTTTTATTATGAAGCAGAAAGGTTCCTGCGGCAGGAAGACGCACGAGTCGACAAACCGAAGGTGAACACTGTGCAAAGCGGAGGATCATCAGAAGATGCAAACAAGAATGATAAAGGCAAACAGAAACTGGATAATGGATATGATAGGACGAAAAGGCGATGGAAAGGGTGGGAGACGAAGTTCTCCTCCTACTTGGATTTGATGGAAAGCCTATAACGGATTTATCTGGACACTAGGGGCAACTTCCTTATCAGAAACCGGCAAGGAGGAATCCCACGGAGTAGGAGCGTATGTCCGAAAAGTACCGACCGTTCCATGAATTGAACGGGAACATCACGGATGAAGCAGACATTTAAAGGATACGATTAAGGAGCATGTCTGGAACAATAGACTGCCACAGTACGTAAGGAGTCGGACAACGGCGGTGGAACAGGAGCAACCACCGTCCGCATCGAATGGAAACAGGAATGACCCTGGATCGGGTTCACAGATCATCGTTAATTGATCGTGATGGTAAGGGCCGAGTTCAAGGCTTGGACTCTAGCCATAATAATAATAATAAACAACTATGTAATAAAGTAGCTAAGTCACTTACACATGTACGAGATCGAGGACCCTAGGTATGCTTTGAGATGATGATGAACCGTCGTTCCCGGAGAGGCGCCCTTTGGATTTTTTTGTTTTTTGGATTTCTGGATGTAGGAGTTCTTATTCATTAGGTTGTTTATGATCCGCATTACTGCGATGATAAAACATGACGCGATTATGCTTCGACCAGAGTGATGGGGCAGTAACCGCAAGGTGCGAGTTCCTTTGTCGAAGAGCAACAGAATGGACTCGTACGTGGATTAAGTCCTCGACCAGAGAGTCGAGGCCGGATAATAAACCCAATATGACGTCGGGTATGGATTATGCCTAGCAAGGGGTAGGTCGGTTCGCTGAAGAGCAAGAGGATCGGCCTACTCAGGTCATCGAGTATGGATTATGCTCGGTAAGGGTCCGAAGAGACCATGATCGGCCTAAGACTTAGGTCAAGACATCATTTAATGTTCAGGGACACTGAATCAGAGTACAGGAAGTAACGTCTCTTCACCGGACAGTGACAAGATAGGCTTATTCGAACGTCGAGTATGGATTGTGCTCGGCAAGGACCCGGAGATGTCACGGATTTAGATATCACCTTCAAACAACTATGGATTTGGACATTGACTCGGAGCGGTCGCGGACTTGGATATGGACCTGGAGTGGTCCTGTATTTGGATAACGACTTGGAGAGATCACGGATTTGGATATCAGCCTCGAACGGTAATGGATTTGGCTTCGAATGGATATAGATTTGGATAAACAATCCGGAGGATAGCGGATTCAGAATTAAATATCGACTTGGAATGGTCATGGATTTCTCTAAAGATTCGGAGATCATGGATTCGGATTGGCAACAGATTGGATAATATGGCTATCGATGGATTATGGACTTCAGATTTTGGATTTATGATAATTCAAAATACATCTTCCTATTGCAAAACATGTTTTGAGGGGCAAAGTTTTAACCCGTCTTTTGGTAAGGCAGTACACATGCAGATTTAACCAAACATACTTCATGATCATTAAGGCAGAAAGGCCGAAGAGATGGTTATCAGGATTGTAGATCGATTATAGACAAGATTATGGATGATAGTCGTACGGATTCATGCGAATAGCATTCTGGAGTTGGCTAAGTATGAATTTCACACTTCAACTGAAAAAACGATCGGATATGATCGTTTTTGCACAATGGATCGGCTATGATCCATCTCCAATATGGATCGAAAATGATCCATCCCCAATATGTATCGGCTATGATCCATCCTCAATATGGATCAGCTATGATCCATCCCCAAAATAGATCAAATATGAAACGTCTTTATTATGAATCGGCGCGAATCGATATGGATACGGATTGCTTGGATTGACAGTACAAATCAATGATAATCGATCAATAACTCAAAATCCAAAAGTCAACTATGAACGAAACTTTGGGAATAGCAAGATATTACATGGTTGGACCCACCATATCGATCGCACGTGAAAAGGAGCAAGAAAAACGATAGACACCGATCGTTATTTTGATGGAAATGGGGCCCGCGATCGACAAGGTGACCTCGTCTGGATCTGAAGACTCCGCTGTCGAAATTTGAGAAAGATATTTCTCCGTCTTTCCCTATAAACACAAGCTTCATGGTTCATTTGAAGGATCTTTTTCCGGCTGGCTCCTCTTCTTCACTATCTTCTCTGCATCCATTACTTTTCTAAGGCAAAAAAAAAAGAACTGTACTTGCAATCTTACATTATAAATAAAAGATCATTAGAGTGGACGTTTGTCAGAGTTTGCCGGACCACTATTAAACTTGCGTTTTCATTTACTTTTCTACTATTTATTCTGTGATCTGTGTTCTCATCTCTATTTGGATATTGTCATTAGATATTGGTGCTTTCATGTTCAATCGGATATTGGACCTTGGTGCTTTCGTACATATTTAAACAAATCCATATATTTAAATGTTCTGTCGTACTTTTTAATTATTATTTTTTTACTGTCAAATTAGTAATTTTGTCACAGAAGTGTTATATCCAACTAGAATAAATTACTCTGATTTACGTGGAATGTGGTTGCAGTTTTGTCTCAGATTAGTTGCTGTTTTTTTATAGCAGAAGGTATTTTTTACAGCGATGTCAACCGTCGCCTCCCTCTCCAAAACCCATGGCTCTCTATGCGCGCTCTCCTTTTTCTATTGGGCTATTTCTCAACCCAAGTACAAAACTTCCTTTCAGTTTTACATCACAACCGTCAATTCTCTAATAGATAATCGAAATAACGAAAAAGCCCAAGAAGTTCTGCGTGTAATGGTTGAGAAATTCTCTGAAGCGGGTAAATTCAAGGAAGCAGTAGATATGGTTTTTGAAATGAGTAATCAGGGCGTGCCTTTCTGCGTTCATACAATGAATCGGATATTAAAGATTGGAGTAGGTTCGAGGCCCATTGAGCTTGTAGAAAAAGTGTTCGACGAAATGTGTGTTAGAGGAGTTATTCCTAACAACACTAGTTTTAAGAGTTTACTAACTGGGTATTGCAGGGCAGGCAATGTTTCTAAAGTTGAAAAAACTATAAGATTGATGGAAGCAAAAAGAATGTGTATTGATAATGTCACATGCACTTTGGTGGTTGATTTGCTTTGCAAAAAAGGTTATTTTGGAAAAGTAAATTGGCTGTTTAGATTGATGTATGATTTAGGTGTTGCCCCTAATGTTATAAATTACACAACTTTGATTAATGGTTTAGTTAAAAAAGGTAGCGTTAAGCAAGCATTTCAAGTTCTAGAAGATATGGTAGCAAAAGGTCTGAAACCTAATGTTTATACACATACCATACTTATAGATGGACTTGTAAAGATAGGATGGACCGAAAGAGCTTTTAGGCTTTTCCTTAAGTTGGTGAAAAGCAACACTTATAAACCTAATGTTCAAACTTATACTTCGATGATTAGTGGCTATTGTAAAGAAGGGAAGCTTACTCGTGCTGAAATGTTACTTACTCGAATGAAAGAGCAAGGACTTATTCCTAACACTAATACTTATACCACTCTTATAGATGGGCATTGCAAAGAAGGAAATTTAGATCGTGCTTTCGAATTACTAAATAGTATGAGTACTGGTCCTACTGGAGGTTGTCTTCCAAACATATGTACGTATAATTCGATTGTTGATGGATTGTTCAAAAAGGGAATGTCACGAAAAGCTTATAGAATCATTCGAAATATCATTCGCGAAGGGTTGAAGCTTGATAAAATAACTTATACCATCCTCATATGTGAGCATTGCAAGCATGGAGAAATTAATCAAGCTCGAGAAGTTTTTGATCGAATGGTCAATGATAATTGCACCCCTGATATTCATACTTACACTACAATGATCGCAGCTCTTTGTAAGCAAGGAAAGATGGATGAAAGTGAAAAAATGTTTAATGAGTGTAAAAGGCTAGGCTTAGTTCCTACAAAGAAAACTTACACATCAATGGTATGTGGTTACTTCAACAGTGGAAAAGCAAATGCTGGTTTGAGATTATTCGACAAAATGGTTCAAAGTGGATGTGGTGTTGATTCTGTTATATATGGGACTTTGATAAGTGGGCTGTGTAAAGAGAGTAGATTGGATGAGGCTCGAGCATTATATGAGGTGATGTTAGATAAGGGTTTGGTTCCAAGTACAATTACTCAAGTTACATTAGCTTATGAATATTGTAAAAGAGATGATATGAAGAGTGTCATGTCTTTATTTGAGAGACTTGATAAGAAGCATTGGGTTTGTATAGCAAATATAGTGGTTAGGAAGTTGAGTGCTAATGGCTATATGGATGCAGCAAATGCAATTCTTATAAGGTTACTGGGTGAAGATAACAGTGTTGATAAAGTTACGTATATGGCTTTTGTTAATGGGTGTTATGAGAATGATAAGTATTCTTTAGCAGCTAGTTTGTCTGATAGATTTTCAAAGGAAAATGGGAAATGCCACGTTGCTGAAGTAACTTGAAACAATTTCATATGTGCAGAGAGCTTTATGGTATCAGTTTGTTTTCATTTGAAAGAAGAGAGTTGGACTTAATAGAAACCATTTAATCATCATCCAATACATTCAGTACAAAGTTATGATATCTTGGTAGAAATTGATGTTTACAGTGAAAATTGTGTAGGCATCGAAAAATTTACTTCAACTAAAAATTGGTGTGATGATGATTAAGGATTTTGTTTTTCAGATTGAGCCAAGCTTTGTATTGGAGGTATATTACAATATTACTTCATCTTTAGTCATTTTTATAACAGTTAGCATTCTGTTGCATTAAGTTGTCCTGATTCATGTTTGCATCCCTTTTTTTACAGGGGCTTCTCAGTTCCAGGTTCTTATGCATGGTTGATTGTAGTGTGTTTCAAACAAAAATGAAAGCGGCCAAGTGATAACTACTTAACTTACTATATTTTGTGATTTCTAGTATATCTGTTGGAACTTAGAAGATGATTCGACCCCATTTTATTTACTGAACCCATTAATCCGTGTTGCAACCCATTTAATAAAAAAAGATTTATACTTTTATTAAAATGGTCACAAATGGATAATAATTCATTTATCCATTTACTAAAAACCTCAAATTTGAAAATGTCTACTTCAAAAAAATTAAATTCAAAATTCATTTATCTATCTATTACTTAAACTTAAAACCAGAACCTCCTTCTTGCTGACTTATACAGTGTACACTTCAGTGCTCTACATTTCACAGTACTCAGTTTTTGTGCCTCTCCCAGTACAACAGAAAAACGCACAACAATTATTTCCTAACCGCAAAAAATCCCTGATATATCATTTCTATCCCCAATTCAATTTAATTTTCTAATCCCAACTGCTTAAAAAATTATTTGCACCCAATAATTTACCTGTGATTTACTTCCCATTCAACAGCCGATAATAATTTATGCCTTCCTCGATCATCTTCGTCTTTCCTATACCTCCTTCACACTGCTAGCAATTGACGGAATCACTAACAAACAAACCACCACAAACTGATTTTTTGATATTTGCTCAATTTATCTTTATCATTTTTCCGAATACCGTATTGTGTTCCCGTTACCAAAAATCGATTTGGTTTTTGATGATTTCCTTGGCATCCTTGCTTATTTTCTTAATTTTGAATAGGAATAGAATTCCAAATCTGCTCGGTTTGTGTTGATTTTATTCATATGACGACTGAACTGCTATTGATTTATGCAGTTTAAAATACAATTAACTTGATGACGATTGTCCTTCACTACTTCTCCGTACTGTTACTCAAATCCTAATTTGATGGACGTTTCTTTTAATGATAAGCATAACTTAGTTTTAACCACTGCTCTTCTAAATTTTTTGCAAATCATATCCTTAACATTAGTTTCTGGTTGAAAATTTTGAGAAATTTTAGAATTGGGTACTCGCTGCATTTGAATTGATATTGCTTTGTTTGTCAATGACACTGAACAGCCATACATTAATTTTTTTTAACCTGTCTACATTACAAAAATGTGGATAGCAGTAACATGTGTGTTATACTTTTTGATTCATTTGACTTAGTCATTCATTTACTATGAAATGATGTCAATAACTGAGGAATCCTAGAAGGTAAAAAGCAACAACTAGAGCCTGTTAGTAATTTTTATCATGTGTAATCTTGTACTAATAAAATACATTTATTCTTCCTACCTTTACTACTATGTCAATGTTCTTGTCATGATTTCTTATGAATGCTATGTTGTTTTTTTTAGCAGAAGGTGTATTTGGTTTATTTTTTGTTAGAAAAGTAAAGTAATTTTTGTGTTACTTCAGTTATGAATGTATTTTTTTAATTATCGACTCAGTGGACAACAGTCATATAGCTGTTCATTGAATGTCATCCTTGATGATTTTCCATAACCTTGCTCAGTTTTGTTTACATGAAGTTTTTCCTTTTGCTCTTTGTTGGCGTTCAATTTCCCTAGATCTTATTCTCAGCTATGCAAGTTCAACTACCAAAGTGAAAACTATTTTGACTAACCTTGCCGACGTCGTTGACAACATAGCTACAGTATGATTGTTCAAAACCTTCGTACTTGTTGTAAGGTATTAATTTGCAGATTTTTTTTTCATTTGGAACCTATGTTGTTTTGCATGAATTATGTTAATGTACCTAATTTTATGTGCACAAGATTGACTTTGATGAATTACGTATATTTCATCAAATCCATATATCAATATTTTAAATGTTCTGTCGTACTTTTTAATTATTATGTTTTACTGTCAATTTAGTGATTTTGTCAAAGAAGTGTTATATCCAACTGCAATAAATTGCTAACTTTGATTTACGTGGAATGTGGTTGCAGTTTTGTCTCAGATTAGTTGCTGTTTTTTTTATAGCAGAAGGTGTTTTTGGTTTATTTTTTGTTAGAAAAGCAAAGTAATTTTTTTGAGTTACTTCAGTTATGAATGTATCTTTTTTAATTACCGACTCAATGCACAACAGTCATATAAAGAATGCTTTACTGCTGTTCATTGAATGTCATCCTTGATGATTTTCCATAACCTTGCTCAGTTTTGTTTACATGAAGTTTTTCCCTTTTGCTCTTCGTTGGCATTTGATTTTCCTAGAGCTTCTTCTCATCTGTGCAAGTTCAACTATCAAAGTGAAAAACTATTTTGACTAATCTTGGTGACGTCGTCGACAACGTAGCTACAGTACAATTGTTCAAAACCTTCGTACACGTTGTAAGGTATTAATTTGAATTTTTTTTTTCATTTTGAACCTATGTTGTTTTGCATGAATTATGTTAATGTACCTAATTTTATGTGCACAAGATTGACTTTGATGAATTACGTATATTTAAACAAATCCATATATCAATATTTTAAATGTTCTGTCGTATTCTTTAATTATTATTTTTTACTGTCAAATTAGTGATTTTGTTAAAGAAGTGTTATATCCAACTGCAATAAATTGCTTACTTTGAATTACGTGGAATGTGGTTGCAGTTTTGTCTCAGACTAGTTTCTTTGTCTTACTAATTCATGTTAGGCTTTATAAGACCGTATGTGTAAATTTAATATCTAGCAAATATACTATCTAGGTTCCTTCAGCATTAAATATTCAGTTTTGTACTTTCTTTTACATCTACTTAGCACTTAAATGTTTAGTATAATTTTGACTATAGTTCATAACAAAGTCGTGGCTTATTCCAATCCCGACTGCGAATGCAATGCAGGATCTTTCAAATTCAAAATTTGATGCTAGCTAACCTGACAGTCTATTTGCTGTCCCTCCTTTAAGACATCAGGTCTGCTTGGTTTATGCATGCAGACACATAGAAACCCGTGCACATGTGCTCACACTCACATACACACCTTCATATATATGTGTAAATATATAAATTGCACATGTACACCCATACTTTGTTTTATTTTTCTGAAACAACATTTTGGCAGAGAATAGCGTTGGCGTGAATGGTGCAAAGAAGAAACTGCAACTGTGGATTGCTGCGGAGGTATCCAACTAATTGGTACAACAAGCTTCAAGGTGATTTGAAGACATGTTGCATTGTACAAAAGGTATTTTAACCATTATTGACACAAGCTATCCTTGAATTTTAATTCTGATTGCATGCTATTAGAAGCTTTAGTATCAACTAAAACATATGGTACAGAATCAGTTAGTTTTGATTATATCATTATCTCTTTATTATTTTACTATGACTGAAGAAAATATTTAACTGTTTTGTCAACACATAAATTGTTAATCATTTCCATGTGTGAAAAAACTATTTCCAAAATAAATTATTAATTTTAGGCAAGGTTAATTCATAATTATGACTATTATAATCATACATGCCTTTCGTAGTTTAGCTATAAAGATTGAACTGTGAAATATATCATGGATTAACAATGAGTTTAGTTGTACAGAATATTGAATCAAGTTAATGAATCAACACAATACGCTTTATTTTGCTGAAACAATATTTTGGCAGAGAATAGCGTTGGCATGAATGGTGCATAGAAGAAACTGCAACTGTGGATTGATGCGGAGGTATCCAACTAATTGGTACAACAAGCTTCAAGGTGATTTCTAGACATCAATGTTGCATCGTACAAAAGGTATTTTAACCATTATTGACACAAGCTATCCTTGAATTTTAATTTCTGATTGCATCCCGTTAGAAGCTTTAGTATCAGCTAAAACATATGGTACAGAATCAGTTAGTTTTGATTATATCATTATCTCTTTATTATTTTACTATGACTGAAGAAAATATTTAATTGTTTTGTCAACACATAAATTATTAATTATTTCCATGTGTGAAAAAACTATTTCCAAAATAAATTATTAATTTTAGGCAAGGTTAATTCATAATTATGACTATTATATTCATACACGCCTTTCATAGTTTTGTAAGGAAATTTGACCGTTTTGTAAGGAAATTAATGCGAAACGTTTCCTTCTTCATTATGTGGTACATTAATGGACCGTTTCCTTCCTCAAATGTTTCCTTTCTCATTATGTGGTCAATAGAATCTAAAGGGTTTTCCTATTAATATGCTAATAAATAAAACGGTTATAATCTAGAGCGTTAATTTCTCTCATCTTGATCTTGATGGACGATCAAGATTAAGTCTACAAATCTGAAAATTTGGTCCTTTCTCTGTCTATAAATATTAATCTTTGCCCATCACAAAGGACATAAGAAAACACATAAAGATAATTGTCTATATATGATTTGCAAAATAATTATTTATATGTTAAATTCATATATGGAATTTATTTGGAGTTACTAGACATTTATTATCTTTGCTGTGGATTACTTGAAAGAATGACAAAAGTTTATGCAAAAAAAAAACATTAATGTTTATCTCTTTTCTTTCTTGTTTTAGTTTTCGCTTTCGCACTTAATTTTCTTGTTTCCTCTGGTCTGATGCATGCAGTCCTGTCCACAGGCGGCTGCTGCTTGCACAATAACGCATGAAACATTAATGTTTATTATTCTTTCATGAGTATGGTTCTACTGCCTACCCGAGGCGCTAAGCCTAACATCTTATTATGACATGTTGTGTTTTATTCTAATAAAGAAGCCTACATTTCTTTTATATCTGCAGTTGCAATGCCCTCAAACCTTAATTCGTACGCTACGTCTATCGTCAAACTCAATGGAACCAACTACTCAGAATGGAAAGAGCAAGTTGAGTTTTCTTTAGGCGTACTTGAACTGGACATGACTCTCCTTAAGGAAAAGCCAGCCCCACTTACTAACACAAGTACGTCTAAGGAAAACAAACTCCATGATGATTGAGAACGATCTAATAGGCTCAGCATGATGTTTATGTGAATGGTGATTGATACCAACATCAAAACCTCTCTACCGAAAACTGAAAGCGCAAAAGAATATTTGCAATCCATTGAAAATCGATTCAAGACTGCAGACAAATCCCTTACTGGGAAACTTATGGCAGATCTTGTAACCATGAAGTTTGATGGTTCTCGCTCAATGAGCGCTCATGTCATTGAAATGATTAACCTTGCTGCCAAACTTAAGAACTTGGGATTGGTTATGGACGATGCTTTTCTCGTCCAATTCATTCTCACTAGCTTACCTTTTCAGTATGAACCATTCAAAATTCATTACACCACTATTACAGAAAAGTGGAGTCTAAATGAATTGACTAACAAACTGGTTCAAGAGGAGTCTAGGCAAGGCTCGCAAGGCATTAAAGTTGCTTATTTCACTCAAGGGGTTGGAAAACAAACTGGCAAAAAGAATAACTTACAGCATAAAAGAGCACCACCCAAATCTGATGACGCCACTCAACCATCCAAGAAGAAAAAGAAGGATGATGTCTGCAAATTCTGCAAGAAACCTGGACACTTCCAGGCAGATTGCATTAAGCACAAAGCATGGTTCGAAAAGAAAGGTAACCCAATGGGTTTCGTAAATCATTTCGAATCAAATCTTACTAATGTACCTTCTTCTACTTGGTGGATTGATACTGCTGCTAACGTTCATGTTTCGAATTCTATGCAGGGATTCATTACGATCCAAACCACAAACCCAAGTGAGAATTTCATTTTCATGGGGAATAAAGATAAAGCTCCAGTTGAAGCTATTGGAACTTTTCGTCTTATTTTAGATAGCGGTTATCAGTTAGATTTATGTCAAACTCTTTATGTTCCGTCTATTTTCCATAATTTGATTTCTGTAAGTGTACTTGATAAATTTGGATATTCTTTTGAAGTTGGAAATGAAAATTTTAGTTTATTTAAAAATTCTAGTCTTATTGGTTCTGGAATATTAATTGATGGACTTTATAAACTTCATCTTAAACAAAATGTTGAAATCCAACTCACCCTGCATGGAAAAGAAACTAAAAGAAAGTCATCCAAGAATGACTCTTACTTCTTGTGGCATAAAAAACTGGGTCATATATCCAGTGAAAGAATCAAGAGGTTAGTGAAAGATGGTGTCCTACCGGATCTAGACTTCGCTAACATTACAGCATGTGTTGATTGTATTAAAGGAAAAACAACAAAAAACACAAAGAAACGAGCCACAAGAAGTACACAACTTCTTGAAATAATACATACAGATATTTATGGACCTTTTGATGTTCCAACTTTTGGAGGAGAGAAATACTTCATCACTTTTATCGATGATTTTTCACGTTATTGCTATCTTTATCTGTTGCATGAAAAATCTCAGTCAGTGGATGTTGTACAAGTGTTCATTACTGAAGTCGAAAGACAATTAGAAAGAAAAGTGAAAATCATTAGATCAGACAGGGGTGGTGAATTCTATGGAATGTATGATGAAACAGGACAACATCCTGGACCTTTTGCTAGACTTCTTCAAAAACTTGAAATTGTTGCACAATACACAACGCCTGGATCTCCATGGCAGAATGGTGTAGCTGAAAGGCGAAATCGTACATACATGGAAATGGTTGGATCCATGATGAGTCATGCAAATTTACCTATATCATTATGGATGGATGCATTACGAACAGCTGTCTACATCTTAAATAGAGTTCCAAGTAAGACTGTTCCAAAGACTCCTTTTGAACTTTGGAAATGATGGAAACCTAGTTTAAGACATCTCCAAATTTGGGGTTGCCCAGCTGAAGCTAGACTATACAATCCAAATGAAAAGAAATTGGATTTTAAGACAGTCAGTGGTTACTTTATAGGTTACCCAGAAAAATCTAAAGGATATAGATTTTATTGTCCTAACCATAGTACAAGAATTGTTGAAACCGGCAATGCCAAATTCTATGAGAATGGTGAAATTAGTGGGAGTACAAAACAACAAGAAGTGGTCATTTATGAAATAAGGGTACCCATTATCTTATCCTCTATTTCGAAAGATATTGGGAATCATCCCATTGTTGAACCTATTCACAATGAGGAAAACCCAATAAATGATCAACAAATCCATAATGAAATTATCACCAATCATAATGTTGATGAAGTACCACATAAACTAGCATTAAGAAGATCTCAAAGACAAAGAAGATCAGCTATTCCGGATGATTATATGCTTCATCTAATAGAATCTGAAGGAACTATGGACCCAATTTCTTATTCACAAGCCATTAAGGATGTTAATTCTATTAAATGGATTGATGCCATGAAAGATGAACTGAAATCTATGGATAATAATCAAGTTTGGGAAATCGTTCAATTGCCGCAAGGACATAAAGCAGTCGGTTGTAAGTGGGTCTTCAAGACCAAACGTGACTGCAATGGTAAAATTGAACGATATAAAGCTAGACTTGTTTTCAAAGGTTTTAATCAGAAAGAAGGCATTGACTATAATGAAACTTTTGCTTCTGTTTCCAGGAAAGATTCTCTTAGAATTATCATGGCATTAGTAGCTCATTATGATCTCGAGTTACATCAAATGGATGTGAAAACAGCCTTTCTAAACGGAGACTTGGAAGAAGAAGTCTACATGCGTCAACCTGAAGGCTTCATAATTGAAGGATAGGAAGACATGGTCTACAAACTTAAGAAATCAATATATGGATTGAAACAAGCTTCTAGACAATGATATCTAAAGTTTTATGAAATCATTACCGCTTTCGATTTCACAGAAAACATAGTTGACCCTTGTATATTACTCAAGTTCAGTGGGAGCAAGTTTATAATTTTGATTTTGTATGTTGATGACATATTATTAGCTAGCAGCGACCTTGGTTTATTACGTGAAACTAAGGATTATCTCTCAACGAACTTTGAAATGAAAGACATGGGTGAGGCTTCCTATGTGATAGGAATAGAAATATTCCGTGATAGATCACAAGAAATTCTAGGATTGTCTCAAAAAGCATATATTGATAAAATTCTTGAGAGATTTGGCATGACGAATTGTTCCTCTAGTCATGTCCTACTGCAGAAAGGAGACAAACTTGTTCTTGAGCAGTGCCCAAAGACTCCTATGGAACGAGAAGAAATGACCAAATATCCTTATGCATCTCTTGTAGGGAGCTTGATGTATTCACAGGTCTGTACAAGACCTGATATCAGTCATGCAGTTGGTATGCTGGGTAGATTTCAAAGTAATCCAGAAATCGCTCATTGAAAAGCTGCAAAGAAGGTACTGAGATACCTAAAGGGAACAAAGAATTACATGCTCACCTATAGAAAATCAAGTTACCTACAGGTAACTGGTTATTCTAATTCAGACCTTGCTGGATGTCCTGACACTAGGATCTGCACTCTTAGCTATGTGTACCTCTTATGTGGAGGTGCAATATCATGGAGAAGCCAGAAATCTGAGATGCTTTTCGAATCCACCATGATGGATGAATACGTAGCATGTTATGAGGCTTCAATTTAAGGAACATGGCTGCGTAATTTTGTCTCACAATTTGGCACTTTAAGTTTTATCTCTAAGCCACTAACTGTCTACTGCGACAATGAAGCTACAACCTTTTTCTTCAAGCATGATATGATAACCAAAGGTTCCAAACACATGGACCTTAAATACCTACTACTGAAGCAAGATGTTAAACTAAAGAAAATTATTGTTGAATCGATAAGTACAGACTTACAAGTGGCAGACATATTCACGAAAGGACTACCTCTAAAGACCTTTCAGAGACATACTGATAGTTCCTAATTATCTTCTTATTGTGCCATTTATTTTGTACTTATCTAGACATAACAATTATTGAGCTCTTAATAATTTAGACATCTTTTATTTTTGTTTTATAATGTGTACACATTTACATTTAGATAAATGATAACAGAAACAGTCTTTTGCTTTAAGACATTATGTGACCATTAAGTTATGCTCATTTACGGTCTAGTTATGAAAGTTGTCAATGTCATAGTACATGGAAGTAAGCATGTTGCAAAATAACGTGTACACGTCATGACTTCCATTGACCACTAGATTAGCCAAGACACTTATGATAACCGACTAAAGAAAAGTTTAGTATATTATGCGCGCCTTATGACCTTAATACGAAAACATTAATGGATTTTACTACTGATCAAGTGGGAGACTGTAAGGAAATTTGACCGTTTTGTAAGGAAATTAATGCGAAACGTTTCCTTCTTCATTATGTGGTACATTAATGGACCGTTTCCTTCCTCAAACGTTTCCTTCCTCATTATGTGGTGAATAGAATCTAAAAGGTTTTCCTATTAATATGCTAATAAATAAAACGGTTATAATTTAGAGCGTTAATTTCTCTCATCTTGATCTTGATGGACGATCAAGATTAAGTCTACAAATCTGAAAATTTGATCCTCTCTCTACCTATAAATATCAACCTTTGCCCATCACAAAGGACATAAAGAAAATATAGAAAAAGAGAGAGAAACTATTCTCCTTTATCCATTGATACAGCCTTCGACAACAACCATTGCTGATTCGTATACAAAATGTCTGGAGGTATGTTTTATTAATTCATTACATATGTGATAATCATGTAATTCTAGATCTTAGGGTTTATATTATTCGCAAGATATAGATTACAAGTTTAGCTATAAAGATTGAACTGTGAAATATATCGTGGATTAACAATGAATTTAGTTGTACAGAATATTGAATCAAGTTAGTGAATCAACACAATACGCTTTAGATGCAAATGCATTTATTATATTATTCATCCAAAGAGTGCTTTGAGGTTTAGATTGGTGAACGAGTCATGTATATCTGATAATCCAACATTTGTTCAGCTATATGTAATTCACTTATTCAAATGTTTTTTCTTTCAGCTTAATGTCTGTAGTTTTATATGTGATACCACCAAATTTTTACTGTTAAACATTTACATAATTGAAATGAGGCCTATCAACCATGCAACATAAATGATAAAAAAGGTAGACCTAGAAAGTTTAATAAAGGCTGTATAATTGTAGATTAATTCCCCTGGCATCAAATTTAGATAGTATTCAAATTATTTTTCAGGGACCACATTTACACTATAGGCGTACATAGTTATACAAATGTTTCAATGATTCAAACTAAGATATATGTATTCAATGCAGAAATTTCAAAATGTTGTATATTTGTATATAATGCTACTATTAAATAATCCATTATTGAATACATAATTTGATAAGTGGAAAATTATCCAGGTTGAGTAAAAGATAACCAATGCAAATGATTATCTTGAAATTTGACATCTTATCATCTTTTAATGAAAAGCTAATCCACCGACATGCACCTCCTACCCACCACAGCTCCTCCCTATCAGATTACATGTACTGGCATCAAATGTTTAGTAACCAGACTAATCAAGCATTTTATGTTCTCAAATGGGTAAACACATCAATATCCTTTCAAATATCATAGATGCTCTTTGCATGTGCACTAATCAATGTTCACGCTACTTGTATTGAACCTCTCTAAGATCTGTTACTTTTTTGGAATCTATAATATCATTATACATGAAAGCCAAAATATCAGTCACATAAACTGTATGTTTCAGCCATGTATTTAAACAATAGCAATCATTCAAAACATTTTGCTGAAACTACATTTTGGCAGAGAATAACATCGTTGGCATGAAAGGTGCAAAGAAGAAACTAAAGCGCTAGGTTGCTGCGGAGGTATCCAACTAATTGGTACAGCAAGCTTCAATCTGATTTAAAGACATTAATGTTGTGTCGTACAAAAGGTAATTTAAACATTATTGACACAAGCTATCCTTAATTTTTAATCTCTGATTGCATGCTATTAGAAGCTTTAGTATCAGCTAAAACATAGGGTACGATTTCAGTTAGATTTGATTAGATCATCATCTCTTTATTATTTTACTATGACTGAACAAAATATTTAATTCTTCTGTCAAGACATATATTTAAAATTAAGTCAAATGGTATTGTAGTTTACAGAGATGACATAATTTATACATATCAAACTTTGTAGTTCATATTTAAATATGATGAAATTTTTGCATACCAAATATTGACGATGGCTTCAAAAATAAAAATGTTAATGATAGTAAAGGGTTCGTCTTTTTTGCTGTAGATTGTGATAGGTTTTCAATCATACAGTCATCTCAAAACAACTTCCATTCACCTTGATACACACATTTTTTCAATGTAAATATTGATATCTGTTTTTTTTTAAATAATTTCGGTTACCTATTTCTTTGGATTGAAACAGATTGTATTGAATGTCTCTAAGATCTGAGGTGTCAGGTAAAATGTGTGAACTTTTCACTTTGAATTGCAACAGATTATCATGAACGTCTGTAAGATCAAAGGTATTAGATAAAATGCATGAACTTTTCTTTTATCCTCACTCCGAAGCATTCAATCTTTGGTATTTAAGGTAAAAAGTTAAGGAAATATTTTTTCCAACACGGTCAACCGTTATTTGTATCCATTTTTTCAAGGGCACAATCAAACATTCCGTGTATCCATTTTTTAAAGTGCACATTCAAACATTCTGTGTATCCATCTTTTGGGTTCAAGTAAATACATATGTACTTTAGTCAAGCTTTGTATATCGGTCGAGTGTAATAAAAACGTGGCAAATTTTTTTTTTTCCTTCTCAGATATGTTTTAGCATACAATAATTTTAGTCAACTGTAAGATTATTCTATGAACCTTGTGATTGCCTAATACTGAATCAATTAATGTTTGCTAACTGTAGTAAAAAACATTAATCACAGTAAGATTTTACTGTGTACTTGTCATCTATACTATTACAGGTCATCGTATTTCAAAACTATTGAAAATTGTATAATCTGGATTAGGATTATATAGAAGGTACACTCGATTAACCACTTGTAGTTTTTATTTTAATATGCATAACACATTTCAGTACTCAATGCGTATGTTATAGATATATCAATAAAATAGCTGATTTCTGCCATTTTTAAAGACCTTCTCTGGCTGTGTGCACTATTCACTTAATACCGTGTTTTCAGTTTTAATCGTTTCTGACCTCAACTTCCATCTATATATTCATATACCATATTTTTTTTTACAGTAGTCAGCCTCTTCGCGATGCGAGGGAAAGGCTGCGTACATTATCGATCTCCCCAGAGCCCGCTATCGCGCGGGAGCCTCGTGCACTGAGTTCCACCTTTTTTTAGTTTGTATTCATGCTTTGAATATTCTTCTGCTTTATAAGCCCCGTTTGGTTTGTCATTTTTAGTTTCGGGTTTTCGTCCAAACAAAAATGCGCACGACACATGTATTTTTTGAAAAACAACCGATTTGAAAAATGAAGTTAACATACAAAATAGAAAACAAACTTATTTTGCTTTCCATGTTTTGAGAAATAACAAAAGCACGAAAAACAATTCATCCTTCCACCGTCCCTTCGTTCTCTCCGCCATCCCTACATCATTGTCATAATCACTTAGAATTTTTAATATTCTCATCCGCTTTCCCTGTATTTTATAATGAATTTTAAAAATGTAAAATGCAAAACTCAAAATGAAATCAAAGGGACCCTTAAATTTTGTAGTCAAGAACATGTATTTCAGCATGCGTACTGATTATCAAATGTTCCTTAGCTTAGAAATAAATTCATGGATAATATGATGTAAAATATTCTGTCCAAAATACAGGCACAAAAAACTTTCATATCAGTTGTTGGTATCATTAAAAATGAATTTTCTAACCGCTCAGTGTGTATGGGTTGTAATAGTATGGCCCCGGATTTCAACTGTGGTACAAATGTTGTGTAATGTTTTCTGCAAATCATGTGACTAACATCTCAAAAATGGTTAGCTTTCAGCTACCGTGCACAAATTACTCAAACACACAAACACGCACACGATCATGTTAAAATGTAGAAAAATGAAAAGGATTTTGAATTTGGTATGCAAATAATATTATCGCAAACTGCATGAACTGTTGCTGAATATGCTTACCTAACAATATCGAAAGTGAAGTATGCGGAAGATCGTCCAATCAATTTACAAATTGAAGTATTTACATAGTACTTCAACTTATTAGCATACGTTGTTTACATATATTGGGTATGGTATTTATAACATGATATTGTCCACTGTTTTAGTATAGTTGTAGAATCTAATTTTACTGCTACTATAATGTAATTTAAATTCTACTTATACTGGTTGGTAATGAACTTGATATCTAATTCCTTTATGCGGTTGTTTCATATATGTAAATAAAAAATTATTAATATATGGATGTTAATTGTTCAGGAAAATGGCGAGTCGAAGGTTGTTGACATTTTCAGAAATTGGTTGGTTTGAATTCAGGCCGTCCAAATACACGAAATGAACAACAAGGATGCGATCCTAATGGCTCGGAGAATTGTTAAGAAAACTGGATCCTCTCAAATATCGTTGCTTTGTCTCAGGTACATATATGTTAATTGCTTTTATTTAATTACGCGGTTAAATTAGGTTAAAAACTGACAGAACTGTTGTGAAACGTTTTAATGCACTCCCTATTTTGATTTAGATTACTCCAAGTGAGCAGAGCACAACCATTGACAATGTTTCAAACACTAACACCGACATAACTCTGACTTGATTGGATTTTAAAGCAAAGCAAGCTGTAAGCTGATTTTTAATACCTTAAATATATTTTTACATATCTATATTTAGGTTGATGTACTTACTCAAATATTTATGTGGATCAATTAGGCGATGGAACAAAGTTACAGTGAGAAATCCAAGGCCCACCCCGTAGCAGCACAAGGTAGGCAGGGAGGAGGAAGAATTTTTACAACTGTATGTCTCCTAATGACGAGCTAACATACCTATTTATTTTTTCTTCAAAATTCCCATCATCGGTTTTCATACCAATCTTACCGTCACACTTTATTTGATCAGAATGTTGCTTTCTGTTAAATACCCTGTTAAATGACCATACAGTTGTTTTACTGAGCATCTCAGTGTACTATGACAAATATGAGTTCATGATATCCTGAAAATCATGTTTATGTCATTGCTGTGATTAGCGTGTAACCCATGCATTGCATACGGTATGTTGTAGAAAAATAATATTATAACTATTTTTTAAGACAATAATTTATTATGCAATATTGATGAATTTTGTCAGGGTAAATGAGTTATAAATTGGAATTACTATATTTGTAACTGTGTATTTTTGTTATGAGATTCGTATATTTTTATATTTGAATAAAAATTAAATTATCATTTTTGTTGATAAAAATGAGTTATATATCGATTTATTATTTTTTAAGATTCATTATTTATCAATCAAATTAATGAGAATAAGTATTCTTAATAACTTTTGAAATTAACATTTTTATAAAATTTCATAAATAAATATTTATGTACATATATTATGAAATTGACATTTAGGTTTTGATACGTTTGGCTAAAAGATAAATGATGTATACATTAAATTTCAAATATTACTTGAGAGAATGATGATAAATACCTAAAAATAGAAGTGTAATACCAAGGACTTATTGTATTTGTATGCATTTATAGTTCTTGCAGCACGTATTTATCAAAATAATTATATGATATTATCAAAGCGATAAAAAATATTTATTTAACTACTAAAAGAAATATTAAGTGAAAATAAGATCTAAAATGTTACAAATCACGTTGCCATTTTAATTATGTAAAAAAAATGATTTTTAATCCATTGTTTCATATCTTACTATTTTTATTTTATAATAAAACATTTCAAAAAATATTTAACATTTATGTAAAAACGATAATAAAATATGAAAGAAAAATATTTCTAATCAAAATATGGAATAATTTTTGTCCATTAATTAACTCGGATTACGAATATAAATAATTAAAATGCAACTTTTTGTACAAAAATGTACTAATTGAAAATCTTTATTCTTTTTTCAATATTACAGAATACAAACATTCATCACTTATCATTAATTATAATGTTATTCTTCATAAAATATAATTTAATAATGATACGAGTCTATTTGACGTACCAATTTTATGAAGGAAAAACGTTATATATGTTTGTAATGATGTACCAATTTTGAAAATAATTTTTTTATATATATTTGTTTGTAATGAAATACCAACTTTAAAAAGAAAGAAAATTATGTATATATTTCTTTGTATTAAATAACTAATTTTGGAAAGAAAGAAATTTTGTAAACTTAAATGTAGAAAAATGTAAAAGTATCAAAGATAATTTTGTATGTAATTGTGAAAATATTAAATTATATGGACTTGAATGAAAATATTGTTTTACCATTTACGTTAGTACAAAAACGGTTTATACATTAAATTATCATTTTTATGATTTATTAGATCAATTAATAAATATTTGTTAGTTGGATTTAGTTTTTAAAAAATTAAATTCAAGATCAATTAATAAATTCAAATATATGGACTTGAATGAAAAATAATATAATAAAACTTGGAGAAATCCATAAATAATTGTGAAAATTATTGAATGTTGGCATGTAAATACAAAATGATAGAAGAGAACATTAGTAGAACATTGTAATAGTTTGTATATAGTTATGGAAATTTTGAAATTATCTGGACTTGAATGAAAAATTAGTTTTATCATTTTGGTCAATACGAATGTGGTACACATATTGAATTGTCATTTTTAAAAATTTATTAGATCAATTAATGAATATTAGTTAATTGTATTTGTTTTAAAAGCTTAAATTTAAGATCAGCTAACTAAATTTAATATATATGGACTTAAATGTAAAATAACAGAAAAAAACTTGAAAGAAATCTGTAAATAATTGTTAAAATTAGTATTAAAGTTTAATGATAGAATAGAGAACCAGTAGAAATTGAAAATAAAATATCTAGAGAGAATTAAGGAGAGATGAGGGAATTCTTAGAATTAATAAGAGAGTTTTAAATTATTCTACTTTACTATTATTTAATATATTAACAGGAAGATGAGGAAGTTACAACCAATAAAGATACGTTACACGAGAAGACCATGGATAAATTGTGATGATTAAGGATTTTGTCGTGCAACGTATCTTTATTGGTTGTAACTTCCTCTTTAAAATCCAACACATTCAGTACAAAGTTATGATATCTTGGTAGAAATTGATGTTTATACTGAAAATTGTCTAGGTATCGAAAAATTTACTTCAACTAAAAATTGGTGTGGTGATGATCAAGGATTTTGTTTTTCAGGTTGAGCCAAGCTTTGTATTGGAGGTATATTACAATATTACTTCATCTTTAGTCATTTTTATAACAAGTTAACATTTTGTTGCATTAAGTTGTCTTGATTCATGTTTGCATCCCTTTTTTACAGAGGCTTCTCAGCTCCAAATTCTTATGCGTGGTTGATTGTAGACTTGTAGTGTGTTTCAAACAAAAATGTAAGTGGCCAAGTGATAACTACTTAACTTACTATATTTTGCGATTTCAAGTAAATCCTGCTGGAAGTAGGGCTGTCAATGGATACTCGAAAAATCCGAAATCCATCCGCATCCGCATTCGAAAAGCGGATAAATATCCGATATACGGAAAAACGGATGTGAATGCGGATACAAAGACATCAGCATTCGAAAATTATTCGTCCGGTTTTTGTCAAGATTATAGTTCAAATTATGTGTATTTTAGTGCAGTGAAAGATATTTGTTTATTATTTTATTAAGTTAGTAGTTTATATTATACGCACTTAATGCTTTTTAACTGCTCAAAACTATTTATTATCATCGTATTTGTTAATTTTAACACTTTTATAATTGATGGGACTGAAAAATATTTATGTTAAACTAAAATTTTCTTTTTATAATTCTTGATTTGTCGGTCGTTAGCGGATATGATAATTATCTGATATTCGTCTGTTTCCGCGGATACAGATATCCGATATCCGAAAATGATTTCGGATGCGGATGCAGATATGCCACTATCCGCATCCGTTGACAGTCCTAGCTGGAAGATGATCCGACCGATTTTATTTATCGAACCCATTAATCCGTGTTGCAACCCATTTAATAAAAAAGATTTATACTTTTATTAAAGGGGCATTTCACCAGAAGAACAAACTATGTAGTCCAATTAGTTTCTATGATACACATTCAAAGAAATTACTTTCAAGGCCAAAGTCAGCAGAATAATTACTTTCAAGGACAAAGTCAGCAGTCCAAATACTTTCAAAGACATAATTTCATAGGTTTTTAGGCCTTAGAAACTAATTATTTTACGTTTTGTCCTTGAAAGTAATTATTTTAGTTGTGTGTCCTAGAAACTAATTCCACTTACTAAAGAGGCCCTTGTGGCTAATTTCCACTTTATTAAAATGGTCACAAATGGATAATTCATTTATCCATTTACTAAAAACCTCAGTTTTGAAAATGTGTACTATAAAAAATTTAAATTCAAAATTTAAAAATTTTAATTTTTGTGGAATTTTCAATTTTGAAAATTTTGGAGTTGAATTTTGAATTTTTTGAGTTCTGATAATTTGTAATCAAATGACTAGGCATAAGTTGTTATTTTTTTTCATTTAAACTACAATAATTTCTTCATATTGACTCGATGTCAAGGGACTTTGATCAATGTACTCATATCAACATTACATGTAATATAGGACAATCGGATGTTTCGTATTTTGAACGTATATTGTAGTTATTAATGCTGACTTGTAGTTGTACATATCAAATACCAAACTATATCCCCACATTTAAATTCTGACTCGAACGGTACTTCATTAATTCATCGTCTCTAAGTCAATAGGGGATGCAAAAATTAATACATAACAAGTTTGTGTTCTACTGATAGGCGTAAGTTATTATTTTCTTCGTTCAATCTGCAATTTCTTTATACCAACTCGGAATCAAACAGGACTTATATTAATGAACTCGCATCATCAATTATAGACAATATGAAACACTCTGGTATTTTATATTTTTGAATGTACATTGTAGTTCTCAGTGGTGACTAACAATTATATTTGGCAAATAATAGACTACATCCTACACATCTAAACTCCGTTGAAATAATATTTCAATGATTCATTTGTCTCTAAATCACTAGATAACCGTGTGAAATTTACCCATATAAACTTGACTTTTAATTTTTGAATTTTTGCAAATATTAACTTTTAAAACTTCGAGTTCTAAAATTTTGAATTTTTGAAAATTTAAGAATTTTTTTTATAATTTTTTTTTCTATATTTAAATTTTATATTGACTTTGAATATGAAAATTTGAAGTTTCAAATGAAAATTCAAAACTGAATATATGAAAATTTGAATTATGATGAAAAATAGATTTTTTTTTAATTTGACTTTGAATTATTTTAGAAATTCAAAAAGTAAAAAGCATATTTGAATTTCTTTATATATTTCCTAAAAATTTCATTAGTCAAGTTTAATTTAAATCATTCAATGGGTAATCCATATATTATGCGGGTGATCGGATTGACCTCTGAGTGTCTTCTTTGCAAAGCGCATAGGGTAGCCGAATTCGGTATTTTGAACGGGGCATGAATGGAGAAAGTTCTACGAAATTGGAATGTGTTTTTGTGCTGCGAACGAGGCAATAAAAGGGAAATGATTATTTGTTTATATTGTATCCTTAGTTGTTTTAAACTATTCTACTCGTTTTTGAGTAAATATTAATAATCGATATTAAATTATAAGTATGCGAAAATTACAAAAAAAAATTTGATAAGAAAAATTACGAAATTAAAAACAAAAACAGCAAAAAGAAACTGGTACATCGAGATCAAAAAAATACAACAGATATAATACAAATACATGAAAGAAAATAACATGATTAAAAGTGAGTAATGATTGTTTAAGCAAATATTTGTCATTACGTAGATGAGTCACTACGAAGTGGTGTTTAGGGGGTTGGCAACCTTAGGTGGGGGTGCGTTGGCATCATCCCTGCGGATGGCGGTGGACTTGGGGGTTAAAGGCAACACCACTTAGCTGGATGCGGGGCAGTGCCCCTATCGAGAAAATGGTATATGTTATTGGTGTACTTTTTTTAACGAAAACTATCAAATTATAATTAATATTGTTTTTTATAATGAAATGAGTGATCCTCTCAAGGAGGAGAGCACTCGTATAATTTTATTCTACACTTAAAAATGGAGCTGCCATCAGGCCTAGCGAGTAGCAAACCCCCCATCCCCATATAAAGTGCAGTGGAAAAAAATCCTTCCCAAAACCTATAGACTAAGATCGAAGGAAAGAATCAAAGCATAAATATATAGTAAACAAGAAGATAAGCTGAAAAATTGTATGGTAGACCACTATGCATGACCATCAATATATAATATCATCTAATAAACATCAATAAACACATATATAATATAAAGTCGATAAAGTAGGACGACCAAAGAGTCTCTCGAAACAACGCCCATGGTGAGCCATTAGAAGGAAAAACAGTCTCCACGTTTGCATCCCCCATCCGCAAAGCCATAACAAAAGCCGTCCAATCTAAAGCAACAACTAAGCCTGAATATAAAAAACTCTACAGAGTCGTAAGTCCAACACATATTGTGACAACCGTCCTACACCTCCAGCATCCAATATAACTAAATAGTGCGTTGATGCGGTGCTCGATCGATATAGTATGATAGTCAATTGTGAAAAGAAGATAATAAAGCACATAACTTGTCATATTTCTCACAGTGTCGAATAAAATATAATAACAACATTATAAATATAAAACATGCGAGATAGTGATAACTAAACCGAACCACAATATCAGAGTACATGGGTTCACAAAATTATACAAGGTAATAGTAGATTTTATACAAATGATAATAAACTCGAGCTGTCTCTAAACATATTCACATGCACTGTCTAGGTTCAACAGTGTCGCACAGTGGAATAAGCAATAGTAATCCATATATAATACCAGAAAGCTTCATCCTGCTCGTACTTTGCACTGCCACCACGTTCCATCTAGACCTGCTATCTAGTCTACTCATTTAAGAGTATCCGAGATAATAAGAAGCAAAGCATAAAACTTCGAGTCAGACAACAGTCTGGTGTGTGGGAGAAGAAATCTTAAAATACTATACAATTCGATACTCCATTCAACATCGATGTGTCATCATCGGAACATAACTCCATCACCGTCGAGTTACCATCATCGAACTCCCAAAGCTATAATCCTTCTGTTGATTCATGAGTTTTGATTCATGACACAAGCTTCAGAGATCATATGACGAGAATACTATATGAAAGCGACAAAAAGAGAATAAGTGCATACCGTGCACTACAAAGGAGATAATCTTACAATCCAGAGATTAGTATGGATATTTTTATTGAGTCTTAGAATAATGTTAAAATCATTCCTCAAATAGTTACACAAGCACACAAAACATTTTATATCAAAATAGTGTTCACTGTGCATATAACATCAGGTCGGCCGACCGACCAGGATCCTCGGTCGACCGACCCTGTATCATGTGCACAGTGACTTTCTGTTTTGTATACGTTTTTAAACTCAACTGACCGGCCAGGTTTTCCGGTCGACCGACCAGAGAAAAACGGCTAGTTTTCTGAAGAGACGCGATCATTTCATAAAGAGGAATGTCCTCTATTTCAAGAGGTATGGACACAACTGTTAACTAAAACACTTTATGAAAGATTACAACTCTTCTACAACTATATAAACATATTCAATTCACTTTTACAATCACCGATTCTTGTTTATATTTCTGAAATCTAATCTCTATTCATTTCTGCAAATAAAAGCATTCATTCCTATTTAATATCACTAGAATCCTTGAATTTATTCATATACTTCGATTCTACGTGATTATCTTCCTTCTAAATCTTCACACACATATATACTCTTGAGGATTTGATTATAGGAAAGTTGTACTATCAAAAGACAATCAGTGTTATTCAGAACACATTCGTCAACAAACTATTTGTATTAAGTTGAAGTCCTCTTCGGCTGTTGAGGCGGAAAAATTCCTGTTCGGCTGCTCAGGTGTCGTATACCTATTCCTCCGGGTTAAGTGAGGGGTTTAGTTTAAATCCAGAGGGTATTCTGGGACTGGACGTAGAACGGGAAGTTCGAACCAGTATAAAAATTCCTGGTGTGCTTACTTTAATTTGTACTTTACTGTTATTACCAGTTTCCGGATTAACATACCATATTACACGATCCTTAGTACTACACATGCACTTTCATTTGGTATCAGAGCAAGGTCATTGTAACGACCCGTATTTTACGGATCGAAAAGTTCGTTAAAATCTGGAATTTTCAGCATTTTTAAGTCGTTTCAGATTTTGGATGAAATTTGCTAAGTTCTAAGTCGTGAACGACTTAGTATAAGTCGTAAGTCGTATACGACTTAGGTAATAGGAGCGACCCAGGAATTTGGCGAGTTAAGGGTATAAGTATAAGTCGTTTGAATGACTAAGGGGTAGGTCGGCTAGACAAGTTAGCGAGTTAACATCCCAGAAGTAACCGACTTATTGGAGTTAGCGACTTATAGTATTGACCGACTTAGGAGTTTGGAGATAGGATGTGAGCGACCTAAGTCTAGCAGTTAAGTTGTAACTCAGTTGAGTCGTTGCCGAGTTAAGGGATAGACAACCTAAGGAACTGACCGACTTAAGGTTGATAAGTCGTAGACGACTTAGGAAGGGTAGCGACTTAGGAGATAAGTCGAAGCTGGGCCAACTGAGTAGGTTGTATGTCTATTAAGTCGCATACCAGCAAGTTGTTAAGTCGTGAGCGACTTAGGAGTTCGCTAAGTCGTAAGTCGTATACCCTGTTATGTCGCACGTTATGTTGAGTCTTAAGTCGTAGAGGTTGGGTCTGTTGAGTCGTAGCCTTTGTGTTAAGTCGTAGACGACTTAGTAGTTGAGTCGTCTAACCAAGTAAGGCGCGTGCGCATTTAAGTCGTAGACAGGGGGTCCAGTAAGTCATAGGCTAGTGGAGTTAAGTCGTAGCTTGGTTAAGTCGGAGGCCCTTTTCAGTTAAGTCGTAGGCGCATGCTATAAGTCGTAACCGACTTAGGAGATAGTTGTTTTGTCGTGAGTCGTAGGCAGATGTGTGTTAGGTCGCGAAGGGGTGGTCTGGTTAAGTCGTAGGGGTTTAAGTCGTAAGTCGTGGACGACTTATAGAGGCAGACGAGTTACGACTTAAGGAATTTCTGGCTATAAATAGGAGGGGTTGTTCTCACTTTTTGGATCCGGATTTTGAAGCGACGAAGTGCTGCCATTTTGAGAGCTCGACTTGTACACTTCTTCACTTCTTTTCTCCACTCTAATCTAGTGCTTCCATCCATCCAAGTTGAAGATCAAATTGAAGATTCAAGAGCATAGATTGAAGATCTTCATCTTTTCAAGAGAGATTTCTTCGTTTGAAGCGGATTCGTGATAGATCAAGCTTGATCCCTCGCTGTCCAGATCTGAAGCGTGTTGATTAGGGTTTGTTTTGGTGATTTGGTGAGTGGTGATTATCTCTCACACGGATCCAAAGGAGTAGATCGGATTGTTGGCTTGATTTGGTGTTAAATAGTGATTTCTATGCATTTTTGTAAACCTAAGTGTAGAACCATGTAGATCCATTGTTCATGATGATGTTACATCCATTTTATCATATGTTAACCTATGCAAGTTCATTCATCAAGTTTGTAGGGATATAATTCATGTTTTCATGCTTATTGGACTTTCAACTCTTTAATTACGAAAATGCCATCATTGTGATAATTGTCTACTTAGATCATATTTGAATGCTTGATTGTTTGGATTAATGTTTGACTTGGTTGATTGCTATGAATTAGATGATTGATGATTTGATTTAGACCGAAGACGATTCAAAAGCTAAGGGAAAGGCTCTTGAATTGGGAAAGCTGCTAGTGGCATATGAAGCGGGATGATGAAGCTCTTATGCATAGATTTGATGATGTGATGTTGAGATGAGGCTTTGCGAGGATGTGATGAAGCGAGGCAATCATGTGATGAAGACTTGGTCTAATCCAGACGGGATCATTCCAAGCACGTTGGTAACTCGGTGATATGATTCGAGTTTGAGAATAATGGATGCTCGAGAGGCGCTTGAGCTAGTATGAAAATAGTCGTCGAGGAGGATGACTAGAAGGCTGAGATCTCATCGTTGTTGAAGGTTCTAGCATGCTCTAAGCAAGAGTACATGGGGACGCCCAAAAGACTAACTGTTGATGGTCGAGTACTCTGGGTAGTTGCGAAAATCCTTGGCACGGGCTGCGACGACGTGCGGGAGTTATGTCTAGAACCGGAGTTTCCATTAGCCCTTGACGGACGGCTGAAAGAATGTGCCGGTCATTCAATTAACGGTGATATCGAAGCAATGATAACAGTGATAGCTAGAGTCATGGATGTTTGGTTGTATCGTCATTCGGTCTCAAGAGCGGTATTTCCTGGGTGCTCATCTGACCTTGGTTTAAGACCTTGGGATTTGTACTTGAAAAACATCGCTCTTGACTCGAGTGATAATTGCTTTACTTTAAATTGTATGCTTTGCTATGCTTGCTTCTGCTTAGTGTGTATCTAGGGGCTATCACTGTAGAATGAGGTTGGAGTGGGAGGGTTGTATTCCTATTCCTTTTCCTTTATGCTCTTTTGGTATGTTGTTAGTTAATTTACTGCTCACTAAGACTGTTGTCTGACTCAAGGCTTTATGTTTTAATTCTTATTGCCTTGGGCTGTTCGTCCATTTTGGGACGGGCAGACTAAGTAGCAGGTGACAGGTGCTGTTCTCTTCTCACGATGCTGACATCGAAGACGAGCTAGAGGGTTGCATATTATCTTCTTATATGTACTGGATATTCCGCTGTTTTGTATTCTCTGAGAGATATGTAGTGAGGCTTGATGTATTGACTATTTGGATGTTTGTATTCAACTATTATGGAGTTTTATATGATGGCATTTTGTTCTGTAAAGCTTCACTATACATATGTTCTATTGTATTTTGTCCATGCGCTGTGAGTATTACGATAGATTCTGTTGTTTTAATTTACCTTGATAATCGTCCATGGTCGCCTGGCACACTTTACAGCGCACCTTCTCTAGATTCGGTGTAGGGGTCATGGGTGGTCGTCACATTTGGTATCAGAGCATTGGTTAATCGATTTTACCCAACGCTCGCTGACGTAACTACGTATGAGAGACGTAATTGTATTTTGATGGATGAGTACTATATATAATATAGTAGCTTAGTAGAGTTTGAGTCCTTTATGCAGTTGTTTCTCTAGATGTTCTGATCATTCCTTTTTATAGATATTGAGAATGAGTCGAAGAGGGAGACCAGCTGCTAGGGGAGGCCGTGCTACTGAAGAGACTGCTGATTATGCAGCCATGTTCGAAGCTATGATGACTTCGATCATGAGAAGGATACCAGTTCCGGGGGCGGCAGTTGATGTTGGAGTTCAAGTCCAAACTCCGAAACCAGTGGATTTTGCTAAGTTGTGCAAGGATTATACTGCTCTTGGAGGAAAGGTTTTCTTGGGAACAGAATCAACTATTGAGGTCCAGAGGTGGATAGATGCTTGTAGAAGGATCTTTGGTGATTTGGGAATTGATGATGCAACTAAGAGGAAGTTGGCATCAAGGCAGCTTCAAGGGAGAGCCTCTGATTGGTGGAACTCTATTACCATCAATACTGCGGAGGAAGAGATTACTTGGGAGCAATTCCAAGTCAGATTTGAAGCTAAGTTCATTTCTACAGCTCAGAAGTCTGTTCTGTTCAAGAAGTTTGTGGAGCTCAAGCAAGGCGGAAGATCTGTTCTTGAGTATGTTTCTGAGTTTGAAGCTTTGTCCAAGTATGCTCGGTCATATATTGAATCTGCTTATCAGAAGAATGAGAAGTTTGTGACCGGCTTGGATAGTTATCTTGGGAGACAGTTGGTGGATCATTTGGACGATTCATTTGAGAAGCTTGTAGAGAAAGCTCTTAGGCATGAGAGTCTGTTTCCTAAGGAAGGACCTGCTGTTGCTGTTACCAGGGGAGAGTCTAAACCACAGCAGGGTGGAAACCAGAAGAGGAAGCAGCAGCAGCAGAAGGGTAAGGATGGCCAGAAGAAGCCGAAAGGCGAGGTGACTTGCTACAATTGTCAGCAGAAGGGCCATTTCTCTAAGGATTGTAAGAATCCGAAGGTGCCAATGAAGTGTCACAACTGTGACAAGCTAGGGCATATCAGGAAGAATTGTCCAGAACCGAGGAAGGACAAGCAGATTGTGCAAGCTTATGCTTTGGGGGCTGTTCCGTCATCTTCGAAAGCTCCTACTGCAGAAGAGAAAGGAAAGAGTGTGGTTGTTCAAGGTACTCTTTTCCTATGTGGTGTTCCAATTAGGGTTCTGTTTGATACTGGAGCATCGCATTCGTTTGTTTGTAATGAACTCGTAGGCCGGTTAGGTTTGGAACCGGATGTTGTTGATAGGCCATTGGTTGTGACTAATCCAGTTGGGGGTTCGTCTTGTTTGTGTATGTTATGCCGTGGTCTGGTTGTGTCGAGTCATGGTTGCTCTTTTGTTTGTGATTGTTTTGTTCTGAACTTTGCGGGGTTCAGAATTATTTTGGGTATTGACTGGCTTAGGAAGTATGCGGCTAAGGTTGATTGTGAGAGGCTGGAGGTGACAGTCGAGAATGTGGAGGGGCGAAAGATTGTGATACGATGTAAGCATGAGGAAGGCGTCTTCATGAGCTTCATGTATTCGCTAGTTGTTCCACGGGATGGACTGTCTTTAGTGCCAATCGCAAATGGATTCGAGGATGTCTTTGACGAAGTCAAAGGGTTGCCGCCGCATAGAGAGATCGAGTTTCGTATAGATCTAGTTGAAGGAGCCAGACCTGTTGTGATGCCTCTTAGGCGGATGGCGCCTAGGGAACAGCAGGAGTTGAGGGTGCAAGTTGATGATCTTTTGCAAAAAGGATTCATTCGGCGTAGTGTGTCCGAGTGGGGTGCACCAGTTGTGTTTGCAACCAAGGCAGATGGGTCGTTGAGATTGTGTGTAGATTATCATGAGCTGAACAAGGTGACTAAGAAGAACAAGTATCCATTGCCGAGAATAGATGACTTGTTTGATCAGCTTCACGAGGCTAAGGTGTTTTCTCAGATGGATTTGGCAACGGGATTTCACCAGTTGAGAGTAGCTAAGGATAGTGTGCCGAAGACTGCCTTTCGAACACCATCCGGTTTCTTTGAGTGGCTGGTAATGCCGTTTGGATTGACTAACGCGCCAGCATATTTCGTGGATCTGATGAATAGAGTGTTCAGAGATCAGTTGAACAAGTTCGTACTTGTGTTCGTGGATGATATTCTGATTTATTCCAGAACGGAATAAGAGCACAAGACGCACTTGCGTATTGTTTTGGAAATCTTGCGGAAACATCAGTTGAAGGCTAAGTTTTCGAAGTGTCACTTCTGGAAGAGTGAAGTGAGGTTCTTAGGCCATGTGATTTCTGGAAATGGAATAGCGGTTGATCCCGCTAAGGTGGCAGCAATCCAGGATTGGGTTAGACCTAAGAATGCATCTGATGTGAGAAGTTTTCTTGGATTAGCAGGATATTATCGACGGTTTATCAAAGACTTCTCCAAGATAGCTGCACCGTTAACAGGATTGACAAAGAAGAACCAAGTGTTCAGTTGGGATGCTAAGTGTGAGCAAGCTTTCAGAATCCTGAAAGAGCGATTGACAAGTGCTCCTGTTTTGACTATTCCTAGTGGGAATGATGAGATGGTGGTTTACACCGACGCATGTGGTACTGGACTTGGAGCAGTGCTGATGCAGAGGGATAAAGTTGTTGCATATGCCAGTCGACAACTGAAGCCGCATGAAAGGAATTACCCAACTCATGATTTGGAGTTAGCGGCAATTGTATTTGCTCTGAAGATGTGGAGACATTATCTGTTGGGAGTTCGATTCGAGTTGTTTACGGATCATAAGTCGTTGAAATATCTTTTCTCCCAAAAGGATTTGAATCTTCGGCAGCAACGTTGGCTAGAGTTTTTGGCATCATATGATTTTGGTATAGCTTATACTCCGGGAAAAGGTAACGCAGTGGCAGATGCGTTAAGTCGAAGACATGCAGGATTGGGAGTCATGTTTTCAGAATGGAAGAGTCTCGAGTATTTAGCTGGATTTGACTTCAGGCCCAGATGCGAATTGGAACCTGAGATGTTGGCAAACTTATCAATAAGACCCACTCTTGTGGAAAGGATTGGCGAGGGCCAAAAGCGAGATGATAAGCTTGTCAGGATTATCCGTGATTTGGAATCTGGATTGGATCCAGAAAAGGATAAAGGATTCGAGGTCGATCGAGAGGGTTGGCTTCGAAAGCAAGGACGACTAGTTGTTCCCGATATAGATGAATTGAGGAGTGAAGTTCTGAAGGAAAGTCATCACTCGAAGTTGACAATTCATCCAGGTGGAAATAAGATGTATCGGGATATGAAGAGAACCTACTACTGGGAAGGTATGAAGAAGGATGTTGGAAATTTTATTTCCAAATGTATGAACTGCCAGTTGGTAAAAGCCGAATAGAAGAAGCCAAGTGGATTGCTTCAGCCATTAGAAGTTCCTACATGGAAGTGGGAACAAGTGTCGATGGATTTTATCGATGGATTGCCTAGAACCAGAACGGGAAATGAAGGGATTTGGGTCATTGTGGATCGTCTGACTAAGAGTGCACGATTCATTCCTGTTCGATCGACTAGGACTGCATCAAAGTTGGCTGAGTTGTATGTTAAGTGGATAGTTCGATTCCATGGTATTCCGAAGAGTATAGTGAGCGATCGAGACCCATTGTTCACTAGTGGATTTTGGAAGAGCTTCCAGGAAGTTTTGGGAACCGAGTTGTGTTTGAGTACAGCTTATCACCCTCAAACGGATGGTCAGACCGAGAGAGTCAACAGAGTTTTGGAAGATCTTCTTAGAGCTTGTGTTTTGGATTTCGGAGGATCATGGGAAGATCACCTTCATTTGGTAGAGTTTTCATACAACAACAGTTACCAGTCAAGCATTGGTATGGCACCGTATGAGGCATTGTATGGAAGACCGTGTAACTCTCCGACATGTTGGTTGGAAACTGGAGAAAAGCTGATACTTGGGCCAGAGATGATTCGGCAGACTTCAGATTGTATAGAGATCATTCGGCAACGAATGAAGGCAGCCCAAGACCGTCAGAAGAGTTATGCTGATAAGCATCGAAAGGATTTGGAATTTGACGTAGGAGATATGGTTTTTGTGAAGATTTCTCCACTGAAGAATTTTATTAGATTCGGGAAGAAAGGAAAATTGACTCCGAGATTTGTTGGACCATTCCCGATCATCGAGCGAATTGGAAAGCTCGCCTATAGATTGGAGTTACCTGAGAAGATGTCGGGTGTGCACAATGTTTTTCATGTATCGTATCTACGGAAGTATGTGCACGACTCGAATACAGTGGTTTCTGCTGACAGCTGTGAAGATTTCGAAGTTGATCCAGTCGATAGAAGACCTCGTAAGCCGCTTCGTGTTGTTGAAACTGACACGAAACAGCTTAGGAGGAAGGTAGTTAAGTTGCTCAAGATACAATGGAGTGATGATGATAACGACTGTACGTGGGAGGTGGAAGAGAGGATGAAAGCAGCTCATCCTGAACTCTTCGAGGTATGGCCCTAAGGTGTCGTCTCATCTCACGATATTGTAACTTGTTCTAAGTCGTAGAATTATGTACGCTAAGCTAGAATTGGATGCATGGTTTGCTGATTGTTATGGATGGTAGGCGTACAGAATAGAATTGATTGCTTTGTTTGTTTGGAATTTCGGGGGCAAAATTCCTAAGGGGCAGAGAATGTAATGACCCGTATTTTACGGATCGAAAAGTTCGTTAAAATCTGGAATTTTCAGCATTTTTAAGTCGTTTCAGATTTTGGATGAAATTTGCTAAGTTCTAAGTCGTGAACGACTTAGTATAAGTCGTAAGTCGTATACGACTTAGGTAATAGGAGCGACCCAAGAATTTGGCGAGTTAAGGGTATAAGTATAAGTCGTTTGAATGACTAAGGGGTAGGTCGGCTAGACAAGTTAGCGAGTTAACATCCCAGAAGTAACCGACTTATTGGAGTTAGCGACTTATAGTATTGACCGACTTAGGAGTTTGGAGATAGGATGTGAGCGACCTAAGTCTAGCAGTTAAGTTGTAACTCAGTTGAGTCGTTGCCGAGTTAAGGGATAGACAACCTAAGGAACTGACCGACTTAAGGTTGATAAGTCGTAGACGACTTAGGAAGGGTAGCGACTTAGGAGATAAGTCGAAGCTGGGCCAACTGAGTAGGTTGTATGTCTATTAAGTCGTATACCAGCAAGTTGTTAAGTCGTGAGCGACTTAGGAGTTCGCTAAGTCGTAAGTCGTATACCCTGTTATGTCGCACGTTATGTTGAGTCTTAAGTCGTAGAGGTTGGGTCTGTTGAGTCGTAGCCTTTGTGTTAAGTCGTAGATGACTTAGTAGTTGAGTCGTCTAACCAAGTAAGGCGCGTGCGCATTTAAGTCGTAGACAGGGGGTTCGGTAAGTCATAGGCTAGTGGAGTTAAGTCGTAGCTTGGTTAAGTCGGAGGCCCTTTTCAGTTAAGTCGTAGGCGCATGCTATAAGTCGTAACCGACTTAGGAGATAGTTGTTTTGTCGTGAGTCGTAGGCAGATGTGTGTTAGGTCGCGAAGGGGTGGTCTGGTTAAGTCGTAGGGGTTTAAGTCGTAAGTCGTGGACGACTTATAGAGGCAGACGAGTTACGACTTAAGGAATTTCTGGCTATAAATAGGAGGGGTTGTTCTCACTTTTTGGATCCGGATTTTGAAGCGACGAAGTGCTGCCATTTTGAGAGCTCGACTTGTACACTTCTTCACTTCTTTTCTCCACTCTAATCTAGTGCTTCCATCCATCCAAGTTGAAGATCAAATTGAAGATTCAAGAGCATAGATTGAAGATCTTCATCTTTTCAAGAGAGATTTCTTCGTTTGAAGCGGATTCGTGATAGATCAAGCTTGATCCCTCGCTGTCCAGATCTGAAGCATGTTGATTAGGGTTTGTTTTGGTGATTTGGTGAGTGGTGATTATCTCTCACACGGATCCAAAGGAGTAGATCGGATTGTTGGCTTGATTTGGTGTTAAATAGTGATTTCTATGCATTTTTGTAAACCTAAGTGTAGAACCATGTAGATCCATTGTTCATGATGATGTTACATCCATTTTATCATATGTTAACCTATGCAAGTTCATTCATCAAGTTTGTAGGGATATAATTCATGTTTTCATGCTTATTGGACTTTCAACTCTTTAATTACGAAAATGCCATTATTGTGATAATTGTCTACTTAGATCATATTTGAATGCTTGATTGTTTGGATTAATGTTTGACTTGGTTGATTGCTATGAATTAGATGATTGATGATTTGATTTAGACCGAAGACGATTCAAAAGCTAAGGGAAAGGCTCTTGAATTGGGAAAGCTGCTCGTGGCATATGAAGCGGGATGATGAAGCTCTTATGCATAGATTTGATGATGTGATGTTGAGATGAGGCTTTGCGAGGATGTGATGAAGAGAGGCAATCATGTGATGAAGACTTGGTCTAATCCAGACGGGATCATTCCAAGCACGTTGGTAACTCGGTGATATGATTCGAGTTTGAGAATAATGGATGCTCGAGAGGCGCTTGAGCTAGTATGAAAATAGTCGTCGAGGAGGATGACTAGAAGGCTGAGATCTCATCGTTGTTGAAGGTTCTAGCATGCTCTAAGCAAGAGTACATGGGGACGCCCAAAAGACTAACTGTTGATGGTCGAGTACTCTGGGTAGTTGCGAAAATCCTTGGCACGAGCTGCGACGACGTGCGGGAGTTATGTCTAGAACCGGGGTTTCCATTAGCCCTTGACGGACGGCTGAAAGAATGTGCCGGTCATTCAATTAACGGTGATATCGAAGCAATGATAACAGTGATAGCCAGAGTCATGGATGTTTGGTTGTATCGTCATTCGGTCTCAAGAGCGGTATTTCCTGGGTGCTCATCTGACCTTGGTTTAAGACCTTGGGATTTGTACTTGAAAAACATCGCTCTTGACTCGAGTGATAATTGCTTTACTTTAAATTGTATGCTTTGCTATGCTTGCTTCTGCTTAGTGTGTATCTGGGGGCTATCACTGTAGAATGAGGTTGGAGTGGGAGGGTTGTATTCCTATTCCTTTTCCTTTATGCTCTTTTGGTATGTTGTTAGTTAATTTACTGCTCACTAAGACTGTTGTCTGACTCAAGGCTTTATGTTTTAATTCTTATTGCCTTGGGCTGTTCGTCCATTTTGGGACGGGCAGATTAAGTAGCAGGTGACAGGTGCTGTTCTCTTCTCACGATGCTGATATCGAAGACGAGCTAGAGGGTTGCATATTATCTTCTTATATGTACTGGATATTCCGCTGTTTTGTATTCTCTGAGAGATATGTAGTGAGGCTTGATGTATTGACTATTTGGATGTTTGTATTCAACTATTATGGAGTTTTATATGATGGCATTTTGTTCTGTAAAGCTTCACTATACATATGTTCTATTGTATTTTGTCCATGCGCTGTGAGTATTACGATAGATTCTGTTGTTTTAATTTACCTTGACAATCGTCCATGGTCGCCTGGCACACTTTACAGCGCACCTTCTCTAGATTCGGTGCAGGGGTCATGGGTGGTCGTCACATTTGGTATCAGAGCATTGGTTAATCGATTTTACCCAACGCTCGCTGACGTAACTACGTATGAGAGACGTAATTGTATTTTGATGGATGAGTACTATATATAATATAGTAGCTTAGTAGAGTTTGAGTCCTTTATGCAGTTGTTTCTCTAGATGTTCTGATCATTCCTTTTTATAGATATTGAGAATGAGTCGAAGAGGGAGACCAGCTGCTAGGGGAGGCCGTGCTACTGAAGAGACTGCTGATTATGCAGCCATGTTCGAAGCTATGATGACTTCGATCATGAGAAGGATACCAGTTCCGGGGGCGGCAGTTGATGTTGGAGTTCAAGTCCAAACTCCGAAACCAGTGGATTTTGCTAAGTTGTGCAAGGATTATACTGCTCTTGGAGGAAAGGTTTTCTTGGGAACAGAATCAACTATTGAGGTCCAGAGGTGGATAGATGCTTGTAGAAGGATCTTTGGTGATTTGGGAATTGATGATGCAACTAAGAGGAAGTTGGCATCAAGGCAGCTTCAAGGGAGAGCCTCTGATTGGTGGAACTCTATTACCATCAATACTGCGGAGGAAGAGATTACTTGGGAGCAATTCCAAGTCAGATTTGAAGCTAAGTTCATTTCTACAGCTCAGAAGTCTGTTCTGTTCAAGAAGTTTGTGGAGCTCAAGCAAGGCGGAAGATCTGTTCTTGAGTATGTTTCTGAGTTTGAAGCTTTGTCCAAGTATGCTCGGTCATATATTGAATCTGCTTATCAGAAGAATGAGAAGTTTGTGACCGGCTTGGATAGTTATCTTGGGAGACAGTTGGTGGATCATTTGGACGATTCATTTGAGAAGCTTGTGGAGAAAGCTCTTAGGCATGAGAGTCTGTTTCCTAAGGAAGGACCTGCTGTTGCTGTTACCAGGGGAGAGTCTAAACCACAGCAGGGTGGAAACCAGAAGAGGAAGCAGCAGCAGCAGAAGGGTAAGGATGGCCAGAAGAAGCCGAAAGGCGAGGTGACTTGCTACAATTGTCAGCAGAAGGGCCATTTCTCTAAGGATTGTAAGAATCCGAAGGTGCCAATGATGTGTCACAACTGTGACAAGCCAGGGCATATCAGGAAGAATTGTCCAGAACCGAGGAAGGACAAGCAGATTGTGCAAGCTTATGCTTTGGGGGCTGTTCTGTCGTCTTCGAAAGCTCCTACTGCAGAAGAGAAAGGAAAGAGTGTGGTTGTTCAAGGTACTCTTTTCCTATGTGGTGTTCCAGTTAGGGTTCTGTTTGATACTGGAGCATCGCATTCGTTTGTTTGTAATGAACTCGTAGGCCGGTTAGGTTTGGAACCGGATATTGTTGATAGGCCATTGGTTGTGACTAATCCAGTTGGGGGTTCGTCTTGTTTGTGTATGTTATGCCGTGGTCTGGTTGTGTCGAGTCATGGTTGCTCTTTTGTTTGTGATTGTTTTGTTCTGAACTTTGCGGGGTTCGGAATTATTTTGGGTATGGACTGGCTTAGGAAGTATGCGGCTAAGGTTGATTGTGAGAGGCTGGAGGTGACAGTCGAGAATGTGGAGGGGCGAAAGATTGTGATACGATGTAAGCATGAGGAAGGCGTCTTTATGAGCTTCATGTATTCGCTAGTTGTTCCACGGGATGGACTGTCTTTAGTGCCAATCGCAAATGGATTCGAGGATGTCTTTGACGAAGTCAAAGGGTTGCCGCCGCATAGAGAGATCGAGTTTCGTATAGATCTAGTTGAAGGAGCCAGACCTGTTGTGATGCCTCTTAGGCGGATGGCGCCTAGGGAACAGCAGGAGTTGAGGGTGCAAGTTGATGATCTTTTGCAGAAAGGATTCATTCGGTGCAAGTTGAGGGTGCAAGTTGATGGCGCCTAGGGAACAGCAGGAGTTGAGGGTGCAAGTTGAGGGCGCATTGTATTTTGTCCATGCGCTGTGAGTATTACGATAGATTCTGTTGTTTTAATTTACCTTGACAATCGTCCATGGTCGCCTGGCACACTTTACAGCGCACCTTCTCTAGATTCGGTGCAGGGGTCATGGGTGGTCGTCACAGTCATCTTATAACCATCACAAAGTTATTTGATATTTACTTATTTCTAGTAATATGGCAACCACACAAATTAACGATGTTAACACTCACACTAATTCTAGTTTCACAGAAGGTCAATCGACTTCACGACCTCCACTTTTCAATGGTATAAACTACAATTATTGGTCAACTAGAATGAGAATCTATATGCAATCAAGTGGATTTGATATCTGGAATATTATACAAAGAGAATTCACAATTCCTACTGGAGAATACTCGACTTGGAGTAACACACAAAAACTAGATGCTACATCAAATGCTAAGGCTATGAATATTTTATTTTGTGCATTAGATAGAAATGAATTCAATAGAGTTAGCATGTGCACCTCCGGCTATGAAATTTGGAGAACTCTTAAAGTTTCACATGAAGGAACGAACAAAGTTAAATTGAGCAAAATTTCTATGCTGAAACATCAATTTGAAAATTTTAAAATGAGGCCAAATGAATCTATAAATGACATGTACTCTAGATTTCAGGATATTTATCATGCTTTATTATCACTAGAACAAAAGTTTACTGATTTTGATGTTGTTTCAAAAATCTTGAATTCTTTAACGGACGAATGGGAACGAAAAGTCCTAGCTATTGAAGAAGCAACTGATTTATCAACATTAAAACCAGAAGAGTTGATAGGTAATTTAATGTCCTACGAAATAAATTTGCAGGCAAAACGAAATGGAGCACAAGAAAAGAAAAATGTAGCATTCCAAGCAAAAAAAGATGATTCCGATTCAGATAATGAAGATATGGCAATGATCGCTAAAAATTTCAAAAAGTTTTTGAAATTCAACAGAAACAAATTCAAGGGAAACAAAAATAATTCCAACAACAATTCCAATTGCAGCAAACCATCATCTTCAACAATGGAATGTTATGAATGTCATAAGAAAGGACACATGAAGAAAGATTGTCCAGATCGTAAAAAGAATAACTTCAAGAAGGATAAAACCAAAAGAAAGGCTTTTTCAGTCACTTGGGACGACACTGACTCGTCATCTTCATCAGAGAGTGAAAGTGATAATGAACAAGCAAATGTATGCTTCATGGCTTCGTCAGACGATGTAAGTGATTTTACTTTTGAAGATTTAATTGAAATAAACTCTAAATTAGTAAATTTAACAAAACAACTTAAAAAGAAAAATAAGGAGTTGCAAAGAAAGTTAGATGGATCAGTTTTAGAAGTAGATATGTTAAAAGATGAGAAGGTAATATTGGAAGAAGAACTTGAAATTTCTCAACAACCGAATTCTAACTTATCTTCTCAAATTACGTCAATATCTGAGGAACTAAAAATTCAGAAAAATAAAAATGATGTTTTACTTTTTGAAAATAATAGTTTAATATCTAAAATTAAGGATTTGGAGTTAGAAAAATCTAGTCTTAAAATAAAATTTGATGATATTTCTAAAAATGTTTCTAATTTCAATAAAGGAAGAGAAAATCTTTCTAGTATACTAGAAAATTCTCAAACTTCTAACAATAAATCTAGACTAGGATTTAAGAAACAAAATAATTTTGCTAAAAGTAAAATTAATAATAAAATTAAGAAAGATATTAGGAAAACAGTTTATTCAAATACTAAAACTATTAAGATATGGATTCCAAAAACAAATAATATATTGGTAAGGAAGAAACATATCAAAAGTTTTATGGAAACTGTTCATAATAACAAAAATTATGTCTATAAAGGGAATTCTGAACCCGTATGGGTTTGGCTTCCTAAGATCTAACTCTTAGGACCCTAAAAAGATTGGGTACCAACTTTTTATAAATTTTTTGCAGGTACCACATAAGAAGAGAGGAAAATGGATTTTAGATAGCGGTTGCACAAAACACATGACTGGAAACAAAGAAATGTTGTCAAACATTATATACTCAAATGGAGGAGCAGTCACCTTTGGAGATAACTCAAAAGGATATATCATCGGCAAAGGCAATGTCAATAGCAACGGTACATCTAATTTACCTCTCATTACTGATGTTTTATTAGTTAAAAATTTAAAACATAATTTATTAAGCATTAGTCAACTATGCGATAAAGGTTTTAATATAACTTTTTCAGAAAATAAATGTAACATTTTTGATAAAAATCACAACATTATTTTCGAAGAAAATAGAGATAAAAATATTTATATCCTAAATATGAATGTTAATAATGATTCAAATTTGTGTCTAGTAGCTAAAGAAAACGATTCTTGTCTTTGGCACAAAAGATTTTGTCACATCAATTTTAATACCATCAACAAACTTGCTAAAAATAAATTAGTTAAAGGGTTACCCAATATAAAATTCGAAACTAAGATATTTTGTGATGCATGTAAATTAGGAAAATTAACAAAATCTTCTTTTAAATCAAAGAAAGTAATATCTACAGAACAACCACTTGAACTTTTACACATGGATCTTTTTGGTCCAACTCAAGTGCAATCTATTAATCATAATAGATATGTTTTTGTTATTGTAGATGATTTCTCTAGATATACTTGGATTTTCTTTTTGAAAAATAAAAGTGATACTTTTGATAATTTTAAAGTTTTTGTTAAAAGAATTCAAAATATTAAAACATTGAAAATTAAAAATATAAGAAGTGATCATGGAGGCGAATTTGAAAATGAAGTTTTTGAACAATTTTGTAACAAGAAAGGTATTAACCATAATTTCTCTATTCCTAGAACACCACAACAAAATGGAGTTGTAGAAAGGAAAAATAGAACGTTACAAGAATGTGCAAGAACTTTACTAAATGGAACAACTTTATCGAAACATTTTTGGGCAGAAGCTGTAGCTACTGCTTGTTACGTACTAAATCGCGTTTCTATTCGACCATTAACTAAAAATACACCATATGAACTTCTAAATGGAAGAAAACCAAATATTTCATATCTAAAAGTTTTTGGTTCCAAATGTTTTATTTTAAATACTAAAGATCAACTAGGCAAATTCGATCCAAAATCCGATGAAGGTATATTCGTTGGATATTCGGAACGAAGCAAGGCTTATCGAATTTATAATAAACGAACTCAAATTATTGAAGAAAGTTTACATGTTTCTTTCAACGAAAATTTTAAAAATATAAATCCAAGTGTTACTATTGATTCTGATGATGAATCTACTCAGAATGAAAATAATAATACAAATGAAAATCTTGATATTCATGAAACTAATACAAACGTGACTTCTAATATAATAAAATCTCCACCTAGAATTTTAAGAGATCATCCTGTGCAAAATATAATTGGAGAAGTTAATACGAATGTTTAAACCAGACATCAATTAAATCAAGTTGGTCATGTTGCTTTTCTTTCTAACATAGAACCTAAGAATATAAAAGAAGCTTCAACTGATGACTACTGGATACTTGCCATGCAAGAAGAATTAAATCAATTCGAACGAAACGAAGTTTGGGAACTCGTTCCTAGACCCAGTGACCAATCAGTCATCGGTACTAAATGGGTTTTTAAAAATAAAGCAGATGAACTAGGAAATATAACAAGGAATAAAGCTAGATTAGTTGTGCAAGGATATAATCAAGAAGAAGGAATTGATTACGAAGAGACGTTTGCTCCAGTCGCCCGACTTGAAGCAATACGAATATTATTAGCTTATGCATGTTTTCATAATTTTAAACTATATCAAATAGATGTTAAAAGTGCATTTTTAAATGGATTCATAAAAGAAAATGTTTTGTTGAACAACCACCTTTGTTCAATCATGAAAAATTTCCAGATCATGTATATAAACTTAAAAAGGCGTTATATGGTCTAAAACAAGCACCACGTGCTTGGTATGATCGTCTTAAAGGTTATTTATTAGAATCTGGCTTTGAAATTGGTAAAGTAGATCAAACACTATTTATTAAGAAAACTAATAAAGATATTTTAATAATTCCAATATATGTTGACGATATTATTTTCGGCTCGACAAATGAAAAATTATGTCAAGAATTTTCAACTATAATGACAAATGAATTTGAAATGTCTCATATGGGAGAATTATCATATTTTCTTGGACTACAAATTAAACAAATTGAAAATGGAATTTTTATTAATCAAGAAAAATATTGTTATAATTTAATCAAACGTTTTGGTCTGGAAAACACTGCTGCCAAACCAACTCCTATGAGTACAACGATTCATCTCGATAGAGATGAAGATGACAAAAGTGTTGATCAAAAGTTATATCGTAGTATGATAGGTTCCTTACTCAATTTAACAGCGAGTCGACCCGATATTATGATGAGTGTTTGTTTATGTGCTCGATTTCAAGCAAATCCCAAAGAATCACATATGAGAGTAGTTAAACGCATTATTCGTTATCTAACTAAAACCAAAGATTTCGGATTTTTTTATCCGAAAGAATGTTCTTTCGAATTAGTTTCCTATAGTGATGCTGATTTTGGAGGAAGTCGGACGGATCGAAAAAGTACTAGCGGAACGTGTCACTTCATTGGACGTTCCTTAGTTTCTTGGTTTAGTAAGAAACAAAACTGTGTTTCTTTATCAACATGTGAAGCAGAATATATATCTGCTGCTTTGGCATGTGCACAAGTCGTATATATGCAACAGACATTACAAGATTTTAATTGTCATCTTGAAAAGTAAATAATTTATTGTGATAATACCAGTGCAATAAATCTTTCTAAAAATCCGGTCAATCACTCACGAACAAAACACATTGATATTCGTCATCATTTTCTTCGTGATTGTTTGGAAAAAGGATTAATAAATCTAGAATTTATCAACACTGAAAATCAAATAGCTGACCTTTTTACTAAACCACTAAATGAAAATACTTTTATAAAACTAAGACGAGATTTAGGTATAATGTCGTTTAAAGACTTATGAATAAAAATATGGAAAAACAAAAATTATTTTATTTCTGACCAAGGCGGCACTCGAACTCATGACTTCTGACTTATATGTTAAATGTTGTAGTATAGCCACTTGGGCTATGGGTGTTTCTTGTTCCAGCTCTGGTTATAATTTGTACCATTAAAACTTAATTTCAGAATAAACTATTTTTGACTCTAAAGCATTATATATCATTCATTTACAAACATTTTTTGTTTAAAAAGTTCTGTGATTAAAACTAAAATTTGTTTTTTAAACCACTATTTTTTTAGAAAATAAATGGTTATATATACGTACACATGTTTATTGAATAGAACATAAAATACAAAAATCTTCTTACAAAACAAAACTTGAGACATAAATGTCTTCTAACGATGACGTCTACAATTCTGAAAATTCTCATCTTTCATACACATCCCCGGATGACGACTATTCTGATCGCATCCCCGAAAATGGTCCCCATCCTACTTTTCCAATGCCTAATCGTGTTTTAGAATTCTCCTCCCCAGATAATGACCCTCGACACAGGTGGAAACCATGGGAAGACTCCCATACAGGTTATACACCTGATAAAAAGAAAGGGAAAAAGGAAATGGTAGTATCTCCATCAACCAAACAAAAGATTGATGAAATTCATCACTACCAACAACAACAAATGAATATGCAACGGGAACTTTATTACGAACAAAAAGTCACGGCAAGACGTTTAAGTTTCCTTGAAAAGATTGCCATGAAATTTTGTTCATCTAAGAAGGATGATGTTGCTGAACCTTCTTACAGAACTCCATCTCCTTCTGACCATGTTCAAACTCCAATAGCTCCAATATGGTCACCGGTAGAAAATGTTCCATCTCCAAATTCATGGGAACGTCGATGCTGATGCACCATGGCTATAATTTAATATGTATATGTTATTTTTTTAATAAGATGTATAGATATATATATATATGATGCAATAATATAATTATATTTCTATAATTCTTGTTTGAAAAACAGCATAAACTTGTCTGTTCACATGCCTCGGTCGACCGAAAAGTCTGAATCGGTCAACCGAAGCTGTACCGAGAAGTTTTAAAAAACAAATTTCTTACAAGTCGGTCGACCGAACAACCTGACTCGGTCAGCCGAACTTGTTTCCCGAATGATATTAGAACATTTTTAAAGTCGGTCAACCGAATACCCTGCACCAGTCGACTGAAGCTCTTCCCGAAAGTTTCAACACTATTCTGAACCTCAACTCGGTCGACCGAACCAGGAATTTCAGCCAACCGAACGAACTTTTCTGCTGAAATTGCCTATATATTTTAACCCAACCATTCACCTTTTTATCTCACCTCTTCACTTTACTCTCCCACAACAGATTTTAACCCTAGCCCCCATTACAATCTTCCTAAATTTCTTCAAATTCTTCAAAGAAAAAAATGGCACCCAAGAAGAAATCTAAGACTACTGCTGGCCAATCTTCCTCAACTCCTGTAGACTCTCAAATTGCTTCTTGGCTAGTAAGTGAAAAAGCTTTAGAAAGATGGATAAGGCTTCAAGATGCAAAAATCTTTGAGGAGTCTTTTGTAAGTTATCCTGATTTTACCGCCTACGGTGTTGAAAATGCCGCTCTTGAAAGTGGTCTTGATGCTTTTCTTGACCATAGGAAAAACAACTTGAAAATTAATCATATAATGGTCAAGTTATTCCAATCTTGTAAATCCACCGAGAAACACTGAAAACTGTGTTTGGACATCGGTTTGTGGCACTTCGATGTTTCTCTCCATTGATCGAATGAATCATATTTTAAATGCTCGACCGGGTGGAATCTCGTTACATGATGTAGACTGTAATCCATCAACTCGTGACCGACTAAGTCACCTATTCTTTGAAGATGATGCTACCGATTTAAGGCAAACTTCATCTCTCCGACCTAAAGCACGACTTTTTCATCGATTCATGATGAAGTCTATTGTTCCAAGAGGAGGGTCATACCACTTAGTATATCCCGAAAACTTCAAGGCATTATATGCTATGTGTGGAAATATTCAGGTAAATTGGACACAACTTATTATGGATGAATTCCTTACGTTCAACCAAGGGAAAATGCTCCATATTTATTATGGAGAATACATAATGCGGTTGATTAATAACTTTGTCACCCATGCTCCAGAATCAGAAACATCCAAAGTTCGTACCTTTGACTCACGAACAATAAAATTAATGAAGTTACCCGATGCACCATCCCAAATTACAACCTTTCAGCAATGGCGTAACATTCCACGAGAACAACTACGTCGCAGCTATTCTACACCTCAACCATCCACTCATTCTACAGAACGTATAACTCGTCAAACCTCTATCCAAAGACCACCTCCCGGTACTAGCACAGCGGTTGCCATTGATATTTTGGCCCAAAATCAACTAGCTTTGGATTCTCGCCTTCGAAAAATTGATGGGCATTTCAAGAAAATCAAAGGCTTCTTCGTAAATTTATGGGATGCCTTATCGTGTACTTCTGAAGCCGGTGCTTCATTTGTTGCTCCTGGAAAAAGACCAGCACCAAATTTCTCTTGGTCTACATCCGATAACACAAGTTCCAGCACATCGGCAACTCCCGCACCTACTACTCAAAGACGGGGTAAGGAACTGGCTCCTCTCGATGAAAATCTTCATCTAGAACAGTGGGATACCGACGATGATGAGGAGTAATTGTAGTATGTTTACAATTTACTTACTTTCAAGAATTTCTTGTACTTTATTTGTTTCTTAATTATTGTTATGTTATGTTCTAAGCAAACATCTTTAAATTATTTCTAATTAAGCTCAAGAATGTACCATGTAAATTTAAATGTTTTGCATTACTTTAATTTGTTATAAGTATTCCTTTTTGTCGATGACAAAGGGGGAGAAATGTATGCAAACTAACGAATTTTTGCAGAAAAGTCGCCATATATTCAGGGGGAGAACTATAATATATATGTCAATATTACTTCGTCACATAAGTATTGTCATCAATCAAAAAGGGGGAGAATGTTGATTCATGAGTTTTGATTCATGACACAAGCTTCAGAGATCATATGACGAGAATACTATATGAAAGCGACAAAAAGAGAATAAGTGCATACCGTGCACTACAAAGGAGATAATCTTACAATCCAGAGATTAGTATGGATATTTTATTTTTATTGAGTCTTAGAATAATGTTAAAATCATTCCTCAAATAGTTACACAAGCACACAAAACATTTTATATCAAAATAGTGTTCACTGTGCATATAACATCAGGTCGGCCGACCGACCATGATCCTCGGTCGACCGACCCTGTATCATGTGCATAGTGACTTTCTGTTTTGTATACGTTTTTAAACTCAACTGATCGGCCAGGTTTTCCGGTCGACCGACCAGAGAAAAACGGCTAGTTTTCTGAAGAGACGCGATCATTTCATAAAGAGGAATGTCCTCTATTTCAAGAGGTATGGACACAACTGTTAACTAAAACTCTTCATGAAAGATTACAACTCTTCTACAACTATATAAACATATTCAATTCACTTTTACAATCACCGATTCTTGTTTATATTTCTGAAATCTAATCTCTATTCATTTCTGCAAATAAAAGCATTCATTCCTATTTAATATCACTAAAATCCTTGAATTTATTCATATACTTCGATTCTACGTGATTATCTTCCTTCTAAATCTTCACACACATATATACTCTTGAGGATTTGATTATAGGAAAGTTGTACTATCAAAAGACAATCAGTGTTATTCAGAACACATTCATCAAAAAACTATTTGTATTAAGTTGAAGTCCTCTTCGGCTGTTGAGGCGGAAAAATTCCTGTTCGGCTGCTCAGGTGTCGTATACCTATTCCTCCGGGTTAAGTGAGGGGTTTAGTTTAAATCCAGAGGGTATTCTGGGACTGGACGTAGAACGGGAAGTTCGAACCAGTATAAAAATTCCTGGTGTGCTTACTTTAATTTGTACTTTACTGTTATTACCAGTTTCCGCATTAACATACCATATTACACGATCCTTAGTACTACACGTGCACTTTCACCTTCATCGTGCCATCACATCGCAACTGAACGCTGAATGAACAAGCAATCTCCTTCAGCACGACCTACGGGAACCCTGAAGTATCCCCTGAAAGTTTGGCCAAATCTTGCTTCTTCAATTCATGTCGGTATCGACCTGATCAGGTCGGTACCAATATGAATTATTAGCCAAATCTTGGCTAAATCTTTCACACCGAACTCTTACTTCCTTCCACTTGTCTAGAGCTCCCTTTTGACATGTCTCGACTCGCCAAGTCTCCTGGTCCACTCTTCTGTCAAGAAAAGAGATCGGTATCGACCTGAATTGGTCGGTACCAACTTCCATACTTAACCAATTTTTGAAGCTTTAACTTCTGGAACTTCCCCTAGCCTGAACTCAAAGTGTGCCCTGAAGTTCCATAGCCTTTGACCCAAAATGCTACTTCCATTGAACTAAATTGAAGGTTCCCACCGACCAGATTTTTTTTCTCGGTTTCGATCACCAGTTAGGCATCTAAACGAATTCCAAACAACTTGCGACCAGAAGTATAGGCTCCTCCCATCCTTTAGGGCCCCTCCTCCAAGTTTCATCGCATTTTGAGTAATTTTGACTTCATTTTGCTTAAATCGACGACCGATTCCTAAGAAATTTAAAAGCACTAATAAACCATATCAAAGCAATACATTCAAACATACATATCATCCTTAAGCGTTCATTCAACATATATAGTCCATCCAAACATATTTAACATACGAGATTTGGCCTAGATCTAGTTTTGCACTAAAATGACAATATGATCCAAAATGGGTCACAAAACCATATAAAATCCAGTTTAATCTTTTTAAATTCGGCCATAAACATTTCAAAGGTTTAATTAAAGTTTAAAATCATTTTAACATGGAAATCATTTCAAAAACATCAAGTTTAACTATATGGACATGCATATTATAGTGTGAGAGATAAATAATCACTCATCTAATACCCAAAATACCAATTTAGATATCTAAATGTGAAGTGGACAGCAAAGAACATGAATCCGAAGCAACCAAAGTGATGGATCTTCAATTCCCTTCACTAATTACACTTCTATTGATTGATAAGGCTAAAATTAGTTAGAAAAATGAAGACTTTTTGATGAAATTAGGGTTAATGGAGGATTAGAATTGTTTTTGGGAAGTGGAAAATGATCTGGATCTACCCCTAATCTGGCACAATTTCTGAAATTAATTAGTGGGTCTAAGTATGGACTTAGTTTAATTGCCCATTAATTTGTCCAATAGTTAAGAGAACTTAAAAATGACCATATCTCCTAAATGGTAAGTATGTTTTCCTACTATGACCACTCTACGGAAAGAGAAACCGCAAGTCCAATCTAATAGAAGTTGTTTTAGACTCTAATTTTATCCCTATCAAAATTTATAAGCCTTACAAGAATTTCTATGTCCATACTATTGGATAAAAATTCTAAGTGCGGAAAATGTCTTTAGTAGTCATTTCCCAAAGTTTTAAAGTCATAGGATCTCATATGATATAAATAAAATATTTTACAATCTTTCGATACGTAAAATATAGGTCATTACAGTCCCCTTTTAGGAATTTTGCCACTGAAATCCCCAAACAAATCAATCAATAGTCAATCGTGGTTATCCCACATGCCTAACAACCATATGCAACCATCAAACATATCAAACATGCAGTCATGCAATCAATATTATAGATAAACATATCCTAATATGCGAGATACTAAACTATCCCATATGATATCAAAAGTGAAAGCAAATAAATAAATAGTAGACCTTACCACATAAAGAACGCTGGATATGCATCCCTCATACTATCCTCAGTTTCCTATATGCAACTGCATTAACTTTCACCCCCATTGAATGAACCTTCATTAACTCCATCGTCTTCCTCTTGAGTTGTTTCGTATCGCACCTGACAATACGAACCGACTTACGAGGTCTCAAAGCTTCTGGTTCAATCTCGATATCATCAAGTTGATCTAGTATAATCGTCATGCCTGAGTCGTGCACAAACTATTTCAAGTGAGAGACATGAAATACATTGTGCACGCCCACCATTTTCTGAGGTAAGTCGACCCTATATGCTAGGTTCTTAATCCTCTCTACTATCGGAAAACGATCTATGAATCTCTGTGATAACTTACCCTTGCTACCAAAACGAATAATATTTTTCAATGGAGAAACCTTCACGAACACCATATCGCCGATAGAGAATCCTAAATCTCGACATCTCCTATCAGCATAGCTCTTTTGCCTATCCTAAGCAGCTTTTATTCGTTACCTAATGATCTCAATCTTCTCTGAGGCATCGCTGATCATATATGACCCAAGTATCAGTTTCTCACTCGCTTCCCACAAACACGAAGGAGCGTTACACGGTTGGCCATTCAATGCTTCGTATGGTGCCATACCGATGCTAGACTAATATATATTGTTGTATGTGAACACCACCAAGTGCAAGTGAACGTCCCACAAACCTCCAAAATCAAGAATGCAAGCTCCCAGGAGATCCTCTAATGTATGATTCACCCTCTCGGTCTGCCCAGCGGTTTGCGGGTGGTAAGTTGTACTAAGATGCAACTATGTTCCCAACGCCTCTTGTAAGCTCTTCCAAAACCAACTAGTGAATAAATGGTCCTGGTCACTCACAATGCTCTTCAGCACAGCATGGAATTATTTGATCCATTTCACAAACAAGTCGGCCAATTTGGATGTTGTTCAACTGGATTTAATGGGTATGAATCGGGCACTCTTCATCAATTTATCGACCATGACCTAAATACTATCGTACCCACCTCTAGTCCTCGCCAATCTGTTGATGAAGTCCATCGAAACTTGTCCTCACTTCCACTTCGGAACCTCAAGTGGTTGCATCAACCCAGTTGGCTTCTTCTACTATGCCTTCAATAAATGGCAATTTATATACTTCGAGATGAATGTCCCGACATCCTTCTTCATCCCTTCCTAGTAGTATGTCTGCTTTATATCGCGATACATCTTATTACCACCGATATGTATACTCAATCTAGAGAGATGACATTCTCGGAGTACCTCGTCTCGTAATCCATCAACATCGAGAACAAACAATCTCTCATCCTTACGGAGCCAACCATTTCGATCGAGTCGTGCCGCCTCATCTCCTTAGACTCTAGTCCTATTTTCGCCATAATCTACGCTAGTCTAGCATCTTGCCTTTGAATAGTAAGGGTCCGCTCGATCAAAAGTAGGTCTGATAGTCAAGCTCATCAACATTTCTAGCTCTAACCCACGATGAGGTCTGAAGTCATAGCCATCAATGTACTCCTACCACTTCTACTCTAGGAACATCACTACCAAACTGGCACAACTTCTACTCTATGCGTCGACTACTGCATTTTACTTACCGGGCGTATAGGAAATCTCAAAGTCATAGAAGGCTTAGAATTCCAACCATCGTTGCTGATGAAGGTTGAGATCCTTTTGGTAGAAGTGGTACTTCAACAACTTATGATCAGTGAATACCTTGAACCTCTTTCTTAATAGGTAGTGCCTCCAAATCTTCAAAGCTACACTATCGCCGCCAGCTTCAAATTGTGCGTTGGGTACTTCCTCTCATGCGATTTCAGCTGCCAACTAGCATAGGCAACAACCTTACCTCCTTGCCTCAGTACCGCACCCAATCTAGTACCACAAGCATCAATGTATATATCTCATTCCTGCTCAGAATGGTCAATGCTGGTGCACTCATCAACCTCTCTTTCAGACTCACAAATGCATGCTCACACTTCGCGTCCCAAACAGAAGTATGATTTTTCTTCGTTAAATTGGTCAACGGCTGCTACCTTCGAGGAGCCCTTGATAAAACATCTATAATACCCCGCCAATCCTAGGGAGCTTCTCATATCAGTAGCGTTCTTGGGTTGGTTCCAATCTTGAATCACTGCCACCTTCGCAGGATCTACTAGCCTGCTCAGAGACGATAAGAATCTCACTTCTCTCCTCCAGAAGTGACATCGTGAAAACTTTGCTTTTAACATGCGCTTCATCAAAACTTCAAGAACAATACTCAAGTCTGTCTTGTGTTCCTACTCTGTCCTAGAATATACCAGAATATCATCCATGAATAAAAGCACGAACTTGTTCAGCTGATTCCTGAAGACACGGTTCATGAGATCAACAAAGTATGTCGAAGCATTGGTTAGCCCGAATGACATAACCAAACACTAATGGAAATCACATGGTGTATGAAACACAGTGATCGACATACTCCCCTTCGCTACTCTCAGCTATTGAAATCACATCGCCAAATCTAACTGAGAGAACATCTTCGCACCATGGAGCTGATCGAACAAGTCATCAATACGCGAAGCAGATACTTGTTCTTCCTCGTCACCTTATTCAGTTCATGGTAATCTACACACAACCTCATAGAGTCATCCACCTTAGTGGCGAATACTACAGGTGCACGCTACTCATATATACTCCTACGAATGAACCCTCGCCTCATCAGGTCATTCACTTGCACCTCCAACTCCTTCTGCTCTCTTGGTGCTATATACCTCAAAGGCATAACTATCGCCCGAACATCCTTCACTAAGTCTATGTGGAAATCAATCTCTCGATGTGGAGGTTACTCGGTCACCTCCTCGAACACGTCTGGATACTCTCTAACGATAGGCACAGATGACAATTCATCTTATGGGATCTCGTTTGAATATAGATAGCTAACCATAATCATATCCTCCAGTAGGCTGCTAATCACTACCTTTCGCCCCTCTTCGGCCCTAATTGTTACCAACAGCTTCTCGCAATCTGCAACTACCGCATACTTCCTTGGCAAATCCATCTCCAAGATAATCCCGAACCCAACGAAATCCAAAACAAAGCAATCACAAACAAAAGAGCATCCATGACTCGATAAGACCAAACCATGAAAAACCATACAAAGACTAGTAGAGCCTCCAACATGGTTCATCACTACCAAAGGTTGGTCAACTATTTTGGGTCTCAATCCTAATCTATCTACTAGATCACTATATATAAAGGAATACAAAGCCCCGGTATCGATCAAAACACGTATGAAAACGCCATAAATAGAAAGCATACCTTGAATAGTGATACTCTTCCCTTTCTCCTTCGTCGAGGCAGCACTCGATGAAGTCAGGACAACATCCAAAGCATATGCCTTCATCACTTGCTTCTGCTGCACTTGTTCTAGGCAATTCTTCTGCATATGTTCGAACTTTCCACAGTTATAATACTTCTTCTTTCCATCAGATTTGCAATATCCAATCAAGTGGCCTTTATCTCCATAATCACAGAAGACGGGATCCCATTTTGCCTTTTTCTTGCATTGAAACTACTTCCTCTTACTATTCCATTTCTTTTTGCCTCCACTTCCTTGCTGCAGCTTTGGCTTTTCCTTAGCAGCAACAACGGACTTGGGTTTAGGGTACGAACTTTCAAGTCGAAGAGCTTCCTCAACTACTTTTTCAAATGGCTCATCTATGCGCCCCATAATCTTCTCACCCAAGTAGTCGTTCAATTCCATAACCATCTTCTCGTTCTTCTTCAAGGGAGCGTCGATGAAAGACATCCCATAATTCGACAAGGCGTCGAACTCAGCAACATACTCGGAAATAGACATGTCCTCCTGCTTCAAGTCTGCAAACTTCCTGAACAGTACTGACTTTTGAGAATCCGGAATGAATTTCTTCTCGAACCTAGTTTTGAACCAGTCCCAAGTAAACTGACCCTCCGGAGTAGCAACTCTAATAGCATTCCACCAGTTTATGGCTCTTCCCTGAAGTTGTCGGGAAGCCAACCTCCTCCTCATCGCATCTTCCAGCTCCAAGTCATCAAAAATCCTCTCACTGGTATCCTGATCCTGCACTTCCATAGGCGATTCTATTCCATGGAATGGTTTGCCACCAAGATTGGCAAAATCCTTATTGAACTTAGCGAAATCGACTCTGGCCACCTGCACTTGAGTACCACCACCACCAACAGCAACATTAGGAGCAACCGCTTGGGCATTTTATAGCATGTTTGACACCATCACGTTGAACATTGCCTGCAAGTCAGGGTTAGCAGCCTCAAACTGCTCCTTCTTCGACTCCAGAAACGGAGTTCTTCGTAGCGTTTCTTGTATGTCGGCTCATTCTTGATCTGTAAATAGAACGATCAGTCTCTTATAAAAAAAACTACATCAATGGTGCTTGTGTGTGCATGCGACTTATATACTATATATACTACTATATAGTTTTGAAAACCAGCATATATAACAAATATGCTTTCTCTCGTGTATGTGTGTATATACACACATGCACATACTTGATCCAGTCTAAGGTGAAAACTCATTCCTAATCTCTATATGACCACGGTATCAGCTCAGGTTAATCATGTAACTTAAGCTATGATACCAAATGTGACGACTGCCCTAAACCTCTAGCACCCAATATAACTAAATAGTGCGCTGCTGCAGTGCCCGGTTGATGTAGGACGATAGCCAATGGTGAAAGAAGAGAAACAATCATAGAACCTGTCATATATCTCATAACGCATCAAATAAAATATAATCATAACATCACAGATATAAAACAGGCAATGTAATAACCCATAAATTGAACGATAATTTATTAAAAAGAAATTAGTTAATCATTAGTGGAGTCGAAAATGAAAATTTTAAAAACGATAAAATTTAGCTACAAAACTTGCACCATTGTGTTCGTGGCGATTTTTTGATCAACTTTCATATATAAAGTTGTACGATCGGAGTTTTAACATTTAAAGATTTAAGATCGAAAACAATTATATATGTAATTAAAGAAATATATGTAATTAATTCACGTTAATAGTTACTTAACGTCTAAGCACAACTAACGTTAATCAGATTGGTCAAATTTATAAAAAATAATGTATAAGTGGAAAGAAATTAACGTCTAGCAGAAATTGGCAACCGGTTGACCCCATATTGGGAACAGTCGATCGCTAGTGGTCGACCCATGGGAGCATAGCGATCGATGGCTAATATGGTGGCTGTTGTGAATTAAACCTAAGAAAACATCCCGATTAAATAGAATCTAATCTAACGGTTGACATTGATTCGAACCCTTATAAATACGGGCATAATCCTTCACTTTTCTTCTCATATTTTCTAAAGCAACGACAAAGCACTGCCATTTTCTTTTCTCCATAAATTTTAAAATCTATATATGTCTATATATATATATAAGTGGAGAATAGTGAAGAATAATAGAAAAGAAGAATATGATTGAATCGATTCGCCAATGCTAAGGTAAATTGTAAATTGTTATCCATATAATTTCTCAAGAGAATACGATGTTGAATTCAAAGCTTTAAGAAGGAGAGTCTAAGCCTTTAGAATAGCAACCATTATAAAGCACATAAAGGCAGCATTAAGAAAATAAGTAAGCATTAATCCTGAAGGAAGATTATCGACGTCACCTCTCGTTAATGACGCAATTCATCGATACCGCTCATTATCAGTATAGCTCCTCTCCAACGCCGCTTCTTATCAAGGCTGTGCTCCATTAATATCACCACTCATCAACACCAAATGTGACCAGTGACACATCTCTTTAAAGAATCAGGCTGAAAAAATGGAAACAAGTTAATGTCGACACCAACGATGCCGACTCTCATCAACGTTGGCATCGCATGTCATCAACAAAAGCAAGAAACCATGACGACGTCAGTGTTGCCTATCATCCATAGGGTTGGATGAACTCACATCACAAAGCGATGCCGAATGGAATTGACGTCGAAGGTTAACAAAGAAAGTAATGATATCGAGCATGGTTGATACTGTAATCTATTGGTGCTATAATAGCATAATTAACACCACGCTTCATGGATGCCGCATTCTATTAGTTCCAACTTTAATCGATGGAGATAATCCATTCCGCTCTTCATCAATGCCACCCATCATTGATGTCACTAATGATCAATTGCTGTCACTCCACGGTGTTGATGGAAAACATCGTCAACATTTACAGAAGCTATACATGCGATGTTGATGATGAACATCATCTATGTCCATAGAAGCTATTGAAGGCAACCATATCGAGAGTCATCAATGTCGATGCTATGCTAGATGAAGCTTCCCTTTCCTAATTCTACTCTATATCAACGCCGCTCCTCATCAATGCTTCATGCCGCTCATAGTTGGTATCGTCAACAACCAATCTAGAGCCCTTTAATGCATTAGATCATCGACGCCGAAGTTTATTGTTGCTAAGGAGGCATTGAAATTCTATTATTGTCGTCATCAAACAAAGACCAGCGCATAGCAACATTGAGGTTGTCGAAGCTGTTGTCGAAGCGTGTCGAAGTCTTGCGGCATCCACCTTTATAAATATGGATTTGGGGGTTATGGAGAAGGGGCGATCATTTTTCTTCTCTCCCTTCTAAAATCAAAGCATCGTAACCCTAAATCAAATTGAGAAAAGTTAACAATTGATTGTAAATCTCATAACTCTATGACAAGGAATATAGACAATTTCGAACATAGCCTATTAGACTATGAACGATGACAAGCATAGCCTATTTTGCCTATGGATAACATCGAACATAACTTAATTTGCCTATTAATGTGACTATGCATTTTGAACATTATTGACATGGACATGCATATAATAAAACTCCTTATTCCAAAAGCTTAACGTGATTATCCCCAAAGAGCTTCAGACTAAACAAGAAATTATATGCACAATTACTATTTTGCCTATCGCATATGAACATTGGACATCAAATATAAGGACTAATCACCTAGCCTATTAACATGCTTAATGGACTATTGCACGAATTTGCTGCATGTCTTCTCTATCTCCTTTGAATATATGGCATGAGCCTTTGAGTATTTCATTTCAAAAGGCCACATGGTTTCTTGAATGTATATTCCAACTGATCTTAAGGACTCTCGAATGCTTCATTCAAAGTAACTTTAAGGGATCTCGAATATCATATTCCAAGAAAACAGCTGGACTTTCGAATATAATAAGCACAGTGGCATTATAAATCCATCTTTTAATGACTTCACCTTGCATCTAACCTCGAATGATAAACTTGTTCTTAATTGCACTCTTTAGCCACTACCAACTAAGCTATGCTTAGTTGTGATGTTATCAAGAGTTAGTTTATCACAATTAGTATCAAGGGTGTTATGCCAATTTTTTCGATTTAACATTTTGGTGCTAGAAAGAGGGCTCGAACCTCCGATTCAATTCAATTCTTTTCTTAAGCTAATGAAATGAATCGTTGTTTCAAGGGAAAATGAGATTAAGACGTCTTAATGCCTCAAATGAAAAAGTCATACAAACAAAAACATTGGAAGAGAATGTAATTCCCATTTTCAACTTGGGAAATGCAGAACTAGGACAGCCATCGGAACCGGCACAACTTATTAATAACGAAGCTAAGATCAAAAACCTTAAACAACAGGTATCGATGATGAAAGAACTTTTGGAAGGAATTCTTGCTCAAAAATCTTCCAAAACCACCAAGCCCACGGGAGGAGATGAGGTAGAGTCTCCAAGAAGGGGCTTAGATTTCTCTTTGGTTTGACATTAAAGCAAAAGCAAGCTCGTTATAACGCTACAGAAAAGGAAAAATCACCAGCAAACTGAAGCAACTGAGCTTTGTCCAAGGTCTTTGAAAGATAATGAAGGTAAGGCAGGTTGCCAAGAGAGATTGGAAGAGAAATCCAAGGAACAATCTGGAAGTTCAACCTTAGAGGGATACAAACCCGTTAGAAGCAATTATCACAGTGACGAAGCTTACCTAAGAGACAAGGCTGAGAAAATGGCAAAGGATATGCTCAATCTTAAAAGAAAAAGAACTCTCGATGACAGGGTCAACAATAACCATCGAGAAGCTCCCTTCATAGAAGAGATCATGTCCACCAGGATCCTGTCTCACGTCAAAATTCCATCCTTGAGATTCAATGGAACCACAGACCCAGATGATCACTGGATGGCCTTTGAAAGTCAAATGGATCTATACAATGCTTCTAGAGCTGTGCGTTGCAGGTTTTTCCCTACTACTTTCCAAAGTGCCACAGCAAAGTGGTACATGCAATATCGTGAGAAAACCATCTATTCCTGGAAGCACTTCTCTTATGAATTCTCAACGCAGTTCTGTATTAGTAAAGACCTTACTATCGACTACACTGTACTGGCTAATATCAAGCAAAGGCCGGTGGAGCTATTGGGCGATCACACGAGGAGATTCAATATAGAGGCACTGAAGGCAAAAGGGATGACTGATAGGGACAAATTGGTGGCAGTATACTTAGGATTGATTAAGCAATCTCCATTCTAGAAGGAGCTCTATATACACAGATGTAGAGATTTACAAGACTTCCACTTCCAAGCTGACTAATTCATTCGTATGGATGAAATATTTCATGCTAAAAAGAAAGCTCAAGCCAAAAAGGAGTCCGGAAAAACAGGCTATAACCATAACCATAAGAAATCAATGTGGAAGGAAGTCCCTGACACTAATCATATTGTAGTGAATAAACCGTTATCTTACATATACGCTATAGCAAAGGAAAACGATGATTTCCTAGTCTCATACAAAGCCGGGACCAATCCTGAATGAAGAAGAGGAGAAAACTATTGCGCTTATCATAAGTTGAATGGGCATAAAACTAATGAATGTCATGTTTTGGTGGGCATAATTCAACGTATGATCCACTCCAGATGCTTAAAGGAGTTTGTTAATGATAACCAAAAAGTGGTTCGTTCTGAAGATCCCCACCAAAGACTCTAAAACAATGCTGCTAACTTAGTTGAAATTGATGATCAACTAGGATTCGTACCACCCCTCAATAGAATCGATGTGATCCATGGAGGACCGTATCTACCTGGGAGTCGCAAAGGAGCAAGGGACCACTATGTTCGAGAAGAAAATGAGGGGATTTTCTCCATTCATGAAGAACCACCGCTCAAGAATCCCATGTGCCAAATTCAGATGCACAATCTAACTATCATTCCACAAGAGTTAAAAGGAGGTGTTCGTCATCCACACAATGATCCACTCATGATTACTGCCCAAATTGGACTCTCTATGGTTTCTAAAATTTTGATGGATATGGGAAGTGCGGTCAATGTGATCTTTAAACATTCTTTTGATCAAATAGGAATTCCAAAGGAAAATCCAACAACAAAGGATCAACTCTTATAGGCTAGATTAAGCTTTTGGTGCAGATGGGGATTCCGCCAAATTCCAGGACGTTCGAGACTCTCTTTGTCATCATGGATCAACCATCCTATTACAATGCTTTCTTTGGGAGGCTATCTTTGGATGAAGTTGATACTTTTGTTTCGCCAAAATACTTGATGGTGAAGTTCCTAACCAAGAATGGCTGGAGAACTATAAGGTGAGAATGATTTAGCTCTCGTGAAATGTATTTTGCCACACTTGAGCGATATAAACGAGACGATCTTTCTGGCTATAACTTGAAGAAAAATAAGTTTTCTGAAAATGATACTAATAAGCCTTTGTATGAGGGTCCTTCAAACCAATCATCCAAAGCACAAACGAAGCCTAATGAGAAAACTAAGTATGTATTAAAGAAACTCAATTTCTCTGAAAAGAAAAGGAAGAGGAAGGAAACAAACCTGGTGGAGGACGAAATAGAAGGTGGGGAGATAATCACTAAATTATATTGTAGAGGCGAGCAAGAGCGAATGAAACCCACAGAAGATCTTGAAAAAATATGCTTGGATCCAATCGATCCAGCAAAGTCAGTCCAATCCAATCAATCGATCTAATCGATCCAGCTTGGATCCAATCGATCCAGCAAAGTCATAGAGAAGCTAGCATACTGCTTAATATTCACAGCACGAAAACTAGGAACTTATTTTCAAGCCCATCCAATCAAGGTTTTGACTAATTTCCCGCTTAAGCAAGTTTTCAGCAAACCGGATGCCTCAGGAAGATTGGTAAAGTGGGGGATAGAGCTTAGTCAATATGACATGAATTCTTGTCTGGAGCAGCGATCAAAGGTCAAGCTTTAGTTGATTTTGTTAATGAATGTACGAGTTTCATCGAAGAGCGGTCGGAAAAGAAAAAAGATTTAAAACCTAAATGACAGTTATTTGTGGATGGAGCTTCGAATGAACAAGGTGCTGGAGCAGGATATGTCATTATCACCAACGATGGACATCGCTTACAATACAGAATGAAATTAGGGTTTTCGGTCACATATAATGTGGCGGAGTATGAATTAATGGTGGCATGACTCATTTGGCCCTACAACTAAAAATTGCCATAATTGAAATTTTCAGCGATTCCCAACTGATGGTAAATCAGTTGAAACAATCATACCAAACAAATGACACCAAGTTAGTCTTATATTTAAAGAAGTATTAAAAATGCTGAACCAATTTGAGGATTGCTCAATACACCAAGTACCAAGAGGAAAGAATTCCCAAGCTAATTCTTTAGCCAAACTAGCTAATTCGTGGAAGTGCTAGAAGCCCGGATTGTTCCAGTAGGCTATCAGCCAAATTCCAGCATAGAAGAAAAGATTCCCGAATTAGGAAAAGAATTGATGGTATTGACCATATCTCAAGCTCTAGCACAAAGAGAGAAGGATAGAGAAGATAAAGATGAGATCCCACAAGAGAGATTCTCCTATTCAGAGACAATCAATCACTATAAGTATAGTCAAATGACCCCCATTGTTGAATACCTTGTAGATGGAACACTACCAACTGACAAAAAGGAGGCAAGACGGATTAAGCACTAGGCTCCGACTTTTCTTATAGTGGATGAAGTGCTTTATAAGAAGGGATACTCTCTTCCTTAACTAAGATGTGTCAATCCAGAAAGTGGACTAAAACTATTGAAAGAAGCCATGAAGGATTTTGTTGGGATTATTCTAATGGAACAAAGCTAGCAAAGAAGGTCATGAGACAAGGCCTTTATTGGCCTCAAATGACTAAGGTTCACAAGACAAAATAGATAGATAATAACACAGCGGAAGTAATTAAAAACAATTAGTGATTTTTAAAACTTAATACTTCATAAATACTTTAGACAAACCACATACGTGTAACGTTCCGATTTTCGACTTCCGAAAGTCGACATTAATACGTCCACTGTATCAACTGCCGAGCAATCGAATGCTGGAAAACCGAATTGTTATGGAGAAAAAGAAGAGGTAGAAGAAGACAGAAGAAAAGGAAAGAAGAAACAACAGAAAAACGCAGAACAATATCAGAATCTCACATTCGCAGCGGAACAACATATAATAGATAAATGAATAATCTTCAAATCAAAGAACTATATCATTTTATACATTACATCACATCAGAGTTTACAACAACAATACATCAATGGACGAGTTATATAAACTTGTCCTCATACAGAATACGCAACGGAAAAATAATATCATATACAAATGCTACGCCTCGTCATCCAGCTCGCCAATGAGCTCCACAGCATCTCCTGAATCCAGAATGACCTGATAACCTTACTCTAGACTGCCCGTGTGGAAATTGGTGGGCACCCAGAGTTTAGGAAGGAAACAATAAACTCCAGGTCAGTCATGGTGACTGGTGTGAGAACTTAAAACAGTTATTATCTTTAAAACAACAACAACAAGGGAAGTGGAAAATATCCGCAATGCTTTTGGAAAATGAAACTACCATAAGACCTCCCGCCACACACACAATGCAAACGCATAATTGGAGGAGATTTCTTCTTATGATAGTCAAACATGCTTACTACGCAAAATCATTCGATATTATTATTATTAGTGCATAGTGCAGAAACATTTCAAAAGTATAATATTAATCTTAGCCAACATACAACCATTATTGTATGCCTACTATAGCTACCATCTAAACAGTGGTGACTACCATAAGTAAATGGCAGGTTCTACAACTAAAACCGTACAAGGTTCGTATTGGAAAATGGATTTCCAACAAATGGTCAGGCAAAGGAACTTCCTTACACCGAAATGGAAACGCCTCTGGAAAGACGCCCCGAGAGTCAACCTGCTCTCTGCAAACACAAGGCCGATGCTACCTCACGCTGTACAGCTGTAACTAGGTAGCTAACACACGAGCTATGCCATCCCCCGGTCGTTACCGACCTTTATCTGAGGATCCTCAACCACAAAGCAAAAACCACAAAGTATAATAAATTTGCAGCATCAACATAGGTAAAATATCTGGGCTCCATACCATGATATCGCCTTTTATCCAGAAGGAAATGACATACCCTAGGGGCGCGACCCCTAACAACCTTGCCGCAACATTCCTGTTTCGACCATTACCGGGTTGTGAGGCTCGACGAAGTCTCGTCCACAAAGCCACGCTTTTTCACGAAGCCACGCTTTTTCACGAAGCCACGCTTTTTCACAAAGCCACGCTTTTTCACAAAGCCACGCTTTGATCAACAAATGATCAACAGCACTTCGTATGCCACATTACCAAATTGGGAATGTATCACTAGTAACCATCAACTACATAACCTCTGAGCTCGTACGTCTCAGAGAAGGGTGTTAAGCTAAGAGAATAAATTCTCCGCCACCAACAGAAATGTATTTGATAGAAACCAGCTTTACATCTCAAAGTGTAACGTCAGACACACATCCATACAAGTCCGTTCCGGGATCGAACGGAACCGAAGGCACTTCCAAAGAAGCCCTTACAATTCGGATATTCACTAATCACGTCCGGACTTCCCATCACAAGAAGAGTGATATAAATCTCTATACCGGAGCAACTCGGTGCAGAGACATTCGACAGGTTGTCCTTTCATTTTCAAAAATACCCGGTCTTCACACCGGTCTTCAATTCGATCCATATCGTCGTATCACTAATTCAGAATGGGTTATATGACACAAAGGTCTTTTCCCGGCTAACCCGAATAGTGAGCACAATATTTAAAACATATGGATATAGGGATTTCAATTAAGTCACAACTTATTACCCAAATCCTTTCCTTTAAATGGTTTAAACAAATTACCATTTTAAATCTTTAAACAAAAAAGATTTACTCCACAAAGTTTACCCAGTTTCACAAAGATTCATTCACAGATTTCCAAATCAATTTCCATTTCAATTGGATTAACCCATTAAATCTTTAAATCAAGATTTAACTTATAACTTTCAAAACTATTCACAATTCAAGTCTTTTATAATATAAAAGATACACCTTTTAAAATCTTCTTTGATTTCAAAATAAAGCTTAATCATCTTCACAAAGGTTAATTCATAGTTTTTCCAAACTATTTACAATTCAATTTTCAACTTGAAGTGTTTCGATACAAATTGGAAATCTTTTCACTTTATGAAAGCTATTATTATTTGAAAACAAATAGTTTTCATTTTGGGAAAAACTGGTTACAATTACACAGGTTAAAACCATCCAAGTATAAAACTTGAATATAAATTTAAATTTCCAAAACCATATTTTTTTAATGGTTAAAAACCCATATAAACACCTTTTATAATTTATACAATCTTTTAGACCATAATTCCCAATTCATTGAATTCAATGTCAAATATTGAATTCAAACTTAAATCAAATGATTTAAATTCCAATTCTATTAAGTTATCTAAAATAACTTATATTTTTGAAACTCACTTTCAAAAGCTTTCAATTCCAATTCCAAAACTATTTTGGATTCAAAAATTCAATTTTCAAAATTGATAAAAATCTGTGACTTAACCGATTTCCACGTGAAATCCACATTTGTGTGTGTATTGTGTAGTCCACGGGTTTAACACAATAGTGCAACAACATTCAACCATCACAGATCAAATATAACAATATAATTGGTAAGCGGTATAAACGATAACGCTTATCTTTCATTCACAGATCACAGATATATATATCACAGGTAAACAATTCACAGATCATAACACACATCAGGATATATCACAAAGCATCACATATCAGAGAGTCAAACAATTCAACATCCAATATAATCCAAACATCCATAAGTATGATTAATTTAATTATCTGATTAATTCAAATCAAATAAATTTCAATAAATCAATTTTGCTAGTTATGGTAACTTAAAATCAATTAATCACCAAAACATTTTCAAATTTATTTCAAAACATCAAATCAACTTTCAATGAATTTCCAAATTATTTCCCTTTTAAAATAAATTTCTTTCTCTTCAAATCTATTTAAAAATACAAATTTTAAATAAATTCTTCAATTTATAAATAATATTTTTGAAATCCATTTATTAAGCCTTTTTTTCCAAATTTGAAATTTAATCCAATACAGTTCAAAAATAAGACTTTTATCTTTTTAAAACTCCTTTTAATTTATCCAATTATCAAAAATAAGTTTTTCGATAAATTTTCAACTTAAATTTCAAAAATCCAATTTTTATTTATTTCTGGTATCCAACGATACCAAAAATATATTTGGCTAAATTATAGCCGTCAACAATTCCAATCACAATATAATCACACGGCGATTATAAATAATCAACACACAACATTGAAATAGATTCAAATGTTTGAGGAATCCTATTGGATCCCTCCAACCTGTTTCCCTGCATCCACATGTGTTAGCACAATACCAATTCCACTTCGAAGTGAAATATCACGGTATATGGGATTTATAAATATTATCCGCTATTATGCGGCGCAATAGGGTCTCATCCGCTATATAATGCGGGAAATCAACTCCAAATACATATATAATACCAATTCCACTTCACGGTGGAATTATCGCGGTATATGTTTTTAATAAATAACCTCCGCTTAATATACGGCGTATACGGTCTATTCAACACAATAGATAACCATCATCATTCAATTCACACAATCAAGCAATTTTAAATTCAACTATTTAAAATTTAAATTGAAACAATTTCGATTGAGTGAGGAGTTCTCACCTTGAGTTGTCGAGTGATTAAATTTTAAATTAAATCGAACCGTTCGATTTAATCAAAAATTCTTGCTTGCCCCAAACGCGCCCAGATCTGCGCTGCAGCGTAGATCGCGTCGCTGCAATTCCAACGCTTCCTGTTTCGTCGAATTTCGACAACGTATGCATTAGATATTGCATTTTAAAGTTCGTACGATACACATTTTTATTCAATTTTAAACCTTTAAAAATCTGGGCCGTTGATTTCGTTTTGATCATCATCAGGCCGCACGCGATGTTCTTCTCCCCCTTGCGAAAACTCCCAGGCAACACGCACGCGTGAACCCAACTCACGTCGCCGACTAGGGTTAAACGCCGCTCCACCATTTGACGTCGAGAACCCATCATACCACCGCCAAACGAAGCGCCTTAGCCACCTCCACCTCCGCCCAGAACGCGCGCCAACTCGGCCCTCCATTCCTCTCAAAAAACGCGCCCAAACACTTCACCATCTCGAGCAGATTCCGGCCTCCACGACGTTCCGTTGGCGATCTCCACCGTTGGATGCCTCGAGCTCGGAGAGCTCTACACTTTTGTTGTTGGAAGTTTTGTGTAAAAACGTTTGGATTTGGTAGAAATCGAGGAGGAAGATGGAAGCTTACCGGCCATTGAAATGAAAAGTGGCGGCCACGAGATTATCTCTAGGGTTTGATGCAAAATGAAATAATAACGTCCTTTTATAGAAAATTGCAAAAACACTATTCATCGAAAATTTTCCGAACTCCAAATCAAACGTGTCGGCAGGCGTTTCTAGGGTTTTACCCGCGTTCCGAACACAATGGAACGTGTTTCGGGAGCTAATTCGGTCATATGTGAGAGTTACGGAAATAAACGATCAAATTTAAATCAAATCGATTTAAAACGATTTCGATGCGTTTTGGCTTGCCCCGGACAAACCGTAAATCCGATTGACACGAAATTTGAAACCTTACAATAATATCACATTACGGATCCGATGAAACTTGTTTCGTCGAAATCCAAGACTGTTTGAAAAATGACTATTTTCACTAGTCAATTAAATATTAAAATATTCAATTTTCACAAATTAACTTTTAATCCAATTTTAAAAGTTTACAAACATCATTCTAACTCCAATATGATTTAATATAACTTTATAAATCATTTTTAATCACATTAAATCCGATATTCGAAAAATAATTTATTCAGCTTACAAATTTCACTTGTTAATATTTAAAATCAATTAAATATACGAATTTCAAATGACAGAAATTCTGGGTTGTTACAATATGTTTCAAATACCAAATGGAATCGTCTTATGAAAATAAAATCTCAGTCTCATCAGAAAAACCAGAGTACAAACACAAATTTTCCCTCAATACAGTGCCAGTACAATAAAAGAACAAAAGCTGGGAATAAAAAGGAATACATGATAGAATCTCCTCCGAAGAAATTTCCAAATGCCTACAGTCTACCGTCCTTGCCCCTGATTGCCTATGGAGGAAAAGGGGAAAATGGAGGAGTGGGTCAGACTAAAAGTCTGGTGAATGATAGTAATTACTAGAATCTTTAAGCAAAGTAAAAGTAATAGACTTTACAACAGTTCTAGTATATAAAAGGAAACAAAGAAAATAGAGAGAAGGAATAAGTTGGAAATAAATACGAATTAACTAGATCAACATAATTGATTAACTTTGATTGTTTGCACTTGTTTTTGATAGCTGTTTAGATTAGGATGAATTCCTAATACTACCATTTGATCGGCCTGCTACTTCATAAAATCTACTGTGGACCAGACGCTAAAGCTCCCTACGCAGTAGACATTGGTGTAAAGGCACACACTAAGTGCTTAGAACTCATAACGATTACTGAGCACCCGAATGGAAGTCGCACGTGTAACCGCCACCATGTTCATGTTACATGTTGTTCCACTTATTGGGTCTTCTTATTACCTCAAGCTTCAGCATAAGCGTGCCCCTCGTCTCATTTCAGGATTATGTGAGACACCTCGTCTCACTTCAGGGTTATGTGAGACACTTCGTCTCACTTCATGGTTATGTGAAACACCGTGTCCATAGAAATAATAGGGGAAATGCTGTTGGTACTAGCCCGTCATCCAAACAATATCTAGTTGCACCCCTTGCCCAAATTACCATGATTTGGACTTCTACTTATTGACCATTTATTACCGTTATTAACATAAGCATGCCCCTCGTCTCACTTTAGGATTATGTGAAACACCGTGCCCATAGAAATACAGAAATGTTATTTGGTACAGGTCCTACTTTAATTCTTTGCTTATTAACTTAGATAAATTATTTAAATAAACCTTTACTTTTGTTCTTACTATCTGTGCTTATTAATTTATTCTAAGTCTTAAAATAAGCCTCACACTGTTCTATTTCTTATTATAACCTACGTTATAATCATGCTTATTACTTAACCCAAGGTCTAAGTGTAAAAATAAACTTCTTTCATCTTATACTCATTTTAGTTATAATTCTAAGTTATAACTAGGCCAATTATCTTTAATTAGTCCAATTCTAACATCAATATCATAATTAGGCTCAATTTCAGTCTTAATTCCATTTTTATTATAGTCTTTACAATTTTTATCTTATCTTCCGTTATTTCAGTATTCTTATAATTTTAATCCATATTCGCATTTAATCTATTCTAATCCATACGCGAAGAAGAAGGAGAAATAAAAGAAAACTGAAAATAGAAGAAAATCCAAAGCGTAGGAAAAAGAAGTAAATAACGCATAAATAACAATAAATAAATTATAATACTGTAAATAAACTGTAAATAAATGGAAAAGCTATAATTAACAGAAATAAACTAAAATTAACTGAAAGGAATAGCTAAAAGAAATAGACTGAAAAGAATTCTAAAAACTGTAAATAAACTACTAAAAAGGTTATTCCAAAAATCGTAGTAAAGCTACAACTATTGGAAACACTATTATTTTAAATTACTTAAAGAAATCTAAAATAATTACAATCACTCACCTTTGGTCCTTAGCTCTTCCCTTTAGGTCTTCCCGGATTCAATTGGGGTTGTTAAATATTTTTATTTAAAACGATTTCCTCCTTGGAAAATTATTCCGTTTAGGGTCCTTCCTTAAAAGGTGAACCCAATTGGAGAAAATCTTAGAATGAGAAAATGTGTTTGGTTTAGGGATTTATTTATAGGTGTAGAAGTGGATCTTAGACCGTTGGATTTGGGGATTGAATAGGATGCAATCACGTCATAGGCTGAATATGAGCCATCGGATGGAAGCACGAAGGGACCAAATTGAGCAAAATAGGGAAATTGACGTGTTAAAATCACACAGGGCGAAGGAGGAATTCCTTCGCCTCAAACCCGTAGGCGGGTCGACCTACAGGTCGACCGCCCATAGTGCCAGGTCGACCTAGGCCTTGAGATGGTCGACCTCCCTGTATATGTATATATATATATTTCGTTGATTCTTGTTTGCTTTGTATCTCGCTCATATTAACTCAAAATCTGACGTTCTATATATGGAAATTGACCAGAAAATTACCACGGACACAATGGTGCAACTTCCGTGCTCAATTCTGATAATTTCATAAAGTTATTTTATCATTTAACTAATTCGTTGATTAATTATTATAGTTTAATTTTCCGGGTTGTTACATTCTCCCCTCCTTAAGGGATTTCGTCCCCGAAATTTCTAAGGATAAAAGGATGAACTAAATGTTTTCATCCAATATCTACAATCAATTACTCAATCATCAACCATTCATCCATTGTCCTTAAGTTTTCCAATGTGATTTATGACACTTATGCAATTAGTGTAGTGTTAATGTCTCTAATCTAATGCAAAAGATTAGGCGGTCCACTGATTCGGTTGACCTTCTTTTATGCAATCATGTCCCTGTTATGTATCCAAATGAATGCAAAAATTTCTAATGATAACTGATAGTTCTATTTGCATGCTTCAATCATCATCCAAATGCAACAACCATATGATAGACATCCATTTATAGCAACCATGAAAAATAAAAATACAAATGCGCACACGTTCATATGCATATGCTCTATTGTCCTACTTAGGCCAATCCCTAAGAGATAATAGTGCCTAGTGTAAGTATATGCGCCCATTAGCATCCACTAGCAAACACTCGCAACCACTTGCATCCATCATTCATAACACATTCTAGTAACAAGTTTACATCAAATTCTATCATCCATAGGTTAAATCCTAAGTTCTACCCTCCCAAAGAATAATAAAGAAAAGAATTTATTCAAAACTAAAGATGGAAAATAGGAAATTTGAAAAATGAAATGCGGTTATGAGATAGAATTTTCTCCAAGTCAAATTTAGTATCCCTCTGTAGAATCTATCCAACAAAAAAGCGACTTGCGCGGTCTCCCATAAAGAGCTTCGAAAGGTGCCACTTCTAATGCTATTATCATATGAGAATCCCATTAAAGGAAGATGCTTTTCCCAAGTTCTTCAAAATAAAAAATACACGTCCTCAACCATGTGTGCCTTACAATCTTGCTAATTTCACTTTACCGTTCTTTCTTAGCCTGCTTACCTGAATCAACATTCTTAGGTTCTCACTAGTGCCCTATACACTTTACAGAAACTTCCACTATCACTACTTCCAAAAGTAATTACTGTTGTCTCCTCTGTAGCCTTACACCTTTTCCGTTACACCTAAGAAATGATTCCTATCTACACCACATTTAGGAGTTTGGTTCGGCGTTTACAGTTCCATTTTAAAAATTAAGGTTTCTAAAATTTTAAAACATCAAATCTCAAAACCTTTGTCTTTAAAAGTGTTATCTTTAAGTTTCTATTAAATTCAAAAATACTAGGTTACTTAAAATCTTATTTTTCTAGACTTGCATCTTCATAGATTTTTGAATTTACATTATTTCCCAAACCTAGAGAGAAAAACTTTTAAGTCCAAAACTTATTTCTTGTTTTCTTTTAAAGACCTTTTTAGTTTTCTATAAAAATTTGGACTTTCAAATTTTACTTCTATTAAGTTTTTCATTTCCAAAAACTTATTTACTTTTTCACCAAACCATTATCCTTTAAAATATTTTTAAAATGTTAATGTGTCTTTTTTTTAAACATCTTCTTACACCTAACAGTTTTATACCTTAATGTATGGGAGCTACTTTCTCTTATGAGAAACTATTAATGGTAAAACCTTCTATGAATCCTTTAAAAGAGGATTTTATATTCATGTGAAATTACAAGGAACTTATTTTATATTTTTTCGAAATAGGCTATACAAAATATGGTGCTTCCCATACTTTGTATATCTCTTTCACGTATTCCTTATAACTTGCACAAAACATCTTTATTTATAATTTGGTAGAAAATTTTGTCATTATTCATTTCGTTCCAATAGATTAAAGTATTTTTAATTTATATTCTCTTACCATAGACAATTTTTATGAAATTTACTAATTTCCTAATATTTAACTTACTCTTTTCTTTTCAGAAAAACTCATTTTCAAAACTGTTTTTAATATATCCATAACTAGAAAACATTTCCTCATGCTTATTTAAATATTTAGTGTACCTACAAACCACTTTATTTATGTACTTGAAAATTTTCTTCAAAACACATTTTTATATGGGTCAAAATAGATGTTGCGTAAAACACTGTTACTACAACCTAAAAATACTAGTGTATGGATTCAATTAAAATAAATACTAATAAGCCTCATATACTATGTAAAAACATTTCCTTTGGAAGTCACCTACTATAACAATAGTGCTATAGTCTATGCTCCCTTTACTTTTCACAAAAACATCTATTACAACAATAAATGTTATAAACTACCTTTTCGATACTTAATAACCTCTAGGTTTTTATATTTAAAATCTTTGTTTATCTACAAAGAAACTAGCGAGTTATAATTCTTCAAAATTAATTTTAGTTTTAACAAAATTTATATCATATAAAAATCAATTTAAATTTCATACCATTTTTCAAAAACCAGATATTTATTTCCTAAAAGAAAATATTAACAATGAAAATTTTCAATTCTAACAATTATATTCTATTGATCTAAACATAAAGTGGATTTTCTTCTCACTACCCTAGGAGTACCCTTCCTAAATTTTGGTAATCCCATTTCCTTACTAAAGTCTTTTAGTACTACCGTTAAATCCACTTATTCGAAACAATTGTAATTTCTGCAATAATCTACACATGGGCTTTCTTCTTTTCTTATCAACTGAATCTATTGTACATCTCCAATCTTTGCCTACCTATCTTTGGTTTCCCATAATCCGAACTTAAATGTACAAAACCATTTCTCAAACTCCCACCATGTGTAGACCTTCTTTAAGCCCCGAGAAACGCACTTCCTTACGCCAAAAGCGCCACAACAAGAATTTTGCCTTCCACCGATGAACGCCGAGCGTACGGAGAACCTCCTCAAGATGAATAGCATGCTTTTCCATACTCTTGGAAAACACCAAAATGTCGTTCACGAATACCACTTAATACTTATTTAGAACATCTCTAAAAACACGGCTCATCAAATCTACGAAATTGGCTAGGGCATTGGTTAGCCCAAAAGGCATAACCAACCACTCAAAGAATCCATCGGGTGTCCTAAATGCGGTCTTATCAATGTTGTCATCAATGACTCTAAGCTGATGGAATCCCGTGACTAAATCAAGCTGAGAGAATACCGAAGAGCCAACTAACTAGTCAAAAAGATCATCTATCCTAGGAAGTGGATAACGATTATTCTTCGTGAGCTTATTCAATTCTCTATAGTCTACGCAAAGTCGAAGGGAACTATCTGAAAGTCTATATGAGTGGATCGTCTAGATTATATGCAAGTATAGACAGTTAACTATATAATATAACACTATAAACGATAGTAGAAAAGTAGATAAAACTAATCACACCGGTATTTTATACTGGTTCGGAGCTCCCGTCCTACGTCCAGTCCCGAAGCTCCTCTTCGGAATTTCCTTTCAACTAACCCTCGTTTAACCCGGAGGAACAGGTTTACAATAGCAGAGTTTCTTTGTCAAGAATGTGTTCTGTAACACGGATGTTGACTATCGAGTACAAAGGTGCTTCCAATATATATCTATCTTGAGAATATCTGAATGAGGAGTTCTATATATATGGAAGGATGGATTACAGGTATTTGATTGCTTATAGATTAGGAATAAATCAGAGTACAAGAGATAGGAGTGTAAGTAAGTCAGGTTCTTATCTTCTCTTGAATTCCTGATGCTATTTATAGTGATGAAGAGTTTTCTTGTATAGTTGCATCTGTTGTAATCTCCGTAAAGTCGCTTCTGATGGTGATGAAGAGTTGCGACAAAGAGAAGTGGATGTGTCTTTTCGAATATGGCAGTTGAGCTTTGAAAATGCACAGTCGAGTCTTGAATCAAACGTCTGGAAAGTAACCTCAGACGTCTGGTCTTCATATCTGTTATAAGCCTGGATACTTTTCAGACGTCTGACGTTGGTATCCAGACGTCTGATTGCTTCTGAATTATGAACCAGAGGAATCATTCAGACGTCTGACGTTAGTAACCAGACGTCTGATTGCTTCTGAACTATGAACCAGAGGAATCATTCAGACGTCTGGCTTGTGCTCTCAGACGTCTGAAAATGTGCATGTTGCTTCATCTTGTGCATATCCTATTTCTCTTCAATCTCTTCTGATTTGACGTCTTTTGATTCTTGTCTTGAGTGTTGCTTTAGTCTCTTTGGTGACGTTACTCTATCAACTATCTGTAAATATAGATATATATGTACATTCGATTTCCATTGTATAGTTGTTATCATCGAAACCATAGAATTGATTTCCTAACAATCTCCCCCTTTTTGATGATGACAACTATTCAATGTACTTATATATATATATTTCAAATCTCCCCCTGAATATGTGTTTAGTTTGATAAGATTATATATATATTTCTCCCCCTTTGACATTATCAAAAAGAGTATATAAAAATTTGCATTAATAATAAGAAGGAGATATATGAGGGAGATAGCAAAACTTTAGACAATATCTTGAAGTGAACAAATTCCTAAACTTCGTCTGAGTTTTATGAAAGTTTGTTCGTTTAATGGTTTCGTAAATATGTCGGCTACTTGATTTTCGGTACGTACATATTCTAAAGATATAGTCCCTTTTTCAACATGGTCTCGTAAGAAATGATGTCGTATATCTATATGTTTTGTGCGTGAGTGATTTACAGGATTTTTTGACAAATTTATAGCACTTGTGTTGTCACAATATATTGGAGAATTTTTTTTAATTTTACCAAAATCCATTAGTGTTTGTTGCATGTATATGACTTGCGCACATGCTAGGACTGCGGAGATGTATTCAGCTTCACACGTAGATAAAGAAACACAGTTTTGCTTTTTACTAAACCACGAAACTAACGATTGTCCTATAAAATGACATGTTCCACTAGTACTCTTACGGTCTGTTCTACAACCACCAAAATCCACATCGCTATATGAGACAAGTTCAAAAGGTGATCCTTTAGGATAAAACAAACCATAATCTTTAGTACTAGATAAATAACGTAAAATGCGCTTAACAGATCGTAGATGAGATTCTTTTGGTTTGGCTTGAAATCGGGCACAAAGACATACACTCATCATAATATCTGGTCGACTAGCCGTTAAATATAGTAGAGAACCAATCATACTTCGATATAACTTTTCATCAAAATCTTTTCCATTTTCATCTTTTTCTAAGTGAATAGTGGTACTCATTGGTGTTGGTTTGCTTGAAGTTTTATCCATTTTAAATCGATGTAATAGATCGTTACAATATTTTTCTTGGTGAATAAAAATTCCATTTTCTAGTTGTTTTATTTGTAATCCTAAGACAAACTTTAATTCTCCCATGTGTGACATTTCAAATTCATTTGTCATAATATTTGAAAAGTCATTACATAGTTTTTCGTTGGTCGAACCAAAGATGATATCATCAACATAAATTTGTACAACTAAAATATCGTCATCTTCTCTTTTAATAAATAAAGTTGTATCTATTTTTCCTATATGAAAACCAGATGTTATTAGGTGATTTTTAAGACGGTCGTACCATGCACGAGGTGCTTGTTTAATCCATATAGTGCTTTATGTAATTTAAAAACATGATCGGGATAATTTTCATGAACAAAAAGCGGTGGTTGTTCAACATATACATTTTCTTTGATAAAACCATTCAAAAAGGCACTTTTGACATCCATTTGAAATAGTTTAAAATTGTTATGAGTTGCAAAGGAAAGTAAAGTACGAATGGCTTCTAATCTTGCTACCGGTGCAAAAGTTTCATCGTAATCTATGCCTTCTTCTTGATTGTAGCCCTGAGCAATTAGTCGTGCTTTATTTCTGACAATATTTCCATTTTCGTCCGCCTTGTTTTTAAATACCCATTTTGTTCCTATTACTGATTGATCTTCAGGTCTTGGTACTAATTCCCATACATTATTACGTTCAAATTGATGTAGTTCCTCTTGCATAGCTATTATCCAAAAATTATCATTTGAAGCTTCTTTATAATTCTTTGGTTCAAAGTTTGATACAAACGCTATATGGCTTATTTGATTTAGTTGATTTCTAGTAACTCTTGAATTAAGATCTCCAATAATATTATCTATTGGATGATTCTTAAGAATCCTAGGAGATGATAAAATAGTGTTATTTTGTATATTGGCTTCATTATTACTAGAATTTGTTGAGTTTGTTGGTGGAATAATTTCTTCTTCATCATTAGTTTGTTGTTTGAAAGGATTTTCGTCAAACGAGACATGTAGACTCTCTTCTATAGTATTATTCTTTTTATTAAAAATTCTATATGCCTTGCTACGATCTGAATATCCAACAAAGATACCTTCATCGGCTTTTGGATCAAATTTTCCTAATTTGTCTTTTGTATTTAATATAAAACATTTTGAGCCAAAAGTTTTAAAGTATGATACTTTAGGGTTTTTACCAAAAAATATTTCAAAACAAGTTTGTTTAGTCATTGGACGAATAGTTACTCGATTCAATACATAACAGGATGTAGCAATAGCTTCGGCCCAAAAGTGTTTTGGTAATCCGCTACTATTTAATAATGTTCGTGCGCACTCTTGTAATGTACGATTTTTTCTTTCTACGACACCATTTTGTTGGGGTGTACGAGGAAAGGAAAATTTATGAGTTATTCCCTTTTTATTGCAAAAATTTGAAAAAAGATCATTTTCGAATTCTCCTCCATGATCACTTCTAATATTTTTAATTTTCAAATTCATTTGAGTTTTAATCCGTTTTGCAAATATTTTAAACATACCAAAAGTATCGCTTTTATGTTTTAGAAAAAAGTCCATGTATATCTTGAGAAATCATCGACTATTACAAAAACATATTTGTTATGATTAATAGATCTTACTTGTGTTGGACCAAATAAATCTAAATGTAATAATTCTAATGGTTGTTTTGTAGAAATATTATTTTTAGATTTAAACGAGCTTTTCTTTAGTTTACCAATTTGACAATCATCACATAAATTTTCTACCTTGTAACTCATTTTAGGTAACCCTCTTACTAACTCATATTTAGCTAACTTATTAATATTCTTAAAATTAATATGACAAAATCGTTTATGCCATAACCATGGATCATCATGTTTGGCAGTTAAGCATAAGCTTGAATCTTTATTAATATTCATGTTTAATATATAAATATTTTTGTTTCTAAAACCTTCTAAAATGAGTTGTTTGTTATTATCTAAAATGTTACATCTATCTTTTTCAAAATTTATTTGAAAACCTTTATCACATAATTGACTAATGCTTAATAAGTTGTGTTTTAAATTTTCTACCAGTAAAACATTTGTAATAACAGGAGAGTTAGATATACCAGAGTTGATGACTTCTCCAATGCCTATGACAAATCCCTTTGAATTGTCCCCAAACGTTACCGTTCCACCATCGATGTATGTTATATTTGATAACATTTTTGAATTTCCAGTCATATGTTTAGAGCAACCACTATCTAGTATCCATTTCTCCTTGTTTTTCATTTTGAGTACCTGCAAGATAAAAAATATTTTAATTGGTACCCACATATTTGATTAGGGTCCTAATTGTTAGAGGGAGGTAGCCATACCCAAGATGGTTTGGTACCTTTATAAATATAATTTTTATTATAAACTACATTTTCTAAGTAATTATTGATATGCATTTGTCTAATCAATTTATTATTTGTTTTAGGAACCCAAATTTTCACATTTTTGGTATTCAATTTTTGTTTAGATGAACTTCTAGTTTTTATATAACTAATATTTTTAGCATTATTTTCTTTTTGTTTAGAGCATTTATCAAATACTATTCCATTTCTATTACCTGATGGTTTTGATGTTTTGATAAGATTTTCCAAATCTTGTTTTCCTTTGTTGAATTTTGACACATTATTGGTAATTTTATCTAGCTTCTCTTTTAACTCTATATTTTCTGTTTTCAATAATTCAATATCCTTTTTAAAATCAACATATTTTTTTAGCAAATTTTCTTTTTCTAGAGTAATGTTCTCACTTTCTATCACAATATTTCTTAATTTTTCTTGAGATATTTCAAGTTCTTCTTCCAAAATAGTTTTTTCATCTTTAGCATTCCTACTTCAAGTTCTAATCTATTTACTTTTACTATATATTCTTTGTTCAATTTTTTTATTTGTCTAAATTTATCATCTAATTCTATGCTAAGTTCAAGTAATTCTTCATAGCTAAGTTCTGGACATACCTCATCTTTTTGTGCCATAAAACACACATTAGCTTGTTCTCCATCGCTATCGCTATCACTTTCTGAAGATGAAGAATCGGAATCATCCCATCTTACCTTGAAAGCTTTCTTCTTTTTGAGTGTTTCAGATTTGCTCTTCTTTTTATCATTGTTAAGTTTTGGGCAATCCTTCTTTATGTGTCCGTATTGATCACATTCATAACACTTAATTTGAGATAGATTCGTTGAGTTAGTTTTTCCTTCTTTTTGAAACTTGGTCATCTTTCTAAACTTCTTGAATCTATTGTAGTTTTTGGCAATGAATACTATCTCATTTTCATCTAAATCTGAGTCATCATTCTTTATTGATGGAAATGCTATGTTCTTTGTCTCCGAATTTAATTCTTTACGTGCCTGCAAATTAGCTTCATAGGACATCAAATTTCCTACCAACTCTTCAACTTTGAGAGTAGAGAGATCATTAGCTTCTTCAATAGCTAATACCTTTCTTTCCCAATCAGGTGTTCAAGAGTTGAGTATTCGAGAAACTAAATCAAAATCAGTAAACTTAACTCCTAATGCCATAAGATCATGTTGAATAGTTTGAAATCTAGAATACATGTCTACTATAGTTTCTTTTTGTTTCATTTTAAATGATGAAAATTGGTTTTGCAAAATTGAAATTTTAGTTTGTTTGACCTTTGTTGTACCTTCATGTGTAATTTGTAAGGTACGGCAAATGTCAAATGCAGTGGTACATAACATGACACGTGAAAATTCATTTTTATCAAGTGAGCAAAACAAAAAATTCATAGCTTTAGCATTATTTGATGCTAAGGTCTTTTGTGCATCGGTCCATGTGTTCATAGCAGTAGTTGGAGCTTCATATTTATCTTGAGTGGCTGACCAAATTTCTAAACCATTAGCTTCCATAAAAATTCTCATACGTGTAGACCAATATGAATAATTAGAGCCATTAAATAGTGGGGGTCGTGTGGTGGATTGTCCTTCTTGAAAAATACTTGCCATATTAGAATGATTTAAAAAATGTGTTACTGTTTTTCTAAACGAACCTTGCTCTGATACCAATTGAAAGTCTATATGAGTGGATCGTCTAGATTATATGCAAGTATAGACAGTTAACTATATAATATAACACTATAAACGATAGTAGCAAAGTAGATAAAACTAATCACACCGGTATTTTATACTGGTTCGGAGCTCCCGTCCTACATCCAGTCCCGAAGCTCCTCTTTGGAATTTCCTTTTAACTAACCCTCGCTTAACCCGGAGGAATAGGTTTACAATAGCAGAGTTTCTTTGTCAAGAATGTGTTCTGTAACACGGATGTTGACTATCGAGTACAAAGGTGCTTCCAATATATATCTATCTTGAGAATATCTGAATGAGGAGTTCTATATATATGGAAGGATGGATTACAGGTATTTGATTGCTTATAGATTAGGAATAAATCAGAGTATAAGAGATAGGAGTGTAAGTAAGTCAGGTTCTTATCTTCTCTTGAATTCCTGATGCTATTTATAGTGATGAAGAGTTTTCTTGTATAGTTGCATCTGTTGTAATCTCCGTAAAGTCGCTTCTGATGGTGATGAAGAGTTGCGACAAAGAGAAGTGGATGTGTCTTTTCGAATATGGCAGTTGAGCTTTGAAAATGCACAGTCGAGTCTTGAATCAGACGTCTGGAAAGTAACCTCAGACGTCTGGTCTTCATATCTGTTATAAGCCTGGATACTTTTCAGACGTCTGACGTTGGTATCCAGACGTCTGATTGCTTCTGAATTATGAACCAGAGGAATCATTCAGACGTCTGACGTTAGTAACCAGACGTCTGATTGCTTCTGAACTATGAACCAGAGGAATCATTCAGACAACTGGCTTGTGCTCTCAGACGTATGAAAATGTGCATGTTGCTTCATCTTGTGCATATCCTATTTCTCTTCAATCTCTTCTGATTTGACGTCTTTTGATTCTTGTCTTGAGTGTTGCTTTAGTCTCTTTGGTGACGTTACTCTATCAACTATCTGTAAATATAGATATATATGTACATTCGATTTCCATTGTATAGTTGTTATCATCGAAACCATAGAATTGATTTCCTAACACCATCCGCCTTTGTAGCTAAGACGACTGGCGCTCCCCACTCCGATATGCTCCTTCTTATAAATCCTTTCTCCAAAAGCTCACGGATTTGCTTGCTCAATTCCATCCTCTCCCTAGGTGCCATGTGCCTAACGGGTAATGCCACTGGTCTAACATTATCAGTCAAATAAATCCTAAAGTCAATCTCTCTCTTAGGGGGTAGTCCCCTAGCCTCCTCGAAGACGTTTGGAAAATCTCCGACGACAGGAACCAAATCTAACTCTGGTGATGATGAATTGAGGGAATAAAGGAAGCTCAAAACTGACCCTTGCGGATTGCAAGAAACCTCGAGAGTCCTACCGCTGCATGTCTCTAGTCTAACGACTCTCCTCTTGCAATCTAATATAGCTCCATATGTGGATAGCCAATCCATCTTCAAAATCATCCCATACCCCGAAAATCCCAAAACATAGGCGTCACAGTCAATTTCTACGCTTAGGATAAAAAAAACTTTCAAACCCTTACAAGCCATGTGCCGATTCATCTATGGGGTTTGAAACAACAACATGGTCTACTACTAAAGAGATGTCTAAGTGCAAAGAACCTACCAAAGAACTGGAGATGAAAGAGTGTGATGCTCCAGAATCGTAAAGAGTCCGAATGGGAAAATCAGAAATAGAAATCAAACCTTCTACGGTGACTTTCCTACTCTCTCTGGTCCACTGCTGGAAGGTGCTGCATCCAAAGCATGAATCTGGGCTGCAGGTGCGCTCGCTTCCTGCCCCATCTTCTAAGGACAAAACTTACTAAGATGACCGGGTTGTCCACAACTATAACACTTCTTCACCTTCTCTCTCTTGCCGTCTTTTGCATAATGTTCAACCATTCTACAGCGCTTACATTTTCCACTTTTCTTGATTCGCCTCTGAGGTCCTTCTTCTTTCCTCTTGTCCATATCTTTCTTGTCCTTCCACCACTGCTTCTTAGAGCTTGTAGGAACCTCTTTAAGCTCTCCCTTCAGCTGCCAAGATGTAGGCTGAACTCTCTGCCGGTCCTCCAAATCTAACAGCCTAAACCTTCACTCCATATTCTCCACCCTAGCTCGTGTCTCCTCGAAATCCTCTGTGCCAGAAAACGTTGCCTCCTAGACTAGCGAAGTTCTTGCATAGCTTAGAAAAATTGGCTACTGTAGGTGGATTAAAGGGATCTCCACCTACCGGTGCTGTATTGGGCACTTGCGCTTGCACCTCTGGTACCGTAGCTCTACGGAACCAGTCAACCATACTATGCAAAAAAAGGAAACTTAGGCTTGAAAGGATCGAAAGAAGGTTGAACTGGACTTTTGAGGGGATTTTTATAAAAACTCTTTTATACTTGAAAAACTACTTCTATAATAAGAGTTTCTTTCTGAAAAATACTTCTAATTTGAAGATATGCTACTTAAAAATAAGTTGCTTTTGGAAAAATACTTTATTTTTAAAACAAGTTTTAGGAATCCTGTAACCTTAGGCTTTGATACCAAATGTAACACCCCACACCCGTTAGTATACCCAAAATGACACACTAAAAGATGTGGTGCGTTATAGGTATAACTAAAGCTAGTAGAGACTAAGATTCACAAGATAAAATAGATAGATAATAACACAGCGGAAGTAATTAGAAACAATAAGTGATTTTTAAAACTTAATACTTCATAAATACTTCAGACAAACCACATATGTTTCAAATACCAAATAAATCATCTTATGAAAATAAAATCTCAGTCTCATCAGAAAAACCAGAGTACAAACGCAAATTTTCCCTCAATACAGTGCCAGTACAATAAAAGAACAAAAAGCTGGGAATAAAAAGGAATACATGATAGAATCTCCTCCGAAGAAATTTCCAAATGCCTATAGTCTACCGTCCTTGCCCCTGATTGCCTATGGGGGAAAAGGGGAAAATGGAGGAGTGGGTCAGACTAAAAGTCTGGTGAATGATAGTAATTACTAGAATCTTTTAGCAAAGTAAAAGTAATAGACTTTACAACAGTTCTAGTATATAAAAGGAAACAAAGGAAATAGAGAGAAGGAATAAGCTGGAAATAAATACGAATTAACTAGATCAACATAATTGATTAACTTTGATTGTTTGCACTTGTTTTTGATAGATTCTTAGATTAGGCTGAATTCCTAATACTACCCTTTGATCGGCCTGCTACTCCATAGAATCTACTGTGGACTGGACGCTAAAGCTCCCTACGCAGTAGACATTGGTGCCTATGAAAGGCACACACTAAGCGCTTAGAACTCATAACGATTACAGAGCACCCGAATGAAAGTCGCACGCGTAACCGCCACCATGCTCATGTTACCTGTTATTCGACCTATTGGGTCTTCTTATTACCTCAAGCTCCAGCATAAGCGGGCCCCTCGTCTCATTTCAGGATTATGTGAGACACCTCGTCTCACTTCAGAATTATATGGGTAACGTCTTAACGCTATTTTAATACTTTACTTTATTGTAGACACTATTGTAATAGTGTATTGTATTACATAGTAGATAGTTTAACGGATCCTTAGGAGATGGTAATCCCGAACATCTCTTAAGTTACTGCACTCACGTTAGACACTGGATAGGAGATGTCAAATCCTGCAAACATCTCCGACGCCATTACACTCGTATTTATTTACTGTTGATTTAACCTATATAAGATCTTTTAGTTCTGACTCGAGTGTTTTGTCTTTTCAATTCGCTCGGGTCTGTCTGAGCCTTTCAGTTTATCGAAGACTGCTATTAGGAGGTCAAAGACGAAGATTTAGTACTATTACTATTTACTATATTATTTGTTTTAATTTTCCGCTGTATCATGTTGTTCCACTAAATTATATATTTGTTACTGCTGCATGTACTATGATTCTGTACTGTAAAGTGTAATCAAATGTTATTTGTAAAACAACTTCATGACCTGTTTATTTGATTATTATATTTTGTCGTTCCGCTGTGAGATTCTATATTTGTTTTCTTTCTTTCTCTACTTTTTCTTATTTACCCCATAACAATTTGCCCCTTTGAATGGTTTGAGTTGGCATGCATGTCGATTTAAACCGTCCAAAAAGGCAGGTCGTTACAAATATATGTGAAGATAATAGTGAAACTGCATGGGGTGCCTAGCACTATTATTAGTGACCGAGATTCATTGTTTACTAGCGAGTTTTGACGAAGCTTGCTAAAGGTGTTGGGTACAAAGTTTCACATAAAAACCGTGTACCATCCTCAGACATATAGGCGGAACAAGAGGGTCAACAAGGTCCTGAAAGACTTGTTGAGAGCTTGCATTTTAGACGTTGATGAACTTTGGGAGGATTATTTACATCTGGTAGAGTTCCCATATAACAACATCTATCAGAGCAGTATTGGGATGACACCATTTGAAGAATTGTATGGAAAACCGTATAAGTCACCTGCATGATAACTGGAGGCAGGGGACAAGATTGTGTTAGGACCAGATGTGGTTAAGGATGCTATTGAGATTGTGGAACTGATCCAAACTAGGGTGAAGGCAATGAAGTCTAGGAAAAAGAGCTATGCCGACACATGGAGAAAGGAACTAGAGTTCGCATTAGGTGATCGGGTGTTCGTGAAGGTTTCTCTGATGAGAGGCGTGGTGCAATTTTGGAAGGCTGGAGAGTTAACACCCAGATATGTAGGGTCGTTTTCGATCATAGATAGGATTGGGAAGGCAAAATATTAGGTGGATCTTCCTAGTGTTTTTGCATGGATTCGTAATGTGTTTGATGTATCATGTTTGCGGAAATGCATTAGAGATCCAGGCGCAGTAGTTAATCAAAGTACAGAAGAAGACCTAGTCATAATGCCAGATATGACATACTTGCGCAGACTGGTTCAAATAGTGGATCGAAATATGAAGCGGCTTCAGAACAAGGTGGTGAAGCAAGTATGCATACATTGGAGCACAGATCGGGAGGACTGGACATGTGAAACGGAGGACAAGGTTAAGATGACCTATTAAGAGTTGTTCGTTTCAGATTAGATTATGAGCTATGTATTGAGTTGTATTGTTGTAGACCATATATATGTATGAGCATTATGGTTGTTTATCGTAATAGTAGATAACACTAGTACGTTTTGTTCATGGATTGGGAATTCATGGGTATGCTCAGTGTAAGTATGGGATAGCTGGAAAATCATTACCGTGCCTTATTTCAATTTCGAGAGCGAAATTCCTTTAAGGGGAGAGGACTATAACAACCCATAATTCAAAATTCATTTAATTAATTAATTAAAAGGGCCGAGACGGGCTAAATAATCAAAGGAGGGGTAATGAATTAATGAAAAGGAGTAAGAGGGCCCAAGTCCAAATTATTTTAGGACAATAAACATCGCTCTTTTCTATTCATTCATTTCATCCAACTCAAATTATAATAAAGCTAAAGAAGAACTTTAATGGTGGCGTCTTAGGGAGGGCAAAGAGAGAAAAAATAAGGAAACCGCAAGCAAAAAGGGAGGATCCAAAAAGGGAAGAACTTTAAAGTATGGTCTCGTTTTAGATTTGTATGTTTTTAGTATGATGGTTCATCCGGATGTTTATTAATAAATATAAAAGTTAAATGAATGTTTTGGGGATAGATAAACATGGGATGTTTAGATGTGTTCTTAACGATTTTGGAATGCAGTGAAAATTTTATATGGTGCTCTATTCATGATTTTAGGAATGAGTTTCTAGGTTGATAAATTTCTTAATCTTATATGATTTATGGAAGGTGCGCAACTAGAAAATAAATAAGGAAAATTGCCTTAAAAAGTCCAGATGAAACTAAAATATGTTCAAACAAGTGTTCATAAATTTTCTAGGAATTTACTTGAATTTTCTATAAGGAAAATAAACCAAAAGGGGATAAGAACTACACTAGAGAAAAGAGTGATCTACGGGGCCGCTAGTAATATGATACGGTAGTAGCCTTAGTCAAGACATATGTTGTATTATATTTTTCAATTCCGCTATGAGTTTATATTAATTTCATTCTGATATATTTGTGTTTATTGCAGGTTACAAAAACCAATAATATGTGCCCTTATGGAATTGGGTTTCGATTTAATCGAAATTCAAGCCTATTTAAATGTGGTTTGTCACATTTGGTATTAGAGCTTATGTTAGTCGATCATAGGAATTAGGATACGTTGAGAAAACGTATTTTTATTCTTACCTATAATGATGTATATAAATTATATGCCTAACTCTATAAATTCCAACTGTAGAAGTAGTTGCGAACATATTCCGAAAGGATGGGCGAGGCGACTATGAGTTGGAAAAATAAATATAGTGAAATTTATACTCATACTCGGATTACTGTAACATCCCGCTATTGTTTTAATATGTAGGAATAAATTTTGTAAAAAAAATCGTTATGGATATAAAATAAAATTTGGCATAAAACGCCACGAGCGGAATTGTAATCGGAGACCAAATTGCGGTAGGGCAATATCGCGGTTAAGGGTATGAAAATTTATTTGAGGGGTATAAAATTATTTACTGAAAAATAAAATAAATAACTTTATTTTCATTCGACCGATGTTTTCATACTTATCCCTTTCATCATTCTCTTTTAACCTACTTGATTACTTAAGCCTAAAGTCTCAGAATATAACCTATATAAGCACTGCATATCATTGTTCTCTAACACAAGTAAATTCACATTATTATATTTCTTTCCATCTTTTATCATACTGCGATAATAAAAGATGAGTATACTTTTCCTTTACCTTGGTTTTAAATCAATGTTAATTATTTGTGCTTTTCTTTTTTTTCTTTTCCTTTTCTTTTTCTTGATAGGAAAATCTGTTCAATCACATTATCAGCTTGAATAACATTAATGTGAGCGTGCTTTCCGCTTTTGGTTACTATTTAAACATAGTTTAGTTTTGTCTCCTGTTCATATATCAGCATCAATGCATGTGTACATCAAATATATTTTGTATGAAAATGTTTTGTATGAAAATGTGTACAGCAAATAATAAAAATATCTTACGCATCCATTATCCACTAGTCTATAAGCAAATATACAAAGCATGAAATGTTTCTTTTTATATATATTAAGTATAATACGAATATATTTTGTATGAAAATACGTGCATGAATATGAACTTATATCTCGCGTATGTATTTGGTTTTTGATACAACTAAAGTGGACTGAGCATATATGAGTTAGAGTAAGGTAAAGATTAGTATAAAAAATGTTTCACGCATGTAGGCACTTTTGCCAAATATGGAACAAAGTTGATGTTTGATTTTTAACATGCTTACTTTGTAATATAAAGAACTTTGTAATATAAATAACATAATAGCTTTAGTGAATGTACATGCTTGTTTCATAAAATAGTGTGCATTAAATTAATGTGCATGCTTGCTTTAGTATCCATGCAAACTTTAGATTATAAAATAATTTTTGTTCCAAAACTTTAATTATTAATAACTCAAAATCTATAATGATTTTGTTCATGCAACCAAAAGGAAATATGTAGAGGGAAGTGAGATGAACAAATCGACTAGCTTTCGCCTGACCGACGGATGCATGGTGTTTAGAAATAACACCGTTATGTCCGCTACCGTATGATGAACGTAAGCGTTATGGCCAAAACGAAAGGTACCAGCAGGACAGTATTGCGTAGCGGAGCATGTCGATAGTCTCGGTTCGGTCGTCGGAGGTGTGACCATGACCAAAAAGTTTTAGAGTACGACGCTACGCAATATTCCGTTCGCGTATGGACTGCGAACGACCGAAATGAAATTACGATCGCGCACGACAATGTTATGCGATCACAAAACAACAATAAAATAGACCGGTTAACTTATTCTGTAAAAGAACCGGCGTTTGACGCAAAACGCGTCAACTGAAAATATTTTATTTTCCAAATTAAAAATTATGGAAAAATTCTATAAACTAAATTAAAATGACGTCATCAAAAATCAAGTCTAAATTTGAAACATATACTTTATTATAAGTTAAATTCAAATCCGATGAAATTCTTCCAAGTTATGTTTACATGTTATAATTATGAATGTTCATTATATATATGATGCTATATACTGTAAATTAATGCTATGTTGCATGAACACGACATTTATATGTGATATAAAATAGAAAATGATACCATTTTGGGGATAAATGGTATACTGGGAAGTTAATTACAAAAGAATTTGAATGAATTTAACCGATGAAGTAAACCAGACAAGGTCAGACTACTAGACGCTAGAATCCATCCTAGCGGACAGATTCGGGGTCGCTTTCTATATCGTGATGACCTGGTCTCTCGTCACTAATTGTCCAAACGATCTGTTACACGGACATAACCACGGTGACAGGCGCAGTGCAAATGGGAAACGGGGAAGAATCAAGAGTAATCTCACTGGTGGATATGTGGTGAAATAAAGATGAAGATTACAGCACAACGGGGTGAGCGCCAACGGTGAACAGGAGAAGATAGTGCAACTAATAGATCGTGTGGGGGCATACACAATTTCTGATCGAAAGATATATGGATGAAAAAGGCCATGATATCAGTTCGATATAGAGTCTAGTAAGAGTGAATAATGAATAGGATTCACTAGTAATTCCAGACCTCCTATATGAATAAGTTGACAATGAAATGTCTATTGAATAATGAATGCAACTTATAAATGAATAGGACGTGATATCCTGGTTGATTAGAGTTGCAGCTGCGATTCACTTTAAATAGTGCCATGACACCTGTATTTGAATTGAAATAATTTAATAAAATGTGGGCGGGTTTAGATTATGTAGTATGTGACATTTATTTCTTTTAAAATCACATATAACCTGACTCCACAATTTATATGAGTCATTGTTACACTATTATACTCACCGCTAGATTTATAGCCTTACTCGAGGTTTTGTTTTTGACAACTCCTCGGGTCAGACCGAGCTTTTCAAGATGATTACCTTTTCACATTTTGAGGTGATTTCATACGACATTGAGATGGAAGACAACTGGCATACAATATATAAATTTAAGGTAGTTGTAGATTTAGAGCTTCACGGACGCACGCTTGCTACATGCCTCAGAGGAACTGTTAGAGTCATCTGGAGGAGAAATGTTAGGGAGAAACATTTAGAGTCCGTTGAAAAGTTGATTTTGTGTAGTCATGTCGTATGTCCTTCATATATATTTGTCTGTGTATGTATTAAGACGTCGTTTTTGGGGCAGTTATGTATAGTGTGCATGATGACTTAGTTGTAGATATATGGTGATAGTCTGATGTCTGTTTGTACCAATGTATATGTATATATATCTATCTTTTTGGTCCGCTGTTTTGTGAAACCATTATATATTGTGTTCTGATATGTGATTTAGATACAAATTCTCTGAACTCATGTATACTACATTGTGTCGAGATGAGATACGTATCATTTCAGAGATGTTCAGGTATTTTAAACGTATCCATGTTGATCCAAAGCAGTATAGACGAGAGATCGCTCCTTTAGTGCCCATTGATCCGAGCTATCGGACGGTAAACTCCCTCTAATATCTCGGTCACTAGAGCCAGGGCGTAACAGCGTGGTATCGGAGCAAGGATTCAAAAGGAATTTGTATAAATCAGTAATTAGAACACATTTAACCATAAGGGAGTCGGACTTAGTATTTACCCAGTCAGTATAACCCCACGGGAATTAGGATTAACTCGTATAGGTGATAGATGAGTTCTATTGAATGTTTTAAAGGGAAAACATTGGGATAATACTTTATATGTATTTGTGTTTATTAGAGATGGTTTAGTGTTAATCACGTTTGGGCTACTATTTTATTTTTTCTGTTTAGCTTTTATTTGTTCGGCCCATCTTCTTGTGGCCCAGTTCGATATTATCATGTATTTTGTATATAAGCCGGTGTAAGGTTTGTTGAAACTGTAAGTAGAGAAAACATTTTGAATTCAATCTCTATTTCTTTCTATTTTCATAACATGGTATCAGAGCACCTCTTGTTTTGAGAGCGTCTTTTTCAATCAGATCTACTTTTCTAAATTCTTGTTTGTGATTTGTTTTCTATCAAATTTGGGTAATGGCAGAAAGCAAATCGATCTCTGATGTGATGCCAGTTATGTCTAAAATCACGGAACACAAGTTGAATGAATCAAATTATCTTGATTGGAGCAAAACGATTCGATTGTATCTCAGGAGTATAGATAAAGATGATCATCTTACAGAGGATCCACCTAAAGAAGATGAAGATAAAGCGAAGAATCAGACATGGCTAAGAGATGATGCCATATTATTTCTTCAAATTAGAAATACGATTGATAGTACGGTCATCAGTTTGGTTAATCACTGTGAATTTGTGAAAGAGTTGATGGATTATCTTGAATTCTTGTATTCAGGGAAAGGAAATTTAAGTCGAATGTATGATGTGTGTAAATCTTTTTATCGCACAGAAAAGCAAGATCAAACTCTTATGAACTACTTTATGACGTTCAAGAAAACATATGAAGAATTTAATACTTTGCTTCCAATAAGTCCAGATGTGAAGACACAGAGATTACAACGTGAACAGATGGCAGTAATGAGCTTTCTTGGAGGTCTTCCACCAGAATTTGAATCTGCGAAATCACAGGTATTATCTGGATCTGATGTGACATCATTGCATGAAGTATTCAGTCGAATTCTAAGAGCAGATAACTCAAACATGCAAAAGGCATCTGTATCATCAAATAGTGTTTTGTTAGCTCAAAATGCAAATAAATATGTCCCATGGAAACCAAATCAGAGTGGATACAAAAGAGAAATAAACTCAGATGGTCGAGCAACTAATCCAACTTTCTGTGTTTATTGTAAGAAACCAGGGCATACTAAATTTGAGTGTTGGAGATTGCAAAATAAACAGAAGCAAAATGCTGATAAGATGAATTCAAGCTCTAGAGGAAATGCACCAATAAATTCTGCACATGTTGCTAAAGCAAATAGTGAAGATAGTAAATCAATTCTGATTTCTGCTGATGAATATGCTAAATTCACTGAGTATCAAGAAAGCTTGAAGAATATACCAAATCATGTTTCTACTGTTGCTAAGTCAGGGAGATGGGTTATTGACTCTGGTGCAACAGATCATATGACAGGTAATGCACTTAATTTCACAGAGTTACATTCAAATAATTCAAATCATAGAGTTACATTGGCTGATGGATCTTTATCAAGTGTAAAAGCAACAGGAACAATTAATCTTACTCACAAAATTTCATTAGAAAATGCTCTGCATCTACCAGATTTAGCATTCAATTTGTTATCAGTGAGTCAAATAACAAAGAAGTTGGGATGTTGTGTTTCTTTTTATCCTACTCATTGTACATTTCAGGATCTATTGACGAAGCAGATTATTGGTAAAGGCCATGAATCTGGAGGTCTTTATATCTTTGATACTCCTGTTGCATGTTCTAGTATTACTCAAGCTATCAAAATCCATAGTCAGCTGGGTCATCCATCCCTCCAAGTATTCAAGAAATTATATCCACAGTATAATTCATTAAATTCATTCAATTGTGAACCTTGTCAATTTGCTAAACTGCATCGTAGTAGTCTGTATCCTAGAATAAATAAACGTGCAAGTAGTCCATTTGAAATTGTTCATTCTGATATCTGGGGACCATCATCAGTTGTATCAAAACAAGGTTACAAATATTTTGTTAGTTTTGTGGATGATTATTCTCGTATTACTTGGTTATTTTTAATGAAAAATAGATCAGAGCTATATTCTATATTTTGTTCCTTTTGTACTGAAATTAATACACAATTTAGTATAAGTATTAAGACTTTAAGGAGTGACAATGCTAAGGAGTACACTTCGAGTCAGTTCCATGAATTTATGAATAAGAATGGTATGCTTCATGAAACATCATGTGTAGACACCCCACAGCAAAATGGAGTAGCAGAGAGGAAAAATAGGCAACTACTTGAAACTACCAGAGCGCTCATGTTTCAGACTAATATGCCTAAGTATTTTTGGAGTGATGCAGTTTCTACAGCTTGTTTTCTTATTAACCGAATGCCTTCATCAGTATTGGATGGAGAAATCCCATACACTATATTGTTTCCAGATAAGCAGGTATATCCTATTCCACCAAAAATCTTTGGCTGTACCTGTTTTGTTAGAGATGTGAGACCACAAGTATCAAAACTTGATCATAAGGCTCTTAAATGTGTGTTTGTTGGCTACTCACGACTACAAAAAGGTTATAGATGTTTTTGTCCTACATTAAACAAGTACCTAGTATCAATTGATGTTACATTTCATGAAGATGTCCCATACTTTAAATCAGCAACAGTTACCTATCCTAGTGATCTAGATAATGGAAGTAATCAACAGGGTGATGGAGATTTTCTTATTTATCAAAGACAAGTGGACTCCAATAATGATATTAATCCTATACAAGAAGCAAGTGAGAGTCATGAGTCTACTTCACCAACTACTACTGAACTTTTACAAGAGTCAGAGATTACTTCGACATTGGATCCTAGTTTAAACTTACCAATTGCATTAAGGAAAGGAAAAAGACAGTGTACTTATCCTATTTCTACTTATGTGTCATGTGAGCATTTACCATCTTCTATATGTATATTCAATAAGTCATTAGACTCTGTTTCTATACCTAGAACTGTAGGTGAGGCATTGTCAAATAATGGATGGCATGCAGCAATGATTGAAGAAATAAATGCTTTGGAGCTTAATAATACTTGGGAGCTGGTTCACTTACCTATGAATAAAAAGGCAATAGGATGTAAATGAGTGTTCACTACCAAAGTAAACCCAGATGGTTCAGTGGCAAGATTGAAAGCTCGGTTGGTGGCAAAGGGCTATGCTCAAGTGTATGGGGTAGATTATTCAGATACTTTTTCTCCAGTTGCCAAGCTCACCTCTATTCGATTGTTTGTATCCTTAGTAGCAACATACAACTGGAAACTTCACCAACTCGACATTAAGAATGCTTTTCTCCACGGTGATCTTCATGAAGAAGTTTATATGACCCAACCACCAGGGTTTATTGCTCAAGGGGAGAAAAATCTGGTATGTAAACTTAACAAATCTTTGTATGGTTTAAAACAAAGCCCTCGAGCTTGGTTTGGAAAATTTAGTAGTGTAATTGAATCATTTGGTCTGATGAAAAGTGGTTGTGATCACTCAGTTTTTTATAAAAGATCCAAAGCTGGAATTATCTTGCTTGTAGTCTATGTAGATGATATTGTTATTACTGGAGATGATAAAGCAGGAATCATATCTCTTAAAACACATATCCATGCACAGTTTAATACAAAAGATCTGGGTGAGTTGAGATACTTTCTTGGAGTGGAGGTTGTAAGAACTGATAATGGGATTTTCTTATCTCAGAGGAAGTATGTGCTTGATTTGTTAAAAGAAACTGGAAAACTTGGAATGAAACCAAGTGTAACTCCTATTACACCAAATTTATATATTGAAGAGGGTGGTGCACTACTTACTGATCCAGAGAGATATAGGAGATTGGTTGGAAGATTGAATTATCTGACGGTTACCAGACCAGATATTAGTTTCCCTGTGAGTATTATAAGTCAATTCATGGCAGCACCAACGGTTCATCATTGGTCAATATTGGAGCAAATATTGGGATATTTGAAGAAAACAGCTGGTCGAGGAATCATGTATGGAAATCATGGACATATCAAGATGGAGTGCTTCACTAATGCTGACTGGGCAGGATCAAAGTTAGACAGGAAATCTACTTCAGGTTACTGTGTGTTCTTAGGTGGCAATCTTGTATCTTGGAGAAGCAAGAAGCAAAGTGTTGTGTCAAGGTCAAGTGCCGAGTCTGAATATAGAGCAATGGCTAAGGCAGTTTGCGAGATCATGTGGATTACACATTTAATGAATGAAATTGGTTTTAATATTGAGAAGCCAGTGAGACTGTTTTGTGATAATCAGGCAGCAATGCACATTGCTTCTAATCCAGTATTTCATGAGCGAACAAAGCACATTGAAGTGGATTGTCATTTTATTCGAGAGAAGATTCAAAGTGGTTTGGTTGAAACTGGGTATGTGAAAACGGCAGAACAATTGGCTGACATGTTTACAAAGGGATTAACTGGAGCAAGGCTGGAGTACTTGTGTTGCAAGTTGGGCATGAAGAATCTTTATGCACCAACTTGAGGGGGAGTATTAGAGATGGTTTAGTGTTAATCACGTTTGGGCTACTACTTTATTTTTTCTGTTTAGCTTTTATTTGTTCGGCCCATCTTCTTGTGGCCCAGTTCGATATTATCATGTATTTTGTATATAAGCCGGTGTAAGGTTTGTTGAAACTGTAAGTAGAGAAAACATTTTGAATTCAATCTCTATTTCTTTCTATTTTCATAACAGTGTTAAATACGTAACTGTTAGTGAAATTTTTTTATATAATAAAATGACAAATGTTCTTTATCAGAAAATGGTAGGACCAGGTAGAACCAGAACAGGCTCGACAGTTGAGTCACCAAATGGTCAACCAAGCAATCAAAATGTACTTTTAACTATGGATCAATGGGTCGAAGTCATGAAGCGTGTTCAAGATATGGGCATGCTCAGAGACAATAATCAAAATCCTGGATCAGAGTTTACCAAGCTCTATAAAGACTACTCAAGTCTAGGTGGTAAACCATTCTTGGGAAATGAAGGCATAATGGGAGTTCATACATGGCCAAGAACATGCGAAAGAATCTTCGGAGATCTGAATCTCTCCGATCAGGACAAGAGAAGGTTAGCATCTTGACAGCTACAGGGAGGTGCCTCAGATTGGTATGAAGCCGTAACTGCTGCAACTCCAGAGGAAGACATATCTTGGCAAGAATTCAAAGATATTTTCAAAGTCCATTTTCTACCTGAAGTAGAGAGAGCAGCACTCCTTCGGAAATTTATTGATCTTACTCAGACAAATTAATCTGTAGCTGAGCATGTCAATGAGTTTAATGCACTATCGAAGTATGGACCAGCACTCATTAGCACCCCATTGGAAAAGAATGAGAAGTTTGTGCTTGGTCTAAATAATGAACTGAGAGATAAATTACTTACTCAACTCAGATTTTCATTTGAGGAGATTGTGGATATGGCTTTAAGATTTGAAAAGGTACGAGAGTGAGATTCGGTTTTTGAAAGTCAACCTACTCAGAAAAGCTAGCAACAAAGGAAGAGGCCATTCTTCTCGAAGAAGAATGTAAAATTTCAAAAAAATAAGCGACCATTCCAACCTAAGTAAGAGGACCAGAAGAGGCAACAAGCTAAAGCACAAGTAGAATGTTACTCGTGCAAAAAGAAAGGTCATTATGCCAATGAATGTAGAAACACAGGTCAAGGTCCTATGAAGAAATGTTACAATTGCGATGAAATGGGACATATAGCGAGACAATGCACAAAGCCGAAGAAGCAGACTCAAGGGAAAATGTTTGTACTAAATGGTCCCAATTCTATGAAACCCGATGAGGAAAAACAAGCTTCAGTCCTAGAAGGTACTATTTTATGGCATGGATTATATATTATAATTCTTTTCGATACAGGTGCATCACATTCATTTATATCGAAAGGAATAGTAGAAAAGTTAAAATTGGATGTTTCTTCTCTTAACAATTCTCTTAGGGTGGTAATCCTGTTGGAGGATGCGTTACCCTAGAGATGAAATGTAGTGGAGTCGTAATTTACTTATCTGGGTATTCTTTCTCATGCGATTTGTTTATTATGGATTCGCTGAGTTATGGAGTTATTTTAAGAATGGACTGGCTCGAGCACTATCAAGCTCAATTATACTGTTCGAAACGAGTAATCACTCTCCAACATCCCGATTACCCCAAGCGCTTACTTATAACTTTAGAAAGAGCCAATGCAGTTCAAGTTATTCTTTATTTGCTTTGGAATCTAAAGAAGATGAAATAGGACAGATTCCAGTAGTTAGAGATTTTTCTGATATCTTTGAACAAGTTACTGGTCTACCACCACATCGAGCAGTTGAATTCAGGATAGATTTAAAACATGGAACTCAACCTTTTAGAAGACCACCTAATCGAATGTGCCCCAGTGAGATGGAAGAATTAAGATCTCAAATAGAAGATCTTGAGCAAAAGAATTTCATCAGAACGAATAGTTCTCCTTGGGGAGCATCGTCTTTATTTGTTAAAAAGGCAGATGGATCTCTCCGACTCTGTATAGATTACAGAAAATTGAATGACCTTATTATTAAGAATAAATATCCACTACCAAGGATTGATGATCTATTCGATCAACTGAGTGGTGCAAAGTTCTTTTCACAACTAGATCTAGCCATAGATTTTCATCAACTAAGAGTTGCAGAGGACAGTATTCCACTAACAGCATTTCGAACTAGATACGGTTCCTACGAATGGTTAGTAATGCCATTTGGATTAACGAATGCTCCAGCTTACTTTGTTGATTTGATGAATAGAGTTTTCAAAAGCTATTTGGACATGTTTGTCCTAGTTTTTATTGATGATATCCTCGTCTACACAAAGACAGAAGAAGAGCATGTGATTCATTTGAAACTGGTGTTAGAAACATTAAGAGAGCACCAACTTAAAGCGAAATTTTCAAAATGTCACTTCTGGCAGAAGAAACTGAAATTTTTGGGACATACAGTCTCGGAGAAAGGAATTTCAATCGACCCAGTTAAGGTCGAAGCTACTCAAAAGTGGAAGCGACCCGAGTCAATGACTGAAATCAGAAGTTTCTTGGGTTTAGCAGGATATGTTTCTTAGAGTTTGGGGGTTCATGGGAAGATTATCTTCATTTGATTGAATTCTCCTACAATAATAGTTTCCAATCCAGTATTGGTATGGCACCATTTGAAGCTTTGTATGGAAGACCGTGTTGTTCTCCAGCCTGTTGGTTAGAAACTGGAGTCAGACTTATACTAGGACCAGATACGGTTCGAGAAATGACTGAGAAGATCGAGCTTATCAGAGATCGTATGAAGATTGCTCAATCACGACAGAAGAGCTATGCTGACTAACATAGAAAGGATCTGGAATTCGCAATCGGAGATTACGTTTTTATAAAGGTATCCCCAATGAAAGGAGTTGTAAGATTTGGCAAAGCAGGAAAATTAGCTCCAAGGTATATTGGACCTTATCCAATTATAGAGCGTATCAGAAGCCTTGTTACCAAGTTGAATTACCAGCATATCTATCCGGAGTTCATAACGTGTTCCATGTATCCCAATTAAGGAAATGCCTACGGAATTCCGATATTATTATAGAACCAAAGCAGCTAGAGGAACTAGAAATTGAACCGAACTTGACTTTCACAGTTGAGTCAGCTAGAATAGCGGACTCAAAGATGAAGCAGTTAAGAAACAAGTAAGTTCCACTAGTCAAAGTTCAATGGTCAGATAATCCTAAAGACTGCACTTGGGAAACTGAGGATTAAATTTGGAAATCACATCCTGAGATAATTGAAACTCATTAGGTACGTATTTATAATATTCATCGAGTCATGGATGTTAGGATTTTATTAGTTGAGAGGACGATTTTTAATACACGAATAGCTTACGATACTCTCTAGTAACTTGCGAGGATGCAATTTCTTTAAGGGGGAAGTCTGTAACATCCCGCTACTGTTTTAATATGTAGCAACAAAATTTTGTAAAAAAATAAATAAAAATCATTATGGATATAAAATAAAATTTGGAGTAAAACGCCACGAGCGGAATTGTAATTGGAGACCAAATTGCGGTGGGGCAATATCGCGGTTAAGGGTATGAAAATTTATTTGAGTGGTACAAAATTATTTACTGAAAAATAAAATAAATAGCTTTATTTTCATTCGACTGATGTTTTTATACTTATCCCTTTCATCATTCTCTTTTAACCTACTTGATTACTTAAGCCTAAAGTCTCAGAATATAACCTATATAAGCACTGCGTCTCATTGTTATCTAACGCAAGCAAATTCACATTATTATATTTCTTTCCATCTTTTATCAGACTGCGATAATCAAAGGTGAGTATACTTTTCTTTTATCTTGGTTTTAAATCAATGTTAACTATTTCTTTTCTTTTTCTTTTCTTTTTTTTGATAGTAAAATCTATTCAATCACATTATCAGCTTGAATAATATTAATGTGAGCGTGATTTCCGCTTTTGGTTACTATTTAAACATAGTTTAGTTTTGTCTTATGTTCATATATCAACATAAATGCATGTGTACAACAAATATATTTTGTATGAAAATGTTTTGTATGAAAATGTTTTGTATGAAAATGTGTATAGCAAATAATAAAAATATCTAAGTCATCCATTATCCACTAGTCTGTAAGCAAATATACAAAGCATGAAATGTTTCTTTTTATATATATTAAGTATAATACGAATATATTTTGTATGAAAATACGTGCATGGATATGAACTTATATCTCGCGTATGTATTTGGTTTTTGATACAACTAAAGTGGACTGAGCATATATGAGTTAGAGTAAGGTAAAGATTAGTATAAAAAAATGTTTCACGCATGCAGGCACTTTTGCCAAATATGGAACAAAGTTGATGTTTGATTTTTAACATGCTTACTTTGTAATATAAAGAATTTTGTAATAGAAATAACATAATAGCTTTAGTGAACGTACATGCTTCTTTCTTAAATAGTGAGCATTAAATTAATGTGCATGCTTGCTTTAGTATCCATGCAAACTTTAGATTATAAATTTTTTTTTTCAAAACTTTAATTATTAGTAACTCAAAATCTATGATGATTTTGTTCATGCAACCAAAAGGAAATATGTAGAGGGAAGTGAGACGAACAAATCGACTAGCTTTCACTTGACCGACGGACCCCGTAGTGATCAGAAATGACACCGTTATGTCCGCGACCGTATGATGAACGGAAGCGTTACTGTAATAACCTAGATTTTCAATCCCGAAAATTCCAGATAGTTAGAAAAGGAAGAAAGAGATAGAAGAAGAAGAAAACAGAAACACAACACAGATTCTCACAAATCGCAGCGGATCAAAATATAATATCAAATAATAACAGTTTACAAAAGATGTGACACCCCACCTCTATGCCCACGCTAGCCAAGAACACTACGGTGTAATGTTGTCAACTAGCACAGAGAATAAGGCTGTTGAGGAGCGACCATCCGTGTAATTGCTTTGTGCGAGCACTGATATGTCAGATAGTATAACATGCATTTTTATTTCAGGAGGAAATCCGACATACCGATACAAACTCAAAGCTACTACACAGTGGCTATAATAGTTTAGGACAATAAATATAAAAATAACACAGATAATATAAATGCGGAACACAGATAGAACAAAAAAGTCTCATATATATAATAACTGATGTCAGTTACAATACATTTGACACATACAAATGATACAACTATAACTGTCGACTCTGAAAGTTATATATATATATACAAGTACATTATCGACTAATATACATGGATACATATCAACCTAAAACAATACACTGACTACTACAAAAAGACGAAGACCCCTTCAAAAGATATGAAAAGTCTTCATAGCTCAACAGCAACTCAAAGCAGGAAATCTACAACCTGAAATAACTCGGGTCTGACCCGAGTATTAAATTCAAAAGAAGATAATACACGGGTCAGTCTAATTCAAACTCAGTTATTAATGCACGGAAGCAATAATAATTAAATAATAATTAGACGACAGTCAAAATAAATTCACCTATCCGATCCTTTAACAAGGAAATAGGATAACGGTGAATATAACACGTAATAGTGTTATACAACAAATCAGCAGATTCAAAGTATCAACAAAGATAAATGAAGAGATTATCAGAAAAGATAATTTAGAAAACATCAATTTTTGCCTAAACGGCAATTACAACAAAATCATCAAATTAAACCAAATCAAAATACGATTCAAAATATATTGAATTGGCAACATAAAACAATTCTAGCAATAGAAAACATCAGATCTAGTAAGGCTGCAGTACACGCACGCGTGTACTGCCTCGCCACTACAGTATGAAATGCATAAAAGATCAATGGAAGTTCACAAACGAGCACAAGGTCAAATACGAATCAGATTCAACTCAGGTGTAATTGGAAAAATCAAATGGCCTCGACCAAAAATCCAAATGTACCCATGAACAATATGACAATGCAACCAGAAACAACTCAAAGTATCACTGCAACAATAAAATGTGCATGTACACAGCAAAGTCAAAGAAGTGCAACTGCAACTACAATGGCAACTACACAACCACAAATGGTCAAGCTACAAGTAATATGAACAAGTCCGTGGATATCTACATGATGCAGCAGTCATATGAAACTGGACTTCAACAAAACCACTTTATCAAGTTCAAGTGATTCAAGAACAACAACTTCGGAGACTAGATGAAAGCACAAAGACTCAAGTGCATAGCTATAAATGCATAGGGAAACAACTACAAACGTATACCAGCCAGATGAATGCACAAAGACATAGCAACTCAAAGTATCAGATCATCAGCATGCAGATGAAACTGTCCAAGGAACTGGCAACAAGAATGAATGTAACTCAAGTGAATAGGCTACAGCATCATTGTAAACCAGCACTGATCAAAGACCAGGCTACTGAATGCATCAGCAAAACCAAGCAGAAGCATTAAACAACATGATGGTCATAGTGAAGATAACAGATGCAATGACCAGATACACATGCTCAAGTGAAGTTCAGACTAGTTCAGTAGACATAACAGGTGAAGGCAACAGACTCAAGTGACTAAAGTAGCTCAAAGTCAACAGTTCATAACTAAAGCATGAATGCTACTGTGGAGACAAAAGCATAGGTATATATGAATGTGCAGACTCAACTAAAATCAAGCTAAATAAACAGTCAGTGTTATCAAAGAGCAAGTAATAATATATACAAGTGCAGTATGCAAGAATAAACAACCCAGTATCAACATCTTTGAAGTGAATGCAACTACAGAGATGAACAACTCATGAATGAACATGTGCAAGTGAACACATGCAAATATAACAGTGATGAACAAAGATGAATCATCAATACACATATAACAGTGAAAACAAGTGACAGAAGGCATGCAAAGTCAGGTATTAACATAGATGGTCAGAGAATTATAAACATGAATGCAGACTAAAGCTCACGGGCCAGAAGCATGTTGAAGACTCAATACATAAACAAGTCGACAGTTCATGTAAGTATGCAACAGGAAGCCAGAATATCATCACCAAATAAATGATCAAAGTCAGGGATAACCACTGTAATAACCAAGTGATCGAAGTAGAAGTCATAAGTCGAACAAGTCGAGTATGCTACAGATCAGACAACAAAAAATCCCAGTCGAAGATGACCAGGAACAGAATATCAATGCCTATGATCAACATTGATCAAGACAAGGCCAGGAAATCACAAAATCGAAGACGAGATGACCAGAACAACTAAAAAGTCAGAGACGTAAATCAAGTTTTAAAAATATGGAAATAGTCAAAGAATTATATTAGGAAAGTTTCAGATATAAAATCAAAAGGTTCGACTGCTTCAAATCAAAAGAATCAAACGGCACATAATCGAAGCCGTGTATACAAAGATATTTCCAAAAATATCAAAGTGTAAAAATAGAAAGAATCAACATCGTGGGGATCAAGGAAATCAGCAAGTCAAAAATCAAAACTGTGACCAGCAAACAAATAAATCTACGAAATTGAGCAAGTCAGCAAAATCCCCAACCTTAGTATTAATCAAGGGGTCGAGAATAACTACTTGACAAATTCAAACAAACTAAGACGAACCAAAAACAAAGAGTTTCAAACCCTAATTTCACTAGAGTAGGAATAAGATATGAGTAGAACTCACCATTTTCGTCGACCAAGCAAAACGTGATCCATATCTCGATCGAGCAAGTCGAAATCACGGCACAACGAAATCGAATGAAACACTAATTTGGGGACGAACGAACGCGAAAAGAATTCGTGGCTGCCATTTTTATTTCCCTCTCGTTTTGATTTAGGGTTGTGAAAAAATGAAAGGGAGACGGGTTTGAACACTTAAGTGGTTATAGGGTTTTCGAACGAATGCAAATGAAAAGAGGGATCCGTTCTACTTCAAACAATACGGCATCAAAATGGATGGCCAAGATTCAAATTTGCAAAGCTCAAATACACTTAACCAATTTTCAAAAGAATTTCAGCTGATTTATAATATTCAGTAGAAATTAACAATCAATTAACCGTTTAATTACGATAATCAATTGATGCAAAATACTGGGTTGTTACAAAAGAATACCTGTATCTGTCAATTATATTTTTATATCAGATTTACATTCATACACAAACACTGGACATATACAAATCGCATGTCTCAGATAAACAGAAATAATATCACAGCGGAAGCACTCCATACGTTCCTGCCATCCAGCTTGTCTCCTGAGCCTCAGAACGTCCTTACCTGAAAATTTGTAATACTCGGTCTGACCCGAGCATTACAACAAAGTAACACCCGGGTCAGGCTGGAAACCAGCGTGAGTAAACCTATCTAACATGAAATACTAATACATAAAACTTATTTTTTAAAAACCCGGGTAACTCGTACTTCTCTACAGGTTCTTAACTTGTTGCAGTCAACACTTATTTCACAAACAATCACTAAGTACCCTTACTTAGTTTCAATGGTCCAGTTCACTTAAATCATTCCATTCCAGTCTATTGATTTCACAAATCAATCTATAAAGAATTATAGATTACTAATCGAAGTGGTTCCGGATATTGCTGATATCTGATCCCGGTCTCTTCGAATTCAATACCATCTTTAATCCAAGTTGTTTTAAGTGAATACAATTAATTAAAACAAACAGGATGCCACATTTCACAACAATTCATCATCGATAGATAACCCACATTATCACAGTTCAACCCAACATATCATATCGCAGTACATCACAAATTATCTGACTAGATATTAATCTAATCATTGAATATAATTTAATCACCCATAAGCAAAGATTTATTTGCCATCCAATCTAATTAATTCAATTAACACAAAATAAGTTAATTATCTTTAAATCCTGCTTAATTAACATCAATTAATTACAAACCATTTATTTTATTACAATTAATTATTGACATTAATTAATTATCCTTAATTATCCATCTTAAGTAATTATCCTCAATTACTTATATTAATTAATTATCCCTTAATTAACCACATAAATTAATTAACCTTTAATTAATTACATTAATTAATTAACCCTTGATCAATTATTCTTTAATTACTGATTAATTTCCTTAATTATTAAATAATTAACCTTAATTAATCTTTAATTACCTACATTAAGTAATTATCCTTTAAGTAATTATCTTTTAATTACTTTCATTAATTATCCTTTAATTACTTAAACTTAAAATTAATTAAAAGATAAATCATTTATCTTCTTTAATCAATTTCTTAATTACATTATTTAACTTTGTTAAAATAACTTAAAGAATAAATTATAAAATAATGAGCACATAAATAAATGATTTAACTTAATTAATTTTAAATAATTTACTTTGAAACTTTTACTAATCCCAAACTTAAAACAAAACAATTATTATATAAAGGAATAAATTAAGGGATTAATTTAAACTTGGTTTGTTTTAAAGTTTGAAACTGTTATGATACTTACCCGTGACAATCCCGAGATCACCCGAGCTAAATACAATTTCCTTCGAGTCCAATCCGAGCCACCATATTTTCCCTTCGTTTTTGTTTTAAGTTTAAAAACCCGATACTTGCTCGCAAACACCCGAACCAAAACTCGAGCCAATAACCAAATTTCCCGAGATCGACTTCGAGACAACGTCTTCTTCCTCAACCCAGATACACAAAGATGCACGTACACATGCACAAATGATCGCCAACGCTCCGACCATCGCCTCCACCTCCCACAAGTCATCGTTACCTACTCGAGAATCCCGACCACCCGGAACATCTAAACAAGTTGGAAATCAAAATCGAGTTACTTGATCAAATACCGGAACCCAACCTTGATCAACAAAACACCATGCCGCCGATGATCCCAACCATCAGAGGCCACGCAATTCTGGCCACAGCCTCACCGTTCAGCCACGCACCGATCCCCTACTGACTGATCGTCTCCAGTGCCTTATCGACGTCGCAATCGTTTCCAGAACCACGACAAACCACACTGGACATAAAACCCTAAATCGACGCTGTTCGCCATCCACGATGATCAGAAAAATCATCGAGTATTTTTCATGAGTTCCCCCATGTCTCACCTTTCTTCAGCCATGACCACGACTTTCCCAACCACGCCGATCACTAGAGATTGATAAAAACCCAATTTCCGTTCATTATTCATTTCCTCCCAAAATACCATCTTAAAATCCTCATTTTATTTTTAGAAATCATAGTTTTCCAAGTCGAAACAGATAAAGTAGGTGAATCAAAGAATTATGAAATTCAATTTTGACATGTTTTCAAGTTTCACTGTATATTTTCTTTTCCAGTCAAATTTATCTTCTGGTTAAACCTAAAAATATTTTTAGAACTTATATCTTGATTTTATAAACATATTTTGTTTATATCTTTAAGCTTGAAAAGGATCAGGGGAAGAGATCTAAGATTTTAACAGGGTTTCAAACCTATAAACTTTGAACAGAGTAGTTTATACATAGGTACAGACATGCACATATAAACCTTCATGTATACACACATACAATCCTAATTTACATCTATTCATCAATGATCATCACATGGAAATCAAGATACAGACATATTTAAGATGTTAAAGGGTAGTTTACTCACCCTAAACATTCCCCTGATCTTTGAACCTCAGTTGAAATTTTAAATCTTTAATCAAAAATCTTGAAGTCTTGTTTTGAATTTGAACAAAGGGTGTTAACAGGCTTTTCTTCCTTTTTACTTAACAGTACTTAGGTTATAGAGTTTTCTTTGTTTACAGAGTTGTTTGTTTATATGCTTGATATATACATCCATATACATACATACATACATACATATATATATATATATATATATATATATATATATATTCACATCCATTCTAAGCAAGCAAACTTGTCAAATACTATTATTTATTTCAAACATACCACATAAATTAGTAGAAGAAGATCTTAGTTTTCAATAGTTTTACTCACAGTTTTGTGATGAACAATGCTATTCTCTGTTCTTGCCTTCATGCTTTATTACTGTTTTGATCTTTGAAGTTTAATGGCAGACTTGCTCCTTTGTTTTTGTTTTCTTTTCTGGTGGCATTTTGAGATGAATAGGGTGATAGGTCCAGCCACAAATATGTGTATATATATATGGGGAATGAAGTGTGTAGAGCAAGCGACAGGCAGATTTTTTTTCCAGGCTTTTACATTTTATATTTTTATTTCTCTTCCATTCTTAGTTTATAGCCTGATTTGATTTAAGGTTTGTATACTTAGTTTCAAATGAATGAAATAAAAGAAGACAAGGTGGAGATATATATCAGATAGTATACTGCTGCCTTCCCCTATACACAGCAAGATTCTTTTGATTTTATATATATATTTTTCTTTGGTCAGCACTTTGGTCAGCACTTGCTTGACCTGATTTGAATTTTTTGTGTGCTAGGCTTTAAATGCTTGTCTCCTCTTTTGTTTACATGTATATCCATGTATATATATATATATTTTATTGCTTATGTATACAATATTTTCATATACATTACTTCCTAATGTACAAATACCATATACATTTTTGGTCATGTCTATAAAACTCTTGCCTGAACAGTTCATTTTATCATTGCCACTACTTCATATGCATATACATTTACCTATGCATATTTTGTCATTATATATGTACACATATATACTTCTTCGCATAATTTCCTATTTGCATATTTTATTTTCTTACATATCATTTACACATATTTTAACATACATCGCTTATGTATATTTTGTTATTGCATATATATATAGTTCACATTTACACAAATTTTCATCTATATTACTTCATATAGCATACATTCAAATACTTGCATATTTATGTACTTATATATATATATATATATATATATATTGTCTAGCATTATAAAGTTTTATACATATTTATCTATTTGGGGTGTTTATCTTAATTCTTAAATGGTGGAGTTTATATGTTTGTACATGAGACTCAAATATTTATCGTATCCAGAAATTTATAATCCAATATCTAATATAGTTTTTAAACCGGTCCATATATGTTATAACTTAAGTTTGTATATAGTGTTTAAACTAATTTATATATATCCCGATATTTTGAATTATCAGAAATTTTATTTATTCCCAAATCAAAATAAATGTTTTCAATAATTCATCAGTTAATCACTCAATATTCGATGGCCAAAAATCTGGGTCGTCACATTCCTCCCCCCTTTAGAACTTTTCGTCCTCGAATAGGAACGAAGCAATAATTTTAGTTTACTGTGTATTTTAGTTAAATTATTCTTTAAACATTTTTAACTCTTTTTATTCTAAAGTTTAAATCACTTTAAAATCTACATAATATTACCAAAATAGCTTTTATAAAAATACTTTTTATACTCGATGTTTAAACAAGTCCATCCTTGTTCTCACAGAAATTCGGTCATACGTTGATCAGGCGTAGGACTGAAAATCTATAAGTACTTAGCAGACCCATTTCAACACCTAGTGAAAATACTTGAAAAATAATTTTATTGAAAATATCGAAAACATTTTTGAAAATAGAGGAAATATCTTTGGTGAGAATGCTCTGGAAATCATCACCCCCATCCATGGTCGCAGTTAACCCGATGGTTACGTTGCCATCCCGGCAAAATCCATAGATAACTGTAGGCCTTCGCGCCCCTCGATTACACCATGGAACCCGCTACAGATCGCAGTTATACCCGGGCTTTACGTTGCTATCACAGCAAAAACCCATATAACCGTAGGCATCAGCACTCTCGAATTTCGCTGCCAAAAGAATGAAACTCCTCCACTCGACCATAGATCACAGCCTACCGATGTTACGTTGCCGTCCCGGCAAAATCAAGTGTAGACTGTTGGCACTCATCCTCCACACGATTTTCGCTATGGTCCACACAGTAGATCGCAGCGACATCGAGTTACACTGTCGTCACAGCATAACCCAAATGCCCCTACAGGCATCAGCGCCCTCGACTTTCGCTGTAACGACCCGTAAAATTTCAACTGTTTAATAACGTAATTAGTTGAAATTTTGCGAAATTTCAAACGATAAAATTTTGAAATAAAAATTTAATATTTGGAATACGTCTAGTTAAACATAGCAACTGGTAAATTTTCGTCCGAAAATACGAAAGTTTATTTCGCGCGTAAATTCACTTCAATTTAATCAGTTAAAAAGCGTTGAAAATAAAATGTTTTCGAAACCTAAATATTTTTACATAGAAAAATTCTAAACCATCTTCTGAGCAAGATGTCAGTTCGTCATTTTTCCAAATTCGGACATCTATTGCTCCGTCGTTCTTATTTTCTGCAAAATGCAGCATTCTGGTACCGATATCGATTTTTATCGGATGATCGTACCACTGATTTCTATATACCGTTTTGATCGTATCGTCGTGCCGATCTCTACGGTATATTCGATTGTCAAATTCGGAGTTCCGGTGTACGTTGCACTTTGCGTAACGCCTATCGTATCGGTAACCGTTTCATGCCTTTTGGCTTCCGGTGTCCATTCAACTTTCCAAACGGTCATCTGTCTTTAATAATTTGCCTTGAATTCCCATGCTACTTTTCCTATTCTCCGTGTTCCATTTATTAGAGTCTGGTTCCTTCATCTTCCTTCTACCGCCCATCATTCTCCATACCCGATCACCATTCCCAGACCGTAGCCTCTCACTGCTCATTCCCTTAATTTAGAAACTGCTCCAATTCTATTTAAAATATAACTGTTCACTAAAGCCATTCTTCTCTTCTTCAAAGCTTTACCGTGCTATTAGTATCTTTACCATCAAACCCAACCTCTTTTCCTCTACCCGCAACCAACACAGTGCTTCCAACCTTCACGCGCCTCCTTTCCTCCATGCATAGTCACCGCCGATGACAGCATATCATCGATCCACCACAGCCGAGATCCCCTAGTCCACCTCCGTGAGCTCCACCACCACCTTACTTTCCCAACCGAAGACCCACTCCCCTGACCTATGTTTTATTCGCAGCCCGCCTTCTTTTTTTTATGAGGTATGCATGTGTTTTATATATATGTTAATATGAATATATATTTGTTTATATATATTGTTATAAGTATGAATATATTGATACACGCACATATATTTGCCTGCGTGTATGTGTTTAAGGTGTATGTTCATTTTTCTATAGGTTGCTTAGGTAAATGTTTGTGTATGTATTTTGTATTTTAAATATAGTACGTGTATTATATCTTAAAGTATATGTGTACTTGTTTAAATATCTTTACCACAACATATATATATGGTGTTCTGTTCTGCATAAAGTATATTAGCTTTGTATTGGATCTGTAAAGTACATATATAGTTACATGAGTCTCTTATAAGAAATGTTATATGTGTTGTATTGAAGGCCGTCTGCATTTTCTTTTACGTACCCTTGGTTCCTATACATGGACAGTCTGCATATACGTTACAGTATGTAAGATTTTTATAAAAAATAAAGGTGTTAATTTTATATTGTATTGTTATAAAAGGGTATAAAGTTGCACAGTTCACACATATATGTGTCAGTATACAGTTACACTCAGCAAGGTTATTTTGGTTACTAATATATAATTTTATATGTTATTTTGTTAATTATATTATTTGTTGAGTATAAAAAAAAGATTAATATCATATTGGTTTTCATATTCAAACTCTGTTGCGTGCGCACATTTTATAAGTCGTTTTATATATTAGTTGTAAACTTTTGATTTAATAGTTATATAAGTTGAAGTTTATAGGTATGCAAAAAAATTAGCTGCATGTAAGTCTGGTTAACCGCATATGTATATTTGCAGAATGTATAAATACAGTTACATATATTTTATGTTGAGGTGTAGTTGCATATATATATTCAATGTGTAATTCATATACAGTCTGCATATATATGTGTTTACATATCAAGTGGGTTTATATATATAGTTACGTATTATATATATAATTTAATATGTGTTGAAGTTTAGAAGATGATTTTGTATATATATATATAATTTTATATGTTGTATCTTTATCAGTTCAAGTATACCGTTTATCATCATCGACCCGATCCTGATTTGATTTCGTACATTCCTTTTTCCAGCTTTGTCGTCAAATTCACGTTCAATCGTGCTTCGTTTTGGAATTCGTGCTTGGGTTATAACTACTCTCATCGTCGAAGCTCTAACCTCGAAAGGTGAGCACTCACTCACGATTAACGTTCTTTTATTTATTAAATTTGATTTCAATTGAAACGACAATTGAAATATGCTGCTGTTAGTTAATTACACTGTTATATATGCTATTGCCTGTATCAGTTCACCTGTGACATCTGACACCATTATCTGTTAATTATTAATGCAATAATAATACAGTTTGGCTGATAATTGATTTATTGTTGATGTTTATATTGGACGTTAAAGTGTTAATGTTAAAATGATAAATAGTATGCAATTGAAATTGATATAGGATGATTTAAATGTTAAATTTGATTCACTGACACTTGTATAATATGACCCCTTTAACTGTTGAATTTATTGACACATATGATTTGTTTAATTACATTTTGAACCACTGAATGTATATTGTTAAATTGATGATGCCTGAAATTGTAAATTGAACGACAAGTGAAGAACCGTAATGTAATAATCTTTAATCTGCATGAAATGATAGTGTAGATTCTAGAAATAATTATATTAATTCGTACAAATAACAATGCGAATTAATACGGTTATTTCGGGATTATTTGAATTGATTATTGGATTGATATTGATTGCTTGTTTATTTACTTTGACACCATCCCAGTTATCACACTGCAAGTTCCCTTTGATATGTTTTGATTTTGAATTGAATTGGAATCGGGTTGAAATGATAAATACCCAAATTGAAATTTGACTTAGGATAGAAAATTAAATAAAAACCCGATTGGTCAATAATTTGATTTGAAAATAAACGAAGATTTTATTTGAACAAAGAATATGGTTTTGAAACGAAGTTGGAAATTGAATTTTAATGAAATTTAAATGTGAATATTTAATATTAAAAATGTAATTGATGAAAGAATATTGTTAAATTTGAGAAATGATTTGATAATTAAGTTGAAATTATAATCAAGTTTGAAATTATAATTAAGTTTGAAATTATTAAAGTTGAAATGATTTAATAATTAAGTTTGAAATTATTAAACTTTGAAATTATTTAATGATTAAGTTTTGAATTATTTAATAATTAAATGAGATTGAATTATTGAATGATTAAATTGAATTGAAATTCTTTAATAAGAAAAATTGAACTTTTGAATAAGTGGGTTTTACTTCGTAAATAATTGAAATTGAGTTTCTTTATTAATTAAGTTTTGGAAATTTATTTAAGTAAGTAAATAAGTAAAATTGAATTTCTTTATCAAGAAATAAAATGTGATTTACTGAAATTAATGCAAGACTTGAAATTTAAAGAATTTGATTTGATGAATTTAATTTAATTCAAAATTGTAAGTTTTGATTTAATGAAGTTGAACTTAAGAATGGATTTAATGAATTGGAAATTTAATGGAAATTGTTTTGAATAACAAATTTACTTAACGAATATTGAATGGAATCGATAAATGAATGTAAATTGATTTGAATGTTAAATTAAATTAATTTAAATGATTTTGAAATGAAACTGATATACGAATTTGGATCAATATTTGAATTGTTTTAAATAGAAATTGAAATTGAATTATAAGATTTTGAAAGTGTAATTTGGAAGTTTTGAAATGTAAATTTATGGAAATGGTTTGAAAGACAAATGAAATGTTGATTTACGAATTCTATTTGAAATTGAAATTGATTTGGTTTTTTGAAATATATAAACGACCAATCGGTGTAATAATTACGAAAGTTATTAAAGAGACCGGAATTCGGTTATGGATATACTCTCTATCTAAACCGAAAACCACTTTAATAACTATACGCGGAGTGATGATCCAGAATGAAGTGGATGGTTGGGTGAACGCGTTGACTGAAGAAAGAGAACGATTTTGGATGACCCCTGACATGACTAAAACAGGAGCCGCGCCGGGCCATTGAGGTTCGCCATCTCTAGCGGACACACTTCTTCGATACCTTATCTATTACTTTTGTGATTCGATTTGGGTGCACCCCTTGATTTGGGAGTGTTGTTTCGTGGTGTTGGGATAGTAGCTGCTATGCCCAACATCAGTCCGGATCACGCAACTACTAGTATCCTAGTTGGTATTGCCTCATGTACCTTGTCATACTGATTATCCTATTCGCGACCACTACGATTTTGATTTGTACCTTTAGTATATGGATTGCCCTCTGGTGACTTCCGGTTTTGGGGAAACTACGGTCTTGTATATGCTTTTGGGAATAAACAGGTTAAGAGGTGTATGGGCCCTGCTTAACCCTACTTTGATATCTTTATATTACTGATAGACATTATCTACTTAGCGTACATTACTACCTAGTAGATAGTTTAACGGATCCTTAAAGGATGGTTATTCCAAACATCCTTTGAGTTACTTGTATTTCAATTGCTATTTCACTTGAGTTGGATTTATTAATATAAGAATGTTAATCCTGACTCGAGTGTCTTGTGTTTTTGCTTTACGCTCGGGTCAGACTGAGTGGTTCAGTTTTCGAGACTCGCCTTTGAAGTTGGAGCTTTACTTGAAGATCTAGCCATCTATTCTGCTTCCAGTATTCGATGATTCCAGTGATGTATTCTGATTTGTATCTGATGTATCGTATTACTCTTCTGTTGTAAACTCTGATGTATTTTATATATATCCATATAGTAGCTTCATAAACTACTATCTCTTTTATTTCCGCTGCATTTATTACTCTGTGTCTGTGATCTGTGATTATATCTATTTACTGTATATGTTCAGTTTTGCCAAATTTAAATTAACAACGCGGTATTTTGAGCAATTCAACTCCGGCATGAGTGTCTACCTATACACTTATAATGGACGCGAATGGTCCAAAAATGGCGGGTCGTTACATTCGCTACCCAACAATCCTCAGGAACTAGTTTGTCCGGACTCCTCACAGGATCAACTTTAGAACCCCCCCCCTTAGGGTTCAAGGCAGTACCACCCTATGGCACTCCTGAGAAGTTCATTCAAGGGAGCGCCTTTCCCCAGAGCCACTTTCAAAACACTTTATACTATACAGATATAGTATTTTCCAAATCATACACCAAGTATGAATATCATATAAATCTCCTTTCTCAAAATCGATTATCCCAAAATCGATAATTCGCAAACTAGGCTTTCCAAATTCCAAATTTGATTTTCCTCAAAAATCAAAAGCCTTTTTAGAAATCCATAGGTTCCCAAAACTTTTTCCCAAAATCATTTTCTCAAAATCCTTTATATATACATATATACATATATATATGTATAATAACCTTGGGAAATTTTTGAATCACTTCATATTTGTATAAATTCACTTTTATACTTCAACTACTTTCAAAATCCTTTTCTTCTGTCAATAGATTCAATAAGGGGAGTTTACCATATATAACAAAGATATATAACTTGGTTTATTCCAAATCAAATATTCAAATTTGATTACTCTTTTATAAAGTTATTAACCACATTACTTTTCTTTATAAAGTGAATCTTTAATCATAGAAATTTCCAATTTCCATTTTACCCCATCATATATTCCACAAAATATACTTTTCATTTCAAAGACCATTTACAGTTCTTATCCATAAATTTTCAATGCCAATTCCATTCAAACCCGTACGATGTACCCATACTATCCGTACGCAATATCAATCTGATCGCACACTCGATCATACAATTTCACTTCCGAACTAGTATTGTCCACCCGACTTCCTAGTGCGGACTCAGATCTGGTTTCTTCATCAGAAACCGTCATTCTCCTTGCATAGTCACAACTATGATAGAGAATTTCTAGAACCAATCAAAAATCCATATCTAGGTTCACCGTCGAAAATCGAGCGAAAAATCCCAACTCGGATCGATAATACTATCTCGAAATTCTATGCTCGAATCTGGATCAAATCACTATGCGAATAGAATAATATACGTACATCCTACGTATTTATCTTCATTGATTATTAGCTAAATCAATTCTCTTTTACTTCACATTCATTTAGATTTCTATTCACTCATTCACATTTGCCTTAATCCCCATTTGTATTATCACTTCAATCCTTATCTCGGTTGGGTATTTAATCCATAATAGTTTGAACTCCGACCAGTTTATATTTAGAAAATAGCTTGAAAATTTAAAAATAGATAAATAGTTAAAAAAATAATTATTAACTGTAAAATAGTTAAGTAATTGTAAATAGTTGAAAAATAGTAATTATTTATAAAACAATTGAAAAACAGTAATTAGTTTATAAATCAGTTGTAAAATTGTTAAATAGTTCCAAAAGTAATTGTAAAACAAGTTTAAGATAGTTTTAGGTTTAAAAAGAAAAGTTGTATAGTAAATAGTTTGGAAAAATAGATTTATATTAAAACAATTTATTTTGAAAATAGTCCGGAGTCAAACTATTCAATTCCCCATCAATTCAATTTAAATTTCCACTCCATTTAAATTGACTCACTTTTAATTTGAATAACTTCAATTTCCCTTGAACTTGATTTATCCCCAAATCAAGTTGAATTAACCTCAATTTCTTTCCAAATTTGAATCAAATTCCATTTGATTTTAAACATATTCACTTTAATTACAATTCCAAATTATTCAAACTAATTTCAAATTGAATCCACTTCAATTTCAAATCACTTCAATTTCTACATGAATTAATCCCAATTCCCATTTGAATTTGAACTCATTCAATCTTCAATTTTATTTCAAATTAATCCAATTCAAAATTTCCGTTTGAATTTTAAAATTATCCATCTTAAATCACAATTCCCATTAATTCAAATCAAATTCAGTTTGAACCAATTCAATTTAAATCTCAATTTTAAACCATCTCGAATTATATAAATTCGAGTTAAATTTTTAAATGTTGATTTAATCCCTTAAATCAAATTAACCCTTATTTTAAACCAACAATCTAAATCTTTAAACAATTAAATTTTGAGTCCAAATTTCAAAACTCCATTTAAAATTTTCTTCATAATAATAAATATATCCAATTTATTCCCCAATTTCCATTTTGAAACCAATGTTTAACAATTTAAAATTCCAAGTTCTTTTTGAACATTTAAATCTTAAATTCAAAGTGGTTTCACCTTCTTAATTTCAAATTTTAATTTCCCTTTTTATCTAAATAATGGATATATCACCACAATTCATTCCTTCATTCATTTAAACAAATCCAATTCACAATCTAAAGATTATTAATAACAATAGGATAATATTATCCAAATTATTTTAAAACATCTATTTTCAATTTCTAGATCTCAAACTCATTTTGAGATCTCACAAACTCCCCATTCAAATCAACCATTTAACCTTCCAGTTAAATCCCAAATTTATTTTGAAATTTCCAATTCAGGTTGCTTGTTAACTTATTTAACTTTCCCAAAGTTAAATTCAATTTACTTAATCCAGCCAACCTAACCCAATTTGGATTCCCATTTCAAATTTTAAACTTCACATTAATAATATTATAAGTTCAAAAACTTATCACCTTGGGTTTCACATCTCATTCCAAATTTAAAACTCAATATTTAGAGTTTATTTCAACCCATTATGTATATCCCTCATATATACATATTATTTCCTTTACACTCTAAGTTATCCTTAAATTTTAAACCACGTTTGGTTTTAGTTCAAACAGTTTCCTTTAATGCTTTCAAACAACTCTTATTTTAAAATAAGATCACATTCAAAATATTCTGAATAATACTCTTTATTATTTCTATTAACATTTGAAACAATTTCAAAAAAATTTCAATTTACATCCTTTCTAATTTACAATTTATTCACATCTAATGGTTACTTCCTTAAAACATTTATTTGCTTATTGGAAAACAATCATCCTATTTAAACTCAATAACCATTCTATTTCTGGTTTGAACCCAATTCTAATTCATCTTATTTATATAGTTCATTTTATCCAATCCTTATTTGGATATGTATATATATATATTCCTTAATTTCTTATTTTATAACCAATTATTGCTTTATAAATATGATATAAACTTTTATAAAATCATCCAGTTTTAAAACCATTTTTAAAACCTTTATATAAGAAAATAACAAGTACGCTCTCATATATATATATATATATATATATACTCAACTCATCCTAGGGTAATACTAACCCTATCCCTGATGAGTAAACCCACCAGAGCCAAGGTTATCGCTTAACCTTTCAGCTTTGATACCAAATGTAACGACCTGGATTTTCGATCCCGAAAGTTCCAGATAGTTAGAAAAAGAAGAAAGAGATAGAAGAAGAAGAAAACAGAAACACAACACAGGTTCTCACAAATCGCAGCGGATCAAAATATAATATCAAATAATAACAGTTTACAAAAGAATACCTGTATCTGTCAATTATATTTTTATATCAGATTTACATTCATACACAAACACTGGACATATACTAATCGCATGTCTCAGATAAATAGAAATATTATCACAACGGAAGCACTCCATACGTTCCTGCCGTCCAGCTCGTCTCCTGAGCCCTAGAACGTCCTTACTTGAAAATCTGTAATACTCGGTCTGACCCGAGCATTACAACAAAGTAACACCCGGGTCAGGCTGGAAACCAGCGTGAGTAAACCCATCTAACATGAAATACTAATACATAAAACTTATTTTAAAAAAACCCGGGTAACTCGTACTTCTCTACAAGTTCTTAACTTGTTGTAGTCAACACTTATTTCACAAACAATCACTAAGTACCCTTACTTAGTTTCGATGGTCCGGTTCACTTAAATCATTCCATTCTAGTCTATTATCTTTAAATCCTGCTTAATTAACATCAATTAATTACAAACCATTTATTTTATTATAATTAATTATTGACAATAATTAATTATCCTTAATTATCCATCTTAAGTAATTATCCTCAATTACTTATATTAATTAATTATCCCTTAATTAACCACATAAATTAATTAACCTTTAATTAATTACATTAATTAATTAACCCTTGATTAATTATTCTTTAATTACTGATTAATTTCCTTAATTATTAAATAATTAACCTTAATTAATCTTTAATTACCTACATTAAGTAATTATCCTTTAAGTAATTATCTTTTAATTACTTTCATTAATTATCCTTTAATTACTTAAACTTAAAATTAATTAAAAGATAAATCATTTATCTTCTTTAATCAATTTCTTAATTACATTATTTAACTTTGTTAAAATAACTTAAAGAATAAATTATAAAATAATGAGCACATAAATAAATGATTTAAATTAATTAATTTTAAATAATTTACTTTGAAACTTTTACTATTCCCAAACTTAAAACAAAACAATTATTATATAAAGGAATAAATTAAGGGATTGATTTAAACTTGGTTTGTTTTAAAGTTTGAAACTGTTATGATACTTACCCGAGACAATCCCGAGATCACCCCGAGCTAAATACAACTTCCTTCGAGTCCAACCCGAGCCACCATATTTTCCCTTCGTTTTTGTTTTAAGTTTAAAAACCCGATACTTGCTCGCAAACACCCGAACCAAAACTCGAGCCAATAACCAAATTTCCCATGATCGACTTCGAGACAACGTCTTCTTACTCAACCCAGATACACACAAATGCACATACACATGCACAAACGATCGCCAGCGCTCCGACCATCGCCTCCACCTCCCACAAGTCATCGTTGACCTACTCGAGAATCCCGACCACCTAGAACATCTAAACAAGTTGGAAATCAAAATCGAGTTGCTTAATCAAATACTGGAACCCAACCTTGGTCAACAAAACACCATGCCGCCGACGATCCCAACCATTAGAGGCCTCGCAATTCTGACCACAGCCTCACCGTTCAGCCACGCACCGATCCCCCCTGACCGATCGTCTGCAATGCCTTATCGACGTCGCAATCGTTTCCAGAACCACAACGAACCATACTGTACATAAAACCCTAAATCGACCCTGTTCACCATCCACGATGATCAGTAAAATCATCGAGTATTTTTCCTGAGTTCCCTCATGTCTCACCTTTCTTCAGCCATGACCACGACTTTCCCAACCACGCCGATCACCAGAGATTGATAAAAACCCAATTTCCGTTCATTATTCAATTCCTCCCAAAATACCATCTTAAAAATTCTCATTTTATTTTTAGAAATCATAGTTTTCCAAGTCGAAACAGATAAAGTAGGTGAATCAAAGAATTATGAAATTCAATTTTGACATGTTTTCAAGTTTCACTGTATATTTTCTTTTCCAGTCAAATTTATCTTCTGGTTAAACCTAAAAATATTTTTAGAACTTATATCTTGATTTTATAAACATATTTTGTTTATATCTTTAAGCTTGAAAAGGATCAGGGGAAGAGATCTTAGATTTTAACATGGTTTCAAACCCGTAAACTTCGAACAGAGTAGTTTATACATAGGTACAGACATGCACATATAAACCTTCATGTATACACACATGCAATCCTAATTTACATCCATTCATCAATGATCATCACATGCAAATCAAGATACAGACAGATTTAAGATGTTAAAGGGTAGTTTACTCACCCTAAACATTCCCCTGATCTTTGAACCTTAGTTGAAATTTTAAATCTTTAATCTGAAATCTTGAAGTCTTGTTTTGAATTTGAACAGAGGATGTTAACAGGCTTTTCTTCCTTTTTACTTAACAGTACTTAGGTTATAGAGTTTTCTTTGTTTACAGAGTTGTTTGTTTACAAGCTTGGTATATACATCCATATACATACATACATATATATATATATATTCACATCCATTCTAAGCAAGCAAACTCGTCAAATACTATTATTTATTTCAAATATACCACATAAATCAGTAGAAGAAGATCTTAGTTTTCAATAGTTTTACTCACAGTTTTGTGATGAACAATGCTATTCTCTGTTCTTGCCTTCATGCTTTATTACTATTTTGATCTTTGAAGTTTAATGGCAGACTTGCTCCTTTGTTTTCGTTTTCTTTTCTGGTGGCATTTTTGAGATGAACAGGGTGATAGGTCCAGCCACAAATATGTGTATATATATATGGGGAATGAAGTGTGTTAAGCAAGCTACAGGCAGATATTTTTTTGTTTTTTTTTGTTTCAGGCATTTACATTTTATATTTTTATTTCACTTCTTTTCTTACTTTATAGCCTGATTTGATTTAAGGTTTGTATACTTAGTTTCGAATGAATGAAATAAAAGAAGACAAGGTGGAGATATATATCAGATAGTATACTGCTGCCTTCCCCTGTACACAGCAAGATTCTTTTGATTTTATATATATATTTTTTTTTGGTCAGCACTTGCTTGACCTGATTTGTTTTTTTTGTGTGCTAGGCTTTAAATGCTTGTCTCCTCTTTTGTTTACATGTATATCCATGTATATATATATATATATATTATTGCTTATGTATACAATATTTTCATATACATTACTTCCTAATGTACAAATACCATATACATTTTTGGTCATGTCTATAAAACTCTTGCCTGAACATTTCATTTTATCATTGCCACTACTTCATATGCATATACATTTACCTATGCATATTTTGTCATTATATATGTACATATATATACTTCTTCACATAATTTCCTATTTGCATATTTTATTTTCTTACATATCATTTACACATATTTTAACATACATCGCTTATGTATATTTTGTTATTGCATATATATATATATAGTTCACATTTACACAAATTTTCATCTATATTACTTCATATAGCATACATTCAAATACTTGCATATTTATGTACTTATATATATATGTACATATATATATATATGTTGTCTAGCATCATAAAGTTTTATACATATTTATCTATTTGGGGTGTTTATCTTAATTCTTAAATGGTGGAGTTTATATGTTTGTACATGAGACTCAAATATTTATCGTATCCAAAAATTTATAATCCAATATTTAATATAATTTTTAAACCGGTCCATATATGTTATAACTTAAGTTTGTATATAGTGTTTAAACTAATTTATATATATCCCGATATTTTGAATTATCAGAAATTTTATTTATTCCCAAATCAAAATAAATGTTTTCAATAATTCATTAGTTAATCACTCAATATTCGATGGCCAAAAATCCGGGTCGTCACAGTTACGGCCAAAACGGAAGGTACCAGCAAGACCGTATTGCGTAGCGGAGCACGTCGATGGTCTCGGTTCGGTCGTCGGTGGTATGTGGAGGTGTGACCATAACCAAAAAGTTTTAGAGTACGACGCTACGCAATATTTTGTTCGCGTATGGACCGCGAATGACTGAAATAAAATTACGATCGCACACGACAACGTTACGCGATCATAAAACAACAATAAAATAGACCGGTTAACTTATTATGTAAAATTCAAAAGAACTGGCGTTTGACGCAAAATACGTCAACTGAAAATATTTTATTTTCCAACTTAAAAATTATGGAAAATTATATAAATTAAATTAAAATGACGTCATCAAAAATCAAATCTAAATTTGGATATCACATCCTGAGATAATTAAATTGACGTCATCAAAAAATCAAATCTAAATTTGAATCATGATGACCTGGTCCCTCGTCACTAATTGTCCAAACGATCTGTTGCATGGACACAACCACGGTGACAGGCGCAGTGCAAATGGGAAATGGGGAGGAATCGAGACTAATCTCATTGATGGATATGTGGTAAAACAAAGATGAAGATTATTGCACAACGGGGTGAGCGCCAATGGTGAACAGGAGAAGATAGTGCAACTAATAGATCGTGTGGAGGCACCCACAATTTCCGATTGAAAGATATACGGATGAAAAAGGCCGTGATATCGGTTCGATATAGTCTAGTAAGAGTGAATAATGAATAGGATTCACTAGTAATTCTAGACCTCGTATATGAATAACTTGACAATGAAATGTCTAATGAATAATGAATTCAACTTATAAATGAATATGATGTGATATCCTGGTTGATTAGAGTTGCAGCTACGATTCACTTTAAATAGTGCCATGACACCTGTATTTGAATTGAAATAATTTAATAGAATGTGGGCGGGTTTAGATTATGGAGTATGTGACATATTTATTTCTTTTAATATCACTTATAACCTGACTCCACAATTTATATGAATCATTATTACACTATTATACTCATAGCTAGATTTATAGCTTGACTCGAGGTTTTTTAGGATGATTACCTTTTCACGTTTTGAGGTGATTTCATACGACATTGAGATGGACAGCAGCTGGCATACAGTATATAAATTTAAGGTAGTTGTAGATTTAGAGCTTCACGGACGCACGCTTGCTACATGCCTCAAAGGAACTGTTAGAGTCATCTGGAGGAGAAATGTTAGGGGGATACATTTAGAGTCCGTTGAACTATTCTAAGTTGATTTTGTGTAGTTATGTCGTATGTCCTTCGTATATATTTGTCTGTGTATGTATTAGGACGTCGTTTTTAGGGCAGTTATGTATAGTATGCATGATGACTTAGTTGTAGATATATGGTGATAGTCTGACGTCTGTTTGTACCTATGTAAATGTATATATATCTATCTTTTTGGTCCGCTGTTTTGTGAAACCATTATATATTATGTTTTGATATGTGATTTAGATACAAATTCTCTGAACTTGTCTATACTACAATGTGTCGAGATGAGATACGTATCATTTTAGAGATGTTCGGATATTTTAAACGTATCCATGTTGATCCAAAGTAGTGTAGACGAGAGATCGCTCCTTTAGTGCCCATTGATCCGAGCTATTGGACGGTAAACCCCCTCTAATATTTCGGTCACTGGAGCCGGGGGTAACAATTACCCTACGGGGCGGAGGTCATATCGTAAGGAGTGGACCAAGAATAGCATGAGCATGACATATAGAAGAATCTCAGAGGCTAGTTGACACTTGACTCCTTTCTTACGCCTAGAATACATTATGATTGAGGATTTTGATGGATTACCGATTGAAGAATTGCATTTCATCCAGATCGATTGGTGATAAAAACCTATATTTGCAAGCATCAGGAAGTAAGAAATGATAGAAGTGGAGTTAGATGTGAAAGAGTGGAGCTAGATGTGAAGAAGGAATGGAGCAAGTTCCCGTAAGAATGTGTATACTAATCACTATAAGAAGACAAGTTGGATTTTTGATGGGGATGTGTTAAGGATGAGTGGAAAAGAAGGAGAGTCCAAAAAGAGCGGCAATTAAAATCTATTTCTAAGTCCAATCCCATGTGAAAGAATTTGATAAATGGTTTTTGAAAATTTCTTAGAATGTTTTGAATGGATTTATTGGGAAGTTATTGCGTTGAAAAAGCAAGGAAATTTGGAAATTCATAATTTGAAAATTTGTTGAGTCAAAGTCCCTGATTTAAAGGGTTTTTGGTAAAATGGGTTTTTCATCTGTGAAATTCTTAGTTTAAAATTGACCAAGTCAAAAAGTTTGGATTTAACGATTTATGACATTTTTGAAATAAATTTAAAATAGAGTGTAGGTTGGGTCGATGACTTTTCCTATTTTTTAAATTGGGAAGTTCCATTTTAAAATACTTTTTAAGGGGTGGATAAATGGAAATGGTGCTTATTCAAATGGGGTAAAGTGAGTAGAAGGGTAAGAACACCCATAATTTAGATAGAAATAGCATTAGGAATATATATATATATAAGAATAGGATTAGTAATTTAGTTAGAAATAATATAAGAGAAAAACAGTAGGAATATGATAGAAAGAATTGATGAATTCTATGGATATGTAGTAATTGCACGTACACTTTAGATAGACGCTTAGATAGATGTTGCAATTACTCTTATCTTTTAGAAGTCCCACTATTGTACTATTAAAATCTCCATCAAAAGTGGAAGCGGACATAGCATGAATAGTAAGAAAATAATAGGATGGAAGTTATCCTCGTCTACTCCAGTTTTGATTGTTTATAGTTATAAAAGATGTTTTTGAAGGAAAGAAAAAGTTTCTAAGTTTATTTTTAAAAGTAAAGGTTTTGGATTAGGTATTTCATGATTGTGAGGATGACTACCTAGGTAAGTCGAGATAAAGGTTTATGCTATGGATAAAACAGTTACAAATGCGCATATGGTAGTAATAAGGAATCCCCATTAAATATAAGGGATGTTGGTATCAATCTTGGAATATTTTATTGGAGATGTGTGGAAGCCATGAGAAGAACTCTCAAAGGAATGTGGAATGGTATCAAAGTATAACTTTGCAAGTCCTAGGATATACTCGCGTGAAAGATCAAGGATAGAGGAAGGGAATACTAAAGCTTGAGGATACCATCAAGAGATTTTGATTGAAAGAATGTAGTAATATGATTGGAGGAGAAAGTAATAAGATGACAAACATGCATGGAGGACGTTGGTTGACTTAAGGTCATATAAGGATAGATAGGTAGTAGGAAAGCTAGTCCACTAAACCAATTTTCCAATGGATTGTTCTGAATATGCATAATCATAATTCTGTCCCACTTCATTATGGAAACGCACAATTTATTCCATAATTGGAAACAATTATTGAAGTAATGGATGAGCCGCATTTGGAAGCCAAGAATGTGAGTTAAGGAAGGAATGTGATAGTAGATGGGTATACTAGAAATTTCCCATCTTAATTTAGTAAGGAGTGTTATGGCCATAATATCATTAACCCCAATTGATGATGAAGTGTAGCTTCCAACAATTTTATTTTAGAGTTTTAGTTGTAATGCTAGTTGTCTCCCTTACAATTTAGGAAAAGCATATGAATGGTATGTGGTATGTTCCTATGTTATCAATGTGTTGATTTTATGTTGGGATGAGACCACTATATAAATATATATTGAGAAACAGGGTAAATAAGGAAATCTCATAGGGACACTTAACTAGCGATAAAATGTAGGTAAGACTAGACATTTATAAAATAAATTAGGGAATTAAGTTAGCAACTAGAGATTTAATTTACTTAACTTAAAAAAACTTTAGGATTTTAGGAAAAATAAATTTTAGCGAGTGAAGGATACGGAAAGGTTGTTGCGAAATCATGGGTCACTATCGCTATGCCTTAAAATCTAAAATTTATAAATACACTTGAACGTAGTTTGTCATTTTAGAATAAAAGAGAAGGTTCCCCAAATCTAGAATTAACCATATAATACTAGGGTCATTCATATGAATTAACCCATTGACTAAGTTCTAATTAAATTAAGATATGGCTTAATTATTTTAAGGATGTTGCAGCAGATGTTTTGAAAAAAAATTTATGTTCAAAAGCTTTAATTTTTTTTGTTTAAATGCTTTTGAAAGTTGGTTTCAAAGTATTTAAAAATTATGAAATGATGGTGGTATATTTAGAATAGATATAAAATATTTTCAAAAAGGGATTTGGAAATTCAATGATTGTATGGTAAATAGTTTTGGAAATGTTTTGGAAGTAACTTTAAAAGTTGTAAAACGGGGGATAAATTTTGTATAAAGGAATTTCAAGTAATTTGGAAAAATTGGTGTAAGTTTTGAAAAGTCGAGTTCAAATGTTTTTGGAATATTTTGTTCAAGTGCTTCTGAATATGTATGTATGTATGTATGTATGTATGTATGTATGTATGTATGTATGTATGTATGTATGTATATTGTGTTTATATGCTTTTGGAAATTTGATTCTTCAAACTGTTTTGCAAGCTGGAAATCCTTTTGGAAATTGAGTTTAAAATTTTCTTTTGAAATTAGAAAATTTTCGATTTTCAAATGCCACCTGCTAGCATAAGGAGCATCAATGTGTTAGTAAGTACGTGTTTTATTATTCGACAAGGCTGAAAGTAAACAAAACATAGATAATCACAGGGAAAAGACTGTTCTAGCTTTGAAATTTCTATTTTCATACCTTATTGATAATGATATGAACGTGCGCCAAGGATACTTATGCTTTAACGTCTAAAAGTAAATCTCCTTATGTAAATTGTACTTGAAAAAGTTGGAAAAATATTATGGGCGGAAGAGAAGGTTCCAAGTTACAATGGAATAGGTATCCTAAATAAGGGTGGAAATGTAAGATTTCCATCTAAATTCCTTTTCCAGTGTAGGAGTAAAGATTTAGAAATCTAAGGCCCTGTTTGGTTTGCTGTTTTTAGTTTTGCGTTTTTGTCTAAACAAAAATGCGCATTTCTTATACATTGTTGGAAAACGTGCAATTTTGGAAAATAAAATTAACATAGAAAACAGAAAACAAGTTTATTCGATTTTTCGTGTTTTGAGGCATAACAAAAGGACGGAAAACAATTTATCCCCTCCATTTCCCGTCGATCGTCGTAATGGCTAAGAATTGTAAAAGGATTTCCCTCATTTTCTTGTATTTTGTATTGTATGTTGAAAACACAAAACGCAAAACTAAAAACGAAACCAAACAGGCCCTAAATATTTGAAAATTTTGGATGTTAAAAATTGTGTGCTGGGTTTTGGATGGTAGGGTTGGAAGCAAAATTGGTTGAACCATACTTTTACTCACGGGAGCATGGGATTTTTTTGTGTGAAAATGATTTTGAAAACTTGCATACGTGTAGAACTGCTAGTATTGTTAATACCTCAGTTATTGGTTTTGACGACAACAACCATATACAACCAAGTATAAACATATAATATATAATAATATTTTGCCAAGTTACGTAGCATATGGTGCAGAATATTACATAGTTATTGAATCAAAGACCGTACAGTACAAAGACTCCAGAGTAAGATATAAAGACTCATGAGCTTAAAGACCAAGATACGAAGATCTCAAAATTATAATTTAGTGTATAGAGTCATTAGTATATATTATTAATGTCCTTGATAGCTATCTCCAATTTCCGATCTTTGATATTTTAAACAAAAATAAATTATTTTAAATTCCAAAATATATTTTAAAATATTTTATAAAAGTTTTTTAGAGTTCAAAATATTTAAAATCTATGTTCAAAATATTTTGTAAAGTATATAATTTTCAAATTATTTTAAAGAAAATAGCTTTCATTTTTTACAATCATATGTCGACATATATATGCTAGATACGTCAACATACATGCCACCAATTGGTTTTTCAAATTTTTAAAGGAAGTGTCTATTCACCGCAACTCTTCATGAACGGACACATATGTTCATTGTTATATAAGTTGGAATACAAACGAATTTTTTAACAACTAATTACTTACTTCCTTCCCACTCCTTACTCTCTTGAAAATTCTCTTGAAAAATATACTTTTCTCTTCAAAATCATATAGAATCAATCCATACTTCATCGTATTGATTCAATACTACTTTCTTACTGTTTTGGAAACATTTCTCTCTCAATTCAAAGATCAAAGTTCTATCCAACTGGCTATAGGATCCATTGTATCTAAAGTACAAGAATTAGTTTGTCTTTGGAAAAACTATCAACTCTATTTGTGTTTGCTTGGGAGTGCTTGTAGCCTGATTTAAATCAAGTGGGTGTGTTTAGTAGCCCGATTCAAATCTAGTAGGTGTGCCTGTAGCCCGGTCAAATCAAGTGAGTTTACCTTAGACTCGGAATATAGGAGGGTGTGTCTCGTAGTCTCAAAATTAAGATTGTATTCAGGGTTGCCTTTTACCCGGTATAAAAATTGGTATTTGAAAAGAAAGCTGTACAAGCAATTGTACGGGACTAGATGTAGGATAAATCTGAACCAGTATAAAATCTTTGGTGTCATCTCTCTAACTGTTTACTTTACTTTAATGCTTTTATATTTATTTGTGTTTGCATGTGTGGTTGATTGTTAATATAATTTTGTGTTATTAATCTGTTGTTTAACATTGATCTTGAAAGAATTTTAAAAAGATTTACATAAGTTAGAAAATACTATTCACCCCCTCCAGTGTTTATTTAGCCTTAAGATCTATAATTCCACAAGCCACATTTGGTATCAGAGCACTAGGTTTTCAAACACTCGTAATTTGATTTTTGGGAAGTTTAAATGGCTAGCAACACTGTTGGTACACTTGTTAACACTTTTGAAGAAGGTCAATCTACTGTCAGACCCCCACTTTTTAATGGTAGTAATTACACTTATCGGTCATATAGGATGAAGATTTATTTACAGTTTAATGTCTAGATATTTGGAATATTACACGGAATGAGTACATTGAACCCTAGACTCGATAACTGACCAAAGACATAAGCACTTAATAATTCTAAGGCTATGAATATTTATTTTGCTCATTAGATAAAAATGAACTGAATAGAGTCTCTATTTGTAAGTCTGCATATGATATTAGGAGAACATTGCAAGTCACTCATGAAGGCACTAGTAAAGTCAAACAAACTAAAATTTTCATGTTAACTAATTAGCTTCAGCTATTTAAGATGAATCAAAATGAGTCTATTTTTGAGATGTATTGTAATTTTTAAGATATAGTACATTCTTTAATATCAGTGGGTAAAAACTATTTTAAAGAGGACCAAGTTAGAAAAATCCTCAATTCACTCTCTTTAGAGTGGGATCAAAAGACACTAATAATAGAGGAGGCTAATGACATTAGTACTCTAGAAATTGAAGAATTAATAGGCAATTTACTATCCTGTGAAGAACAATTGCAGGGCAGAAGAGAAAGCAAGGCAACAGAAAAGAAATTCATTGCTTTTAACACAATAACTAACAATCTAGATTCAAACGATGACGATGATGAGGATATTTCTTTCATGACCAAAAATTTCAAAAAGTTCCTGATGTATAGAAAGATGAACAACTTACGGAGACCTGAAAACAAGATTCCTGGAACTAGTACTGCAATTAGATGTTTCAACTGTGATGAACCTGGCCATTTTCAAAAGACTGATCGCATCAAAATAAATCGAAGAGTTCACCAATTACCAACTCAACCAGAAAAAGAAGAAGGGCTAACATAGCAACATTAGATGATTTAGCTACTACTTCAAGTGACAATGAACCAGACACTAAGAATGCAAACATGTGTTTACAGCAGTAGTGATGCAGGCCAAGTGTTAGGTCATGACCGACCTAACGAAATCTTAAGTCGCTCAGAAAGGTTGAGTCGTTTACGACCTAAGACTATGGGAGCTAGCAAGGAAGTTTGCGAGGAAGTACTAAGTCGTGACCGACTTAAAGAAGCCATAAGTCATGACCGACCTAGTAAAGAACTGCGAGTTAACAAGCTAAAGGGACTAAGTCGTGACCGACCTAAAGAAGCCATAAGTCGTGAATGACCTAGTGGAGAACCGCGAGTTAACAAGCTAAAGGGAAAGGCGCTCGAACGACTTAACGAGTTACGACCTATGCTAGGTCGTGGGAAGATCTGGGGAGATAAGCCGTTCACTATAAGTCGCGAGGCTTTAAGTCGTGAAGCCTTAGGTCGTGAAGACTTAGGTCGCAAAGTTTTTCTGAAGCCGCTTCTTTTAGATCGCTGATGGGGATGCCGTTCATTTTTAGGTCGCTCGCTCCAGATGCCGTTCATTTTTTAGGTCGTGTGGGTTGTATAAGTCGTATGTTGTAATATGTCGTATATTTCTTAAGTCGTTAAACATATTGTTAAGACGTATGTTTTTAAGTCGTTCACTATAAGTCGTATGTCATTGGAATTATGTTGTAATGTGTTTGTAATACATTCTTAAGTCGTAGGGTCTGTTAGGTCGCATACGACCTAAGGTGAGTCGTGTGGTGTCTTGAGTCATGGACGACTTATGAGTTGGTACATTTTCTGTGGCGTGTGTTGTAACTTCTATAAATAGGCCGGTGGTGCCATTTGTAATAGTTTAGTTGATTTGAATAAAATTTTGTTTTTGTTAGCTTTGTGCTTTCATCCAAATTGGTAGTCGAGTGTAATCTCCTATCTCCACCTTCGACATTCGAGTGCGCTCGAATCTTCGATCGTTGAAGCCAATTCGCGGAATCAAGTGCGCTTGATCAACGCTCGAAGAATTGTATATCTCTCCTCACGGTATCGTGCGCGATCAACGTGTCAGAGATAGCTAGAATTCGGCATCTTCGGATCAACGAATTTGAGCATTCCAGTATTCATCAATCCACCGATTGCTACTTTCATCGTTCTACCTTGTTTTGTTTAATCCGCTGCGTCAGTTTGGTATCAGAGCTTGTTTTAGCCAATCATAGCTAAATCGAGTCTTGGAGCCGAGAATTTCGAAGTTGAAGTGTTAGCCGAGCTTGAAGTGTTGAGCCGAGCTAAGTAGAAGTGTTGGAGATTGCAAGTTGCATTATTTGGAGAAGTTTGTGTTCGTCGTGTTCATTGCAAATTGCAACAAAGTTGGAGTTTTCGATCCATATCATTTTGGATCTAAGTTCGAAAGGTGTTTGAAATTTGGAGTTGGAGCCGAGAGTAGATTGAAAGGGTATCATTTGATCATTTGTTTGTTCAAGGCCGAAAGTCAAAGTTTTGAAGAATCAACCATGCCGCCGAGAAGAGCTAATCGTCACCAAAACGTAGAAGCTTTGTATAGAAGAGAAGAAGCTGATGAGATGGAGAAAAGAATTAACGAAAACTTTAGTGAAAAGCTTAATGAAGGGATTGGACGATTAGAGAAGATAATGTTGGAGATGAATCAAAATCGGAGAAGGGTTTCACCTGAATCCAACCATAGAGGAAGTAGAGTCTCACCACATTCCAATCGAGAAAGAAGTGTTGATGATGATCAAAGATGTGGGAGGAACGTGAATGATCGAGAATGGAGGAATGTAGATAGAAGGGATGTTGGAGAAAGACGTGATGGTAGTAGAGATGTTGGTGGTCAGGATCGACATCGATATACATCGGATTTTGAAAAAGAGTATGATGGTGGTAGTGTTCATGGACGAGGACGAGGACAAGGAAGAAATCAGTCGGAGTATGATCACAAGTGGGATTCTGGGATGAAGACTGAAATTCCAGAGTTCAAGGGTGGTATGCAAGCTGAGGAGTTTTTGGATTGGTTGTCTAATGTGGAGGAGATTTTTGACTTCAAGGAAGTTCCAGAACATCGTAGAGTGAAATTGGTTGCTACAAGGTTGAGGGGTAGAGCTTTGGCATGGTGGCAGCAAACCAAACTTACACGTGAACGGATGGGGAAGTCAAAGGTTGAATCATGGGAAAAGATGAGGAAAATGATGAAAGCCACATTCTTACCTTATAATTATCAATCGCTTATGTATCAGAGGCTGCAAAACTTGAGGCAAGGAACGAAGTCTGTTAATGACTATGCTGATGAATTCTATCAACTGATTGCAAGGAACGATATCATGGAGACAGAGAAACAATTAACAGCTAGATTTGTTGAAGGGTTGCATATGCAGATTCAAGACATGGTAAATATGTTTGATCCCAGATCTGTAGCAGAAGCACACCAGAAAGCGTTGGCTTGGGAAAAACAAGGAAGACGAGGAGGTGGTGTGTTTACAAATTCCTACAATCAAGTGAAGGGTGTTAGTGGAAGTTCTAGTGTTTCAAAAGCTGTTACAAAACCAGTTGCGAATGAGGTTGGGAAGGCGAAAGTCAATAATAGTTTCAAGTGTTATAATTGCCAAGAATTGGGCCACAAAAGTAATGAATGCCCTAAGCCGAAGAAGAGAGCTATGATAGCAGAGGTTGAGGATGAGGATGAAGAAGCTGAATGTTCCAATTCACCACCTGATGAGGGGGAAGAAGAAGTGTCAGGGGACGAAGGTTGTAATCTGATGATGAGGAGGTCTTGTTTGACACCAAAGCTAGAGGAGGATTGTAGTTGGTTGAGGAGCAATATATTTCAGTCGACATGTACTATTCTGGGGAAAGTTTGCAAATTTGTTATTGATGCTGGAAGCTGTGATAATATAATTACGTCAGAGGCTGTGAGGAAGTTGGCATTGAAGACTGAGAAACACCCGAAACCGTACAAGTTGGCTTGGTTGAGGAAAGGCGGGGAGGTGAAGGTTGGACGAAGGGCTTGTGTGAATTTTTCAATTGGGAAGAAATATAAAGATGAAATCTGGTGCGATGTGGTAGATATGGATGTTTGTCATTTGTTGCTGGGGAGACCGTGGCAGTATGATAGGGCGGTGCAACATGACGGTCGTACCAATAGTTATAGCTTTATGTTTGAAGGCACAAAGATTACTCTAGTTCCAAAGAAGCGACAACAGGAAGAAAACAAACTGGAGGAGATTGAAGAGCTGAAAACTTTATTATCCTTGAAGGAGTTTGTTAAGGAGGTTGAAGAGGAGCCTGAAGTGTTTTTGTTAATTGGGCGTGAGAGCAGTGAAGTGGTTGAGATACTTGATGAAGTAAAACCAGTACTGGAAGAATTTGATGATGTATTTCCTGAAGAGCTACCAGCGGAATTACCACCGTTGAGGGATATACAACACCAGATAGATCTTGTTCCAAGTGCTGTGTTGCCACATAAACCACACTATAGAATGAGTCCGAAAGAACATGAAGAGTTACGTAGGCAGGTAGAGGAATTGCTTGAACAAGGGCGTATACAAGAGAGCTTGAGTCCGTGTGATGTACCAGCATTACTCGTACCGAAGAAGGATGGTTCATGGAGAATGTGTACGGATAGCAGGGCACTGAATAAGATAACTGTCAGATACAAATTTCCGATGCCGAGGCTTGATGATCTGTTAGATCAAATCAGTGGGTCTGTGATCTTTTCAAAGATTGATCTTAAAAGTGGTTATCATCAGATTCGCATTAGACCAGGGGACGAATGGAAGACAACATTCAAGACGAGGGAAGGATTGTATGAATGGCTGGTGATGCCGTTTTGTCTATCGAATGCACCAAGTACATTCATGAGGGTGATGAACCAAATTTTCAGGCCGTACATTGGGAAATTTGTGGTGGTTTACTTTGATGATATTCTGATCTACAGTGCTAGTACGGAGGAGCATGTTCAGCATTTGAGGAAAGTGTTAATTATCCTTCGTGAAGAACAATTCTACGCTGCTACGAAGAAGTGTGTTTTTATGGCGAGGAGTGTTTTATTTCTGGGGTATGTTGTATCGAAAGAAGGAATACAGGTTGACCAGAGTAAAGTCGAAGCAATTAGAGATTGGCCACAGCCCAAGACGATAACAGAAGTTCGAAGTTTTCACGGGTTGGCTTCATTCTATAGAAGATTTATTCCACACTTTAGTAGTGTGATGGCGCCTGTTACAGATTGTATGAAGGGTAAACAGTTTTTATGGTCAAAGGAAGCAGGGGATGTTTTTGGGAAAATCAAGGAGTTGCTGATGTCTGCACCAATTCTAGTATTACCAGATTTTCAATTAGTATTTGAACTACATACTGATGCATCCAAGGTTGGGATTGGAGGAGTGTTGAGTCAGAGGGGACGTCCTATTGCATATTTTAGTGAGAAGCTATCAGGAGCGAAGATGAGATATAGTACTTATGATGTGGAATTTTATGTTGTTGTACAAGCTATTAAACACTGGAGACACTATCTATTTCAAAAAGAGTTTGTTCTTTACACTGATCATGAGGCATTGAAGCATTTACAAGGGCAAGAGAAGATTTCAACGAGGCATGCATCGTGGATTGCGTACCTGCAGCAGTTTACCTTTGTTGTGAAACACAAATCTGGGGTTACGAACCGTGTGGCGGATGCGTTGAGCAGAAGGAATCATGTGTTGACTACAATGAAGATTGAAGTAACAGGGTTTGATGTGTTGCCAGAATTATTTGTCGATGATCCTTACTTTGCAAAGTTTGTTGATAAAGTCAAGGAGGGAGAGACGGATGAGTTTTTGATGGTAGATGGTTTTCTGTTCAAAGGAAATCGATTGTGCATACCTGATTGTAGTTTGAGAATGAAGATTTTGAAGGAGCTACATGAAGAAGGCCACATGGGAAGAGACCGTACATTACAATTGATTTCACAGTCTTACTTTTGGCCATCAATGAGGAAAGAAGTGGAAAGGTTTGTGGAGCGATGTCATATCTGTCAGGTTTCGAAAGGAACTGCGACCAATGCTGGATTATATATGCCGTTACCTGTACCAACTAAGCCTTGGGTTGATGTGAGTATGGACTTTGTGTTGGGATTGCCGAGAACGCAGCGTGGTAATGATTCCATTTATGTGGTGGTTGACCGATTTTCGAAAATGGCACATTTCATCGCTTGTAAGAAGACAGCTGATGTCGTCCGTGTTGCTGAGTTATTCTTTAAAGAAGTGTATCGTTTACATGGTTTACCAGAATCCATTGTTTCTGATCGGGATACTAGATTTCTAAGTCATTTTTGGCTAAGTTTGTGGAAGATGGTGGGAACGAAGTTGAACTTTAGCAGCGCTTATCATCCGCAGACGGATGGACAGACCGAGGTCGTGAACAGATCGTTGGGGAATTTGTTGAGGTGTCTTGTGAAAGATAATCTGAAGTGTTGGGATATGAAATTATGTCAAGCGGAGTTTGCTCATAACCATGCTATAAACCGCAGTACAGGGTTCAGTCCATTTCAGATAGTGTATTCAAGTTTACCAAAGGGACCGTTGGATTTGACGATAGTACCACAATCCAAGGGAACCGTTAAACCGGCTGTTGATTTTGTTGATGCATTGACAGAATGTCATCAACTCGTTCAGGAACGATTGAAGAAAGCGAATGAGAAGTACAAATGATCTGCAGATCTGAAGCGAAGGAGTGTTGAATTTAATGAAGGGGATTTGGTTTATGCAGTGTTAACAAAGGATCGTTTTCCGGTGGGAACGTACAATAAATTGAAAGCATGGAAGATTGGTCCAGTAAAAATTTTGAAGAAAATCAATGAGAACGCGTATCAATTGGAATTGCCGAATAATATTCATACTTCTGATGTGTTTAACGTCAAACACTTAGTTCCGTACCATGGGGATGAGGGTGTTATGGAGGAGGAAGATGCAAATTCGAGGACGAATTTATCTCAACCAGGGGAGGATGATGCAGGCCAAGTGTTAGGTCGTGACCGACCTAACGAAATCTTAAGTCGCTCAGAAAGGTTGAGTCGTTTACGACCTAAGATCATGGGAGCTAGCAAGGAAGTTCGCGAGGAAGTACTAAGTCGTGACCGACCTAGTAAAAAACTGCGAGTTAACAAGCTAAAGGGACTAAGTCGTGACCGACCTAAAGAAGCCATAAGTCGTGAACGACCTAGTGGAGAACCGCGAGTTAACAAGCTAAAGGGAAAGGCGCTCGAACGACTTAACGAGTTACGACCTATGCTAGGTCGTGGGAAGATCTGGGGAGATAAGCCGTTCACTATAAGTCGCGAGGCTTTAAGTCGTGAAGCCTTAGGTCGTGAAGACTTAGGTCGCGAAGTTTTTCTGAAGCCACTTCTTTTAGATCACTGATGGGGATGCCGTTCATTTTTAGGTCGCTCGCTCCAGATGCCGTTCATTTTTTAGGTCGTGTGGGTTGTATAAGTCGTATGTTGTAATATGTCGTATATTTCTTAAGTCGTTAAACATATTGTTAAGACGTATGTTTTTAAGTCGTTCACTATAAGTCGTATGTCGTTGGAATTATGTTGTAATGTGTTTGTAATACATTCTTAAGTCGTAGGGTCTGTTAGGTCGCATACGACCTAAGGTGAGTCGTGTGGTGTCTTGAGTCGTGGATGACTTATGAGTTGGTACATTTTCTATGACGTGTGTTGTAACTTCTATAAATAGGCCGGTGGTTCCATTTGTAATAGTTTAGTTGATTTGAATAAAATTTCGTTTTGGGACAGTTTGGCACAGGTCCCTAATAAGTTTCAAAATACACAAAAACCCCAGTAAAAAAAAGTTTGTAAATTAGGTCCCTAGAATTAAGTTATTGAATAATGGCATACACTTATGCAATTATTCAGTGAATAATTGCAGGCATTTATGCAATTATATCAAAAAATTGCAGACATTTCCATAATTATTCATTGAAAAATTGCGGAAATTTCCCCAATTTTTCCAAAAATTTGCGGAAAATTCCGCAATTATTCACCAAAAAAATTGCAGAAATTTCCGCAATTATTCACCGAAAAAATTGCATAAATTTATGAAACTTTTGGATATAATTGCATAAATGTCTGCAATTATTCAGTGAATAATTGCATAACTATATGCAATTACTTAGTAACATAATTTTAGGGACCTAATTTACATAGTTTTTTTACTGGGGTTTTTGTGTATTTTGAAACTTATTAGGGACTTGAGCCTAATATTCACTTTCGTTTTTGTTAGCTTTGTGCTTTCATCCAAATTGGTAGTCGAGTGTAATCTCCTATCTCCACCTTCGACATTCGAGTGCGCTCGAATCTTCGATCGTTGAAGCCAATTCGCGGAATCAAGTGCACTTGATCAACGCTCGAAGAATTGTAGATCTCTCCTCACGGTATCGTGCGCGATCAACGTGTCAGAGATAGCTAGAATTCGGCATCTTCGGATCAATGAATTTGGGCATTCCAGTATTCATCAATCCACCGATTGCTACTTTCATTGTTCTACCTTGTTTTGTTTAATCCGCGGCGTCAAGTAGTAAACTAATAAGAACGTACCAAAGGAAAGGAGCAAAAAGTTGTACTTTTTACATTTAATTTTTATCTGGTTTTTGTTTTTGTTTTTTTGTTGAATGTAGGGATAACATTTAGATTATTAATAATATTGAATGAATATAAGTATATAGATATATATATAGGAATATTTTATCTTAGTTTTAATTTTTCATTTTACGGGCCATATGTCGACATACTCATAGCCTATATGCAACATACATGCCAGAATTTTGAAATTTCATTTCAAATTAATATTTTGAATTTCACGCTCTTTTCATTAATTCTAAAAACTGAAAGAGCAACTTTTAAAAACTAAAGTCTGTTCTTTTTCTATTAATTCATCCTATCTCCATTCATTCATTTACTCAAATTATTTCAAAATTCAAAATATCTCTTCACTCTCTTACCTCTTCAAAATACTCAATAATGGCCTCCTCAAGTCAAACTCCAAAATCCATAAGGTTCTCAAAGAGAATCAAAGGCTTTCTTTTAAATGACAAAGAAGTCATTGATACTTATATGAAGTATGCTACTTCTGAGAAAGTTTTTCCTAGAAGATTTGCAAAGTTTGATGATTTTTCCTCTTATGGTCTTCAAGATCTTGTTTTACGAAATGATATTTTTGGTTTAGTCGACTCTTCTCAGAATGATTTTGTGTGCTATCCGGATTCAGTTAAAATGTTTTGTACAAATTTGAATGAAAAAAAATTTCGCGGAGAAGAAGGATAAATTTGGAGTAGTGTGAAAGAAACTAAAGTTGTTTTAAATTATGAACTTTTTTGTGTTAAATACTTGGTTGCAAATATAGTGGAATTGACCTCTCAACTTTTAAAATTTATGAACAAAATTGTGAAGTTTTTCATGATATTTTTGAAAGTGACGAACAGTTTGATTTTAAACACAAAAATCTTAGACCAAAATTGAGACTTATGAGTCTCAACTTACAACAAAATATCACTTCGAGAATGGATAACTACAATAACCCTACTCAAAAAAAATTAAAGCTCTTTTTTCCATCTATGGAAATAATGACATTAATTGGCCACACGTCATCTTAGATGACTTTTTTCAAAAGAATATTTCTAAATATGAGAACACACTCTACCACGGTGTGTATCTTACTAGAATTTTCGTATATTTTGGTGTTGATTTACGAGGAGTACCTACTCTACCTCGAAAAGTTGTTGACATGGCCAACATATCTCTTATGCACATTCCTCCTTAATTCGAACCATATGAAACTCTTGCCAAAAAAGAAGAATGATTGGCATGGGGAGAGGAGCAAGAAATTCAACAAGAAGAAGAGGAAGAAGGTGACGAAATGGAAACTAAAGAAGAGGATAATCAAGAAGAAAAGGAAGAAATGGATTCTTCCTTAGAAAGTTTCAACAAACCACCTCAATCTTCCAACAAAGAGATTCTAAGGAGCAAAGAGAAGCTTCTCAAAAATCAAAAGAAGTTTAAACACAAAAGGTTCACTTCTCTCTCCAACAAAGTGGACAAATACATTGGGAACATCATTAGAAAGCTTGTTGGCTCTTCATCATCATCATCCATTTAAACATGTTTATTTAGCTTTTATGTTCCTTAGTAATGTGTGTTACTAGTATGATTTCATGTCATTTTCAAGTATGTAACAACCCACATATTTTACGATTGTATATTTAAATATTTTATTTAAATATAGCATCGTTAGTCGGATTAAAGTCCGAAAAGCTACTTTTTGCAAACAGTCGAATTGGGACTCAAGACCACTTCCATTGAGTCCAAAATGGCGTTTGCGGCCTTTTTTAGTATAAACATCGATATGTTTGGAGTTGAGTAGAATTTTGACATTTTCACTTAGGGCTTTGGGCTTGGGTTTGGGTTTCAGCCCACTAACCCAACTCATCTTATATCCTAACTCCACCCCCTCTCCTCTTCATTCATTCTATTATTTTCCTAACACTCTAGCTCAAGAGAAATGGGGGAAAATGATTGGAAATTAAAATTCCAAACCCTAGTTTGATTTGGAAAATCGAGTTCTTGCTCCAATATCAAAGAGAAGCTTAGGTAAGCATCCTCTTCTTCTTCTCCATCTCAATCTCTCTCCAATTTTAGAAATTTCCTATAACCTAACTTAGGAAATATTGCTTTTGAACTTAGATTGGAGCTTCTATAGTTGAAGTTGAAGAGTAGTTGATCTTTCCTTTGCTTTAGAGCATCTCGTTTATTGTTTTTGGGTTTAAAGGCGAGTTTTTGAACTCACATCTACATCTATAGCTATCATTGTTGTTAGGTATGAATTCCTAACATTTGTGCATATTCATTTGCTTTTGATTTGAATTGGTTTTGTGAATTCTCCAAATTTTGGTTTGAAGTCCAATTTTATGAAAATCCTACTATGGATGTGTGGACTTGATATTTGGGGTGTATCGAAGAGCCTTTAAGGCTGGGTTGTCGCTTGGCGTAAATCCTTAGTCATCGTTGCTCGTCCGATCGCTCCCGATACGTTTTGGGCACTTTGTTCTAGGCAAATTGTTGCCCAGACCAGGTGACCAGACATCTGGTGACCTAGTCCAGACGTCTGGTTTGGACCTGGAGCAAAAATAGATACACGTAGAATTAAAAATAAAGACAGAACCTAAATTCAGACGTCTGATTTTTTAGTTCAGACGTCTGAAAAGGTTTCAGACGTCTGGTTTGCCAAACCAGACGTCTGGAAGGGTTTTTCTGGAATTTCCAGAACCTAAATCCAGACGTCTGGATTGACCCCCAGACGTCTGGAACTGTGTGTTTTTGCCTGTTTAGGCTTTTCTTGATTGAATTTCCATTGTTTATCGATTTTAGTTGCTCCGATTAGTTGTTATCACTTTTATCGACCTTGATGACTTCTTTTTTGGGATTTTTGGGAATATCCATTTTGATGGATTTGGTATCGATTTCTTTGGATTTAATTCACGTCTTCGTATGTGAATCTTTGGTGATTGATTGTTTCTACAATCATTTCTGTGATTTGTCACTTTAAAATACAAAGGTTTCTATACTAGTAGTAAATACTCAAACTCTTTCATAAAGATGATTTCAATTCTATTTTAAATATAAAGCTCGTTTATAAAATCGTTTTCCAATCTATCAGTATATATAAACCTTTACCTCATTTGTATGAGAAATCTAATTAAACGGCTTAGTAAAACAAGTTGTATGAAACGCTTGCGTTCACTTCATCGGTTAATTCTTGGACTTGTTCGATTGAACTCTCGTGACAATTTTCGAGTGGAAATCTACAATTTGTTCGTTAATATGTAAGTTAAGCTAGTGGTTATGGGACATGAAGCTAAAATCATTTATTTACTAGCTTAGTGTAATCGACACTTCTTGTTAATCAATGATGATCCTTTGGTGATTTAGACTAGTGATGTGCGATGTCTTTTTGTCCGCGTGGGGGACTGTACCCCGTTTGGAGGAGTTTCGACTCATAGTCCACAATGGGGGACTATACCCTGTTTGGAGGAGCTTCGGCTCATTTGGAGGAGCTTCGGCTCATAGTCCGCAATTGGGGACTATACCCTATTTGGAGGAGCTTCGGCTCATTTGGAGGAGCTTTGGCTCATTTGGAGGAGCTTCGGCTCATAGTCCGCAATGGGGGACTATACCCTGTTTGGAGGAGCTCCGGCTCATTTGTGATACACGTGTTGGTGAGTTTTCATGCTCCTGTTTGTGATAGGCCTTCCCCCTTTTATGATTTCTGGATTTCTGGTTGATGATTTCTAGAATTTGTGTTTCACCAATTTTCGTGGATTGGCATTGTTATGTTTTGTCAATATTTGTGTTTTGGTGAATAATTAAAGAATGTGATTTTTTTTTGGTGTTTTGAGATTCTTGAGATATTGTATGATTTTTTTTGTTATTGGATGCATACTTGACACAGTATGGCATTTTTGTTATCATACGTTTTTGGTCATATCTCTTATCCTATCTCATTTTATCTGATATTTATAGCTAGACTGATCTGTTTATTATTTTCTTCTTAAATAATACTCGGGTCAGACCGAGGTATTTCAGGTGCTCCTGCTTGACTTCTTATTAGGGATTATCATCTGATCTTTTGGCTAACTACTTTAGATTAGTAGTTTTTGTTATTATACACTTAAGATATAGACTCCTTGATGTATAATTATTCTTTTGTCTAGCACTTGTATCTATTCTTTTGTGATGTAGTGGATCTTCTATGACCACTATTTTGATGTACACTTTTATGTGTTATATTCATATCTGATTTTGCCTTTGTGATATGAATATCTGTGACTGATTTATGTTATGTTTATTTCTATATTTGTTTCCAAAGGCCACATAGCCACTGTGTGGTAGCTTTGAGTTTGTTTTTGATATGTCGGATTTCCTCTTGAAATGAAATGCATGTTATATTATCTGACATATCGGTACTCGCACAAAGCAATTACACAGATGGTCGCTCCTCAACAGCCTTATTCTTCGTGCTAGTCGACGGCATTACCCCGTAGTGTCCTTGGCTAGCGTGAGTATAGAGGTGGGGCGTCACAGCTTGGTATCAGAGCCAAACTTCGGAACAATGTAGAATAATCTAGCAAGGATCATTGTCCTAAGTCTTTCTTAAGAATCGTGCTATAGGATTTAATTCGAGTCTTCGTACCGTTCTATCCTATTTCTTTTCATGATGCCTTGTTTTATCAATCAAGTTTGTTTGATATTTATTTTGTGAATAACCTTTTTCCTCTTCTTTCTTTCTTAAAGAAGAGAAATGGTTAGATCTGGCAGTCCTAGCGCTGGTCAATCTAGTAGTCCTTCTCTGGATGGCGTGTTCATGTCTGCACAACAACTTTTGGATCTTGTAAAAAATCAAAGGTTTATCTGTGCTTTGAGTAAGAACCCCAAAAAGGTTTTACCTCTAAAACTAGAAGTGCCTTTCGACCAGTTTGTTGATATCACTCTTCGACTAGAAGAGGCCGATAAAGAAAGTGATGTTGAAGTTGTGGATGCCAACAAAACTTCAACATCAACAAGAAAAGGCATATTAAGTTCAAAAGCCCTAATCCCAACAAGAAAGGGAAGCAGGCAATTTCAGTAGCAAAGACTCCTACCACTAGTCGTGGATGATGCTACAATTGTGGTTCTACGGACCACTATGTGAATAAGTGTCCAAAGCCCTTTACTTGTCGCTATTGCAAAGGTTTGGGTCATCTTTTATCTTCATGTCCCAAACTTCAAAGTAGGAGAGAGGGAAAGCTAAAGGTTGTGCAAGCCCTTAGTGACCCATCTCTTGGTCAAGGTATTTTTCATTCTATCCTTGATGGTATTATTTTGTTTTGTGATTATCCTATTTGAATTCTTTTGATTCGGGTGCATCTCACTCTTTTATATCAAAAGGAACTTGTTGGTACTTTTTCTTTAAATATTATGGGCTTGATGACTTCACTGAGAATTGTGAATCCGGTTGGTGGATCCGCAACACTCAGTTTACTTTGTGAAAATGTCAAGATTATTTTATGTGATTATTCTTTTCGAGCCGATTTGCATGTTATACGTTACTCAGGTTTCGAAATTGATTTTTGGGGAAGGATTGGCTTGATCATTATGAAGCCCACATCCTATGTCCTGAGCGAACTATATATCTTCAACATCCTCAATCTATTAAGCATATTTCTATGGTTCTTAATGATTTCGATTTCCAATTCGGTGACATCATTTTATTCTTTAAACCTACATGATGAGGAGAATATGATTTCTCTCATTCAAGTAGTTTGTGAATTTTCCGGTATATTTGAGCTTGTCTTAGGATTATCACCTAAGCAATCTATTGTGCGGTGCCAAGGTCTTTTCAGCTCGACCTTGCCACCAGTTTTCATCAGCTACGAGTTGCGGAGGATAGCATTCCACTCACCGTATTCCGCACTCGTTATGATTCTTGTGAGTGGTTCGTTATGTCATTCGGTTTGACTAACCTTCTACCTTATTTCATCCATCTTATGAATCGAGTATTCTACGAATATCTCGATGAGTTTATCCTTGTATTCATTGATTATGGATGAAAACAACAATTTAAAATTTGCAAATCTTTTTAATAAGATATTTATAAGTAAGATTGGATTTTGTTCTTAAAACGAGCAAAGAATATTTGTAAAAATTTTAAGAGACTTGTTTATCATATAGAAGATGATTTTGTGTTGTTTTGCCATTGAGTGCTTAAAGAATTCTGGTTGATGCGCTTGATCAACGTTATCAATAGGAATCTCCTAAATGCTATGATGAGACAGTCAGACACAGTAAATTGACTTGTAAAAAGTAAATTTTTATGAAAAGATGATTATATAAAGTTAATTATAATTTTGAAAGTCTTAGCTTTTCGGGAAAGAGAATCATTTAAAAGAACTTTTTTCCGATGCTTTTATTCTTGCGATTCCCGAAGGGAACCAAGACTTTGCTATTTGTACCAATGCTAGTCGTATTGGTTTGGGTGTCTTTCTCTTGCAAAAGGGAACGTGCTATCACTTGTGCTTCTTGACAATTAAAGCTTGTCGAGACTAGATATGCCATTCATGATCTAGTGCTCGCGGCTATTGTTTTCGCTCTTAGAATTTGGTGTCATTATCTTTTGGGAGAGAAATTTGTTCTCTACACCGATCATAAATCTTTGAAATATTTATTTTCTCAAAAAGGAACTTAATTTGCGTCAACAACGTTGGCTCGAGTTCCTTGCATCTTATGACCTTGATATTCTTTATACTCCCGAAAAGGGAGATCGTGTTGTCGATGCCCTTAAGCCGAGAGCAACCAGCAGATGTTTCTTTGTTGATATCCGAATGGAATGATCTCGAGATTTTATCCACTTGTGAGATTCGAGATCGTGAATCCGATTCATGTTCATCTCTTGTTTTGTGTAGCCTCGAGGCTCATCCTTCTCTTTTGGACTATTCCTCTTTTGGCTAAACTCTATGTCAAAGAAATTGTTAAATTGCATAGAGTTCCTACTTCTATTGTTAGCAATCGTGATCCATTATTTTACTAGTGGATTTTTGGTAAGATCTTCAAAAGCTTTGGGAACAAAGCTTAATTTTAGCACCGCTTATCATCCTCAGTCCTATGGACAAACCGAGCGTGTGAATCAAACTCTTGAAGATCCTCTTCGTGCATGTGTTCTTGATTTTGGTGGAAATTGGGAAGATCATATTTCTCTTGTTGAGTTTTCTTCCAATAATAGCGTCCAATCTAGTATTGGTATGGCACCTTTCGAGGCACTCTACGGAAGGCCAGGCCGATTTCTTTCGTGTTGGCTTGAAGCCGGTGAGAAGCTGGTTTTAGGACCAGATTTTATTGGTGTTCATTTGTATTTCACCAATGAATGGTGTTGTGTGTTTCAGTTGATCGGGAAAATTAGCACCTCGATATATTGGTCCCTTTCCCATCACCGAACGCATTGGTTCCGTGGCTTATCGCCTTTTGTTACTGGCTCGGTTTTCTGCTATTCATGACGTATTCCACGTCTCTCAACTACGGAAATGCCTTAGAGATTCCGATTCTATTCTAGAGTCCGGTGTTATTGAAGAAATTGAAGTTTCACCAAATTTGACTTATGAGCAACATTCTATTCGTATCATTACTTCGAAGGTTAAACGCCTTCGAAATGAAGATGTTCTTCTTGTGAAAGTTCAATGGTCCTCAAATCCTAAGGATTGCTCTCGGGAATATTAAGAATTCATCGAGCAAACACATCTGGACTTACTCTTTCGTGCTCTTTAGGGTGAACTTCTTATTTCAAATTTTCTTTTGTGTTGATATGCTTTTATGGTTGTTACACTTTATTTTATTCTTAAGTATTGTGAGGACGCAATTTCTTTAAGGAGGGGAGTCTATAACAACCCGCATATTTTACGATTGTATATTTAAATATTTTATTTAAATATAGCATCGTTAGTCGGATTAAAGTCCGAAAAGCTACTTTTTGCAAACAGTCGAATTGGGACTCGAGACCACTTCCATTGAGTCCAAAATGGCGTTTGCGACCTTTTTGAGTATAAATATCGATATGTTTGGAGTTGAGTAGAATTTTGACATTTTCACTTAGGGCTTTGGGCTTGGGTTTGGGTTTCAGCCCACTAACCCAACTCATCTTATATCCTAACTCCACCCCCTCTCCTCTTCATTCATTCTATTATTTTCCTAACACTCTAGCTCAAGAGAAATGGGGAAAAAGATTGGAAATTAAAATTCCAAACCCTAGTTTGATTTGGAAACTCGAGTTCTTGCTCCAAAATCAAAGAAAAGCTTAGGTAAGCATCCTCTTCTTCTTCTCCATCTCAATCTCTCTCCAATTTTAGAAATTTCCTATAACCTAACTTAGGAAATATTGCTTTTGAACTTAGATTGGAGCTTTTATAGTTGAAGTTGAAGAGTAGTTGATCTTTCCTTTGCTTTAGAGCTTCTCGTTTATTGTTTTTGGGTTTAAAGGTGAGTTTTTGAACTCACCTCTACGTCTATAGCTATCATTGTTGTTAGGTATGAATTCCTAACATTTGGTCATATTCATTTTCTTTTGATTTGAATTGGTTTTGTGAATTCTTTAAATTTTGGTTTGAAGTCCAATTTTATGAAAATCCTACTATGGATGTCTAGACATTGATATTTGGGGTGTATCGAAGAGCCTTTAAGGCTGGGTTGTCGCTTGGCGTAAATCCTTAGTCGTCGTTGCTCGTCCGATCGCTCCCGATACGTTTTGGCTACTTTGGCCTAGGCAAATTGTTGCCAGAACAATTTGACCAGACGTCTGGTGACCTAGTCCAGACGTCTGGTTTGGACCTGGAGCAAAAATAGATGCACGTAGAATTTAAAAAAAAGACAGAACCTAAATTCAGACGTCTGATTTTTTAGTTCAGACGTCTGGTTTGCCGAACCAGACGTCTGGAAGGGTTTTTCTAAAATTTCCAGAACCTAAATCCAGACGTCTGGATTGACCCCCAGACGTCTGGAACTGTGTGTTTTTGCCTGTTTAGGCTTTTCTTGATTGAATTTCCATTGTTCATCGATTTTAGTTGCTCCGATTAGTTGTTATCACTTTTATCGATCTTGATGACTTCTTTTTCGGGATTTTTGGGAATATCCATTTTGATGGATTTGGTATCGATTTCTTTGGATTTAATTCACGTCTTCGTATGTGAATCTTTGGTGATTGATTGTTTCTACAATCATTTCTGTGATTTGTCACTTTAAAATATAGAGGTTTCTATACTAGTAGTAAATATTCAAACTCTTTCACAAAGATGATTTCAATTATATTTTAAATATAAAGCTCGTTTATAAAACCGTTTTCCAATCTATTAGTATATATAAACCTTTACCTCATTCGTATGAGAAATCTAATTAAACGGCTTAGTAAAACAAGTGGTATGAAATGCTTGTGTTCAGTTCGTCGGTTAATTCTTGGACTTGTTCGATTGAACTCTCGTGACAATTTTCGAGTGGAAATCTACAATTTGTTCGTAAATATTTAAGTTAAGCTAGTGGTTATGGGACATGAAGCTAAACTCATTTATTTACTAGCTTAGTGTAATCGACACTTCTTGTTGATCAATGATGATCCTTTGGTGATTTAGACTAGCGACGTGCGATGTCTTTTTGTCCGTGTGGGGGACTGTACCCCGTTTGGAGGAGTTTCGACTCATAGTCCGCATTGGGGGACTATACCCTATTTGGAGGAGCTTCGGCTCATTTGGAGGAGTTTCGGCTCATTTGGAGAAGCTTCGGCTCATAGTCCGCAATGGGGGACTATACCCTGTTTGGAGGAGCTTCGGCTCATTTGGAGGAGCTTCGACTCAAAGTCCGCAATGGGGGACTATACCCTGTTTGGAGGAGCTTCGGCTCATTTGGAGGAGCTTCGGCTCATAGTCCACAATAGGGGACTATACCCTGTTTGGAGGAGCTCCGGCACATTTGTGATACACGTGTTGGTGAGTTTTCATGCTCCCGTTTGTCATAGGCCTTTCCCCTTTTGTGATTTCTGGATTTCTGGTTGATGATTTCTAGAATTTGTGTTTCACCAATTTCGTGGATTGGCATTGTTATGTTTTGTCAATATTTGTGTTTTGGTGAATAATTTAAAGAATGTGATTATTTTTGGTGTTTTGAGATTCTTGAGATATTGTATGATTTTTGTTGTTATTGGATGCATACTTGACACAGTATGGCATTTTTGTTATCATACGTTTTTGGTCATATCTCTTATCCTATCTCATTTTATCTGATATTTATAGCTAGACTGATCCGTTTATTATTTTCTTCTTAAATAATACTCGGGTCAGACCGAGGTATTTCAGGTGCTCCTGCTTGACTTCTTATCAGGGATTATCATCTGATCTTTTGGCTAACTACTTTAGATTAGTAGTTTTTGTTATTATACACTTGAGATATAGACTCCTTGATGTATAATTATTCTTTTGTCTAGCACTTGTATCTATTCTTTTGTGATGTAGTGGATCTTCTATGACCACTATTTTGATGTACACTTTTATGTGTTATATTCATATCTGATTCCGCCTTTGTGATATGAATATCTGTGACTGATTTGTGTTATGTTTATTTCTATATTTGTTTCCAAAGGCCACATAGCCACTATGTGGTAGCTTTGAGTTTGTTTTTGATATATCAGATTTCCTCTTGAAATGAAATGCATGTTATATTATCTGACATATCGGTACTCACACAAAGCAATTACACAGATGGTCGCTCCTCAACAGCCTTATTCTTCGTGCTAGTCGACGGCATTACCCCGTAGTGTGCTTGGCTAGCGTGAGTATAGAGGTAGGGCGTCACAATGTATTTCTTTATCCCAAGTAATGAAATCTATTTCTTACTGTTCTACATTGTTCTATTAGTCTCTAGAAACTAGAAAAATATAAGCGTGTTATGTAAAAACAAAAAACTAAATCTAAAACCTAAATAGTGTAAATTAAAACATATATATCGACATACATATAGGGTATGTTGAAATATCCTAGCTATTTGGCAAAAATTTGAATTTTAAAAATAATATAACTACCATCTTTTCAAACATTTCAAATGACTTTTCACTCCTATTTAAGCCTATTTCTTCCAGAAAATTTACTCATCATTTCATTCTCTATTCACTTTTCATTCTCAAACATTTTTTTATAATAAAAATGCCTTCTCCACACCAAAAACTTTGTGAAAACCTTGAAGAAACTCTCCAATCGTTCAAAGATATTCTCTCTTTTATTCTAAGGAACTAAAGGCGTTTGGAATTAAGCCAAATTCAAATGATAAAAGAGCAAGAGAAGCATTTTGATTCTCTTAGATGGTTAATCTCCTCCCTGGTCAAAGATGATTAAACCAACAACCTGGAATGCTCTAACACCAAGGACAATGAAGATTGGGATGCCATTAAAACAAATCTAATCTTTGGATCTGAAGGTTGGGTTGAAGTTCCTTGGAATGTCTAGTTTTCTCCTTGTTTTTTAATTCGTAAGTGTGTATATTAAACTTATTTATTTTTAAATATTGATATGTAATATAACTAATACAATTTGGTTTGGATTGGTTTGGTGTGATAAATTAGGATTGTATGTGATATAACTAAAATATATGAATACAATTTGTTTGTATTTTCTATAATCGTTAGTATATATATCTTAATATACGTCATGATTATATACAAGTATTTTCTTTATATATCACATATTACATTTTGATAATGTCACATTTAATGTCTCATATATGTTCATATTAATCAGCATATCACTTAATTCTTAATTATTGATTTTGACTCTTAGTTTATAAGTATTTCATTTAAGGGGAGTTTTTATTTTTCGCCTATTTTTTTGATGACTAAAGGGGTGAAACGTATAAAATATACATATGCATATATTCTAGGGGACTTATGTAACTTAGAGGGAGTTATATTATATTTTATATATAGAAATATTTAATGGTTGTCATCATCAAAAAGGGGGAGATTGTTAATACCCTGTTATTAGTTTTGATGACAACAACCATATACAACCATGTACAAACACATAAAATATAGATACTAACGTTTTGCCAAGTTATATAGTATATATTGCATAATATTACGCAAGTATTAAATCAAAGACTATATAGTATAAAGGCTCAAGAGAAAGATACAAAGACTCATGAATTCAATGACCAAGATATGAGGATTTCAATATTATAATTTAGTGTATAGAGTCATTAGTATATATTGTTAAAGTCCTTGATATCAATTTCTGATCTCTATCTCTAATTTTCGATCTTTGATATTTTAAACAAAAATAAATTATTTTAAATTTCAAAATATATTTTAAAATATTTTATAAAAGTTTTTTAGGGTTTTAAATATTTAAAATCTATGTTAAAAATATTTTATAAAGTACAAAATTTTCAAATCATTTTAAAGAAAACAACTTTCTTTTTTTACAAGCATACATTGACATACATATGCTAGATATGTCGACATATATGCTGCCAATAGGTTTTTCAAATTTTAAAGGAAGTGTCTACTCATTGCAACTCTTCACAAACGGACACATCTATTCATTTGTTATATAAAGAGGAGTGCAAACGAATTTTTTAACAACTAATTACTTACTTTCTTCCCACTCCGTACTCTCTTGAAAATTCTCTTGAAAAACATACTCTATTCTCTTCAAAATTATATACAATCAATTCATACTTCATTATATTGATTCAATACTACTTTCTTACTGTATTAGAAAAATATCTCTCTCAATTCAAAGACCAAAGTTCTATCCAAGAGGCTATATGATCTATTGTATCCAAAGTACAAGAATTTTTCTTTGAAAAAACTATCAACCCTATTTGTGTTTTCTTGGGTGTGCTTGTAGCTCGATTCAAATCAAGTGGGTGTACTTTGTAGCCTGATTCAAATCTAGTGGGTGTACTTGTACAAGACTGTATGTAGTATAAATCCAAACCAGTTTAAAATCTTTGGTATCATCTCCCTAACTCTTTAATTTGCTTTACTGCTTCTATATTTATTTGTGTTTGCATGTGTGATTGATTGTTAGTATAATTCTGTGTTATTATTCTGTGATTTAACATTAATCTTGAAAGAATTTTAAAAATATATACATATGTTAGAAAACACTATTCACCCCTCTCTAGTATTTATTTAGCCTTAAGATCCATAATGTCGCAACCCACAAGTATATCTAGGTTATTTGCATCATATTTTCAAAACTTTTAAAAAAGGAATGCATTCATATAGAGGCACCAATTTAGAGTCATTAGGCATACATATTTTATATGTTGTGATAAACCATGCACTTGTACACGTTTGGCTGCAAAATTGGTTGTATACTAATTGGTTGTTTAGTTTTGGTTGGTTGCGCACTATATTACCTGATTCAACCCTTGGGGAATTTTAGGGATGAAATTCTTTTAAGGGGAGCGAATTTAACACCCTGTGAATTAAGGATAATTAATAAATAAATAATTAGGCTTCAAAAGTGGAATTTAAGCAAACATTCGAATTTGGCTACAAAACTTGCATCGTAGCACTCATGGCCATTTTCTAAGCAACTTTCATATTTAAAATTTTGCGATCGGAGCACAAACGAAAAAGTTATTAGCGTTTGAAGTTTCCTGAGCAAAAATAATTAAAAACGAGAAAGAATTAAATACGGGACACCACCGGCCGACCCGCTCATTAGGTCGGTTGACTACTAGCGGTCGACGGGCCATATAGTGGCGGCTAGGGTTTGAGCGTTGCCCAATGGTCCAGATTTAATTATTTTAATCTACTAGTTATGATTGATTCGTGTGCCTATAAATAAGGGCTAACCCTTCACTTCTCTTCTCATATTTTCTTATCTAAGCAGTGAAGCTCTGCCATTTTCCTTTCTCTACTACTTCTAAAAATTATTAAATATTATATGTATGTATATAAATAATTGGAGAATGGTAGAAAATAAAAGAGAAGAAGAGAAGTGGTGAATCAATACTGCGGAAAAAGGTAAATTTCAGTATATATTCCCTTTAATCTCCAATCTCTTCTCAGATATGTAATTCTAATAATATGTATATACCTTTTTTGGATTAGAATGGAAAATGAGTCAAGTAAAGGAATGGATTCAGATTTGAAGATCTGGAAAGCTTAAAAAGACGAGTGGGAAATTATATAATTTATTTATAACATTAAAATTTATCTCGTTGAATTTTTATTTAATTTTTAGGCCTAAATAAGATTTGATGAGTTGTAGGCTTAAACTACATATGAGAATATAGCCTATATATTCAATAAAATAGGAAATTGGAATAAGAATAGTACGTATAACCTAATCTGAAAATTTGAATTCAGTCCCAAATTTTGGTTTGGAGAATGTTAATAATCTTGTAAAATTATTCCAGATCTATAATTAGGTTGTAAATTAGGTTGCCCTAGTTGATTTGGAATGTGAATTTCTATATTTTAATTTATTTAGAGCGATTCCGTGTAATTTCAATAAATTCTCCAATTCCAAAATATGTATAAACATGCCTCGTTTGAATTAACAAGGGATAAACCAAAAAGAAAAAGAGATGTATAAGATATTGATATTCTTTTTTGTAGTTCACACTGTCTCTTTCAATAAAAGAAAAATAATAATTCCTTGTAGTTTCAAACGAAGCAAAGATCTCACTTTTGGTTAATTTATTGAAAATTATAACAGCAATCCTTTATAGAAGGATAGCTCTAATAAATTAGAATGTGGAAAGGAATGTTCTAGTCTAAAAATTAAAAATTAAAAAAAAAACATGTATAACCACACTTAACGTTCAAAAATAATATATATGTATATATATAACGTAATTTACGACTATATACTTAAGCGTAATAATTAATAGACTAGGGTTTATGGACATTAATTACAAATTTAAAGGGCAATAAATTTATCATTAATATAAAGTTAAAAAGGAATTAAATGGGGACTAATTAGGTGATTTAATATGGCATTTATAGAGGAATTGAATAGGCATAATGGTTGGTTTTGAAATTGGTAAATAGATCAAATGAATTGAATGAGGATTGATTTGAGATTGTCCAATTTTGGCACTAATGACAATTTTTACGGGTAATAGACATTTATTAGACATTACAAGGAAACCAATGCCTAAGCGTATAAATTAGGAATAACTACATATCGAATAAGTAAGTGTTAATACTATTAATTATACATAGAAGGTAATATATTTTCCATAGTAGGAAATTATATAGCTTCAATTATACATTTAGGACTAACGTGAATTAGTGGGCCTAGACCAACACTTAGGCTTTGGGTGGTAGGTTTGGTTTAGTAGGTTGGGATGCGAGGTCGGTAGAGTTACACAACAAAAGTTTGCCTTTCATCTAGAGGCTACTAGTAGTTGTGAGTACTTAATACTGATGTGAGACATCCCCAACAGTGGGACCCGTGGGAAAGGGATATGCGTTGTGGATAGGTTGGGAAAAATTGTTGGAATTGGACCTGTCCACAGTGGAGTTATGGGTGAATTTCAAAAGAATTTCTCTTATTCGATCTATATTGGGTCTATGAAGTCTAATTTATTTAAAACATTTATAAATTTTATTTAAATAAAATCTCTTATTTTATTTAAATTTATAAATTATATATTGTTATATTTAATTTATGTTTTATACATATAAATGTACGCATATGTATCATATACATATATGTATATGTGCATGTGTAACATGATAATCTGTGCAAGGTATAACATGCCCGTGTGTTGATGTTGGGATTTACATCGCAATAGACACATTAGCTCATCTGATATGTATTGTATGTTGTCTAAATATATGTATGTATTTAAACTTATTATTTATATAAATATTATAAATATACTTATATATATATATATGTGTGTGTGTGTGTGTAAAATATTAATAATTTATAAATATATGTACTATTAAAATAAATATTGATACACACACATAATATATAAAATGTTTTCTTTTTTTTAAATTATGAACTAATATATATATATATATATATTTGTGTGTGTGTATTACAATAATAAAATAATAATTTTTAATATATATATAAACACACACACACAAGCATATTTATAATATCTAGATATATACAAATTTGTATATATACATATATTAATTAATAAAATAAAATATTTTATTTTTAGTTTTTAACACTTCTAAATCGTATGCACGGCATAATCAAATTTTATTATATTAATATATATATATATATATATATTATTTGAAAAATAATAATATATTAATAAAAAATATTTTTGAAACTAATTAGTAAACTTTTAAACTTCCATAAAATCTAGCATGATATTTTGAGGATTGGAGAATTTTTCCATAATTTTACTCCGTCAAAATTTATTTTTATTAAGCAATTGCTTATTCGGCCATATATTATAATATATTTTTTAAAATACTAAAAATGATTTTTAAATTTTGATTTTTTGGCTGAGAGGTTATTTCATGATAAAATAATTTTATTAAATTTTAAGTTAATTTTTGAAACATATTTTATTTTATATAAATTATTTACATAGTTATTGATTTAAATAATAGTAAATAATTATTAAAAATAATTTACAGCTACACAAATTTATCATTATTGTAAATATACATTTATAAAATATATGTTCAATTCTTAGCATGATATGATGATATAATTAAATGCAAACCATATATTTATTATTAAATGACATATTAATATATTTATATTTATTAATAAAATAATAATAATCGTAAATAGATTATTAGACTCTGCATATCTGATCTATATTGAAGAAAAAAATTGGTTTTTTTTAATAAATGCATATATATAACCAATCTAATACGTGACAACAATAATACAATATGAGAGTCATCACCATACTAATAATATAATAATAGTATATATGAATAATAAAATATTATTAAAAAATTATAAATTATATAATACAATAAAAACATATCTAAAACTAATGCCTTGTAGAAGACCTAGTAATGATGAACTCTCCCTCCTTTGAAAACTTTTCGATTCGAAAGATTGCTAATCCTTGAACCGTAGACCTTGACTACAAATAGTATTTGTCATTTGAATTGATTTGAGTTGGATTTGCTTGAACTCCCAGGGGATGAAATTAGCCATAAATGGAGAGAATAACAAATAGTCCCAATTCAATTAGGGTTTTAGATCTTTAAGTAGTGGATGAAAGAGAGAAAAATATAGATCATATCTCATACCAATTCTCACTAAATCTGAGTCATTCATTTCAAATACCTCTAACCTATTTAGCCGCCCCCTATAGCCCCTATTACGGTCAAAAATATCAACCGTCATTATAGGAAATATCTCATTTAAGCCCAAATAAATATTATTAATTAAATCAAATTTAATTGTTTATCGATACCATATATCGATTGATATATTTATAACTATAATAAATATATTCAATAATATTTATTCCTCAAATCATATCCAAAATTTTATAGATATTAATTTATTTATTTAATTTATAACAATTATAAACTAATTAAATCGTTTGGTTTAAAGAGAATTCATCATTTCGGTTGTGTGACTCATTAGGTATAAATTTGGTCAGCAATTGACATCAACCTATTTGAATGTTAATCTTCATACGTCACTAGCAGGTGGTGTGATATTTTTACCAAATTTATCGCTTACTTAGTTTTAGTAAAATCCAATTTCACTTTATTAAGCACTACTGGGTTGTGGCTTTTCTTTACAGCAATTCTCTTCGTCAAAACTATATCACTTTTGACTTATGGAATTTGGTAATGGTCAAAATTCCTATATCGTCCATATTCAACTCTTTAGTCAAAACACAAAGTCCTTGGTTTAATAATAATTATTATTATTAACCAAAATGCTCCGGCAAGGGACTTTGACTTTGGGTTGACTTGAGTTGACTATGCTACTAACACCATATAACGCAGAAGACGAATCCTCTCTTCAATAGTGCTTCACTTCCAATACTTCCACTACCCAAGTATAGTCACTCAATGGATGTTGTGCCATGATTTGACTATAATCAAAGTAGAGCTTTCATATTGAAGATCTACGGTGTTCTCAAGTTGAGAGAACCGTGTAAATCGGTCACATCGATATTTTTTGTTTGTCCTTAGTTATTTTAACCGATAGAAAACTATTGAGTGAGCCATTGCATAGTCATGACTAATACACTGCCTAACATTTGGAGAGCGTTATGTACTCTGGTCTCAATGGATACATCGATACCCAGTCTTGATGCTTCACGACTAGGAACATTTAAAATGGTTTGTTTATTTTATTATGATAAATTACTCACGGTTATAATACTTTGTAACTACTATTAGAAAACATACCATTTATGGATTTTCTATTAAATATACTTTTAATTGAATTAATAAATTAACATAACTCATTATATCAAGCATACAATAGAGAAAAAACACCTTTTACTTCAAATAAGATTGATTACTGAGTTAGATATATGTAACAAATTATATAATTGCCTCTAGGCAATACCCCTAACTCTATCAATCTCTCACTTGCACTTAGAATCAATTATGGAATCTTGTTCCAACTTCTCCAATCAATTTTCTTTAAACCAATCGGGTCAATTCTTCAGTGAAGGAGTATGCTATTATGCTTTAATCATTTTCTCTGCCAATTAACTCTCTTCAGTGTTGATAAACTATCTTTATCATATGAAACAATTCAGAGTATATTTCTTAACTGATAGTAAGCTCCAAGTTCTGTTAGAACTATATCGTCACATTGTTATTATATAATAATTTTATAAGATTTCAACAATTGGTGTGACAACCCACACTTCCTGACACCAAGTATCGTGACGAAAAATGCAGATCGTAGGGTTTTAACCTTTATAATTTTAGAGACTAATGCAAGCTGAAATAATTTCAGTAACTAATCTTGCATAACTCATAGTGGAAGGAATAAAACATATAATATAGAAAAATCTCCATCGCAGAAAATATCAAATCATAGTCTCATAAAAATATCAATATGCGATCCAAAATAGAGTACATAAAATAATATCCCTCGAAGTATGATACTTGAAATAACTGAAATGATATAATAATACATGGATAGAAAAATATGATAAAAGCGATCTCCAAAATAAGCACGACTCTCCAAGTATCCAGAACGGGCTATCATATGCTGCCCCGTCCATCTATGGTGGGAAAAGGATGGAAAAGGAATGGATCGGACAAAAGTCTGGTGAATGAGGACAAATTTAATATGTGATGATCAAGTACAGCTAACTTTAAATCTACTCTAAGTAGTAAAGGATGTATAACAAGTGTTTGTGAATTCCTAAGGTCCAATACCTAAGGATCCTTATCTAGCGCAAAGGGTCGAACTATCGATCGATCCTTACACTAACGATTAGCCAACGTTCTAAAGTTTGAGAGCTAGTCTCCCATGTTTACCTGTACCATCAACACTACGTCCGGAGAGGGAGAACACCATAATGCAAACTCGCATAGTGACTCATCGTATGCACCCATGTTCATCTCTTGATTGTAGTGGCAAAATGCCTCTTATCATACTACACCGGTGTCCATCAGTACCACATCGTGTTAGAACCATGCGTACAAGAACTCCTGTTAGTACCGGGCTCCTTTCTACTCTTTTGCCTCTTATTATGCAGCGCCAAGCTTGATTGTCTTTTATGTAGGATCCCTCGTTAGCACCAGGCCTACTCTATGGCATTCGTTCCGCACGTCCATTGCAGAACCTCCCCGTGAATGCCTATGTTGCGAAATAAATCACCGTAATCAACTCTTAACTCTTGTTTGGGTATTTAACCGTTACCCAAACCACGAAGACCTATTGTCCTTTGATAGAAAACTGACTTCCCTACAGGCTCTGACATGTGTACTTAGCCTAAAATAGGCTCAAACAATCAGTGTTCCATTTATATAATTTTTAATCTTTAACTTTGGCCTTAGTCCGAGGTTCAACATATGCATTTTTCATTATGAACAGTCGACCGCTGTTCCTCTATGATAGACCGCTGGGGGTCCAGGGTCGACCAATCGCGAACAAAAATATAGGGTTCCATTGATTTTCAACTATCAATTTTTAATTAATGTCAATTACTAGTCGATATCAATGTCATTAACAGATATTGTTAAGCCTAAATTACTAGATGAACAATCTTATTACCAATTTGCAATTCGATTTAGAGTTCGCTTGTTTAAGGTTTGCAATTTCAAGTGAGAAAGGGGTATATACATCAATCTCTAATTAACAGTTTTATTGACAATTTAAAATTAGGGTTTCTAACATCCTAAACCAATTAAAATAGTTTAAAATTAGCTACAATAATTATCTTATCAAATTTGTGCCCACTCATCTCAAGCCTAAACTCTTCCCTTCATTTGTGCTTGAGAATCGTTTCCCCCAAATTGATAGCTCCGCCTAAATCCTCCTTGATTTAGTTGCTTTTATTCTTCTAGGTTGAATTTGTTTGATTTTATAGAATTTTTAGGGTTTTAGGGTTGAGAGAAACTAAATTTCGATAGAGTTTGGTTACTGTAAACTTTTGTGTTAGGATTAGGGTTTCATCAGTTCGGTATATAAAGGGGTAGGGTTTTGTATGGGCCATTAAATTAGCTTAGGAGAATATTTACTAACATCTGGTTCATACATCAAAGCTTCGTTCCCAAGCAATCAATCATACTTGTTCAAACACGTCACTGGAAACCGACAAACGCTCGATTCTATAGGCAAACAGTCAATCGCTTGATACTCTAGGTCGACCACTACCGGTCGATCGACGACCCCTCTTGGTCGACTGTTGGCTATGTTAATTTATGATATTTTTTTTTTAATTTCTTATTCAATTTCCAATTCTTCTAACGCTTGTAACTTCCTCATATTAACTACGATTAAAAAGTGTTATGTATGAAAATCATCCAGAAAATCGCTACGAACGCAATGGTGCCAGTTTCGTATCCAAATTCATACATTTATGAATTCGTTTTAAAGTCTTTGTTTTATTTTGATTTATTTTTCTTGTTAAATTCTATTAAGTTTTCAGGGCATTACATTATACCCTCTTAAAAGGATTTCATCTTCGAAATCTCAAAGGACGGAAAATGTAACTCATACATACAACAACCAATAACTATAATCATCTACTCATCCATCATCCATGAGTAATCATTATCCTTAGAAACTTTCTAATGGAATATGTACATATATAAGCAACATGAACCTATCTAATGCAAAAGAACAGTTGATCTACTAATTCATTCGACTTCCTGTTATGTAAAATGCTCATGCAATGCATCCAAATGTATGCAACATCCTAATTGATATACTTGTAATTCTATATGTATGCATAACCATCCAAACAGATGCAACATCCATATGAATAACATCCACTAGCATACATAAATCAGGAAATAACATGCAACTAGATATAAGTATGCATGTGTGTATCTAGAGTATATATTGTCCTAACATGTAAAAAGAATACAATGCAAATAATACATCCATATACATCCACTCACATCTATCATTCATAACATGTCCCATTGACACGTTTATAACCACTCTATCATCCAAAGGTCTCTACCTAAAGGGTATGCCACCTAAGTCCTACACATAAGCAATCTATGTTTATAAGAATCTAAATTTAAGATGTACAAGAAAAGAGTTGTAGGTGGCTAGCTCGTATCTTCTCCTTGGGTTCTCATGTACTCTCCACTGGGTCGTCTCCCCATTGGACTTTAACAAGTTTGATCTCCTTATTGCGGATTCGCTTCATACCATGCTCTAAAAAACGAGTGAGTGCACGGCGAATAAGTGACTCTCGCTCCATGTCCACCTCTTCCAACTGACTCGGCTCGACTACTGTAGCAGTATCGAGTAAGAAATTTCACAAGTGCGACACATGGAAAACATCATGTACCCCTGCCAACTTCTTTGGAAGCTCTACTCTATAAGCCAACTTCCCCACTCTAGCCACTATTGGGAAGGGCCCTACAAATCTTGATGCTAGCTTCCTTGACATACCAAATCTCATCACATGCCTAAGTGGTGAAACCTTCACGAATACCATGTCACCCACTATGAACTCTAGCTCCGTATGCCTCCTATCAACATAGGATTTCTATCTATCCTAAGCGGTTTTCATTCTCCTACGGATCAGATCGACCTTATCAGATGTCTTCCTCACCATGTCCGGCCTAAGAACAATCTTATTTTCATATTCAATCAATATAATGGTGACCTATAGGGTCTACCATACAACACCTCAAATAATGGCATCCCAATGCTTGCTTGATAAACTTTGTTGTAGGTAAAATCCACTAACGATAAGTGATCCTCCCAAGGTACTCCAAAGTCGATAATGCATATTCATAGTAAATCCTCCAATACCCGATTTACTCTCTTCGTCTGTCAGTCCGCCTTCGGATGACATGTGGTATTCAAACTCAACTCGGTCCCCAATGCCACCAATAGACTCCTTCAGAACTCTCTAGTGAAAAATAGATTTCGGTCGCTAACTATGCTACTAGGAAATCCATGTAGCCTAACGACCTCTCTTACTTATAGAGCCGCTAAAGTTGCTGCTGTCCTAATACTCCTCACTGGTATGAAATGAGCGCACTTCGTCAACTGATCAACTATGACCCAAATGCTCTCATTCCCTCTCTTACTCCTCGGTAAACCATCTATAAAGTCCATGGAAATAATCTTCCGCTTCCATTAAGGATGTAACACCCTGTAAAATCAACCCTAATTAAATAAGTAAATTAAGAGAATTCAATTAATTAAGGTAGGAATAAAAATGGAAATTTTACAAAAGTTTAAATTTGACTACGAAAGTTATTCCATTGCGTTCGTAGCAAAATTCTGATCTGTTTCTATACATAATATGCTGAAAACGGAGCTCAAAAAAGAAGTTATGAGCATTTGAAGTTTTTAGATTTAAATTAGTTTAATTCGAATTCAAATTCAAAGAGAAATTAAATTTAAAGTTTGAATTTCAAAAATTAACTATGATTAGACTTGGGGGTTAAGTAAACATTAAAGTTAACAATTAATGTTAAAAGTTAATTAGGGAATAAAAAAATCAAACAACGGGAAAAAAATCAAACGCTCTCGAAATAAGTGGAGTAAGATCCAACCGATCGACCTCTAGCGGTAGGCCGGTGGAGTATAGGCGGTCGACCGCTATTTTACAGTGGCAGCTAGGGTTTTGTGCTATTAAACGTTCCAGAGTTATCCATTTTTGACCTAGTTTCATCCTACGGTTCTGGTATGCTTCAACCTCTATAAATAGAACCCTACCATCTCCACTTTCATTCACAAATATTTTAGAAATATCAGCGAAGCTTTATCAGTTCATCTCTTCCTAAATTTAGAAAACTCCATTAGGGTTTCAGGTAAGAAATCCTAATCTGTCTTTGTTTACTATTTAATTTTTAAACCTCTTCTCCTCCAACCTTTCTGAATCTAATATATATGTATATAAATCTCTTGTTGTATATATTAAAAGAAGAGATCTGAAGGAGATTATGATGGGAATTGCAAATCTAAAGGGAAGCAAAGCTAAGGACCAACCGTGAGTGGAAATTTTAGTTTTTCTATTTTAGTAGTTGAACAATATAGATTGGATTTGATATATGCCTTGGGGATTTTTGGATTTTTAAAACATCATATTAATAATCCCCGAAATTCCCCCAAAAGCAAAATATCAATTCTTAGGATTGGAATCTTAATTGTTTTGTGTTAAAATAATGGCGTTTTGTGGATTTTTGTAGTTTATGTATTCTACCTTCTATTCAACTAGTTATTCCTTTTCTCCAGATCTAATTAAGGGATTTAATTGAGAAATGGTGTATAAAGCATAAATCTTTATTCGTAGTTCACACTGCTTATTTCTATAAAATTTAGTAGAATTTCCTTTGTCTAAATTCATATAAAAGAAGTTGAATAAAACGTAGAATTGATTAAATAGTAAGTTTTCATTTTTGGTTTATTCCATTGTATTAGTGTGAGATAAGTCGGATTTAGATTCTATATACAAGTCTATTTATTGCAACTTTGGATATGAGTATTGAATCCTTGTTATGGATATTAGAATCCCTTGTATGGATATTGGAATTTGGACGTTATTGGTAAAATATAAGAAAAAGGAAAGAATTGACATTTAACGTTAGTTAGGGCGCAATCTCCGCATGTAAAGAATAATAATTGCGTATTTATTTGTATATTAACTAACATAAACAAAAGTATAATTACAACATATAATTGCGTAGTTAATTACATAATAATTGTCATTAAATCTCCCTTAGGAAAGTAATTAATATTTTAAGGCGTAATAAGGAAGATTCCTTATTACGCCTTAATTATGGAATGGTGAGATGAGTATTATATATAGAGAGTATTTAAATTATGGCTAAGTCATACAGACGCAATGTCAGCCAAAAGGCACGTAGAAGTCTGCCCAACTAATCTGGCTACCAACAGTGTGACTTTGGGGTTATGTGAGACATCTCCTATGATAAGTATTTGTAATGACGTGAGGTTAGTCCCAAATTATGTACGATAAACCTGCCAAGCTAATCTGGCTACCAGTTCCTATGAATAGTCGTACTAATGTGAGACGTCATTATGGGTACGGGTCATAATACGAAGGGCTATTAGTTGCTATGAACATGATCGATGATGGCCAATAATAATAAACAATGTAAATACAGCGGAATAGTATAACAGTATATCACACAGTCGATTTTATACTGGTTCGGACCTCCCATTCTACGTCCAATCCGAAGCTCCCCTTGGGTATTTTGCTATCAATGCCCTTACTTCACCAGGAGGAATAGGATTATAAACTCCACCTGAACAACCGAACAGGACTTCAACAACAATTACAAGCAGTGTAACAAATGTTCCTTTCTAACATAATGTATCTTGATATATAGAATGTCACTTTGATGTACAATAACTTTTATAACCAGACCAAAATATATTGATAGGGATATAGAGGCTAAGGAGTTTATTCGACTAGTGGGATATGGAGATGAAGCACACTAATCGAAATCTCTGAATCACATGAATTTCTTGGAATTCGGAGTATTTCTTAGGAATTGAGAGTTTGAGGCCTAGGATTCAAAGCATAGAGTTGTGTTTTGATTCAGGGATGGTTGGAGGTTTATATAGATGTTGTAGGGATGGTAAAGTAGAGGTGCAACCTTCCAATTTCACTAATGATGAAGAGAAATGGCTGCATATGCAGAGAGATGCAACTTCTGGAGCGAAGAGACATGAAGATATCACTTCAAAAAACTAGCTATTTTATACTAGGTCAGTTGACTTAAAGAAGGCTTCAGTCGACTAGCTTAGTGTAAAATTCGAACCCGATTGCATAGCCAAAAATAGTAGACAAATTGTTCATATTCAAGCGACTAGGTTCAGCCAACTGACCAAGGCTTTCAGTCGATTAAATCATTGTAATTTCCAAAAGCTTGTGTGGTTCAATTGTAAAGGCATATGCTCATTTCTCAGCCCACTCGAGGTCGAATCTCAGCTTTGCATATTTTTAGCCATTTTATCTTCCAGCTTTTGCATCATCGTTTTGACCTGAAACAACTCAGTAAACTAGTTAGTAGCATTGTTGTATGGTTTTTATCATCAAAACACCATATATATGGTTCTTTCACTTCTCCCCCTTTTTGATGATGACAACAACACAACTTTATAATATAGAACAATACCTCCCCTTAGATATATGTTATATAATAATTTTATTTACCTCAACTTTATATAAATGCTAGTATAAAATATGTAAAGCATACGTTCTTCCCCCCCTTTATCATCAATAAAAAGGAATACGAGCATAGACATAATATATTTTAAAAATTCCCCCTAAGTATAATGTTTCTCTTTAAGTTTCAACTACATACTCCTCCTTATATATATGATCATTATTTCTCCCTTTTCGTAACTAACAAAAAGTACGATAAATTTCAAAAATTTGGGAATATCGTAGATAAGCCAATAATAAATAGTTTTAATTGTGAAGTATTGACTATATATTAAAGTAATGAGTATCTAATATACTAATCTGTTGCAGGTACAATGATACTCAATTTTTTTCAGAATCCAGGATTTACGTCTTAGGAAACCATACTAAAGTAAATGTGGTTGATCCCTTGAAAATATAACTGTCATTATTTATGACCGAGTCAAAATAGTCACTAATATATAGTTGTTTATCATTTTGCTTGAATTAGCAGGAACCAATATTTTAAAATCACATTTTATGGGGGTTTAGGACTATCTCGGTTTTTAGCACTAGTATCAAAATGTGGATACATTAAAGCATATCTAGTACTATTTATATATTTATCCTATTTATAGCCTAAATCAATTCTATTATTGTGAGCTTCGGTATTCGTAACTAAGGAAGATAAATCATTTTTACCTTTGTTCAAATTTGTAACTTTCTCATTTAATTTGTCAAAATTTGCTTTAGAGTCACAAATTTCTTTTTGCAAAATAATAATATTATCTTTTAAAAGTCCATATTCTTTAAATAATTCTATATTTCTATCAATAAAAGTGTTATATTCTTTTTCAAGAGACAAAATTTAGAATTAGAATTATTTAAAGAATTTTCCAAAAATATATTTCATTTTGCAAAACATCGATTTCCTTTAATAGATTGATATTTTTATAATTTAAACGCTCATTTTCTTTTAATAGAAAATATTTTTGCGAAACAAGTTCTTCAGTAGTAGTTTCAACAATTCAAGTTTGTTTCATTAAGAAATCATTTTCTTCCTTTAATTTATCATATTTAAGTTCACAATCTTTAATTTTCGTAAAGCAACATTATTGATATTTGGTAGAAATTTAAAATTTTTAAATAAAATATCATGCGATGACAAAAGATCATTATGAATAGAATCATCATGTACTGATTTAGATCCGAGTGTAGCCATATTGCACATGTATCGAGATTTTATTTCCAGTTGCTTGCTTTTAGAAACTTGTTTTTTCTCGACTGTTAGAGCTTTGACCAGATCTTCTATTTCCATCCATTGTTATAAGATGTTGTTATAATCGGTAGAGCACCCGGCTCTGATACCACTTGTTAGTCATTATGACAGGATCGAAGATGGCTAAAAGTAATAAACAATATAAATGCAGCGGAATAGTATAAAAGTAGATCACACAGGCGATTTTATACTGGTTCGGACCTCCTATCCTATGTCCAGTCCCGAAGCTCCCCTTTGGTATTTTGCTATCAACACCCTTACTTCACCCGAAGGAACTGGTTTACAAAATCCACCTGAATAATCGAACATGACTTCAACAACTATTACAAGCAGTGTAACACATGTTACTTTCTGACATAGCGTATCTTGATATACAGAATGTCACTTTGGTGTATAATAACTCCTATAACTAGACCAAACTATATTGAGTGGAGGTGTAGAGGCTAAGGAGTTTATTCGACTAGAATATAGGATGTGAAGATGAAGCACACTAGTCAAAATCTCTAAATCACATGAGTTTCTCAGAATTCATAATATTACTTAGGAATTGAGAGTTTGAGGCCTAGAATTCAAAGCATAGAGTTGTGTTTTGATTCAGGGATGGTTAGGGGTTTGTATAGATGTTGTAGGGATGGTAAAGTAGGGGTGCAACCTTCCAATTTCGCCATTGATGAGGAGAAGTGGCTGCAAGAGCGGAGAGATGTAACTTTTAGGGGGGAAGAGACATGAAGATATCACTTCAAAAAACTAACCATTTTATACTAGGTCAGTCGACTTAAAGAAGGCTTCAGTCAATGGCTTAGTGAAAATTCAAGCCCGAGAGCATAGCTAAAAACAGTAGACAAGTTGTTTATATTTGGTTGACTTGGTTCAGTTGACTGAACAAGTATTTCAGTTGACTAAATCATTGTAATTTCCAAAAGCTTGTGTGGTTCAGTGGTAAAGGCATGTGCTCGTCTCTCATCCTAATTGGGTTCAAATCTCAGCTTTGCATATTTTTGGCCATTTTATTTTCTAGCTTTAGCACCATCGTTTTGACCTGAAATAACTCAATAAACTTATTAGTAGAATTGTTGTATGGTTGTTATCCTCAAAACAACATATATATGGTTCTTCCAGGGCCTGCTATGAGGTCTTTAAGTATTAAATGATTGTTTGAAGGCCCGCCTCTTTTCCCCGAATAGAGTAGTAAATGGTCAAGGGTTAATTTTTAAGCACGATATGTGGTATTTCGATAGGGGTTGCTTTGGGATAAGTTATTAAATGGCTGATTGAGGGTTCCCCTTCCCATAAAGAAGTATTAAGTGGCTTATTAAGGGTCTGCCTTCCCATAAATAAGTATTAAGTGGCTCAAGAGATTCCATGCAATGTCAGTTAGATAGTCACCAGTGAGGAGTCCGTCTTGAGAATATGTATTAGATGATGGGGTCTGCTTCAATTGAGGTCTTAAATGGCCAGAGTCTTCCTATTTTCCAACAAAAGGTATTAAGTGGGTTGAGTATTATCTCTTGCATTATTAGATATTTATGACGTTGGTTATGGGTTATGGGATTAGGAACCTACTTTGGGAATGGAAGGTATTCAGTGGTTGTTTGAGGACTGGCCTCCTTTCCTTATATGAAGTATTAAATGGTTTTATATACGTAAGACATGTTCTTATTTAAATTATACTGCCCAAGTACTGATATGGTAAGGCTTAAGATTTCTATTCACCGGACGCTTATTGTTTTAACTCCCTCCTCATTACAACACAAGTTAGAGAAGGAATTGATGATGGTTAAAGATGGCAAGAGTGAAGCTTGTGGAATTTATTATCTATCTTTTTATGTTATTTTACGTTGTACCCATGAAATGTATTTTTGAATGAAATTTTGTAACTGTTGACATTATGTAATGTTTCATGACATTTGAAATGATTTGAAATAAATAGGTCTAAGTTTCAATGGGCCTTTTTTGGGTCAGAATTTAGGCCTGTTCCAAAATGGGTTGTTACATTTAGTATCGGAGCTTAGATTACCCGATCAACGAGGAAAGGTATACGTATAAATGGCGTGTTTGTTATCTTTGAAAATAATTTTCAAATATTCTACTATATATATATATATATGCATACACTTCTTTTGAATATATGCCGACTCTATAAATGCCGACTCTAGAAGTAGTTGCTACCATATTCCAAAAGGGTAGGAGAAGCAACTATGAGTTGGAAAAATAAATAGAGTTAAATTTATAATTCTTTGTTGGACCTAGACTTCCTTATCACTATGGACCCTATAGGCATATTAAACAATTAGGATAGGAATTGTAGAAGGAAAGATGGTAACTCCAAAAATTTAATAGGTAATGAATGAGCAATAACTGAGAAGTTACAAATAGATTAATGAGACTATTAAGGTAAAGATAAGGAAGAAGTTTAAAATGTAAAGCTGAATAAGAAAATAAATGTCTTTAGGAAACGTCTATTAAGATATCAACCATTTAATACGGACAAAGTGATGTTTATGAGAGTAGTAAATATAAATGTTAGGTAATAGTTAGATGTTATAAGGCATAATATTCATACGGAACTAAGGAATATAGTAGTGAAACAAGCTTCCATAAGAAGGTGAACATTAATCACCACAAGAAGATAACTAGATTAGATGATTGAATAGGGAGTTCAAAGGGAAGTACAATCAAAGTCAATTTTTTTTAAAATCCTACCCCTTGAGGAAGAAAGTGGTAAAAAGATTTTTGAAAACTCCTCGAAAGTTTTGAATGAGCATTTTCAAAAGATTATTAAGTGAAAATCTTATGTGTTGTAAGTTGATATTTTTGATAGAAAGTGATTTCTGACAGCTTGAAAAAAAGGAAGGTTCTCATTTGTTAACTTTTTAATTTAAAATTTGTTGAATTAAAAGTTTTCAACTTTTAGATTCTTCATTTTTGGATTCTTCTATTTTTTTATGAACGAATTCTTCTACTTTATGAATTTGGAAGCTGTTTCTTTAAAAAGAGCAAGGAAATTTGGAGATTTATAATTTATAAAAAGTTGAGTTAGAAAGTTCTAACTTAAAAGGATGTTGCATTCTTAAAGTTCTTAGTTTAAATTTACTGAGCTAAAAGTTTTTGGTCCAAAGATTTTTAATAAAGGATTTTTCTTTTGAGAAATGCGTGATTTTTCCTACCTTATAAAATTAGAGGTTTTTTCCTTTAATTTATTTTGAAAGGGTGTGCAAAAGGAAAAGGAACTTGATCAACATAGGATAGAAAGAATAGAAGGGTAAGGATGTCCGACAAGGTAGATAGGAGGAACATTTCCGTATAAGGAAATGCGGAGAATGATAGCTGAATTTAGTTAGTGATAGAATTAAGAATTTTGATCCAGTAATAAAGGATATACAAGAGAGTAGCAAGAATAAGATAGGAGTTATTTTTGTCTACCCCATTTCTCCATCGTCTAAAGCTATATATAAAGTGTTTTTGGCAATTTAAATGATGGTCATTAATAAAAGAGTTGGATATTTTTGGAAAAGAAACTATGTAAAGATGAGAATTATATATATATATATATATATATATGCATCTTTCCTAATCAAATCCAGAACTTGTTTGAATAAAAATATTATTGGAATTAGTAAGAAAAGGTTTACAAGGGATTTTAAGAGTTTTGAACAAAGTTACAAAAAGTATTTTGTCAAATAACAGTATATTCTGAGTAATAAGGCAAAAGATATTTATCTATATTTTAGATATAACTGCTATTTTGGAAATGGTAATTCATGCAACTAGGAAACTCTTTGGAATAATAAATGTCTAATTTATTATTTTAGGATGATAATTGAGTTTTGAATGTTTTTTGTTAAATATCCAATTTTAAAAAAAGAAGCAAGTCCTTATTTTAGTAAGTCATTGAAAATGGAAGTTTTCCATAGTTCCTTTTCGAAAATCAAGCAGTCTTTAAATGATATGAATTGAAAGTCTAACTTTTAAAGAGATAGATCTTTGATGAAGAAAGTTTTTATTTTGCCATATTTGGAACTAAGAAATTTTGAATTCTTGGTAAAGGTTTCTAAGTCTATATTTCCAAAGATGGGAATTTTGGAGTTTGGTACATCATGTTTGTAAAATTTTAAGTTTTACAAGAAATAAGGTAATAAATGTTGATTTTGAAATAAGTTTATTTGTATGAAAACAGTTTATTTAAAATTATATTGTATGATTACCAAAATTCTGGTTTAAAAAGGAGTAGTTTTTATGGAATAGATAGGGATCACAACCTAAGTAGGACAAACTAAAAGTTTCTAGGATATGAATAAAATAGGAATGGAGTGTACAACCCGATTTGAAAATTTGAAATCAGTTTCGAACCTCTATTTGTAGAAGTTGGTAAAGTGTAAAGATATTATAGATCTATTATTGGGTTGTAAATTAGGTTGCCTAGATAGCTTAGAATGTAAATTTCTATGTTTTATTTTATTTAGAGCAATTTCCATGTAATTTCCATAAATTAACATATTCCAAAATACGTCTAAAAGCGTGTTGTTTGAAGTAACAAGAAATAAACTAAAAAGGAAAAAGATGTGTAAGAGATGGATATTCTTTTTCGTAGTTTACACTGTCTGTTTCAATAAAAAGAAAAGAAATATTTCCTTTTAATTTCAAACAAAACAAAAATCTCAGTTGTGGTTAATTTATGGGAGATTATAACGATAGTCCTTTTTTGAGGGTAGTTCTAATAAATTAAAAATGTAGAGATAAGCGTCCCAGTTTAGGAATTAGTACATGTATAGCCATGCTTAACAATTAGAATATACATATAGCGCATAAATTATGACTGTATGTATAATTAGTTAGTAATTAAAATATTAGAATTCATGGACATTAATTACAAATTTAACGCGTAATAAATTTGTAATTAATGGGAGAAAAAAGAAATATAATGGTGACTGATTAAGGAAACTTGATATGACATTTATGGAAGAAAGAAATTAGAATAATGAATGGATTTGGAAACCTGAAGAAGGTTAATGGGATTAAAGATTGATTAGTTGGGAATAGCCCAATTTTGACAATAATGGTCAACTTTTATGGATATATTAATTGAGGCAATGGATTGACCACATCTATTAGAAACCAAAAAAAAATTAAGGAAATGGGTAACAATGGAATGACATATTAAGAAACACCCATCTGAATTTAGTAGGGAGTGTTAGGACCTCAACACCATTTATACCACTTTATAATAAATTGCATCTCCTAGCAAAATTTTCTTTTAGAGTTCTTGGATTGTAGTCGCTAGTTGTCTCCCTTAGTTATAAGAAAAGTGTATGGTGTGATATAAGATATATCCATGTTTTATTCCCGTGTTGACTTTATGAATGGGATTTAAACCACTTGATAAATATATATGTTGAGAAGCAAAGTAAATAAGGAAATTTTAAGGGGACACTTAACTAGCGATAAACCATAAGTAAGACTGGAAGTTAATAAGGAAATTAGGTTAGCAGCCTAAAATGAATGTTTCAATCCCAAAACATTAGATTTCTAGGAAAAATAAAATTTAGCTCACAGACTGTCACCATTCAAGGAAAAAATAAAATGCATGGGAATGTGAAGAGGATTTTCTATTGAACAAGAAAGAGTAAAGTGATAGAATTTTTCGTTGGAAGCAAAAAAACAGCATCGCCTCCAACATAGCTTCATGGAGTTGCAGTTAGCATCATTAGTGATAGGGACCCTTAGTTTACCAGCAAATTTTGGAAAAGTTTGCTGGTATCTTTAAAAACTAGCTTTAGGAACTTCGTTAAACCTGAGCATCGCTTACCAACTATAATCCGACGGACAAAGTGAAGGAATGGATGGAAACCTAGAGGATTTGTTAAGAGCTTGCATCTTGGACTTTAGAGGACATTAGGAGCAACACTTACCCTTAGTAAAATTCGCGTATAATAATAGTCACCAATAGGTGATTGGTACGGCACCCTTAAAGCAAATTTTTAGAGGCCATACAAATCACCAAATTGTAGGTGGGAACCACCGACAAATTCTACTCGGACCAGATTTGAATTGCCAGATTTGGAAAGTCAAAGTTGATTAGGCAGCATGTGAAGGTCGTAAGATTTGGATAGTTGAAAAAGTTGACACCAGATTTATTGGGCCTTTCCCAATATTGGAAAAGATAAGAAAACTTGTAAGTTGGCTAGAGTCCATGACGTTTTTCACGTTTTTCATTTGAGGAAATACTTCCATACCATAGCTATTATGATAGAACCTAACCAATTGGGGATTTTGAGACGGAGCCAATAGCATCCCATGTCACTGCATGCATTGTAGAACAAGGAACTAGGAAGCTCTGCAGTAAAGAAATAGATTGGTCCGAGTACAATAGGGATAAAATCTGATGGAAGGTACGAGGACTTCTCGTCCTAAGCCGTTCGCTCGTAAATTTTCTCTCCAAAATTAGGATTCTGGTTGCATCGTTATTGCTAGATTAGATGGTAGAAAATGATTGCCACACCTTTTCACCATCACTTTACAGTATATAGTAGTTTTATGCATGTTTAGGGTATTTGCATACATATTTGCATAGCACGATCACACAATCCTAGGATTGAGCTCATTTTAGTATGTCTACGATACATAATCACATTGCACTTTGGATTGAGTAGATAGTTGTGTAGATAACTTGGTTGTATAACATATATGTTATTATGCGTTTCGCTGTTCGCCTCTTGAAAGATTTCGGGATGAAATCCTTTTTAAAAGTGAGAGATTATAACACTCGTAAAATCAAACCGGATTAAACAATTAAATTAATAGAAATTCAACTAATTAGGATAGGGATAAAATTGAAAATTTTACAAAAGTTGGAATTTGACCACAAAAGTTGTTCTGTAGCATTAGTGGAGAAATTCCAATCTATTTCCATACATAATATACTGAAAACAGAGCTCAAACAAAGAAGTTAAGGGCGTTTGAAGTTTTTAGATTTAAGTTAGTTTAATTTGAATTCAAATTAAAATAAGTTATTAAACTTAAGTTTGAATTTCAAAAATTATCTGTGATTAGACTTGGGGATTAAGTAAATGTTAAAATTAACAACTAATATTAAAAGTGAATAGGGGAATAAAATAATTAGACAAAGGAAAAAATTCAAACACTCCCGAAATAAGAGGAGCGGTTGACCTGTAACTCTGTAAGACCCAACCGGTCGACCCCTAGCAGTCGACCAGTCAATTATAGGTGTTGACCGCTACTTTTCTATGGCGACTAAGGTTTTGTGCTATTAAACATTCTAGATTCATTCATTTTGACCTAGTTTCATCCTACGATTCTGGTACGTTTCAACCTCTATAAATAGAACCCTACCCTCCCCACTTTCATTCGTAAATATTTTAGGAACATCAGTGAAGCCTGTCAGTTCATCTCTTCTTAGATTCTGAAAACTTCATTAGGTTTTAAATTTCTAATTTATCTTTGTTTATTATTTAATTTCTAAACCTCTTCTCCTCTAACCATTTTGAATCTAATATATGTATACACAAATCCCTTGTTTATATATCAAAAAGAAGAGATCTGAAGAAGATTATAATGGGTGTTACAAATCCAAAAAGAAGCGAAGCTAAGGATCAGCTATGAGTGGAAATCTTTGTTTTTCTAGTAGTTGAACAGTATAGTTCGGATTTGATATATGACTTAGGGTCTAGATTACGAAACATCCTATTAAAAATCTCCAAAATTCCCCCAAAGCGAAATATCAATTCTTAGGATTGGAATCTTAATTTTTGTTATGTTAAAATAGCGGAGTTTTGTGGATTTTTTGCAGTTTATGTTCTACCTTCTATTTCACTTCTTATTCCTTTTCTCTAGAATCGATTAAGGGATTTAATTGAGAAATGGTGTATAAAGCACAAATGTTTATTTATAGTTTACACTGCTTATTTCTATAAAATTTAGTAGAATTTCGCTTATCTAATTTCATATAAAAGAAGTTGAATAGAGCGTAGAATTGATTAAATTTTAAGTTTCCATTTTTTGTTTATTCCATTATTTTAATATGAGATAAGTTGGATTTAGATTTTATATACAAGTCTATTTATTTCAATTTTGGATATGAGTATTGAATCCTTGTTTTGGATATTAGAATCGCTTAGTATGGATATTGAAATTTGGACGTTATTGGTAAATGGAAGAAAAAGGAAAGCCTTATATTATTATGGTTAAAATGGAATTGGCCTTTTAACGTTAGTTAGGGCATAATCTCCACACATATATAATAATAAGTTCGTATTTATTTATATATTAATTAGCGCAATAAACGTATAATTATAACATATAATTGCATACTTAATTAGGCAATAATTGTGTCACGACCCACTTTTCCGTACAGTTTAAACTGACATTTTAACTACACTTGTTCAGCCTAAATTGCACGGAAAGGCGGATAGTTAAGAAATGAAAGTAGAAGAAGGTAGAAAGAAACCAAACAACACAAAATCTCACAGCGAAAATGAATAATCTATAATATAGAACAAATCTTCACATAAAACAAAAACTATAATGTTTATAGTACAAATATCAATCAGAGTATACTAACCTATTCATCATGGACAATTATAATACCCTGTCCTCACAATTGCTGATAAACATAACTATAATGCAACAGAAAAAATAATCATCTACATGAATACGTCTTTGGGCCTCCAGCTCCTTCCCTGAAGCTCCAATCCTTCCAGCTAAACCTAGAAATATGCCCGGTCTGACCCGAGCATATAGGAAAAACCACGTCCGGGTCAGTCTGGTAAAACCAGCGTGAGAAACACGATCAACTTGATTCTTAAAGTTTACTAACCTTTTCAAAAACAAAGGTATCTTGTAAGACCTTACCACAAATAAACACGGATGGGTTTTTACCTTACGATAACCAAAATTTCTTTATAGAAAATTATCTGATATTATAATAGTGTCTAATCACAAAAGAAATAATAACAAATAGCTATGATGCATGTGTTGTGTACATCACAACGATACTAGACATAAAATCAAAATTCGATAAGGCTCATTCGCTAATTGTGTAGGATTTCCACGAAGGTGCCCTCGGTACTTTGAGAACGGTCCTCCTGCACAAGGATCAGAGTTATCCTGTTCAAACTGAAAACTGGCTTAATATAAATGTTCTAAATAAAAGAAAATTTGTATAGTGTTTAATTGCATTCAGAAACATTAATATAACTTACCTAGAAAAGTTTAAATGTAATTAGAATGTAATTGGATAATATACAATATGATATAAAAAAAAATAGGATATCAAAAATGATATTTTGTTAAGAGAAATTACTGATAATAAATTGAATAAATAAAAGTAAATTAATTGGTTGAATAATATATGGTTATAATATGTTTATTTCACTTAATATATGTGGAAAAATATGTTAAGTGAAATAAATTTAATAAATAAAGGAGAATGCCAGTTAAGAGAACAAATATAGACTTAAGGATAGTTGAAAGTGAATTTTTGTGGAATCAACTTAGCTGAAGATAAATGGATAAAATAAATAAGTTAATTTAAAAATGCATTTGTTTGATAGAAATGTTGATAAAATGGAAGAAAATCAATTTCAAATTGAATGACTATTTATTAGTTGAATAAAATGGATTAAACCAAATTGTTGAATATTAATTTAATTAAAAATTGAAATCTATATGGTTTTGAATTGTTAAAGTTAAATGTTGAGGTGGAATTAACTATGATTGATCAAATAGATTTAATAGATGAGTAAAATAAAACAAATTTTTTTGTGAAATTTTTTGTAATAAATGTTAATAAATTTGAAACAAATCAATTGAATAAAATATATGGAAATAAAACGAATCAAATGTGAACACAATAAAATTTGATTGATTAAATAAAATGAATTAGAATCAATTAATTAATATAAACCAATTTTAAAATAAATGTAGTTTATATGGTTTTGAATTAATTGTTTATTTTGGTATTTCAATCTATTTTTTTTTGTTGTCTCTATTCTCCTACCTCCTTTCTTTTCGGGGACGAAAAGTTTTGAGTGAGGGAGAGTGTAACAACCCGGAAATTTTAATAGTTTATAACATAATCAACTGAAATTTTGCTTAAAATTTTATAATAAAATTTTGGAGATAAAAATTTGATGTTTGGTATGCATCTACTTAAACATAGCAAATGGTAAATTTTCATCAAATAATATTGAAGTTTATTTTATTGTGAAATTTTATTTAGTTTAAATCAGTTAATATTTGATGATAATAAAATGTTTTCCAAACCTGAATATTTTTACATAACAAATTGGTAAACCATCTTCTGAGTGAGACATCATATTTTATTTCGTCAAATTTGGACTACTATAGCTCCGTTTATCTTATTTTCTGCAGATTAGCAGCATTTTTCGGCAACAGAAATTCGAGTTTTTATAACTCGATCGTATTCGCTGATATCTGCGTACCATTCTGTTCGTCTTGTCGTGCTGATCACCATAGTATATTTATTTTTGTATTTTGAGGTCCGGTACGCGACGAAAGCGATAAAATGGTTCGTTGTAACGGTACCATATTACATTTTCCTTCGGTTTCAAATTTGAAACCTGCTGTCCAAACAAATATTAATTGCTTTATTAATTTTCACATGAATCAAGTGATAGACCATTGAAATTACTTTAATTATTTATATATATTCGTTCAAAAGGAAATAAAATGGTATAATTTCGCTGCTATTTCATTTCTGAGCCTTCAGCCTTCATTTCATCTTTCCACTTTTGCTTTCCCTTCTAGATCTTTAATGGCTGCCCTCTCCATTTTTCCCTTCCTCTTCCAACTGCTACCCGCATCACCCTCTTTCCCTCCCTCTCAAGCTTCCCACTTTCTTGCGTCTCTTCACCAGCCACCCTCTCCTCGTTCCTGCCTCCTCAACCCAAGCTCAGGTCAGATAGCCGCCACCGTTCCCTTTGTTTTCTCTCCGACCTCATGACCGCTGCCATGTGAGCACACACACTGACACACCTCTGTCACAATCAGACTCTCTCCACCTGTTCCCTCCGTCTCCGACCCGCGTCTCGTGTCTATCCAGATTGCACGTCCCCTGTTGCGTGCTGTATATATAAAGGTATCTCATACATATATATTTTTATAAAAGTTTATATACAGCAAGTATATGTAGATATATTAGCTAGTTTTAAAAAAAATTGTTATATGTTTGAAAGTATATATATATATATTGAATTTTTTCATACTCTGCTTATATATATGTTTTTGCTTTGGTTTTATAAATAGAGTGATTCATCTATTTGCTATATATAGGCTGTGTTTTTTTTTGAAAGCTTATATATGCTTATATCCAAAAGCTTTTTCATGTGGCTACTGAGTGTATATAATAATTAGTATATATTAGTTTTGGAGTCTTCTTCTATGTTGCATGAGTTTATGTACTTTCATATTAAGTTCTATATGCATGTGTATATACTAGTTAGCTTTATTGGTTTATATATATGGATATATAGTTAGTTATATATGTTTATATATATCAGGGTGATTATAATATGTTATAATACATAATTGATTTCCATATAGTTGTTTATACATACTTTATGGGTTATAACTTTCAATTGAATCATTTTTTATTTGCTATTACTACAAGTTGGACAAGCAACGGTCGAAAAATAAAATAATGGCCTCCTAAATCTTATCTTCTCCGCGATTCTCTGATAACTTCGCCTGTCACTGCTTCTCCGATTGAGCGCTCTAGCGTTCTCTTTTCTGGTTGCGCTCCTTTTCAATTTCTGCTCTCTCGGTCTTTGTCTTAGCTCTTTTCTAGGGCTTTGTCTATGGAATTGGGGGTATTTTACTTCCATGGTGATTTCGTGAAGTTTTGCTCCTCTTTCGCTAGCATTGCTGCAGCCCTATTAGAGGTGGTGGCTCCTCCACTGTCGGTCTGCTTCTCTAGTAAATGCTCGATTGAGATTTGCGTTTTCTCTGTTAGGGCATTTTCGGCTTTTGCTCATCTCAAATTTGTTGTTGTTGATGGGTTTTTCATGGAGCTCACTCCTGATCTCAGTGCGTACTTCTCGAATTCATCGCACGGCTCTTTATTCGCTGGGTCGAGGCCCGAGTCTGCTGCATCGCCTGAGATTAGGGCTTCTTATCCGAGTTTGGCTCCGTCTTTCGGTAATCGGGATTTCACCACCCGATTTGTACCGAGCCTTACCTTTGAGGATGTGGTGGATGGTATGGCTTCGAGCCAGTCTGATTTATACTTTGGCTCGCTTGCTGATGTTTCCATGTGCGATTTCTCTGGCACTTTGGCTGGTTGTGGCTCCAACACGAGTAACAAACGAGAATTCATCACTCGGTTTGTTCCTCGTCTGTCGATTTTAGGAGATGCACCTGTTGGCAGTCCGCTTGAGGCTTCTATCGCCTTTGGGTCTGTTGGCGCTTTAGGCAATGGCTGTGCTCAAGGGGATAAGGAGTTGACCACCTTATCTCCCCTAGCAGACCGGCAATTGGTAGCTGTGCTTGGTCTTGATTCTGTGTTGCCTGGCAGTTTTTTTCTGACTTCGGCCGAATCGCCTGTTGTGTCGTTGTTTGAAGGCGTTGGCACGCCTTCTGTTTTGGCCAACATCGACTTGGTGCACTCCTCTCCGCCCTGTTCGCCGCTTTTGTTGGCTCTTCCGCCGTCCGTGCAGGTAAGTGATGCCTTATACAGGCAGGTGAGATTTTCTCCTTCTTGTTACATTTCCATAGATATTCATGGATTGCCTGTTGTTTTCTGGTTGTCGGCCGATGTGGTCGGCCCTGTTTGCTTGAGCCTTGACACACTTTCGTTTGTGCTCCCTGACACTGCCGTCTCGTCCGAGACCTGTGGTGTGTCAGGTCCCGTTTTTTCTGTTGTTTTCGAATCGTCCGCATGGGCCCTTTGGTCTTGCTGCCTGCATCAGATCCTTCGGCCTCTGTTGCTTTTGCAGGTTTTCTACTACAGCTTCGGTTGTGTCCAAATCAGGCTGCTAGTATGGTTCGATCTGATGGAACCCCATAGCTGGATTCTGGTGTTGAGTCATGACGAGGCCTATTTCGTGTCGTCAGCGACTTTGTCTTTTTGTTGTAGCCCTTTATTGTCAGGCTACCATTGGTTCCTTCGGAGGTTACAGCGGGCCTGGAGCGATTGGTTCGGGCGATCTCCCAGTTCTGGTCGTATAGTGGCCATCTCTGACCACTATACGGACAGACTGAGTTATTGCCAGCTTTCATTGTTCTGCTATGCTATTCCCTCTGTTTGGTCCCACTAGCTCTCATTGTTCCTCGGCTTGCTCCCTCCTCTCTTCATCGTGCTCTCTGTCCATATTCATTCCTCTTATGAGTAAGGCAGAAATTGCGCTCCTTAATGAGCGCCTTGATTGCATATCTAGGAATTCCTCGCCTTCGTCTTCGCTGCTTGGTGCCTCGCTGTCCACTACGATGGGGACCGGTGATGAGGTGTCTTTTGTGTCACATCCCCAACCTTCCGACCCTCCTCCCCGGGCGTCTCGTCGCAGATCGCATAGAGTCCCGACTACCCCCCGCACCATCCGCACACGCTCTATAGCGGCGTCCGAGCAGATCGATCGATCTACTCGTTATTCACTGTATCTTGTCTGAGCCTTTTCTGTTTCCCCTAGTTTGGTGTCCTGTTTTCGTTCCTTTTCTCTTCATTCTCTCTTTTCTCGCTCTTTATGACGAACTTGCTTTTCTGGAATGTCCGTGGTATTGGCAACGATGCATCTTTGGCCAGGCTAAAACGCATTGTCAGGAAGCACTCTGTTGGTTTGGTCGCTATTCTGGAACCTTTTCTAGCCCCGGAAGGTATATCCAATATCGTCTTATCCTTAGGTTTTGGCGGTGGCTCTGCCAACATCTCGGGAAAGATTTGGATCTTATGGTCCAAATCCCTTGCGGTTCGCTCCGTTTTCGATTCCTCTCAGCTTTTTTCGGTGGCATGTTCGTCTCCTTCTTTTCCTTCTCCCTTTCTTTTCTCGGCGGTGTACGCCAAATGCGATCGTACGGAGAGATTAGCTCTTTGGTCTGACATTTTAGCCCTCGGTTCATTGGGTCTCTCTTCTTCTGTGATTAGCGGCGATTTTACTATCATCGCCTGCCAAGCGGAAAAACGGGGAGGAGCCGCCATCGACCATGTAGCGATGGCGGATTTCAACTCGTTCATTGTCAGCTCTGGCCTACGCCTATCTGAGGTTCCTTTTGTTGGCTCTGCTCTCACTTGGTCAAACAACCAAGAGGGACCAAACCGTATCCTCTCTAGACTTGACTGTGTTTTCGGGTCGGAGGATTGGTTTCGCCTCCCTTTTTCTTTCTCAATCGCTCATCTTCATCGGTCCTTCTCTGACCATGCTCCCCTGATTGTTCGCTGCTCTCCTTTCTCCATTTCGGGGCCATCTTCCTTTCGGTTCCAGAGCATGTGGAGATCTCACCACTCTTTTCTTCAAGTGGTCGCTAACTCTTGGAGCGATCCTATTGTTGCCTCTCCCTGTGCTGTTTTCGGTCGTAAGCTTAAGCGTCTCAAGGATTGCCTTAAGGTTTGGAACGTTCAGGTTTTTAAGAACATTTTCGATCGCGTTTGAATGGCCGAAGAGTCTCTAATAGTAGCCGAATCCTTGCTAGACGAGAATCCGACCACGGCTAACAAGGAGGCATGGGCTATTGCTCAATCCATCTTCTCATCAGAACTTCGTATCGAGAATGACTACCTTCGTCAAAAGGCTAGGGTCAAGTGGGTAGTCGACGGTGATACGAACTCCAAATTCTTCCATTCTTCTATTCGTAAGAAGAATAACCTTCTCACGATTCATGAGATTTTGCGGCCTGATCTTTCTACGGCTTCATCGCCTGAGGAAGTCAAAGATACCATCATGTCCCACTTTCAATCCTTTCTGGGCTCGCCGTCTGTCTCGGTTTCTGATCCGGCTCTGCTTGCCTTCATTCCTCGTGTGGTTCTTTCTCCGGAAAGTGACCTTCTCGCGGATCTCCCATCCACTAAGGAGATCCGTGCTTGTGTCTTTGCTCTGAGCAAGGATAGTGCCAGTGGTCCGGATGGCTATAATGGTGTTTTTTATAGGAGTTCCTGGCCTATTATTCAGGCTGATTTTTGTCTTGCTGTTCAATCCTTCTTCTCCGGGGGATCTCTTCCCTCCGGATGGACTTCCACCAACCTTATTCTCATTCCTAAATGAGAAAACCCAAGGTCTTGTTTGGATTTCCGGCCAATCAGTCTGTGCAACTTTTCGAATAAAGTTATCTCTAAGATCCTGGCCAATTGCTTGGCTCCCTTCCTTGAGCACATTATTTCTCCTTCTCAAGCGGGCTTTGTAAAGGGGCGTTTGATTTCTGATAACGTCCTACTCGCCCAGGAACTAATCTCCCAGATTGATCGGAAAGTCTGGGGTTCTAATGTTGTCTTCAAACTAGACATGGCTAAGGCCTACGATCGCATGTCCTGGTTTTTCGTCATCAAGGTCTTAAGGGCTTTCGGGTTTCTGGAACCCCTAATTGACTTGGTGTGGAGGCTCATCTCCAACTGTTGGTTCTCTGTGCTCATTAATGGTTCGGCTTATGGTTATTTCAGGGCGGGTAGGGGTTTGCGTCAAGGAGACCCACTCTCGCCATCTCTTTTTGTGATCGTGGCAGAGGCTTTCATTCGCGGTCTCCAAACCTTAACAATCTATGGTCAAATCCAGCGCTTCGGGATTCCGAGGGGTTGCCCTCTTATCTCTTCCTTATCCTTTGCAGATGACATTGTCATTTTCTCTAATGGCAGCCGTCCCTCTGTCCGGCGGCTCTTTAGTTTCCTTCATCAATACGAGAGATCCTCGGGCCAACTCGTTAACCCTTCCAAAAGTTGCTTCGTCCATGCGAAGGACTTGTCTCCCTCTCGTGCTACCTGGATCGAGACTGTCTCGGGTTTCAAGGAAGCAACCCTTCCTATACCTTACTTGGGTATTGTCTTGTACCGAGGTAGAAAGCTCAATGCTTTCTTCGACCCCTTGGAAGACAAAGTGAGGGGTAAGATCTTACGCTGGAATGCGTCTCTTCTTTCTCAGGCTGGTAGACTGGTTCTTATCAAATCAGTTTTAGACTCGATGAGAACTCATGTTTTCGCGGCTATGACCCCTACCTCTTCCTTCTTCCGGTCGTATCGGTCTTTGACCTCGTCCTTCTTCTGGGGCAACAAGGACAACGCCTGTCGGCACCACTGGGTGTCGTGGGATGCGGTGTGTCGTCCCAAAAACGCAGGTGGCTTGGGTCTGCGTAATCCTAAGGACCTTTGTGCAGCTTTTTCCTGTAAATTGTGGTATAGGTTTGGAGCTAACAACTCTCTTTGGGCTTCGTTCCTCCATGCAAAGTACCGTAGGCTTGCGGGCTCTAATTTCACGGGTTCTCCTTCCTATGCTAGTGAGACCTGGAAGCACATGCAGTCGGTGAAGCCGTTATCTGACTCTCATGGTGGATCAACAGGATGGGATGGCGCTTCATTTTCCATTCTGAAAGCTTGGACTTCGATTAGAATTCCAGACCCCGTTCGCCCTGTGTTTTCGTTCATTTGGGACTCTCACATCCCCCCCAAGGTCTTTATTTTGATGTGGCGAATCCTGCATGATGGATTGCCACTTGACGAGAATCTCCAAAAGATCGGCATCCCCTGCGTCTCCCGTTGTAGATGCTGTGGCAACGGGGATTCGGAATCCTTGAACCACTTGTTTTTTTATGGTTTCTAGGCTAGATCGTGCTGGAATTACTTCAGCAACCTTGTTGGTGTTCGACGTATTGCCAGATCTCATATTGATCTCCAGAGTACCTGGTGGGCTGGGATCTCTGGAAAATCACTTCGTTCAATCATGTTCCGTTTGATTCCCTGTCTCATCTACTAGCATCTCTGGTGCGCGCGGAATAAGGCAACCTTCGAGAGTTCTCCTATGGATCGTCCATCCATTATTCGGCGTGTGAGGAATGATGTCTTCCTGGCGTTCCGTGGTAGACCTTTCAGGGGTCCTTTGAGCCCCCGTGCTGAGCAACTAGTGGGTCTTCTCTCAATTACGTGTGCTCTGACTTCCGCTAGACTGGGAGTTGGTTGAATCCTTTCGGGTGGACGCTGGCCTTCATCCAGCGCTCGCTTTCCCCACCCCCCTTTTTTTGTTTATTGTGGTTGCTTGTTTTCCTGTTCCAGGTTTCTTTGGTTTCTTCCATGGACCAGTGAGAGCTTTGGTTGGCAAAGTCTGGTGTTTCGTTGTCCAAACTTATTTCTTTCTCTGGTTTTGTGGTGGTGTTAGTGTGGTTGCTCTACTTCTATGGTTGGATTTTGATTCTGTGCTCAGATCTCTGTGGCTGGGTCTGCGATGGTAGCGTCTTTGGGGGACTGGCCTAGACCTTTTCGGTCGTGGCAGGTTTGCCGTTTAGGCTTTCTTCTCCCATGTCTTGCTCTGCACGAGGTTCTGTGGTCATCTTCATTGGGTGGTGGCTTTGCCGGAGCTCGATGAGGTTGTTTGATGGGCGGTGGACTTTTCGGTCCTCATCCAGATATGCCGTGCTGCTCTGATTCTTCTGTGGGACCCTTCTTGGTTCTTCAGAGCTGGCTCTTCTTTTCAGTCGGCGCTAGCTCCTTCTCTAGGAGTCTGCCTTCCCTGGATTAGCTGCCTTTGCTGCAGCTCGGTTTGCTCTCTATGTGGTTTGGCTTGGTGGTCTGGCCTTCACTTTCTGGTTAAGGCGGGTTGGTGGCTGTTGTTGGTTTTTTCTATTTCTGTATTTCTGAGCTGGTTGTCTTGTTTCTGCCTGTTGTGGCCTTTATTTTTTTGTCTTTTCCGCTGTTGTTCTGTGCCCTTCGAGTCTGGGAGGCATTGATTCGCCTCTTTTTTGTGAGCCACCGGAGAAAGGCGTTTTTTTCTCCTTTTGTTTATATATTTTCTCTTCTAAAAAAAAACTTTCGATTGAAGAACTAAGATTTGTTTAAACATACATATATATGTCAGTTAACTAGTTTATATATATAATGTGTTAAAGAAGTTTATATGCAAACTATGATATGTTATGAAAACCGTGTTATGCTTTGTTTTATATACATACTTCCAGGTTATAAACATACTTAATTTTTAATATATATGTTAGATATATGTAGTCTATGTCAGTTGCATATGTATATATTTGTGTCATATATTAGCTTGCAGACCATAAAGTATAAAATTAAAGAGTATAAAATATGTTAGCATGCACAGGTAATATGGTTATGCATGTTGATATATGCGTATTTGTATTTGGATCAATTGTTTAAAATATATACTAGGTTAATGTAGTAATATACTATATGTAGGTATATATATTGATTTTATAAAGTATTAATTTTTACATATAAATTATATATCTTTGATTTTTTATGCATATTTTAAAAAAAATGATTTTTAACTATATATATATATTATTTGTCTTAAATTAAATATCGATTTCATGGAAAAATAATAAAATATATTCTGTTCTATCTAGATGATTCTGATTTGTCCTCATCAATTCCTATCTATCAGCTTTGTCCGTCAAATTCGCGTTCAGCTTACTTCATTGAGAATTATTGATCGGTTGATTTCGTAATTCAAATCGTAGCTTGCCGTGTTGTCTACCTTCTCTAACCTCGAAAGTTGAGCAATCACTCACGATTAACGTTCTTATATATATTAAATTTGATTTCAATTTAAACGACAATTGAAATATGCTGTTGACTTGAACTGTTAATTATTTAATTGTTATATATGAGATGCTATTATCTGTAATCATTCACATATGGGATATGACACCATATCCTGTTGTTTATATTATATTTTATTGTTATAAATTTTATATGCATGTTGTTGATATATTAATTTATTATCATATCCGTTCTCACTCTGCAAGTTCCCTGTTAGTATAGAATTCCCTATGGGTTAAAAGGATACATACCCGAACGATCTTGTAGAATAGGAGAAAATCGTTATGGGTTGAAATGATAAACTCAAGCGATTTTCATTAAATTGAATTTGGGATTGCGGGTTGAAAGATATATACCCGTAGATATTTAAATTGCGGATTTAAATGATAAATATCCGTATCACTTGACCATAGGATAGAAAATTATATGCAGACATTGTTTGTCTATATATATATATGTATGTATGTATATATTTTGAAAATGATTTCCAAGGTTTTGAAAAGAAATATATGTGGTTTTAATAAATATTGATTTTAAGATATTATATCTTTAATATAGATTTTATAATAATTTTAACAAATTAAGTTGGAAAGAGAAATAGAAATTTATTTGAATTTTTCTTAAATAAAACCGATTTGGAACTTATTAAATTTGAGATTTTGAAGATATGATTTATAACTTGATTTTGATTTACAGTGATTAAATGAATATTTCAAGTAAATAAATTTAAGGGAATATTTAGTTTACATAAATTGTAATTTAAGATTTTATTGAAATGATATTTGATTGACTAAGTGAATTTTTAATATTAAATAATGGTAAGGTTGAATTTGAAATATAAATGAATTTAAGCTTTGAAATCTATTGAATTTGAAATGGTTTAAATTGTAATTTATATATGTATTTGAAATAGATATAAATTTTAAATGGTTTGAACTGAATTGAAATTGGTAAATTGGAATTAAATTTAATTGAATTTTGGAATTCGAGTTGATCTGAATCGATTTGTGAAATTTGAGGAAACTATTTTATTATATAAAGTATTTTTAAAATATATTTAAACTATTTTAATATTTTACTTTATAAATTAATTAAATATAAACTATTTTTAATTTATAACTATTTTAATATACAACTATTTTATTTTATAAATTATTTTATTATAAACTACTTTTTTTATATATACTATTTTCAATATCTAGACTGTTTAAGTAGAAAGCGTTATGATTTCCAAGTGTTATGGTTTCAAAAATGATATAATTTTAGAAGTGTTATAATTTTGGAAAGTGTTATGATTTTGGAAATGAGTATTATTTTAAGTAAATAAGGATATCGTATTGATACGGTTTTGAAATAGATATGATATTTTGGTTTTGAAATATGATTTGAAATGAAATGAGCACGGTGTTATAATAACGTTTGGTTGTTAAAGAGACCAAGATCAGATATTGTCATACTCTCTTCCAATACCGAAAACCACTTTGACAACTGTGTACGTGGTGAAGATTCCAGAAATGAAGTAGGATGGTTTGGCGATGATTCTATATGGTATGACGTGACCCTGACTCCCGTGAGTCAGCTTAGATGTGACTAAAATCAGGAGCCATGCCGGGCCAAGTGAGGTCATTCCTCCGATCGGGCACATTTCTTCGATACCATTCTATTGCTTTTGTGATTGTTTTGGTGGCCACCCCTCGATTTTTGATATGGGAGTGTGTTTGAGGTGGGCGGTAGTAGCTGCTATGCGTTACCACCAGTCCGGATCCGCAAACGGTATGTCTACCCTGGCATTTCCTCGTGTGCCGTGTTCACATGCCCTAGCGCGCCTTCTACGAGTTTGGTTTGTACCATACCTATGGAGTGCCCTCTGATAGCCCTCCAGTTTACGGAGGAATTACGGTAGTGTATAGACTATGGGAATATATAAAAATATGTTAAGGGGGATATGGGTAACACCTTAATGCTATTTTGATACTTTTACTTTACTATAGACATATTATAATAGCGTATATTACTATATAGTAGATAGTTCCACGAATCCTTAGAGGATGGTTATTCCAAACATCCTTTGAGTTAATTGTATTTCAGTTGATATTTCACTTGAGTTGGATTTATTGATATAAGAATGTTAATACTGGCTCGAGTGTTTTGTGTTTTGCTTTACGCTCGGGTCAGACTGAGTGTCACAACATTTGAGACTCACCTTTGGAGTTCGGAGCTTCGCTTGGAGATCCATCTATATCTATTTAGCTTCCAGTTATCCAGTTGTTTGTTCAGACTTGTCATCTGTTTGTATTCGAGACTCCATTGTATTTGAGACTTTTGTTGTATCTTGTTTAACTCTGTTAGATATATGGTAGCTTCATGAACTACTATCCATTTGTTTCTGCTGCTTATTATTGTAATACTCTGTGTCTGTGATTCTGTGATTTATTTACTGTATATGCTGAGTTTTCCCAAATATAAATTAACAATATGATATTTTGAGCAATTCAAGTTCGACATGTGTGGATGCGAATGGTTGAAAATACCGGATCGTTACAACCACTTTCTTACCCTTATCCACCACTAGTTGTGCACTCGAGCTAGGGACTGCCTCTAGTACATAAGTCGAAACCACTTGAGAAGAAGCCCGAGTAGGAACTTTTGGTGGTGCTGTGCAAGCTCGCTTTAGGTGTCCATACTGATCTTAATTATAACACTTAACCTTTGAAAGATCTACCCTGCACTTCTTTATGAAATGCCCCTCTTTTCGTACTTCCAACATTGTATATCCTTCTTCTGCACCTTTCCATTGGGTCCACCGCCACCTTTGTGCTAGTTGTGCTGCGCTTTCCCAACAGCCTTCTTGGGTTCCTCTTCCTTGACTTCCTCCTTAGAGATGGTATTTAGCAAGGGCATCTCCACTAGCATCTCATAGGTAGCACTCATCGGAATATGACTCACAGCTAAGTCTTGAAGAGGTTGGTTCAATCCTCTAGCAAATTTAAGAGCCTTCTTGTGTGTACCAATAAACTCCATATCGAATCTAGCTAGCTTATTAAAATGTTTAACATATTCCTTGATTGTCAAGTCCCTTTGCTTAAGTGGATAAACTTATTTAGCTGAAAGCCTTCCTCCACCCTAGAAAGAAACTTCATCTTAAACCTCCAACAGAACTCATCCCAAGAAATATCACCACTATCAATCTTAGTCTCAGTAACATTCCACCAGCTCAATGCCTCATCCTGTAACTGCCATGTAGCTAACTACCACATCACAACGTCAGCCAAACCCATCAAACCAAATATCCTCTCGCAAGCGCAAATCCATGTCCTCGAATCCATATAAGACTCCGTCCCTATATATAACTTGCCTCCAAAACTAGCAAAATCTTTGCACAGCTTAATAAAATATAGACCAGTTTGTGAGCAGGCATGAACCTCACATATCGCTCACTCTGGGGCTCTTTAACAGGCTTAAGCTCGGCCTGTCTCCAAGTCTGAAGATACCAGTGTAACCATGTTGGGATGTTGACGTCCAGGACCCCGACTGCATCGTCAGAGCCAGAAACTGCCGGATCCGTCATCTTCTATCTATGAGTTTTTAGAATTTTATTAGCAACTTTTCATAGATAGTATAAGCATAAATAAGAAAGATAAAAAGGGAACAAATCAAGGGTAACATAGGCACAAAAAGGAGAGATCTCGATATAGGTAAATTCTTTGAAAAGCTTTCTAAAAACTTATATATATATTAATATATACACCAATTTTTGAAAACTCTTGGAATACATTTTGGAAAATCCTATTCAAAAACTATATTTAAAAACTTTTCAAGTGCGTTCTCTCAATACGATCCTAATCCCTAAGAAAATTTGAACCTATACTCTAATATCAACTATGATAACCAGCAACACCTCGTATCGTGATGAAAAATGCGGATCGTTAGGGTTTTAACCTTTATAATTTCAAAGACTAATACAAGTAGATATAATCCAATATAACTAAACTTTCATAACTCACAATGGAAGGAATAAAACATATAACACATAAAAATGTCCATCTCAGAAAATATCAAATCATAGTCTGAGAAAAATATCGGTACGTGATCCAAAATAGAGTACATAGTAAAATATCCCTCAAAGTTTGATACATGAAATAAACTATACTGATATGATAGAATAATACATAGAGAGAAAAATAGGATAAAAGTGATCTCCAAAATAAGCACAACTCTCCAAATATCCAGAACGGTCTATCACTTGTTGCCCTATTCACATGTGGTAGGAAAAGGATGGAAAAGGAATGGGCTAGACAAGTCTGATGAATGAGTACAAGTTAAATATGTGATGATCATGTGTAGCTAACTTTAAATCTTGTCTAAGTGGTAAAGGGTGTATGAAAAATGTTCGTGAATTCCTAAGGTCCAGCACCTAAGGATTCTTATCTAGCACAAAGGGTCAAACTATTGATCGAACCTCAAACTAATGATCAGCCAACATTTCTAAAGTTTGGGAACTGCTCTATCATATTTACCTATACCATTAACACTACCTTGAAGAGGGAGAACACCATAATGCAAACTCACATAGTGATTCATCATATGCACTTATGTTCATCTCTTCATCTTAGTGGCAAAATGCCTGTTATCGTACCGCACCGGTGTCCACATGTACCATATCACGTCAGAACCATGCATGCAAGATCCCGTTAGTCTTGGGCTCCTTTCTACTCTTTGGCCTCTTATTGTGAAGCATCAGGCCTAACTGTCCACTGTATAGAATCCCCTATTAGCACTAGGCCCACTCACTGGCATCCGTCAATGTTGCGCGCCCATTGCAGAACCTCTCTGTGAGTCCCTATGTTGCAAAATTCATCACCCTGGTCAACTCTTAACTCTCATTTGGGTATTTAACTATTACCCAAACCGCGATGACCTATTGTCCTTTGATAGGGAACCGACTTCCCTATTGTCTATGACATGTATACTTAGCCCAAGATAGGCTCAAACAATCAGTGTTTTATTAATTATATAATTTTTTGTGAAATTATATAATTTATAATCTTTAACTTGGGCCTTAGGCCGAGGTTCAATATGTGTAGTTCTCATTATGAACGGTCGACCGTTGTTCCTCTACGGTTGACCGTTGGGGTCCAGGTTCGACCGTTTACGAATAAAAATTTAAGGTTCCGTTATTTTTAACTGTCGATTTTTAATTAATGTCAATTACCGGTCGATATCAATGTCGTTAGCAGATATTGTTGAGCCCTAATTACTAAATAAACAATCTAATTACCAATTTGCAATTCGATTTAGAGTTTGTTTGTTTAAGGTTTGCAATTTCAAGTGAGAAAGGGGTATATACATCAAGCTCCAATTAACGCTTTACTAACAATTTAAAGTTACCCTAAACCAATTAAATAGTTTAAAATTAGAAACAATAATTATCTTATCAAAATTATGTCCAATCACCTCAAGCCTAAGCTCTTCCCATTATTAAATTCTGTTAAATTTTCAGGGTGTTACATTGGGAATTGCCCTCGAGTCAATCATACATTTGTACATTTATTATATATACATTGCTTTTATCGTGGCTCCATTCAAAACAATGTACTTAGCCTTTTTCATTGAATTAGACATAATCTTTTATTTGGAACATTTCCAACTTAAATATTCTTAACTTGAATTTATTATTGACATATTATGCTCAATATCACTTATGAAGTTTGAGTCTGAACACTCCTTCGTAAGGAATTCATTGTTTCTATAAACTATTCTCTAGTATTTCATAAATACACGAGAACACTCCAAACAACCATTTAGTGATATCAATTTGGATTTGATATTTGCTTCATGTATCAAATATATAAACAAATCACGGTAAAGTAGCCATCATAACATGTATGATAATTCCTATTGCCAAATAAGGAACCCATCTTACATGTTTTGTATTAAACATTTGAATAAGATGTCCTTGCATATCATTAGGGACATTTCTAGTATCTTTAGTATGTACTAACTATAAAAGAATCATTTACAAATCCAACGTCGAGTATTAAAACAACTAAGGTTGATTTTAACATAAGTACATCGTTAAAACCAGCAACGCGGTGTTTACTTATAGTTTAGAAATATTAATGTATCTTTTAGCATTCTTTCTTATGAACACACGCTTCCTTTGCATTTTGCCTAATATTTAAACTATTTGATATATCTATCAAAACACTTGTTTAATTTTGATGCTTGTCGAACGACACTTTCGTATCTATTTTTGGATCATATTCAAAAATTCACAAACTCAGTATTGCTTCCACTGACTTCAAGATACTTTGGTTATTATGTATAACAGTTTTCTCTAAATCATTATTTAGAATTTTCTGTTTCGGCACATACATATCAAAACATAAAGTCATACCATGCGATAATTTTGTAAGTAAAACCGAACCAACATGAGAACATTGAATGGTGAATCTGTTATGCTAATTTCAACACTTGAAATTAACAATATTATTCTTATCAATGTGGCTCACCATATTCTAACTGCACGCGTCTTTCTCTTAAAGACACATTTCTGGCCAATGGATCATATCCCTTTGGATACAACTATCAAAATCATAATTTGATAATGTACTTTGGAATCTATTTTGGATTTGCGCATCGTACATATAATAGAGTCAACACTCTTAATGGTTTAATTAAACAACCGAGAATTATATATTTTTGACACTGATTAGAAACTCATGGTTTCTCTTCATTGTGCGAGAATACTTATTAGACACTCTAATGCGATGTGTTCATTTAGGCTAGTTAATTTCATCTCACCTCATGTAATCAATTTTGTCTTTGAATCATTTCCAATTACATTTTACTACCAATAATTTCTCAAAGAAATTCCTTCACTATGAAATTGGTATATCTTGAAACAACAATTGTTTCTCAGTGCAATGGAATACTTTATGAATTTCCTTTTATAATAAATTGATTTGGTTTTTTATTTACAAAACTTATGTTCAAAACATAAATTGGTCATCCAATGACAGTCGTTTCCAAACTCCTTTTAGGGAGATTCATACAAGATCCCTTATGAACAATTATTTCGTACGAACCTTCAACACACACAACCTGCCAACTCCTTGGCCTAGGATATGTTAGGGTTTCCTTTAAACCCTTACCTTGTATGATTTTGTCAACTATTACTTAGATGAAATAATATTAACCTTGTGTGCCACTCTTAAGTACACAACCTTATAGAAAGAAATTAACTCAACTTCACTCATATTTAATCGTACTTTGTCCAACAAAGTTCGATTACTCTTTATCGATACATCATTATGTAAGATAGAGAGAAGTGGCTTTTATCACTAAATCTTTATTCATACTAGGTACATATGGAACTCTTTCTAATATACTCACACATTCGATCAAATCGAATTGTTTCTATCACATGCTACATTATTTACTTCTGTTTTATATTGTATGAGCTTATATTACACTTATACATGTGTATCAAATACACATTTCCATATCTGTGAAGGCTTATCAGTGAATATGATGAAGTACATGGAAACATTTTAGTATTAGTAGACTTTACATACATCTATATGTATCAATCCGAAGAGTTCATCAACTCCTATGATGCTCCTACTAAATGGGTGCATTGCCTTGAATGTTTGAGATATAACTAACTAGTAACATATGAATCATAATCATATAGTAAAGATTATTTCTCAAAACAATGGCTTAGTCTGTAATTCCAAAACAATTGTAAATAATTTTAAATAATTCATTATTTTCAATGCATCACTTTTTTTGTGAAAACAAATACCACATTACAGTTTTATTTTATAACAAATATTCATAATATTCATATTGAAATATAACTATGTCTATTTTTTAATCAACATCGAAAAATAGTCATTATTTCATAATAATGTTTGGTATGTTTTATGAAAACAAATTTCATGATTTGATGCAATCAATAAGTGTTATATGGCATGCTCCCACTATTTCTGCCATTACTTTAATAGCGTACTGAATTCGAAGGTCCATCATTACTTACTATAGATTTTTTATTTCATATACTACAACTAATTTACAGCCGAGAGTTCATTGATCAAATATCTTGAAATCAAAGAAATAAATCTCATTGATAACAATTTTATATATGAAAATACATTTTGAAATAGAATCGTATTTCTCATTCCAATGTTAAGTATCAATTATTACTATCACAATTCTCGCTTTCGGTGTGTCTTTATGAAGCAGAAGTGACTATTCACTCTCTTCATCTCAACTGTACCTTAAATCACATCTAATCATGTACATTCTTTTTTCTTTCTAAATGGTTGAACCATTCAAAAGAAAACCCTTACTACAATATCATAATGAACTCTTTACAAAGGCACATTCGATTATCCTTAATATTTAAAGGCATTAAATATGATGCACCTTATGTAAACTGATCAAACTGACATTTCAGTGATCAGACTCCTAGATCTTCATTGTAGTTTTGGACTAATGTTACATTTAACACAATACGTTCCTTTTGTAATCAATCAAAGTGAATACTCAATCTCACAGTACTGTTTATTGGCTTATTTTAAATTACTAATTTCATCGAGATATTGTACATTACAAACTATGACCATTGACCATATAACTTTTATATGCATTTGTATATGGATCAAATATCCATGGTATTATATTGCTTGAGTTCAGAACTCATAGAATGCAACATATGGTTTCGACCAAATTAACACATAAGCGACCAAATTACAAAAGTATTTAGTAGTTGTGAAATCAAGCACTTGCATAGGTATTGAAACGTTATCATGCAATAAGCATTTGTTAGTATATATATGTTATATTTCTATTTGTCAATCTTCAATTTATTTCATTTATATATCTTAATTTAAATGTTTTATTAATCATATCAAATGGACAAATTTATCGATGTAGATTATTATAACATCATGTAGCATTACTAGAAAGGTTAAATGTTATTATTTCATTTTTCTAATAAGGCTCCCACTAGTCTTTATGTTTCTCTAAACCCTAAGATGGAACATATATATCTTTTGGCTACACTAGTGGGTGTTAGGGCTCGTTTGTCTTGGGATTTTGACTTTGATTTTGCTCAACAAATCATAGCCTCACAAAAGATGGATAACTTCTTATCGGTTGTATCGCATACAACTCCTAACTCATGGTTCTTATCTTAATCTCATTTTGACCTTAAGTTTGCTTAACAAATCGTATTCACTCGTACCTACCATATCGTGATAGTCTAAGTATAATATATGTACCTTAAGTTTGCTCAACAAATACATATAGTTATTTTACCTAGTCTATTCAATATATTAATAATACTATATATAATATCCTTAGCTTAATTTTTCTCAATAACTAAGGAATATGCAAGTAATCTAATCTAATGGCTGGCTTTGATTAGAACCCTTGTAAATATGGGTCTAACCATTCACTTTTCTTCTCATATTTTCTAAAGCAACAGTGAAACTCTTCCATTTTCTTTTCTCCATGAATTCTAAAATATATATATAAATTATAATCTATATACAAGTGGAGAATAGCGGGGAATAATATAGAAAAAGAATAGGATCGAATAGAATTGCCAAAGCCAAGATAAATTGTAACTCTAAATCCAAATCTAAATTAAGGTCAAATATCTTCTTGGATCTAAATTTCTAGTAAATATGTATACACTTTCGGTATATATTTTGATAGGAAGAGAACAGATTCAAATAGGAATAATAGGGTTTAGATCTGGGAATTTAAAAGCTTAGAGGTAAGTGAGAAATTATATATTTTTATATATTATTTGATTTATATCATTGTAAATCTATTCCTATATGCCTGAATGTAATTTATGAGTTATAGCCTTAAATATATACATGTAATGAATTTATGAACCATGCCTACCAATTCTGTAATTTGTTAATTTAGATTAAATATGGCATATACTTGAATTTGGAAAGTAAGGGTAAAAGTAGTCCCTAAATTAATAAGATTGTGTAGGAATTCCAAGTTTGTTGGTTAAATGATATCTATGAGTAAATATGAATTAGATGTTATTATAATCTGGATTGGGACTTAAGTTATATTTTAATTCATTAGAATGAAATATGTTGTAATATAAATTTCGATAAATTATCCAGTTTTATAAATATGAATAAATGTGTATCGTTTGAAATAATAAGAAATGTTCATAAAAGAAAGTGATGTACAAAATATGGATGTTTACCGTATTTTATACCATCTATATCAATAATAACAAAAAAATAATTCCTTGTAATTCCAAACATAACACAACGTCTCTTTTAAATAAGCTATGGAAATTTACAGGGTTATATTTCCTTTTGAAGGATGTAGTTCCAACACATTAAAATGCAGAAATACCTAAGTATAAACCAAAGTATTGTAAGTAGAGATAATAACAATAATCTAGTTATAAATCTAACATAAGTTAGAAATAGACAACAAGTGACAAAGTATATGTAAAGCAATGAAATTAGTAATTAAGAAGGTTATAGTAATCAAAGGAAAATAGTAATACTTAGAAAGAAAGGGTAGAATATACTTAATAGTATTAAGTAGAAGTTAAGCAGTAAAAGATATTTAATCTATTAAATTAAAGTAAGCGGTAAATGATAATAAATTGGCATTAATGAAACAAGAAGTAGCTATGTAAAATAACACAATACTAATAGTTGAATCATAGGAGGCGTAATAATAAAATAAATTTATATAGCCTCAAGTATGCGTTTATGACAGATGTGAATTATTGAATCAAGTCAATAACATAGATTAATTAAAAATGACATTGTCATTATTATGGGTTGGGATGCGAGGTCAATAGTGTTGCACAATTGAAGTCTACCCTCCGAATGGGACTACCAGCAGTTGTGTATACATTGTACTGATGTGAGACATCTCCAACTGTAGGACCTGTGGGATTATACATTCGCGTATAGGTGAAGGGAATATACCGAAGTGAGTTTGCCTTGGTTTGAAGTGTCAAAAGACCAAGTAGGGTCTGATTTAATCCTTTTAAGGGGTATTAAGTAACAAGTAGGCATTCCCTTGATTGCATTAGGCAATCTAAATGGGATAATGAGCGTAGGTTGGGCTCTATGTCAGCAAGTTCGGTATGACATATGCAACGAGTAGGGCTGTACACATAGGTTGAGAGCATCATCAGTCATGGAGCAATCCGTATAAACACTTGGGTTATGCCTGTACGGACTACACCTCCTACTAGTGTAACTCTATATGGGACGCGCACCACCTTACAGTTGTTTGTTTTGTTTATAGTTAGAAGGCAAGGCTATATAACCTTAGATAAGTCTTTAAGAGAGTAGAATATGGCTAATAGTAGTAATGACATTATTAGGCACTAAGGGAAGATCCTCGGTGTATGCAGACGATTGGTCTAGACACAGTTGGTGGATACCTAGCGTAAGTGCAGATTTATGGATACTAGCAGGGAAAGTAGGTGGAGCGTATCGTATATGTATGTGTAGTTAAGACGACAAAGTTTGAATAATAGACATAATATGTTATGGAAGGAAATCAATATAAACTAGTGTCATATATAAAATGTGTAATTTACCAGTCACTAGAATGTTGTTCTGACCTCCTCCTTATTACAACTCCCAGGATAGATTTAGAGGGACATATACCGGTACAAGGTGGGAATGGTGGAAGGACGGGTTTCTTATGCATGCTCAGCACTAAGAACGACACTAGATTCCAAAGGTTCTAGCCTTGGTCAATATTATATGTTTTATTATACTTTACTATTCCGCTATGATTTTTTATTGATAGTGCTCTAATATAGTTTTGTTTATTTACATGATACCAACACCAACGATCCTTACTTTAACGGACTTGGATTTTCGCTTTAGCGAAAATTCGGACCCACTGAAGTGTGGGTTGTCACAGGCTAGATAGTAATGACTAAAATGAACCACAATATCAGAGTACACAGGTTCACGAAGTTATACAAGGTAATCATAGAGTTTATACAAGTTATAATAAATTCAAAATGTTTGTAAACATAGTCATAAGCACTGTCTAAGATCCACGGTGCCGCAAAGTGGAATAAGTAGTAGCAATCCATATATCACGAGAAAACTCTATCTTGCTCGTACTCTGCACTGCCACTGCATACAACTTAGACCTGCTATCTAGTCTACTCGTTTAAGAGTACCCTAGATAATAAGAAGCAAAGCATAAAACCTCCAGTTAGACAAAGGTCTGAGAGTTGTAATAAGGAGGGGGTCAGAACAACGTTCTAGTGACTGGTAAATTACACATTTTATCTATGACACTAGTTTATATCGATTTCCTTCCATAACATATTATGTTTATTATTCAAACTTAGTCGTTTTGACTACACATACATGTACGATACGCTCCACCAACTTTCCCGGCTAGTATCCATAACTCTGCACTTGTGCCAAGTTTCCACCATTTGTATCTAGACCGAATCGACCCCGTACACCGAGGATCTTCCCGTTAGTGCCTAATAACGGGATTACAACTATTAGCCATATTCTACTCGCTTGAAGACTTATCTAAGGTTATCTAGCCTTACCTTCTAACTATAAACAAAACAAACAACTATAAGGTGATGCGTGTACCATATAGAGCTACACTAGTAGGAGGTGTAGTCCGTACAGGCATAACCCAAGTCTTTATACTGATTGCTCCAGGACTGGTGATGTTCTCGACCTATGTGTACAACCCTACTTGTCGCATATGTCATACCGAACTTGCTAACATAGAGCCCAACCTACGCTCATCATCCCATTTAGATTGCCTAATGCAATCAAGGGAATGCCTACTTGTTACTTAATACCTTTAAAAGGATTAAAGCCGACCCTAATGCAATCAAAGGAATGCGAAAATTCAGACCCACTGAGGTGCGGGTTGTTACAGGCTAGATAGTAATGACTAAAATGAACCACAATATTAGAGTACATATGATCACAAAGTTATATAAGGTAATCATAGAGTTTATATAAGTTATAATAAATTCAAACAGTTTGTAAACATAGTCACAAGCACTATCTAGGCTCCACGGTGTCGCAAAGTGGAATAAGCAGTAGCAATCCATATATCACGAGAAAACTTTGTCTTGTTTGTACTCTGCACTGCCATTGCATACAACCTAGACCTGCTATCTAATCTACTCATTTAAGAGTACCCTAAATAATAAGAAGCAAAGCATAAAACCTTAAGTTAGACAACAGTCTGATGTGAGCGATAAAAAACCTAAAAATACTATACAATTCAATATAGTAAGGAACAAGAGTACACAAACCATAACTGACATGTCTCTGCAACCAAAAAGTTAGTACATAATGAACATAATATGTTACTCTACGAACTTCATAAAGGTGTACTACATGCTAAGTACAATGTACGGTGCCTAGGTATCCACATCCACAATGCCTATATCAAGTTACATCCTTAGAGTGATGGACTATAGGAGAAACAAGCAAAGAAAACATAACATCCATCAAACAATCCACACCATCACTCAATGTGCCATAGATATAAGATAACTTGTATGACCATTCCTCTGCCAGGAATTAATGGAAAAATCCCATTTTTCAGTGCACTAACTCACAGCCCGAAGTTGACATTAGATCCATTCGACCGATCCAAGGTATACAGATCCATTCCACTGATCCAAGGTAGCCATCCCAAGTACCCAATGAGCATCCTAACAATATCCCTGCTTTTGACACATCAGAAAACACTCCGAGTATCAACAATCCCTTAGAATGCATATCCGAGCCTTTTTGTTGCTCCATCTAGTTTTCATTCATCCTTGGGGAACCATTCTGCATTTCTTTCGTGATGGAACAATTAAACATGCTATCCACGGGTCAACCTTCAAAGAACCCGCCCTTGTGGACAATCATCCTCATGACTCCATTCAACATCGAGCCATCATCATCGAAACATAACTCCATACTATCGAGTTACCATCATTGAAGTCCCAAAGTTATCATTCCTCATTGTGCCATCACATCGCAACCGAATGCCGAACGTACAAGCGAACACTTCAGCACGACCTACAAGAATCCTAAAGTATCCCTAGAAGTTTGGCCAAATCTTGCTTCTTTATTTCATGTCAGTACGGACCTGATCAGGTCGTTACCAAAATGAATTACTTAGTCAAAACTTGGCTAAGTCTTTCACACCGACCTCTTACTTTTTTCCACTTGCCTAGAGCTTTCCTTTGACATATCTCGACTCCACAAATCTCCTAGTCCACTCTACTGCTAAGAAAAGAGTTCGGTATTGAAGTGATCGGTACTGACTTCCATACTTAGCAAAATTTTGAAGCTCTTACTCCTGGAACTTCCCTAAGCCTCAACCCGAAGTGTCCTTAGCTTGACCAGAAGTTCTCCTTTCACCGAACTGAATTAAAGATTCCCACCAACCTAATTTTTTCTCAATACTGATCACTAGTTAGGCATCCAAATGAACTCTAAATAACTTGCGACCAGAAGAATAGGCTCCACCCATCCTTCAAAGCCCGTCCTCCAAGTTTCATCCCATTTTGAGCAATTTTGACTTTGTTTTGCCCAAATCGACGACTAATTCCTAAGCAAACTAAAAGCACTAACAAACAGTATCAAAGCAACACCTTCAAACATACATATCATTTGTAAGCATTCATTCAATACATATAGTCCATCCAAACATGATTAGGATACAAGATTTAGCGTAGATTTAGTTTTCCACTAAAATGACAATATAATCCAAAAGGGTTACAAAACTATATAAAATTCATTTTTTTTAATTCGGCCATAAACATTTTTAACGGTTTAGCTATAGTTTAAAATCGTTTTAACATGGAAATCATTTCAAAAACATAACTATAATTATATGGACAAGCATGAAATAGTGAGAGATCAATAATCACTCACATAATACCCAAAATACCAATTTAGATGCCTAAACCTGAATTGAGCGACAAAGAACAAAAATCTCAAGCTACCAAAATGATGGATCTTCAATCCCCTTCACCGATTACCTTTTTAATGATTGATTTGACTATGATTAGTAAGAAAAAGAAATGATATTTGATGAAATTAGGATTAATGGAGATTTGGAATTGTTTTGGGTAAGTGGAAAATGGTCTAGATATGTCCCATCACCTCCAATTTGGCACAATTCCCGAAACTAATTAGCGGGCCTAGGTATGAGCTTAGTTTAATTGCCCACCAATTGTCCAACAGCAAGCATAACTTAAAACATCCATATCACTTAAATGGTAAGTCTGTTGTCATATTATGACCTCTCTACGAAAAGAAACCGCAAGCTCGATATAATGGAAGTGGTTTTAGACCCTAATTCAATGCATATAAAAAGTTATAGGTTTTACAAGAATTTTTGAGTTCAAACTGTTTGATAGAAATTATAGATCTACCATGTTCGATAAAAATTCTATATATTAAAGGAGTCAATGGGAAAATGAGTAGCTAGGATTAATTTTCATCCAATATTTCAGTGATTCGATCATGCTCATTTGACAGGTCCAATTTTTGGATTGTTTTACACGGTTTGTTACGACGTGCTGGTATTCACATTAAATTTAGTGTATTGGACATAAGCAACACAAGTTGTAAATTTCAATTTTACATTTGCAGCCGTCTAACATCCGTCGCTCTTCTATTATTGTAAGAATTTGATTCTGCTGTTTTATACTTGTATTATTATTTGTTCACACTATTGATAATTTTGGAACGCACAATACATGCATAAGAATTATCAAAAGATGGGCCATGTGTTTCAATATGTATAATTGAAGAATTCACGTGTGAACACGTTAATGTGATCACAACGAAAAAGAACAGAAAAAAGAGAATTGTGCAGACCAATAAACATTCTTATCATTCATAAACCAAAGCATTTTCATAAATAGACTGTCTTAATTTTTCCTATGTTAAACATGAAGCACTTGCTAATGTATATAATATTTGTAACTATCATAGGTGTTGGTTTTTGTCTACTGTTTGAAATAGTGCATGCTGTTTTCCACTTATATTTTAACTGTTCAGTTGCAGTACAGTGACAGTTACTGCTAAAATAGTTTATGCTTTGTTTTCACTGGCCGTGCACAGATTCGCATTATCAAACTGTTTTTGGTCTGTCGAACCAAAGCATGGGCCTGCCTATTTGTTGCCAGCAGGATTTACACTTTCTTTTGAAGTCATATCTTAGACCGTGAAGTTATTTTTATAGTATCAATACTAAAAAATAATCCGTAGGGACAGAGCTGGTCTAGAAGTTCTGATACCTAAAACTAGCTCTGAGTCGAGACCCTGTTAAAAGTATCAATTATGTTAAAAAATTAAAGCAGTTAAGTATTTTATATATGATATAGATAAAAATTAAGTAATAAAAAGAAATAACTGTCTTGATATTAATACTTCAAATCATACAACAATTCAAAATAAAAATTATTTTTCAACAACTTATTTTGGTAGAAATGTTAATCACTGAATTTCAAAGCAAAAGATAAAATAAAATCTTATTTACCATGAATTTAACATTCAGATCATATTAATATTCTATAAATAGAAATTCATAGCATAATTTGAAATTGATAAAATGCTCTAATCTTTCCTTTCAATTTCTTTAAATGAAAGTAGATGTTTTTAAATTATGAATTTGTGGAATTTCTTAAAGTTGTGATTTTTGAATTTAGGAACTTTAAATTGAATGAATAGAGGATAAATTGATGTTCGTCTTTCTTACGCATAACATCTACTTCTATTTTCAAATAATGGTTTTTGTTGGCGTCTACTATAATTTTTTACATCATGTTTTTCTTATACTTTGGTCCCCTAACATGAAATGTAACACCCAAAAAATTTATAAATATTTTAATAAAATAAAAATAGTAGAATAATGTGAAATTAATTGAAATTAATGAATTAATTAAATAAATTACAAATAAGAAAGGGCAAAATGGTCATTTTTCAAAAGTTGGAATTTGACGATAAAACCAGTGTCATTGTGACCTTCTCATTTCTCTGATTCGCGAGGTAACTTGATTTGCTTCGTTTGGAGTCTGTATAGAGGAATTGTGGTCGAAACAGCGTTGAATCGAATGGGTGCCAAAGCTAGGGTTGAGTTTGAATTTGAAAATAGGCGGACAACTGTTTTTCCTCCTTCCATTCAAATTAGAATACATGTACGTTAAGTTGCAGAAACTAGACACATCATTTTCTTTCTTCTTCCTCCTTTCTTTCCAAATATCTTTCTTGAAACTCCATCAAATTGAACGAGACAAAAGGCATTGTGAAGCTATCGGATAAGGCTACGTACCAGCGGTGATTTGGAGGCAAAAATCTAAAGTAAGGAAACGCAATAGGGTGAACGGCGAGGACCTAACAAAAATAGGCATTTTTGTGGTTCGTGCTCTCTTCTTCATATAATGCAATCGTGATCCTCTAATTATTATATATTGGCTATAATATAGTAGATAAACACTTGTAAACAACTAAAATCGGATTAACTTGGAATTTGTTAGGGATTTGATTGATAACAGTACTTATTAAAACTAAGGTAGGTTAGAATATAGTAACCTGATGATTATAAGTTGAATTGATGAAAATAAATGGTAAAACTGGACTTAGAAACGAAGAGCTAGGATCTAGGTACATTCTCGGACGACGGGGGGCGGAGTGGAGGCGGAACGACAATGAAAACATAAATTTCATAAAATCTGGAAAGTACGTTAAAACACATACACTGGTCCCTTGATGGGCTTGGACCAGTGCACTGATGGCCGAGTCTAGGCATAGATTGAACCTGGACCCAGAATGGCCTATACAAATAAATAACGAACGATTCGACTCTCATTTCTCTTGTATTCTAGAAGATGATCTGAGCCTAGTGACGAGGTGAATGATGGTGCTACGAAGTAGACACATGTGTGTAATGATTGTTATTACTTGAAGTGAATATATATGTAGTTGTGAAACATGAATGTGATATGATGATGGTTGTAGACATGAACGAGTCTAAGGCGTAGGTAGACGGCCTGGAGTGTGTATGCAGATACGAATGAGGCCCTATGACACAAGTATGTGGTCCAAGCATGAGGTTGCTCCACTGTAGTGCTTTAATGGGCCAGGTACATATGGTGGATGTTAAGTGACCCTACAGGCTACGGTGGACTAGGGCGTGAGTCCAATTAGTTAGCATCAAGACAACAGGCTTTCTTGTAGGCTACGAGCAGTCCAGAGAAGTGATCAGTATATGCGATTGCATGATAGCGAACAATAGGCAGCCCTGTAGGGTATGAGGCCGGACCAGCAAAGCGAGTCTACACAGATATGATGTGATATGATTAGATGTGCATGACATGTCTGACATGGGGATGGAACATGTGGTGATCAAGTGATAGACTTATATCATGTTATAATATTATTTTGTAGTATATGTAAAGTAGAGTATGGCCCACCCACTAGACTTATATCTGACCCACTCCTATTTTCCATTTTATACATATATCCAGGTTGATGGAGTATAGTGATGAGATGGTATCGGAGATAGAGATTCATTTATGTATTGCATCTATGGTGTAAATAAGTGGTGTACATGGAGTTCACTATGTATCTGGTTTGGGTTGTATCTGTATTTAGTAGACATACATATATAACATTATAAACATGTTGTGGTGATGTGACTATGTTATTTGTTTATGTATTATATTTTATTTCCTTTCGCTGTTAGACTCTAAAAGTAGTTACTAGATAATATTAGCTAGAGTTGCCTCTAATATCTACATGTGCCTATATATGCTTATTTTATCTCAACCCCAATGACCCATCCTATTGGTTCTCGGTTTGTTGACTTTAGTTTGGGCATTGGATCCAAGGTCGAAGGGGAGGGTTGCTGCATTTGGTATTAGAGCATGTGTTAGGGACTAGGATAGTAATTAGGAACATACTGAGAGAGTGTATTTGTGTTTTCTATTATGTATATATAATAATATATAGAGAGGAAATTCAGAAGGACATATGCACACACTCAATATTGTTCTAGTTTTGTTTACTATATATTGGGAAGTTGCTAATTAATCCCATTTTTATAGATATTTGAAATGAATAATTCAATCGAAACTGGAATAGAGACCAACACATCCAATGCCGATGATATAGAAACTAGGGCATGAAATAACAACCATATAGATATATTGGATATATTCGGAGTTAATATTCCAGTATGGTTCGGATGCTAACTTCAGACGACGAGCCAAGCTAGTTTCAACCCTACCAAACCACAGCCACCACTACCACTGCTAATCAAGGTGTGATTCCAAACCTGGCACCACCAACTGTCGACTTTTTAAATTGTGTAAGGATTTCTCCAGCCTAAATGGGAAGTCATTTCATGGGACGGAACCATACCGGTGACTTGGGCATGGCTTAATGATTGAGAAAAGATGTCGACCTATTAGGACTTGGTGATGCTACTAAGAGATAGTTAGCTGCTTGGCATTTGAAAGGTGAAATGACATGTTGTTGGGAGGTAGTGACATCGAAAGTAGTTAAGAATACCGCTACCTGGAGAATGTTTAAGGCGAGATTTGAGACGAAGTTTCTTTCTGGTGCCAAGAAAGGTTTATTGTTGAATTTTTTTATTCATTTGAAGTTGGGAGAAATGACAGTTGTGAAGTATGTCAGTCAGTTTAATGAGTTAGCCTGATTTGGATTCAAGTTAGTGAATTCTCTAACGAAGAAGGTGTTAAAGTTTTCAAAGGGATTGAATTCACCTTTGTGGGAGTTAGCATTAAATCAGATACCGTTTGGAGCCACATTTAAAGGATTGATAGAGGCGGCAGTACCGAATTCTTTAAATGGAACTTTGGCTAAGGATCAGTCTAAGGAAGAAGAGAGACAACAACAAGAAAAGCGTAAATAAAATGGACTATAAGGAGGCCAAAGCATAAAGCTGGTGGTTACTTATCAGAGATGTTAAATGGTGGGACACCTAGCAAAAATTTATAGGACAAACATCTCAAAGGGTATATGTTATAACTATAACCAAGTGGGACATATAGCTAAGAATTTTAAGGTAGCCCCAAAAGTGCTATAATTGTGATCAGTTTGGACACATAAAAAGGGACTACCCGGCTTTGAGGAATGAGGGTCATATTGTGAAGGAATGTGCTTTGAATGTCGTTCCAACTTCTAATAAGGCACCATCATCGGCAACGGAGAAGGGTGTACCACACCTAGTTTTGATTTACATTATTCGGAAGATTTAATTAGATAAATTGTATAGAATAATATGATGCATAGTTGATAAGGAGGATAAGATTTGATAAATAACAAGGTCGAGCATTAACTAATTAATTGTTAAGATTATTTTAGAACTTAAAACATAAAAGAATGTACAAGAGGGGCAAAATATGAACAAATATAACTCTCATGCCTTAAACACCCTCCCTCTCCCATATCATTCTCATTTGCGTAATATCAAAATAATTAAAAGGAACTTAGGCCGGCCATTCAACCAAAGAGAAGAGTAAGAAAAAGCTTATGATTCAGGAGGAAAAGCTAAGGAAACCAAATCAATCTTCAAATCTCAATTCTCATTATGAAATCAAGGTAGATAATAATAGATCATCTCATTTTTATGGTTGTTGATTTTGAATCTTGATGAATTTTAATTCATGATGATGTTATGATGTGCCATGTTTGATTTTATTATTGTTTGGATAGAACAATGATTTATTGGAATTTTTATGAAATTATTTTAATAGGTTTATGGGAAAAACCTAAGTTTTTGATCTCTAAACGGTAGGATTTTCTGATATGATATGTAAAACATAATTTTGAAGATGGTTTTTCAATTTTGTAATTTTCCAAATTTATAAGAATATTTTATGAATTTCCTAAAGAAGAAAGAGCATTTATTTCGGGTTTTAGTTATTAAAAATAGTTGATTAATGAATTTGGTTTTGAAATTTTTATATGTTAATTCTGATTTTTGGGGATTTTTTTCAAGTATATATAATTTATTATGAATTTAATGAGCTAGAAAAGCATATGATTATATTAAATAATTAATGATAATTTAATGGGTGCAAAAATTATTTTGGGGAAAAAAGTTAGATAAGTAGCAATTTTCTCTGAAAAGAAATGGATAAAGATGCTTTCGACCAATGGGAAATTGATAAAGGTTAAGTGTTGGTGAAAATTAATAGCTTTTAATAGAAATAAAACAATTTTAAGGTTATTTATGAGATTGCCATGGTGTTAGTAGTTGGTGCCACCGTCCGTCTAAGTTGTGGACATGATTGTTAACGCCAACGTAAACGAAGGCATATGATATTAATGTAAGTTGGTATGTATTGGATCCATTCAGGGTGGAATAAGGGTCGCGTCACTTATTCAATGTTGGTCTTTATAGATCCCATCATTGTTTTTAAATATTAAAACCACATGGTGTTGATGCCGCATATTTTCACCAAAGGTTTTAAATGATGCCGCCACCCATCCTTTTCGGTAGTAAATTATTCTACCTCTCATTTATCGATGCTGCCTAACTTGATATCGGCTGTAATGATGCATGTTCTAAGTATATCACTATGATGCCACCTATCGCCTGTTTTAATAAGTACAATTTTAAGGTGGTGATGCCACCGACTTTATTTTCAACATCGATTGTTTTACAACAATAATGCCGCCATACTATAGTTTCGACGTTCCTTTATACAGCATAGTAGCCGCTACTTTTAAAGCACCCGACATCCGTGGTTTACGATATTGATGCCGCACATTATCAATGTCATCTTTGATGTGTTTTCATATATAAAAGGCTATATTTAATAGGTTCAACAACCTATAAGTTTCTACGTTGCGACAACATTAAATTTGGCATTATAGCCTTAAGTTTTTACAAAAATTAGAATTGTTTTAGAGCTTTGATATGGAGGGATGTGATGTCCTATGTTGGCCAAATTAATGCCGCAAGTTTTCAATGGTAAATATATTCTAAAGTTTGGCGTTATGCCCTCTCGAGAAGAGGTGCGTGCGATATTCTCATATTATTTCCAAATGTATAAACAACGTTATTAAAATGGGTTATAAAGTAGCATGAGAAATTGGTAAAGTAAGAGGCTATATTTTTCCTTGTTTTAAATATGAATTAAAAGGATTGATCATATATAATGACAAATGTTTTCAAAAAATAAATTATTGTTTAGCCCAAGTTTTGAAATGAAATTACCAAAGAAGGTTATTACTTAAGGTTAAGTAATTATAAGATGCTAATTTATTGAACATATTTGAATGATAAATGCTATATGTTATTATTTTATTTGATCTGCTATTTTGCATGATTATTATTGTCATACTCACATCTCCATGACCATAACTGCATTTTGTGATATAGAAGGGTAGAATAACCAGTTAGGTTGACTCATTAGTGAGTATAATAAGATTTAACTCCCGAGTGAGTAGAATTGCATCCTAAAGATCAAATAGATCAGAAGAGTTAAGATGCCTTGAACTAATCAAAAGATTATGATGTGAGATATGGTATTGGAAGAGTCCAATAGGTTCATTGTGATCCCATAAAAATTATGGCTTGAGTAGTGTTATTGGAGGATATCCAATAGGTTCATAGTGATCCCATGAAAACTATGATTTGATAGATGTTATTAGTAGAAACCAATAGGTTCATAGTCATCCTATGAAAACTATGATGGGATAGTGTTATTGGTGGAAGCCAATAGGTTCTTAGTGTATCCATGAAAACTATGATTCAGGACAGGTTGTCCTTAAGAGCTTTGACAGGTTATTAGTCAGCCTATGAAAACTAATAGGTTCATAGTGTCCCTAGGAAAAACTACGGATTAGAACAGATAGTCAGATAATATTAAGATGGATAGCCTAATTACTTGGGATTGGCAACCCAATGTATATTGCATATTTCCATATGATATTGTTAATATGTTTTAACCATTATGGATGAAGGAGCACAACATATGATTGAATTTTTTTGGTTAAGATACTAGTGAGGGGAAAACCCATTCCGCTCAGCGGCGTGATCTCACTAGATATCTATTGGTTTGAAATGGTAGGTTATTATTCACACCAGGCTGTTTGTCTGACCCGAAGTTTTTGTTTCTCCCCTTAAACTCTCAGGGACTCATTTGAGTAGGTCGGGAATAAGGGATTTGGGTTTCCAACAAGACGAATAAGCTTCTGGAGACGTGCAGGAGACAATCTAGCTATTTTGGAGTTCTTATCTAATCCTCTGTGTTGTTTGATTTTTTCTATATGGATGTAATGACAAGTTATATAATTGCCAAGCGTTAGACTCTGATCAACCAAGGGGCATCTTCATATGTCGCTCTTGAAGTATTTTGTAATAATTATATTTTCTCTAAACATGGGATTGCAAATGGGATTATGTAATGAATATGAAATATTATTTATAAAATGAAATGTGAAAATTTGTTGTTAAATTATGTTTAATATTTTTCATATTCATGTGCTTCTAACTATTGATATGATTAACATAGTGTCATTTTGTTATCGAAAATTTATACTATAGATGACTGCGGCATCTGTAACGCTTAGTTTCGGGCCTCAAAATGGGGTATGTTACAAGTTGGTATCAGAGCATAGGTTTATGTAAAACTTTAAAAGATTAAAAGATTTTTGAAAGCATAATCCTAACAAATCAGAGAATAAGATTGGGGTATAGGATAACGTTATAGTAACGTACTTGTATTTGCTATATATAAGTATGTATTCTCCCCTCTCTCTTAGACCATTCTTTTGTATCTTATTAAGGCTCGTATGCAGATTACGAGAAAGCCAGATATGGAAGTAGGAAACATAAGAGTGAATCTAGGTAGAGGAAGCAATACAACCAATGGAAATGTTCGACCCAATACCAGAAGGAACCAAGGTCAATAGGTAAATGCTAATCAGAACACAAATGCTAATGTGGTGTCGGAACCCCATCAGTAGATATGGGGACTATTTATTAGTTCTTCATCAACCTGATGCAAGCTGGAGCAGTTGTATGATTGGCTGGGGGAAATGCTGCAAATGTGGGAGGAGTTAATCCCGTGGTACCGGTTGGCAAGCTATGCTAAGCTGAACCGAGATTACACTAGTCTTGGTGGGAAGCCTTTTCTAGGAACCGAGGATGCTATTGAAGTGGAGAACTGGCTATAGCATTATAAAAGAATTTTTACTGATTTGGATCTGAATGACGAGCAGAAACAGAGATTGACATCGAGGTAGTTGCAAGGTGCTGCACTGTACTAGTGGAATGGAATGACCATTGAAATGCTAGAAGAGAAATTGACTTGGGCTGATTTTCAAAGAAGATTCGAGGAGAAATTCTTATCTGAAGTAGCCAAGTCAACCTTGATTAGGAAATTTATGAAATTGGAGCAAGGTGAAATTTCAGTGTTAGAATATGCTACGAAGTTTGATGAGCTGTCTAGGTATGGATATGCTACCATCGATACCGTGATTAAGCAGAATGAGAAGTTTATCTAGGGTTTGAGGCCAAAGATTGCTAAGGCGACTATGCCACATCTCCAAGATCCGAGTAATGTAGTGATGGAAATGGCTATAAGGAATGAGGAGATGCTTGTGGCTTTTGGTAAAGAGAAGTCAGTGAAGACTCGGGGCATTTAGAGTAAGAAGAGGAAGTTCTTCAGGAAGAAGAGAGCTCAGAAAGGTGGCGCTGCCAAGAATGGAAAAGCCGATCTTGTTTTCTTTAAGTGTGATAAGAAAGGACATTTTGCTCATGAATGTCGAACGGATAAGGGAAAGAAGATTGTGGAAAATAAATGGGTGAAGTGTTTCAACTACGACCAGATGGAGCACTACAAGAATCAGTGTCCAGAGCTGGCCAAAGCTGACAAAGGAAAGGTTTTTGCTTTGGAACCATCGTCTTCTAAACAGCTGCTGATGAGAAAGGAAAGTCTGTGATGGAAAGTACACATTTGATTCATAGCATACTGGTTAAAGTATTGTTTGATACAGTGCATCACATTCTTTTATCTCTCATTGCTTGGTAGATAAGTTGGATCTAAAACTATCATACCTTGTTGCTTTCCTAAGGGTAGCTAATCCAATATGAGGGTATGCAACTCTGGGGATGAGATGTGACCATCTAGAATTTGAGTTGCTAGGTTATACTTTTGCCTGTAGTTTGTTTGCATTTGATTTTGCAGGTTTCAGGATTATTTTGGGTATGGATTGGTTGAGCAAATACGAGGCTAGGATATCTTTCTAGGATAGGAAAATATCATTGAGACATCTTAATAGCAGCGACCGAATTATATATGCAGTTGAGAATTCAAGTCTAAAAGTTTGTGCTTTATTGGGTGCCACAGAAGTGAAAGATGTGATAAATCGAGTTTGTGTTGTAAAAGAATTTGCAGATGTTTTTAAGCCTGTTATAGGACTACCACCAAAACGAGCTATTAAATTTTGAATAGATCTTGTTCTTGGAGCTGAACTTGTTAGTAGATTACCCAACAGAATGACACCCACTGAGATGAAAGAGTTAAAGGTGTAGCTAGTGGACTTAGAAGGAAATAATTTTATTAGAGCAAGCAGTTCGCTTGGAGGAGCGGCCGCAGTGTTCGTGAAGAAACTGGATAGGTCATTAAGATTGCGTACTGATTATCGTAAGCTGAATGAGAAGACGACAAAAAATAGAATTCCTTTGCCGAGAAGTGATGATTTGTTTGATCAATTGAGTGGAGCCAACATATTTTCCCAATTGGATTTGGCGATAGGGTTCCATCAATTGAGGGTGGCAGAGGACAGTATCCCTTTGATGGCATTTCAAACGAGGTATGGTTCGTACGAATTGTTAGTTATGCCATTCGGCTTAACTATTGCACTTGCTTTCTTTGTGGACTTGATGAACGGATTTTCCAAGACCACTTGGATAGGTTCATGTTGGTATTCACTGATGACATTTTGATATATTCTAAGGATGAAAGAGATTATGAGATTGATCTTAGAATAGAGCTTGAGACGTTGAGGCAGCATCGACTAAAAGCGAAGTTTTCAAAATGTCATTTCTGAAAAAGAGAGATGAAATTTCTTGGTCATGTAGTTTCAAAGAAAGGATTGTCAGGTGGATCCAACTAAGATTAAACCCATTAAAATTGGAAGAGACCCGAGATGGTGACCAAGATAAGGAGTTTTCTTGGACTAGCTGGCTATTACCGGAGATTTATCAAGGATTTCTCACAGATAGCAACACCCATGACTAAACTTACCAGGAAGGATGTAAAGTTTGTTTGGTCTGATATATGTGAGGAAGCATTCCTTAAGTTAAAGTATTTGTTGACCAATGCACCTATGTTAGTTGTTTCGGATGGGAATCATGATTTGGTAGTGTATACAGATGCATGCGGAATAGGATTGGGAGCTGTGTTGATGCAAAGGGGTAAAGTAATTGCCTACACTTCTCCACAACTCAGATCGTATGAAGTTAGATATTCAACTCATGGTTTGGAGTTGGCAACGGTGATTTCCGCATTAAAAGTATAGAGGCACTACCTCTTAGGAGAAAGATTCGAGTTATATACGGATCATAAGTTTTTGAGGTATTTATTGTCTTAGAAAGAGTTGAATATGAGATAGTAGAGGTGGCTGGAGTTTTTGGCAGCTTATGATTTTGGTATTGAGTATACACCGAGGAAAGAAAATAAAGTTGCGGATGCACTTAGCAGAAAACATCAAATTGTGGTATTAGCTATGTTAGCAGAATGGAAGGATTTAGAGGCATTGACTACTTGTAATGTGCAGTTAAGACCGAATGCTAGTTCTAGTCAAAGTACTGCCATGTTGTCTTGCTTGAAAGTTCAACCAGTATTGATCGAGATAATTGCTTCTAAGCAGAGAGATGATCCATTATTAGCCAAAATGATTAGAAGAATGGAGAGTAGAATTGAGATTGATGATTTGAAAGATTTTAGTCTGAACCAGAGAGGATAGTTAAGGAAGAAGGGACAGTTATGTGTTCTAGATGTTGGTGACCTAAAGAAGGAAGTTCCTAGGGAGTGTCATCGATCGAAGTTTATACATCCCGGAGGAACTAAAATTCATCAGTATATGAGGAGAAGTTTCTTCTGGGAAGGTATGAAAAAGGATGTAGGCTTATGGGTGAGGCAATGTGTGAATTGCTAGCAATTTAAAGCCAAGCATCAAAAGCCGAGCGGATTGCTTTAGCCTTTAAATATACTAGTTTGGAAATGGGATTCGATATCCATGGATTTTGTTGATGGGTTGCCAAGGTCGAACAGGAGAAATTATTTGGGTCATAGTGGATAGACTGACCAAGAGTGCACATTTCATTCCCGTTAAGTCAACTAGAATGACACTTGTATTTGCTAAGTTATTTATGAAGAATATTATTAGACTGCATGAGATTCCAAGTAGTATAGTAAACAACAGGGATGCTTTATTCACTAGTGAATTCTGGAAGAGTCTACATGAGATATTAGGTCTCAATCTGAGGATGAGTACTGCTTATCACCCTTAGATAGATGGGCAAACATAGAGAGTCAACAAGGTACTTGAAGATTTGTTGAGAGCTTGTGTACTAGATTTTGGTGGGTCATGGGAAAACCATTTGCACTTGGTTGAGTTTTCCTATAATAATAGTTATCGGACTAGTATAGGAATGATGCCTTTCGAAGCTTTGTATGGAAGGCCATGCAAATCTCTAGCATGTTGGTTAGAGACCGGAGACATGTTAGTCCTTGGTCCAGATATGGTTAGAGAAGCCACAGAAAAATTGAGTTGATCCGAGCTAGGATGGGAGAAGCTTAGCCTAGGCAGACAAGTTATGCAGATAAAAGGCTTAAGGATTTAGAGTTCTCAGTTGGAGATCATGTTTTCATTAAAGTATCACCGACGAAGGGTGTGGTACGGTTTGGAAATTCAGGAAAACTGGCACCGACATATATTAAACTGTTCCCTGTTATAGAGAGGATCGGGAAACTCGGTGCGAGTAGTTTGGAAGGGGTCCATAATGTTTTTCATGTTTCTCATCTTAGGGAGTATGTGCATGATCCTGAGACTACTATTGCTTTGACTACACTGGAAGACTTAGTGGTAGGACCGGATCAGACTTTGTGAGACAACTTGTTCATGTTGTAGTCAGAGATGAGACGAGATTAAGGAATAAAATAGTCAAATTGGTGAAAGTCCAGTGGAGTGACAACGAGAAAGACTATACTTAGGAGATAGAGGACGAGATTAAGGATATTTATCCTGAGTTGTTATGATGATATATTCTATATTTTTTATATATAGACTTTGTAGCTGGTAGGAAATACTAGCATTGTTTGTATGTTTGGTATACTAATTATGTAAGTCCGTACTGAATTTTGAAGACAAAATTCTTTAAGGAGGGGAGATTGTAACATCCCTAATTTTGATTTACATTATTCGAAAGATTTAACTAGATAAATTAAATAGAATAATGTGACATGTAGTAAGATAAGGAGGATGAGATTTGATAAATAACAAGGTCGAGCCTTAAATAATTAATTGTTAAGATTATTTTAGAACTTAAAACATAAAAGAATGTATGAGAGAGCCAAAATAGGAATATATATATATATATATATATCTTTCATCCCTTAAACCCTCTCCCCTCATATAATTCTCATTTGAATAATATCAAAACAATCAAAAGGAACTTAGGCTGACCATTAAACCAAAGAGAAGAGGAAGAAAAAGCTAAGGAATTCAAGAGGAAAAGCCAAGGAAACCAAAACAATCTTCAAATCTCCATTCTCATTATGAAATCAAGGTGAATAATAATAGATCATCTCAATTTTATGGTTGTTGATTTCAAATCTTGATGAATTTTGATTCGTGATGATGCTATGATGTGCCATGTTCGATTTTATCATTATTTGGATAGAATAATGATTTATTGGAATTTTATAAAATTATTTTAATAGGTTTTAAGGGTAAAACCTAAGTTTTTGATCTTCAAACGATTGGATTTTCTGATATGATTTGTATAACATAATTTTATAAATAGGTTTTCAATTTTATAATTTTTCAAATCTATAGGAATATCATATGAATTTCCTAAAGAAGAAAGGGCATTTATTTCGGGTTTTAATAATATTAAAAATAATGAATTAATGATTTTGGTCTTGAAATTTTTATACGTTAAAAAATATGTTAATTATGATTTTTGGATAATTTTAGGGATTTTTTCCAAGTATATATAATTTATTATGGATTTAATAATCTAGAAAACCATATGATTTTATTAAATAATTAATGATTATTTAATGGGTGCAAAAATTATTTTGGGGAAAAAGGTTGGGTTGGCAGCAATTTTCTCTGAAAAGAAATGGGTAAAAATGTTTTCAACCAACGGGAAATTGACAAAGATTAAGTGTGGTGAGAAGTAATACCTTTTAATAGAAATAAAACAGTTTTAAGGTTATTTATGAGATTGCCATGGTGTTAATAGTTGGTGCCACCATCCATCTAAGTTGCAGCCATGATTGTTGACACCAACATGAATGGTGGCATATGATATCAATGAAAATTGGTATGTAATGGATCCATTTAGGGTGGAATGAGGGTCGACGTCACCTATTCAACGTCGACCTTTATCAATCTCGTCATTGTTTTTAAATATTGAAACCATGTAGTGTTGATGTGGCATGTTTTCACCAAAGGTCTTAAATGATGCTGTCGTCCATCCTTTTCGGTATGATATTATTCTACCTCGCATCTATCGATGCTGCCTAACTTGATATTGGCAGTAATGATGCTGCCTGTTCTAATTATATCACTATAACGCCGCCTATCGCCTGTTTTAATAACTATAGTTTTAAGATGATGACGCGGCCGACTTCATTTTCAACGTTGATTGTTTTACAGTAGTGATGCTGCTATACTATAGTTTCGTCATTCCTTTGTACGACATGGTAGCCGCTATTTTTAAAGCACCCAATATCTATGGTTTACAATATTGACGCTGCACGTTATCAATGTCGGCTTTGATATATTTTCATATATAAAAGGCTATATTTAATAGGTTCGACAACATATAAGTTTCTATGTTGCAACAACATTAATTTCGGCATTATAGCCTTAAGTTTTTATAAAAATCAAAATTGTTTAGAGCTTTGATATGGAGGGATGCGACGTTCTATGTTGGCCATATCAATGCTGTAAGTTTTCAATGGTGAATATATTCTATAGTTTGGCGTTATGCTAAAGAAGAGGTGCGATATTCCCATTTTATTTCAAAATGTATACATGGCGGTATTAAAATGGGTTACAAAGTGGCATAAAAAAATGGTAAAGTAAGGGGCTATATTTTTCCCTGTTTTAAATATGAATTAAAGGGATTATATGTAGTGATAAATATTTTTAAGGAATAAATTATTATTTAGCCCAAGTTTTGATATAAAATTACCAAAGAGGGTTGTTACTTAAGGTTAAGTAATTATAAGATGCCAATTGATTGAACATATTTGAATGATGGATGTTATATGTTCTTATTTTATTTAATCAGTTATTTTGCATGATTATTATTGCCATACTCACATCTCCATGACCCATAACTGCATTTTGGGATATAAAAGGGCAGAATAACCAGCTAGGTTGACCCATTACTGAGTATAATCAAATTGATCTCCTAAGTGAGTAGAATTACATCCAGAAGATCAGATAGATCAGAAGAGTTAAGAAGCCCAGAACAGATCAAAAGATTATGATATGAGATATGGTATTAGAAGGGTCCAATAGGTTCATAGCCCATAAAAACTATGGCTTGAGTAGTGTTATTGGCGGATATCTAATAGGTTCATAGTAATCCAATGAAACCTATGATTTGAGAGATATTATTGGTCAAAGCCAATAGGTTTATATTGTTTCCATGAAAACTATGATGGGACAGTGTTATTGGTGGAAGCCAATAGGTTCTTAGTGATCCCACAAAAACTATGATTCAGGACCGGTAGTCCTTAAGAGTTTTGACAGGTTATTAGTCAGCCCATGAAAATTAATAGGTTCATAATGACCCTAGGGAAAACTATGGATTGAGATAGATAATCGGATAATATTAAGACAGATAGCCTAATAACTTGGGATTTCTAATACAGTGTGTATTGCATATTTGCATATGATATTGTTGATAGGTTTTAACTATTGTGGATGCAGGAGCACAGTTAATGGTTGATTTGTTCTGGTTAAGATACTAATGGGGTAAAAATACCTTCCGTTGAGCGGCGTGGTCTCACTAGATATCTATTAGTTTGAGATGGTAGCTTATTATTCACACCAGACTTTTTGTCTTACCCGAATTTTTTGTTTTTCCCCGACTTTCGGGTACTCATTTGAGTAGGTCAAGAAAAAGGGATTTCAGGTTTCGAATAAGACAAATAAGCTTCCGAAGATGTGCATGAGGAAATCTAGGTATTTAGGAGTTCTTATCTAATCCGCTGTGCTATTTCATTTTGTCTGTATGGATATAATAGCGTGTTATATAATCGCTAAGGGTCTGACTATGGTTAACCAATAGGCATCTTCATATGTCACTCTTGGAGTATTTTGTAATAATTTTATTTTCTCTGAACATGCGATTGTGAATGAGATTATGTAATGAATATGAAATGTTATTTATAAAATGAAATGTGAAATTTTGCTATTAAATTATGTTTAATATTTTTCATATTCATGTGCTTCTGACTATTGATATGATTAACATAGCCACATTTTGTCATCGGAAATTAATACCATGGATGACTGCAACATATGTAGCGCTTAGTTTCGGGCCTCAAAATTGGAGATGTTACAAAAGGAAAGCAGATTGTGATGAAAGGTGTGTTGATTTTATCAGATTCTCGTATTCGTACTTTATTTGACACTAGTGCATCTCATTCATTCATAGCAGGTGCATTAGTTGATAATTTAGCCCTTAAAGCCGACATCCTGTACGAATTCGTTATGATGTTAAATCATGTTGGTGGATCGACCCATTTATCGATATTGTGTCATAATCTAAAAAATTTCATCCATGGTGTGGAGTTCCCTTGTGACACATATGTACTAAACTTTTTGGGGTTTGGGTTGATTTTGTGAATGGATTAGAGTCTCGCTATGGGATAGTATTGGATTGTGATAGAAGGATGGTTCGATTAAGGAAGGGCCATGGACTTGATTTGATTCTGTGTTTAAGCTTGATATTTAGGGAAGATTAATAAAACTGGAAACCATATAGGGAAGAAAACCGGACACCTTATAGAGATGCTGTGTCCCTGGTTTTATTGATCTTCTCCCTTTGTTATATAGACATATTTGTATTCACTCAACCTGTCATAGGAAGAGACATTGTATATACTCATATTGAAAGATTATCCTTATGCATTCAAAGTTTTCGGCCTCCCTATCCGTAGATAAATTGAATTCTGCATCAATCCTAAGAAAGACGCAGGCCTGTTGTGACAACTCTTAGGCATATGGCTCCGAAAGAGAGAAGAGAATTGGATAAGAAGGTTTTAGAATTGTTATAAAAAGGATTTATTCAGATTAGTATCTCAGAATCGGGAGCCTATACAAGGGCAAACGGTTCCCTTAGTTATGCATCGACTATCAAGAATTAAATAAGCCGATGAAGAAAAAAATGCTATTTATTGCCTTTTATTAACGACCTCTTCGATCGGTTGGTTGGGGTAAAGGTTTTCTCGTACCATGATTTGGTGAATGGGTTTCACAAGTTGAGAGTTGCTGAAGATAGTTTCTGAAGGACTGCTTTCCGTATACTTGGTGGATTTTTTGAGTGGTTGGTTATGTCATTTGGGCTGATGAATGCTTTGGCTTATTTTTATGGATTTAATGAGTAGAGTATTCTGGGAGTAATTGAACAGGTTTGTATTGGTCTTCGTGGATAACCTTATTTATTCCAGGAGCGAGATAGAGCATGAGGTTCATTTGAGGGAAGTGGTGGATGAATTGAGGAGAAATCGATTAAAATCTAAATTTTCAAAGTGTCACGTTTGGGGAAATGAAGTTCAATTCCTTGGGCATGTAGTATCAGCGGATGTATTAGCAATAGATCTAGGAAAGTAACTGTGGACAAGGATTGGAAGACACTGAATAGTGCATCAAAGGTCCTAGTTTTTTTGGGTTTGGCCAGATTCTATCGGAAGCTTATTAAGGTTTGCGAAGATATCAGCACATCTGACTCATTTGATGAAGAAATCTAACTTATATTTAGAGTTTGAAGTGTGAAGTGGCGTTTGTTAGATTGAAGGAGTTTTTGATGAGTGCTCGAGTTTGGGTTATCCCAGATGGTACCAAACCATTTACTGTGTATACAGATGTATACGGTATTGTTCTTGATGATGTTCTTATGCAAGAAGGAAGAGTAGTAGCATATGCTAGTACTCAGTTGAAGAACAACAAGAGGAATTATCCAACACACGACTTGGAGTTGGCTGGTATTGTATTTGTGTTAAAGTCATGGAGATAGTATCTATTGGGCGAGAGATTTAAGTTATTTACGGTCCATAAAACTTTTTAGCACTTGTTTTTCAGAAGGTCCTGAGTCTAAGACAACAACGGTGGATGAATTTTCTGTCATCATATGATTTTGGAATTTCTTATACTCGGGAAAGGAAACATAGTTGTAGATGCTTTGAGTATGATGAGGTAAATGCTATGTTGATAGAGTGGAGAAATTTGGAGTTCATATCAAATTTTAATTTCAGACCTTGATCGGAGTATGCATCTCGATTGTTAGCAACAATAGAGGTTAGACCCACACTAATGGACAGTTTTGAGCTGAGTCAAAGGCACGATGCATTGTTGGTAAGTATTATGGAGCAATTAGGACGGGGTGATCGATCGAGTCATTTGGATTGTTATTCCAAAGATCAAAAAGGTTATTTGAGGAGAGATGAAAGACTATGTGTATATAGGTTAAGGAGTTGATAGAAGAGGTTCTGGGGGAGTGTCATCACTCTAGAACGATTATTCATCTAGGAGGAAATAAGATGTATCAGGATATGAAGCGAATATTCTATTGGTCAGGGATGAAGAGACTGGTAGCCGAGTATGTAGAAAAGTGTATGACATGTCAAAGAATGAAAGCGGAGCAGAAGAAGCCAAGTGGGCTACAACTTTCATTAGACATGTCATAGTGGAAGTGGGAGTGCATATCTATAAACTTTGTGGATGGATTACCCTAGAGTAGAAGAGTAAATGAAAGCATATGTGTTATAGTGAGTCGTCTTACAAAGAGTGAATATTATATTTCGGCTAAAAGTATGAGAACCATAACAACTTTGGCAATGCAGTATGTTAAAGAAGTGGTCTGACTACATGGAGTTTTAGCTAGTATAGTGAGCGATCAGGATCCACTTTTCACCAGTGAATTCTGAAGGAGTCTAAAGGAGGCATTAGGAACGGAATTGAACCTAAGCACCGCATATCACTTATAGATCCATAGACGGATGAAGAGGGTGAATAGAATGTTATTGGACTTGCTGAGGACTTATATATTGGATTTTGGAGGTCCTTGGGAGGATCATTTACCTCTTATGGAGTTTGCATACAGTAATGGCTACCAGACTAGTATAGGCATGCACCATTTGAAGCATTGTATGGAAGGCCATGCAAATCTCCTTCGTATTAGTGAAAGTTTTCATATAAGATTATTTCGAGTACAGAGATGGTTAGAGATGCTGCAGAGAAGGCGGAGCTTATAAGGAAGAGGATGAAAGCTGCACATGATCGATAAAATTCAAATGTAGATAGGAAAAGAAAAGATTTGGAGTTTGAAGTGGGAGATTTGGTTTTTGTTAAAGTTTCTCTGTTAAAGAGAGTAGTAAGATTTGGGAGTTCATGAAATTTAGCACCTAGTTTTGTTGGCCCATTTCCAATATTGGAGAGGGTAGGGAGTTTAGCATACATAGTGGAGCTTCCGTAGAAGTCGACGAGAGTTCATAATGTTTTCTATGTGTCTCATTTAAGAAAATGTATGCACGATCCTACAACCGTGATTCCACCTTGTCAGTAGGAGGAGATTGCGTTGAAGTCTGAGCCGAGTTCATCCCATAGTCCGACCCATATTGTGGAATGTGGGATGAAATGGTAGTGAAATTAGTTAGAGTGCAATGAGGAAATGACTTGGAGGAGAGTACATGGGAGGCAAAGGAGAAGATGGGTCACATATCCTCATCTCATTTTCGGTACATTTCTTGAGTTCGATTTGATTTCCTTAGATTATTTTAGGATTTGGATTTGGATGCTTTGGATGAATTGATCATCGGATTTTGTATATGTGATTGAATTTGCATTTATATGGATATATACACACACACACATACATATATACATATATATTAGGTTGTTGTGCACCATACCTAATATGTCACCTTATCGCATTTATATAGGATACACATTTATGCATTGTAGGGATGGAAACTGCAAGTTCATTATATTCATACTTATATGTTATTCATATCATTTTATATACTATTGTTTGCATAAATTATATGTTATGTTTATGATTTGGCTGATATATGTTTGAAAAATAAGTGTAACATATATTATATTTTTCGTTCCTTAAGATTTTGGAAGACAAAATTTTTTTAAGGGAGGAGAATGTAATACTCCGGAAATTTTATAAATATTTTAATAAAATAATGTGAAAATAATTGAAACAAATGAATTAATTAAATTAATTAAAAATTAGGATGAACAAAATGGCCATTTTCGGGAGTTGGAATTTGAAGACGAAACCAGCTCCATTACGAACGTCTCGTTTTTCTGATTCGTGCGGTATCTTGGTTTGCCTAGTTTGGAGTCCACATGGAGGAAATGTGGCCGAAACAGTGTTAAGTCGAACGGGTGTAAAAGCTAGGGTTGAGTTTGAATTTGAAAAAAATAGGAAGACGACCGTTTTCCCCTTCTATCATTCAAATTAGAATACATGTAAGTTCAGTTGCAGAAACTAACCGCGTTATTTTGTTTCTTCTTTCTCCTTCTTCCTTTTAAAGCCACCTAAGATCAAATCCAAATATCTCTCTCAAAACTCCACTAAATCAAACGAGATCAAAACCATTGCAAAGCTATCAGACAAGGCTACTTACGAGCAGCAATTTGGAGGAAATATGAAGTAAGGAGATGGAGCAGGTTGGACAACGAGGATCTGGGCAAAAAAGGGCATTTCGGTGAGTGATTTGTACTCTCTTCTTCATATAATGCAATCAAGATCATCTAGTTATGATAATTTTTTTTGGATATAATAGAGTAGATAAAAACATATAAAAATTTATAATCAAATTAAATTGGGATTTAGGAGGGATTTGGCTACTAACGGTACTTAGAAAACTAGGTTAGGTTATAATATAGTAGTTTGATGGTTATAAGTTGAAATTGATGAAAAAAGGATAAAATTGGACTTATAAATGAAGGGCTAGGATCTAGGTACGTTCTCAGGCAACCAGAGGTGGTGCGGAGGTAGTTAGAGGTGGAAACAAAGATGAAAACACAAATTTCTCAAAATTTGGAAATTGCAAAAAAAAACATACACTGATACCTTGGTGGGCTTATTTTAACACTTAAGTTAAAATAAATTGTTTTCAGAAGTTAAGTTAGAAGTGTATTACCTTAATTAATAAGTGGATACGCTTTGATCTTTATAATAAATGTCTTAAAGTTAACTATAAATAATTGGTTTTGCGTTGTAGTAACAATGTTTCAGTAACATTTGTTTTTAACCCTTATTAATTATACTTAGGGATATAATTAGATATTTAATAATTAATGTTTTAAAGATAATTATAAGTGAATAGTTTTTTGTTATTGTGACAATGTTTAAGTAACACTTATCTTAAACCCTTGTAAATGTAAATAGATCTTTAAAGATATTTTTTTAAGATAAATGTTTAAAGTATGAAATGTTTTAGGTTTGTAGTAAACAATATTTTAGTACCATTTGTTTTTAAACCCCTGAATTATATTTTAAAGTGTAAAAATGTTATGAATATTTTAGTAACATTTGTTCTTCTGCTCTTTTTCCCCAAAATGCAGTTATAAGCAAACATAATAACATAACAATACCACTCTTGTGGGTTTTATATCCTTGAAATCATTTTCCTAAAAACATGGTTAATCCCTTTAACCTAACATTTTCAAGGAAAGTCTCTTCTTAAAACCGTTACAAAACTCCTTTAATTGAGCCATGGATTTTTCCTTTAGAAATTGAGTTTGGGTTATTCGTTTTGAAAAACAAAGCCTTCGAAACCTTGCTTTCGACCTCACTGGATACCCTCCTTCCAAAGCATAAAAATCAATTTTCAAAACATTAGGCCCCTGCCTTTCGAACACTTTAAAACTTTCTTTCGCAACCTTTCAAATGTATTAAAGCATTAGCATTTAATCATTTAGAAGCATATCTTCAAAACCAATTGAAAGTCCCCCTTTCGAAACCATTGGAAGTATCCCTTATGAAATCTTTGAAAGTCCCCCTTTCGAAACCATTAGGTTTATACTTAAAATATTATTTGGGTCACAGTGAATATAGGCAAAAGAATCTCTTTCGAAACCATCCTTTATCATATAAAAATATTGGGGAAAACATGATGGCATCGGCACCATCTCTTTTGTAAGCTTCAAACCATTTAAGCAAAACATTGAAGGATAGCGTCAAAACCCTTTGAAGCCATTGCCTTCGAAACACTTTGACCCTTTCGAAAGCATTTAGGAAGTGACATAAAAAATCTTTAAAAACAAACACTACCTTTCGAAAGCATTGATGACTTCAATACCATCGAAATGCTAAAGAATGGCAGCAGGAGTTCGACTAACTCGAAATCCCTTCTTTCAAGAGCATTATTTCATAGTAAAGGAACCCATTCGAAAGCAAACATAAGTTGATGGCAACCCCTTTGAAAGCTTTTAAAAACCTCTTTTGAAAACATATCCTTCGACTCCTTCAAAGACTTAAATAAAACAATGGCAGGCACTTCTCTTTTTGAGACAAACCAAGGTATCGACCCCTTTGGAAGCCATGCTTTCGAAATCTAGTCTTCCGCCTTTCTCCAATCCACTACGTACCATCTTTGTGATACCTTGTGTATTAGTTTCAGCTTAGTAGCTTTCGAGTGGGTTGAAGGCGGAAGCTCTGAGTCGAAAGGTACTTCTAAAGAAGGCGAAACCAACTTTTCTGGGTAAACCTGGTTTAATACTAAATAAAGCAAACCCTTTTTTAACTAACCTGCCATATGTAAACACCAGATTGGTTGCCTTAACTTTTCAAATTCTATATTAAAATAACTGCCGCTAATTTCAGATCTAAACCATGGTTAAGTTAGCAAATAAGCCCTTCCATTAAGCAAAACCAATATTGCTAAGAAGTCACTCTTCTAAAATAATTTAATTTGCATAGAAAATCACTTATGAAAAATCGCCAAAAATTCCAGAAATTCACTTTATTCATGTTATCAAACATATCAAAATTTCAAACCCCAATTCTCAATATATTTTCTGAAATAAATTTATAAACCAAAATAACTATATTTACCTTTGAAAATTCATAACAATCTTTCCATAGCTTGGAAAATTATCAAAATTAAAACCCAACTCCAAAATCACGTTTACATAACATAAAAATTTTCCATGGCATTTAAACATCAACATAAATCGGTTTCTTCCTAAAACCGTGAGAAATCATATTCAAACATCCTTGTCTACATCAAATAAATCGTGATTCAAGCATATCATCCTCCAAATCATCATAAAAACAAATTTACCCTTAAATTCAAAAACAATGGGATTATAAAACAAAATAGAGATGAAATTATTATCCATCTTGATTAAGATAAGGAGATTGGATTGAGATTGATTTCTCCTAAGTTTGAATCTCTAGCTTTTGATTTAATTTCTCTTCTCTTAATAGCCGACTCCTCTTTAAGTTTTTGTTTACATTTTTAAAATGATGTGAATGGGAATGAAATGATAGGAACGAGAATATATAAAGGTAAGATTTATGTGTGGCAAATTCCTAATATACCCTTATATAGATTAATTAACCTAAAAACCATTCTTAAGCCCATTTAATTATTTAATTAAGCTTGTCCTTAATTACATATATTCAAATCTCAACCCTCTTATCACTTAACATTTACATTATTCTATTTATTTTATCTAATTAAATCTCCTGAATAATGTTATAAAAAATTAGGGGTGCTACAGGCTCCCATCAAAGAATTTCGTCCTCGAAATTCAGTAAGGACTAATTACTAAACATAGCAATCATCTATAATGACTCCTACAACCATACTAGTCTACCTGACTAGGAATTATCTATATAAATCTAATATAGACATACCCTTAAAGCAGATCAGGATAAGTATCTCTAATCATGTCCTCTGTCTTCCAAGTACCGTCCTTTTCATTTTCGCTCCACTGAACTTTCACCAACTTGACTGTCTTGTTCCTCAATCTTTTCTCATCTCTTGCAACAACTCGAACTGGTTGTCTAACAAAAGTCAAATTAGGCTCTACTACTAGGTCTTCCAACCCTGTCGGAGGAATAGTAGCCTCTGGATCACGTACATACTTGCGAAGGTGAGACACATGAAATACATTATGGACACCTGCCATACTGCTTGGCAACTCTACTCTGTATGTGAGCTTTCCAATCCACTCTATAATCTGGAATGGACCAACATATCTCGGTGCCAGTTTCCCTGACTTCCCAAACCGTACTACACCCTTCATCGGTGATACCTTAATGAAAACCCTGTCTCCATCTGAGAACTCTAGGTATTTACGCTTCTTATCTACGTAACTCTTCTGTCTGGATTGAGCTTCCTTCATCCTTTCTCGGATCAGCTCAATCTTCTCTGATGCCTCCCTAACCAAATCTGGACCTAAGACCAATCTATCTCTAGTCTCCAACCAACATACTGGTGATTTGCATGGCTTTCCATACAAAGATTCAAAAGGCGTCATTCCTATACTAGTTTGATAACTATTATTATAGGAAAACTCAACCAAATGTAGATGATCCTCCCAAGATCCACCAAAGTCCAACACACAAGCTCTCAACAAATCGTTGAGTACCTTATTGACTCTCTCTGTCTGCCCATCCGTCTAAGGGTGATATGCAGTACTCATCTTGAGCTTAGTGCCTAACATATCATGTAGACTCTTCCAGAATTCGCTAGTAAATAAAGCATCTCTATCACCGATTATGCTACTAGGAACTCCATGTAGTCTAACTATGTTCTTCATAAACAATTTAGCCAAAATAGGTACCGTCCTGGTTGACTTAACTGGAATGAAATGGGCACTCTTGGTCAATCTATCAACTATGACCCATATACTTTCATTTCCTCTGTTTGACCTTGGCAACCCGTTAATAAAATCCATGGATATCGAATCCCATTTCCAAACTGGAATCTCTAGAGGCTGAAGTAACCCACTCAGCTTCTGATGTTCGACTTTTACTTATTGACAGTTTACACATTTCCTAACCCACAAGCCAACATCCCTCTTCATGCCTTCCCAATAAAAGCTTATCTTCATATCTTGATACATCTTGGTCCCTCCAGGATGAATCGTAAACTTGGATCGATGACATTCCCCAAGAACTTATTTCCTCAAGTTCTCAACATCTGGAACACATAATCCCCTATTCTTTCTCAACCATCCTCTCTGGTCAAGACAAAAACCTTTCAAATCATTGATCTCAGTTCCAACCTCAAGCCTTCTGATCCTTTCGGCTAATAGTAGATCCTCCTTCTACTTAGAAGCGATTCTTTCGATCAACATTGGTCAAGACAACATGGCAGTACTCTGACTAGAACTAGCAGTTGATCTTAACTGCACACCACAACTGGTCAAAGCTTCTAGATCCTTCCATTCTGCCAACATAGCCAACACCACATTCTGGTGTCTTATGCTAAGAGCATTCACTACTTTATTACTTTTCTCTGGGGTATATTCTATACCAAAATCATAAGTAGCCAAAAATTCCAACCACCTCTACTGTCTCATATTCAACTCCTTCTGAGAGAATAAATATCTTAAAGACTTATGATCTATGTATAGCTCAAATCTCTCCCCTAAGAGATAATATCTACAAATCTGCAATGCAAAGATCACCGCAGCAACTCCAAGTCATGAGTAGGATATCTCACTTCGTGCGGTCTATGCTGTCGTGAAGCGTAGGCAATCACTTTACCCTTCTACATCAACACATCTTCCATCCAGTTCCACATGCATCAGTATACACCACTAAGCCTGGGTTTCCATCTGGAACTACCAAAATTGGTGCATTGGTCAACAAATGCTTTAACTTAAGGAATGCTTCCTCATATTTGTCGGACCAAACAAACTTCACCTCTTTCCTGGTAAGCTTAGTCAAAGGCGCTGATATCCACGAGAAATCCTTAAGAAATATCCAATGATAGCCAGCAAGTCCAAGAAAACTTCTAATCTCGGTCACCGTCCCTGGTCTCTTCCAATTGTTCACAGCTTCGATCTTATCTGGATCGACTGACAACCCTTTCTCTGAAACCACGTGACCAAGAAACTTAACCGCTTTCTTCCAAAAAATGACACTTGGAAAATTTTTCCTTTAGCTGATTCTGCCTCAGCATCTTAAGCACAAATCTAAGATGATCTTCAAGCTCCCTCTCATCCTTAAAGTATACCAAAATGTCATCTATAAACACTAACTCGTATCTGTCAAAATACTCTCAGAAGACTCGGTTCATCAAATCCACAAAGAAAGCAGGTGCATTCGTTAACCCGAATGGCATCACTAACCATTCGTATGAACCATATCTAGTTCAAAATGTTTTCAAAGGAATACTGTCCTCTGCCACTCTTAACTGATGGAACCTCGTTGCCAAATCCAACTGGGAAAACACTTTCGCTCCACTCAACTGATCAAATAGATCATCAATTCTCGACAAAGGATACTTATACTTTATCGTCCTTTCGTTTAACTTACGATAGTCGATACACATCCTTAACAACCCATTTGGCTTCTTCACGAATACCTCGGCTGCTCCCCAAGGCGAACTGCTTTGTATAATAAAATTCTTTCCTTCTAGATCCACTAGCTGCACCTTCAATTCCTTCAACTCAGTTGGTGTCATCCTGCTAGGTGGTCTACTCACAGGTTCAGCTCCTGGCACAAGATCTATCTGAAACTCAACAGCTCATTTCGGTGGTAGTCCCGTGACTAGCTCAAAGACATCTACAAACTCTCTTGCTATTCGAACCTGACTTAGATCTTCTCCCACTTCCATTGCACTTAACAAAGCACAACTACTCAGGTCAGAATTCTCTACTAGGAATATAATTCGGTTATGACTATCAGGGTGTCTTAGTGATATGTCCCCATCTTGACAAAATATCCTAGCCTTATACCTTGTCAACCAATCCATACCCAAAATGATTCCAAAATTTACGAAATCGAAAACATACAGATTGCATGCAAACTTATGACTTAACAGATCAAGTTCTAACTAGTCACATCTCACTCCTAGAGTTGCATACTCTCCTATTGGATTCGTAACCCTTAAGGAAGTAACAAGGTATGTGGGTTCTAAGCATAACCTATCAACCAAATACTGTGATATAAATGAATGTGATGCACCGGTATCAAATAGTATCCTAACTGGTATACTCTGAATCAAAAACATACCTTCCATCACAGTCTTTCCTTTATTAGCTACAATAGGCTTAACTGATGATCCAACAGCAAAGACCTTTCCTTTGTCTGTCCTGACTAGCTCTGGACACTGGTTCTTGTAATGCCCAACTTGATCACAGTTAAAGCACTTTACATTCTTCTTATCTGTAGTATTCTTCCCCTTGCCTGTCCGACACTCATGAGCATAATGACCCTTCTTGTCACACTTGAAGTACACTAAACTAGCCTTTGCCTTCTTGGAAGCATCCACTTTCTAGGCTCCCTTCTTCTTAAAGAATTTCCTCTTCTTTCCGTAAGAACCCTGGGATTCAACTGGCTTCTCTCTAGCACAACCAACCAGCATCTCTTCATGGCAAATGGCCATCTCCATCACCACATTACAAGGATCACGGGTATGGATCATGGTCATTCTAGCAAGCTCAGGTCTCAGTCCTCGAATGAACCTCTCATTCCTTCTGAGGTGGGTGTCTATAAAGACATATCCATATCGAGACAGCTCATCAAACTTAGCAGCGTACTCGATTACTGACATATTTTCCTGGACTAAATTCATAAACTTCCTCATCAATGCCGACTTTGCCACTTCAGATAAAAACTTTTGCTCAAACCTCATTCTAAAATCAGCCCATGTCAGCTCTTCCTCCAGAACTCCGGTAGTCAAACTATTCCACCAATGAAGCGCTGCTCCTTGCAACTGCCTAGAGGCCAGCCTCCTCTTTTTCCCATCATCCAATCCTAGATCAATAAAGATCCTTTCATAGTGCAATAGCCAATTCTCAACTTCAACAGCATCCTCCATTCCAGTAAACGGCTTTCCACCCAGACTGGTGTAGTCCCTGCTTAGTCTTGCATAATTATATCCAACTGGACTACAGGATTTGCTCCTCCAACATTACCAGCTATTCCAGCTTGCACAAGATTGGCTAACAATTGATGCACCATCCCTGCATCTACTGGCGGATTTTCAGCACCCACATTGGCTTCTGCATTTGGGTTAGCATTAGCCTGCCGACCTTGGTTCCTCCTCGTATTAGGTCAAGCATTTCCATTGGTTGTGGTGCTTCCTCCACCTAGATTTCCTCTTCCGTTTCCTGCTTCCATATCCTCTTCCTCGTAAATCTGCATACGAGCCTTAGTAAGATACAAAAAACGATCTAAGAGAGAGGGGAGTACGTACTTAAATATATATATATATATATATATCAAATACAAGTACGTCACTATAACGTTAACCCAAACCCCGATCTTCTTTTCAAATTCGTTGGATTATGTTTGAAAATCTTTTAGGTTTAATTTCTTTTAAAGTTTCATAAACATATGCTCTACACCAACTTGTAACATCCCACTACTTGGAGGTCCAAAACTAACGGCTGATGTAGTCATCCATAGTTATTAATCTTCGGCGACCAAATAGGTGGTGTTAGATTCATTGATACACAGAAACACGTGAATATGGAGAAATTTTAAAACTTCAAACAAGATCACATTCCATGTCAAATCATTTCCAATTCATTACATAATCCCACAATCATAAATCACGTTCAGAGAAAATATATTTATTACAACATACGCCAAAAGCGACATATGAAGAAGCCCCCTTGGATGATCCGAGTATATATAGGCAATTTAACAAATTTTCCATTACAAACAACACAGCGGAATCAAAAGAAAAGAGAACTCTAAATATATATCATGCCTCATGCACGTCTTCGGAAGCTTATTCGTCTAAAGAGGTACTTGAAAACCTCAACTCTCAAACTACTCAAAATCAATTGAGCAGCCGAGAGTTTAAAGGGAAAACATAAACTTTGAGTTAGACATAAAGCCTGGTATGAATAATAATCTAACATCTCTAACCATTTAGATATCTAGTGAGACCATGCCGCTTAGCGGAATGGGTTTTCCCCTCACTAACATCTTAAAACCTTTATAAAACCATATATTGTGCTCCTGCATCCACAATGGTTAAAACGTAGTCATTTCAAAATATTATGATGATATGCAAACAAGTTAAAAAATTCTGGATTTCCCGTCCTCTGTTTAATTGACTCCCTTTCATATTCATAATTTCTAGGGTCACTATTAACTTATTAGTTTTCGTAGGCTTACTAATAACCTTTACATAATATATGGAGTCCTTGTCCTATTTCATAGTTTTGATGGGTGCACTATGAACCTATTGGCCCCTGCCAATTAACTTAATTAATTCACGGGTTCCCCTGAACCTATTGGTGACCCTAATAACTTCTCTGTTATCCTAGTTTTCATGGGTTGAGTAGGAACCTATTGACAACTGTCAATAACATAATCTGAATATAGTTTTCATGGGTGCACTGCAAACCAATTGGGCCCTGCCAGCCACTCTTTATAACATAGTTTTCATGGGATCACTATGAACCTATTGGTCGCTCCAATAACTTCCTAATCATAGTATTCATGGATGCACTATGAACCTGTCTCCCTGACAACTTCCATATTTAGGCATCCTATATTCTGGTCTCCCTGACCTTTTGGATGCAATTCTACTCATCCAGGAGTTTAATCAATTTATATTCACTACCGGGTCAATCTAGCTGCTTCTTCTGCCATTTTTCCCCAAAATGCAGTTATGGGTCTATTATAATGTGAATATATTTATATTTGAAGAAACAAACATAATAACATAACAATACCACTCCTGTGGGGTTTATATCCTTGAAATCATTTTCATAAAAACATGGTTAATCCCTTTAACCTAACATTTTCAAGGAAAGCCTCTTCTTAAAACCATTACAAAACTCCTTTAATTTAGCCATGGGTTTTTTCCTTTAGAAATTGAGTTTGGGTTATTCGTTTTGAAAAACAAAGCCTTCGAAACCTTGCTTTCGACCTCACTGGATACCCTCCTTCCAAAGCATAAAAATCAATTTTCAAAACATTAGGCCCCTGCCTTTCAAACACTTTAAAACTTTCTTTCAAAACCTTTCAAATGTATTAGAGCATTAGCATTTAATCAATTAGAAGCATAGCTTCAAAACCAATTAAAAGTCCCCCTTTTGAAACCATTGGAAGTATCCCTTTCGAAATCTTTGAAAGTCCCCCTTTCGAAACCATTGGGTTTATACTTAAAATATTATTTGGGTCAAAGTGAATATAGGCAAAAATATCTCTTTCGAAACCATCCTTTATCATATAAAAATATTGGGGAAAACATGATGGCATCGACACCATCTCTTATGAAAGCTTCAAACCATTTAAACAAACATTGAAGGATAGCGTCGAAACCCCTTTCGAAGTGATTGCCTTCGAAACCCTTTGACCCTTTCGAAAGCATTTAGGAAGTGACTTAAAACATCTTTAAAAACAAACACTACCTTTCGAAAGCATTGATGACTTCAATACCATCGGAAGGATAAAGAACGGCAGTAGGGCTTCGACTAGGTTGGAACCCCTTCTTTCAAAAGCATTATTTCATAGTAAAGGAACCCATTTGAAAGCAAACATATGTTGATGGCAACCCCTTTGAAAGCTTTTAAAAACCTCTTTCGAAAACATATGCTTCGACTCCTTCGAAGACTTAATAAAACAATAGCAGATGCTTCTCTTTTTAAAACAAACCAAGGTATCGACCCCTTCGGAAGCCATGCTTTCGACATCTAGCCTTCCGCCTCTCTCTAATCCACTACGTACCATCTTTGTGATACCTTGTGTATTAGTTTTGGCTTAGTAGCTTTTGACTGGGTTGATGGTGGAACCTCTGAGTCGAAAGGTACTTCAAAAGAAGGTGAAACCAACTTTTCTGGGTAAGTTAACCTGGTTTAATACTAATTAAAGCAAACCCTTTTCTAACTAACCTACCACGTGTAAACACCAGATTGGTTGCCTTAAAATTTCAAATTCTTTACTAAATTAACTACTGCTAATTTCAGATCTAAACCATGGTTAAGTTAACAAATAAGCCCTTCCATTAAGCAAAACCAATATTGCAAAGAAGTCCTCCTAAAATAATTTAATTTGCATAGAAACACTTAAGAAATATTCTCAAAAACTCCAGAAATTCACTTTATTCATGTTATCAAACATATCAAAATTTCAGACCCAAATTCTCAATATATTTTCCGAATAAATTTATAAACCCCAATAACTATATTTTTCTTTGAAAATTCATAACAATCTTTCCATAGCTTGGAAAATTATCAAAATTCAAACCCAAATCCAAAATCATGTTATACATAACATAAAATTTTTCCATGGCATTTAAACATCAACATAAATTGATTTCTTCGTAAAACCGTGAGAAATCATATTTAAACATCCTTGTCTACATCAAATAAATCGTGATTCAAGCATATCATCCTCCAAGTCATCATAAAAACGAATGTACCCTTAAATTCGAAAACATGTGATTATAAAACAAAATAGAAATGAAATTATTATTCACCTTGATTAAGATAAGGAGATTGGATTGAGATTGATTTCCCCTCAGTTTGAATCTCTAGCTTTTGATTTAATTTCTCTTCTCTTAATTGGCCGGCTCCTCTTTATGTTTTTTCTTACGTTTTCAAAATGATGTTAATGGGAATGAAATGGTAGGAACGAGAATATATAAGGGTAAGGGTTATGTGTGGAAAATTCTTAATATACCCTTATGTAGATTAATCAACCTAAAAACCATTATTAAGCCCATTTAATTATTTAATTAACTTTTGGCCTTAATTATATTTATTCAAATCTCAACCCTCTTATCACTTAACATTTACATTATTCTATTTAATTTATCTAATTAAATCTCCTGAATAATGTTATCAAAAATTAGGGTGTTACAAGTATGTTTTCAAGGCATAACGTTGCTCCCATTTAGTGCTTCGGATGGTCAGGTGGAGGAGGTGGATGTTAAGCGACCCTATAGGCTATGGACGGACTAGTGTATGAGTTTAATTAGGTTGCATAAGGGCAATAGGCTTTCCTATAGGGTATGGATGGTCCAAGGAAGTGAGCCCTATATGCGATTGTTTGATGATGGACAATAAACGACCCTATAGGGCATGAGGCCAGACCAGGGAAGTTAGTTTGCATAGATATGATGCGATATGATTAGGTTTACATAACAGTTAGGAATGACGTGTTGACGGAACGTGTGATGGCCGAGCGATAGACATAAGTGTTGTACCTAGAGTTGACTATGTATGTGGTTTAGGTTGTATCTATATTTGTTAGACATATATATCAAACATTATAGATATGTTGTGGTGATGAGACTATGGTGTTTGTTAATGTATTATATTTTTTCCTTTGGCCGTGAGACTCTGAAAGTAGTTATTAGATAATATTAGCAAGAATTGTATTTGATATATACTTGTATCTGTGTATGCTTATATTATCTCAACCTCGACGACTTTCTTTTTCGGTTCTTGGGTTGTCGAACGTCGGTTCGGCATTGAATCCAAGCACAAAAGGGATGGTTGTTACATGAAATAGGCCCAAAACCATAGATTTAGTGGCTTTACCCAAGGGACAACCTTAGGTAGGGATGTTTTGATCCAAAGGTCCAATATTCTGCTAACAACAACCATCAATTTCTACCTAATAGAAAGAGTTACCCAAGGTGAGAAACTCGGTAAGTGGTTAACAAAATATACTTGAGATTATGAACCTTGGACAAATTTAAACTGACCATTGCAACTTACAATGACTATTTTATTCCAACTCTCTGTAAAAAAAGCATTTTTCTTCTACCATTCTACAACACATCCTACCATTTCATCATTATTTCCTTCTAGAAAGAAAAGAATTTGGATTGAGCCGCTTTTACACCAAAGCAAGGAAAACATCATTTGATTCTGGTACTAGTGCTCATGGTCACTCTTTTTACAGAAGTGTAGCAACTCGTCCCGAAGGTGTCGAAATTGTTAAGGTTAAAGAATCATCTACTACGTCATTAAATGAACTTGACGACAATTTCAAGGTCCTTTTCAAAGAGCATCAACTGGTAGTCAAGAGATCGATGCATGAAAAGCTAACCACATCTTGAGCAATCTAAAAGATGGAGTTGAAAATGAAGCTGGACATGATCCTCACTCGATGAATATCAATTTAGGCAAGTTGAATAAAAATCAACGTTATATGTTTAAGGATGTGTTAAATAGGGGAAATTTGAATCCGTTCCTTATTTCCAAGTTCAATACACGAAAAATTCTTCTTAAAAATATGTTTTAAATTACAGCCTTTAAATAATTTTAAACAATTCCTTTTTAACTTGTTTGAATCTAGAATCTACACTTAATCACATGTTTCTATAACCATAATTACCATTTCATTATTATTTTTTGCAAAACTACAAATATTTGTTGTATACAGTACAAATATTTTCAATTGTAGAAATTGTAAATATTTGCAGTTTGGAAAAAATAAAAAACATGAGTGTTCTATAATATATTTTTAAGAAGGGATAGTTGTATCTTTCAAAACTTAGAGAGTGTTTTACGAATGTTCATGTGTTAAATAATTATTATGTTGTAAAGAGCTAAAAGTGAGTTAGCTTCGAATTTGAATGAGAAGTATAACTTTGTATCAGTTTTTAATTTTTTATATAAAATTTTTGAATTGAAATTTCAATAAGAAATATGGATTGAAAAATTATAGTACAAATGATGAATTGAAATGGATATAAATGAAGATTCAACTAAGACATATTGTATATTGGCTATAGAGTTAATGTCTCTAGGAAAAGAGGTGTTAAATTCTTCGACCAAGTTAGGATAATACATAACTTGACTTTTGTAACCACTACTCTTGTATTCAACGATTGTGCATTCTGTTGGGTTAGGTCTGTTTGGCATTGGGTGAAATGGGGTAAAATTCAAATAAATTCCCCAAGTGGATCCTAATGGCCTTTATAAATAACTAGTTAGCATTTAAATCCAGTTTATATTTTAAGTTAATGTTTTATTTCAATTTGTATATCTTTATATTATATATGTACATAAATTGAAACCTTACATATTTCACATGTAGAACTTCTATAATTGCTAATCATAATAAGCTATTCATCAAACTTTATGTGTTTGTGTTTCTCAAATATAAGGTGTTTTGTGTTTCATTATATTAGGCATGTGAAAAGCTACATTGATATACATGGCATGATAAGATTAGCATGGTGATATACATATACATAACAATATTATGACATAACAATAAATTTAAAGCATATGGAAATTGTATATGTACATATAATTGTTGGGATTTGCAACTAACGTATGCATATATACTTATATAAATGATAGAAAAAAATTAAGTGATAACATCAAATTCAAAATGATAAGCCTAAGATTGTTACCAGTCCAATTGATTATCGTCAACCAACAGAAATAATTAGCAATGGTTTAATTATGATCAATAATAACACATAACACGCACACATATACATATTCCACCTTAGAACTAATTTCCACACACACACACACACACATACACACATATATATATATATATAATAAAATAAAAATATCTTTTATTTATGCATATTTTAACTTTTTTTATAACAGGAGTGATACATAATTTATGCAGAGCACACAAGTGTCTCAGAAGATCAAACCTAAGACCTCTAAAACCATAATCAAGAAACCTTATCTCTTGAGCTAGTGTTCCTTACTTTATGCATATATTGATTAATAAATCATAATTTTGTTTTATGTTTATGCCTACAAATCAAAAAATCCAAAACAATTTAATTTAACATTCCAAAACCATAATTTATATATAATTCCAAAGTCTAATTTATACATGCAAAAAATTATTCAACATTCCAAAGTCAAAATTTACATAGAAGTATATAATCTGATTTATGTATAAAAACTCAACAAAGTAATAAAAGCATAAATTCCAGTGATGAAAACTTGAATGTCATGTTTATATAATTTGCATAAACTATCAATAGGATGATGTACTTTCATGAGGGTGTAACTTTATAATAAATCAATTCATGTACACAAATTACATCTAATCAATTATTAATTTTAACAATTATATAACAAATTCATAAAAATGAGTTATCATCACATATTGGCTTTATGTATTATGAAATAAAATAAAATACAATGTTTATCAATTTTGTGATACCACCACTTATCATACCTTGATTTGTGTATGTCTCTTAAGAATATGATTTCACGTTCTTGACATTGCAGGGATCAAAAAACTATTACTATTAAAAGGGAGAAGGCTTTTAGATTTTTAAAATGGAGCAAGCAATTAGCAGGTCTTATCACATGAAGGTTAAGTTTATTTCATTTTTGATCAAGAAGAAAAAAAAAGGAGTTTAAGACGCTATTTATAGAAGAGTTATTAGGAGAGTTACCTTCCACTGACAACTCTTAAAATTCAAAGAAAAAGAAATCACTTCACCTCCATAATGTGGCTACACCTACCCCCTCCTTCCCCCTTTGTTCTTTGTTTGCATATTTAAACCCATTTAAACATATATTAATACGTACATTATAGCGCTTATACACACCTAAATAATTACTAAAGGCATTCGAAATTTTTCCAAGAGCTACCAAAATTACAAGTGGAACCCAACTACTAAAAGTTTTCATAATTGATATATCATATATATTAATTTATTTAATTTATTTGTAACACATTATAAACTAATTAAACCAGGTGATATTTATAAGACCACATAGTTTTGGTTGTGCGACACTCGAGTGTGAGTTCAGTCAGCGATTAATATTGAACAATTCTAATATTAGCATCCACATATCACTTAGGCTAATGATGTGACGGTTTTTTTGAATTCATCTTTTACAGAACTTTTCGATAAAATCATATTTTAGATTGATGTGGGCAACACATTTAAGTAAATATATATTCTACGCACGTTCTCTTCATCACCACTATATCACTTCTAATATCCAGAGTTTTATCATGGTCCTTAGTTCAATAATACCATTTATCATTAACTAACATGCCCCGCCTAGAGACTTTTGACTTTGAGTTGACCGTGATACTAGCCTCTCATAAAAAAGGATACGAATCTCTGTTGGATACTGTTTCACTTCCTATGATTCAACTTAGACCCAACTATAGTTGTTCAATGGTCACTATGTCATGATTTAACTATAATAAAATTATCGTTTTCACTTCAAAGTTCCACGGTATTTTCAAGTTGAAAGAACTACGTAACATCATCACACCGAGATTTCCTATTTGACCTTGGTTATTATCAACCAATAGGAAACTTTCGGTCGAGTCATTTTCTAGTCATGTAATAAGTACAAGTACGTAAGTACGTAACCCCTTGATTTCTTCAGCAGCTATGAGTAATAAAGTGCACAACATTTAGAGAGCATTACCTACTCTGGTATTAACCGATGTATTAATATCCTTTTCTCGAAATATCTTGGCCAGGAAGATTTAAAATAAAGTATTTTTATTTATGATTCGATACTCATGGTAATAACATTTGTGAGTACAATCATATAATAAATTATTTAAGGATTTTATTAAATGATTATTTCATCACTTATTTATAAAAGAAAACAAACACCAAAATCATACCTTATTTCAAATGAATTTGGTTTCAAAGTTTAGATATGTAACAAATTACATAACTTCCTCAAGGGCGTACCTCCTTAATTTCCAATCTCCAGCTTGCACTTGAGGCAATTTTGGTTCAGGATCTACTACCTTCTTGATCGGTCATCCTAGATCAGACCGAAAGATGGGCCTCACTGAATGGATATGTATTATTATACCATATCTACTACATCCATTCGATAAATTATTTAGAATGTGGCAATCACAGACAATGCGTCCTATCTTTTCATGGGTTCTTGATTCCTTTTGAAATTTCTATTGCATTATTAAAGTCCCAATAAGTCATTGGACACTCAACCATAGAAAACATCTTTATCTTATCTATAAATTTGCATATACATATTTTACTGCAGTATTATTCTAGATGATAAACTTATCCTACTAGAACTTGTCACAACTTTCTCATTTGGAATATTTTCCAACGTAAGACCATAGTAAGGTTGAATCTTTATATTTTAGATTGTCTTAATACACTTGATATTTCTAACGAAGTTTGAACATGCACGTCATTCACAAGAATTTAATTGTTTTGTAAACAATTCTTGGCATTTCATAAATATCTGAAAACACTTCACTTGGTGAATTTTCAAACTTGATTTCATTTGTCTATGGTACCAAATATATACGTATATCTAATATAGTCGACAACATATGCGAGGAACTTTCTTCCAATGCATAAAATATCTCATATATCTCAATCCACTGAGAACATTTCTTATTTGGAATTAATTCATAGCAAAAAAATTTAATATTAGTATTATGTGTAACATCCAGGAAAATTAACAGAAATTTAAATGGAAATTTAATAAGGAAATTAAATTAAACGAAAACAAGGAATTAAAATAAAATTTTCAAAGACAACCAAATTAGCTATGAAACTTGCACTATTGCATTCGTACCGATTGTAACAACCCGCATATTTTTCGATTGCAAATTTAAATATTTTATTTAAATATAGAATCGTTAATCGGATTGAGGTCCGAAAAGCTACTTTTTGCAAACAGTCGAATTAGGACTCGAGACCACTTCCATTGAGTTCAAAATGCCGTTTGCGATCTTTTTGAGTATAAACTTCGATATGTTTGGAGTTAGTGGAATTTTGCTACTTTTTCACTTAGGGCTTTGGTTTGGGTTTCAGCCCATTAACCCCACTTATCAACCCAAGCTACACCCCACTCCTCTTCATTACTTCATAACATTTCCTAATACTCAAGCTTCATCAAAAATGGGGAAAATGATTGGAAATGGAAATTCCTAAGCCCTAGTTCCATTGCAAATCCAAGTTCTAGCTCCAAATTCAAAGAAGAAGCTTTGATTCAAGCTTGTTGGGTTGGAATTGAAGAGTGATTGTCCTCGCCATTGCTCTATAGCTTCTTCTTCATTGATTTTGTGAAAAAGTGAGATTTTTATCTCACATCTATGACTATAATTATCTTTGGTTGTTGGGTATGAATTCCTAACACTTCTTCATGTGCATTTGCCCTTGATTTGGATTGGTTTTGTGAATATTCCAATTTTTGGTTTTTGAAGTCAAATTTGTGTGTATATCCTTTTATGGGTGTTTGATCATGGTTTGGTAATGCATCGAAGAGCTTATAGGGCCGGGTCGTCGATTGGCATAAATCCCTAGCGCCCATTGCTCGTCCGGTTGCATTTGCAAAGAGATTGCATCTTCATTTTTAGGCTGGAAATACTGAAAATCCCAGTTTAGTCGACTGAAATCTATGTTCAGTCGACTGAATCTGGAACCCGAAAGTTTTCAAGCATGATTCAGTCGACTGAAATCTCTGTTCAGTCGACTGAACCTGGAAACAGAAAGTTTCCAGGCATGATTCAGTCGACTGAAATCTCTGTTCAGTCGACTGAACCTGGAAACAGAAAGTTTCTAGGCATGATTCAGTCGACTGAAATCTCTGTTCAGTCAACTGAATTTGCTGTTTCAGCCCACTTTGCCTTTTGGGATTGAATTTCCAATTTGAATCGATTCGTGATGATCCAATTTGTTGTTATCATTTATTATGACTTTGATGACTCCTTTTTCGGGATTTTTGAATATCCATTTCGATGGATTCTTTATCGATTTAAATGGATTTGATTCACGTCTTCGTATGTGAATTTTTGATGATTGATTGTTTCTACAATCATTTCTATGACTTGTCACTTTAAAAATACAAAGGTTTCTATACTAGTAGTAAATACTCAAACTCTTTCATCAAAACGATTTCAACACTACTTTTAAATACAAAGCTTGTTTATAAAACCATTTTCTAATCTATTAGTATATACAAACCTTTACCTCATTCGTATGAGAAAATCTAATTAAACGGCTTAGCAAAACAAGTGGTATGAAACGCTTGCGTTTACTTCGTCAGTTAATTTATGAACTTGTTCGATTGAAACTCTTGTGACAATTTTCTAGTGGAGATCTACAATTTGTTCGTAAATATTTAAGTTAAGCTAGTGGTTATGGGACATGAAGCTAAACTCATATATTTACTAGCTTACTGTAATTGACACTTCTTGATGATCGATGATGATCATTTTATGGTTTAGACTAGCAAGGTGCGATGTCTCTTTGTCCGCATGGAGGAATGTACCTCATTTTATTGAGCTTCATCTCATTTCTTTGTGGGCTAGCGACCCATGTGCTTTTAATGTGTTTCGATTCATTGGATGTACCGTTTGTACTACATCGATGTCTCAGCTTTTCGATTCATTGGATGTACCGTTTGTACTGCGTCGATGCTCCGAATTGTTTTGTGTTTTGATTCATTAGATGTACCGTTTGTACTACATCGATGTCTCGGCTTTTCGATTCATTGGACGTACCGTTTGTACTGCGTCGATGTTCCGAATTGTTTGTGATACACGTGTTGGTGAGTTTTCATGCTCCCGCTTGGGATTGGCCATCCTTTTCTTGTGATTTCTGGATTTCTATTGATCGATTTCTAGAATTTGTGTTTCACCAACTTTTTTGCGTTTGGCATTTATATGTTTGTCAATATTTGTAGTTTGGTGAATAAAATAAAGAATATGATATTCTTTTTGGTATTTTGAGATGATTGGAGATATTGTATGATTTTTGTTGTTATTTGATGTATACTTGACACGATATGGCATTTCTTTGTTATCATACATTTTTGGTCACATCTCTTATCCTATCTCATTTTATCTGATAATTATAGCTAGACTGATCCGTTTATTATTTTCTTATTAAATAATACTCAGGTCAGACCGAGATATTTCAGGTGCTCCTGCTTGACTTCTTATCAGGGTCCTTCTCCTGACTTTTGGCTAACTACTTTAGATTAGTAGTTTTTGTTATTATACATTTGAGCTATAGACTCCGTGATGTATAATTATTCTTTTGTCTCGCACTTGTATCTATTCATTGTGATGTAGTGGATCTTATATGACCACTATTTTGATGTACACTTTCATGTGATATATTCATATCTTATTCCGCCTTTGTGATATGAATGTCTGTGACTGATTTGTGTTATGTTTATTTCTATATTTGTTTCCGAGGTCCCCTTAGCCACTGTGTGGTAGCTTTGTGTTTGTATTAGATATGTCGGGTTTCCTCCAAAGATGAAATGTAAGTTATATTCTCTGACATATCGTTGCTCGCACAAAGCAATTACACAGATGGTCGCTCCTCAACAGCCTTATTCTCCGCGCTAGTCGACGGCATTACCCCGTAGTGTCTTTGGCTAGCGTGGGTATAGAGGTGGGGCATCACACCAATTTTCCGGACTATTTTCATATATAACACTTCATAATCCAGGTTAGTATGCAAGAGTTACGGGGGTTAGAATGAATTAAGAAATTGAAAACAATTTTTTTTTAAATTACAAACCACCGGTCCACCCTGGGGGGTTCAAGGTCGATTGTTAGCGATCAACTAGGGTAGGGGTGGTCGACTGCCGTATGTTAAATTTCGAGTGTTGATTGTTTTCCTGAGATGATGATAAACAGACGTGATTAAATGCGTGAGAACGAAGGATGAGATGAGAGAATCGGATTTCACCAAACATTTTCCTAAGCTAATCCTATGGTTTAAAAAAACCATACCCGTATAGATTCTAAGCTAATGAAACCTTAATTCTTCATTAAACAATTATAGTAACCAGTGGTAAAATATTCCCTCAAACCCTAATTTCTAAAAATCCTAAAATCAAATCTATTCAACCTAAGAGATTAGAGCAAGCAAATCAAGGCGGATCAAGGCGATCTAAGGAGGAGCTATCGATTTGGAGACCAAATTCTCAAGTGTAGGCGTTAGTAAGAGTTTAGACTAGAGGTCAGTGGGCAAAAATTTGATAAGTTGATCATTATAGTTAATTTAAACTATTATAATTAAGTAGGATGTTTGCAAACCCTAAATTAAATATGCTAATATGTTAAAACATAAATTCAAATCTAAATCCCTATATTTAAATAGTCAGTTACTATTAATTGGAATTATGCATATACACCTTTATTCTCTTGAAATTAGAAACCCTAAGCCAACAAACCTTAAACAATATTGAAACTGTTAGTTAGACTGTAATTAAGGTTAGCAAAGCACTGTACAACATATGATTAACCGCATAAAACAATCGACAATCGGAAATTAAATTACCCTAAAAAATTGTTCGTCAACGGTTGACATGGGAACCCTAACGGTCGACCAGTAGCGGTTGACCGTTCATATTGAAAGTTGGAAAATCGAACCTCGGCTTAAGGCCCAAAATTTATAAATAAGAATTATAAAAACTAAATTGTTGTGAGCCTACTTAAGGGCAATTGGGTGCATGTTATGAATTGTAGGAAAATTATTTTCCCAGGAGCGGATGCTAGGTAATAGCGGTATTGGCTAAATGTTGTTTACCCAATCTAAGATAGTAATCGATTCGAGGCAATGTATTTTCGCTAATCGTATTCACAAGAACTTCCAACGGTGGACGTGCAGCTAATGGAGTGGGTCCGGCATAACGGGAGGTCCTAGTATTCACAAATTCCTGATGCACGTGATACAATTAGAGAGGAGGATTCAGAACATGGAATAAGAGGCCAATGCTACGATCCATGCATAGTATGGGGGAAAGTTCCTAGTAGTCTAGTGGCGGTGATAGTAATGGAAGTTGTAAAATTGTGAAATGGGGATCTTAAGGCTAAAGTAACACTAGAGGGAGGAAGGTGAATAGTGTTTTCTAATTTATATGAATCCTTTTGAAATTATTGTTAGAATAATGAGATTAACAATCACAGAAACAATCACAGAATCAAAACATAGATAAATAGTAAATGCGGTAAGAGTAAAAGGAAAGAACACACCAGGATTTTATACTGGTTCGGAGCTACCCTACATCCAGTGTTGTACAATTCCTTGTACGGATCAACTAGTAAATGCAAATACAATCTCGATTTCAAGACTATGAGAAACACCCTCCAGAATCCCGGCCTTTGGGTAGAGCTGCTTAATTTCCGGGCTATAAGCATACCTACTAGATTTATCGACAACTAAGCACACCCAATTGGTTTCATGGGCTACAATCACACCTACAAGTATATCGGTTTAATTTTATAGAGATTTTCAAACTCAGAACTTCAATCTTGATTACAAGTGATCCTATAATCCTTGAATAGCACTTAGCTCTTGATTAGAGTGAGAGAAGTGATAGAAATCAGAGAGCAAATGATAGAGAATCAAACTAATGGTGATTGAATTTGATTCTAGTTGAAATTCGGTAGAGTACGGTTATATTTTTGTTTAGAAAATGAAAGAGAAGTAGGCGGAGAGAAGAACAATGAAAAGTGGTTGAAAATTCATTGGCAAGGCAGGTATTTGTAGAAGATTAACGGTCATGTCCATTCTTGAAGAGACACGACGAATAAACACTTCTTTTGAAATTTGATTTTTGAAACTCACGGCTAAAATGTCGACATATAGGGTATGTTGACATTCTCCTTGTATGAAAAACATTTTAAAATATTGCTTTGAAAATGTACTGCTTTGTGAAATAATTTTATACTTTGTAAATAGGTTTATATATAATATATATATACATTATAGTCATAATAAAACTTAAGTAAACTATATGATAAGAATTTTGAAAAATAAACTAATATAAATCAAAATTTAATAAAAACAATAATTTGGTAAAATATTAAAAACTAAAATGATAAGTATAAGAAATTGAAAACTATTTGAAAGTTGTTTTGAAAAGAATATTTAAAAACTTATTTAAAAATAGAGAGAGAGAGAGAGAAAGATGAGAGAGATCAAGTGCTATCGGCATTTTAACAAATATTCTAGACTCTATAACTTATCTAGAATAACTTAGAATCTTGAACTCTTGAATACTCATGAGTCTTCATTCTTGAGTCTCTATATGAACATCTTTAAGTCTTCAATCTTTACTTGATACTGTACAATCTTCTTATATCAGCACCTGTTTAATATCATGCACTATATACTATATATGTCTTGATAAAACATTAGTATTTATATTTTATATGATTTCTTAAAGTTGTTATCATCAAAACCAAATCCTTAGGTACTAACAATCTCCCCCTTTTTGATGATGACAATTTTGTCTATAAAATATAATATAACTCTCCCTTGATCTATGCCTAATATACAAAACTCCCTCTTAATCTATGCCTAGTATTTTATATATTTCTCTCCCTTTGTCATCAACCAAAAATAGCTAATTATAACTATAATTCTAATTTAACTCTTAATATGAATTCTAATTCCCCCTAACTAAAAGACTATATGATATAAACACATATAGAAGTAATAAGTAACATAATCATGAAATGCAAAATGACAGAAATGATATATAAGAAACATCATTCAATATTTTAATCAATTTAAGCATACAAAATGTCACATGCAAAGCAATATTTCAAATTCAACCAAATTCGAAACCAATAAAATTAAACCAAACAAAATTAATTCAAGTATTATATACAATCAAACCTATTAATACTAGACATTTCTTGGGACTTCAACCCATCTATCAGTACTAAATATTGGATTCACTTTAATAGCCTCCCAATCTTTATCATCTTTGTTGATGGTGCATTTTGGATTAGTGGTTGGTTCCTCTTTGTTTAGAGCTGAAATCATCCATCGAATTGCATCGAAATGCCTTTCTTGCTCCTTGATTATCTGCATTTGACTTAATTCTAAGTGTGCCTCTAGTTCCGTAGGATAAAAGAGAGAATGTTTTTGTAGGATTCAAGCGTTTGTTCGAGGTTTTAGTTATTTTTTGAATAGAAGAAGCCATTATTTATGATTTGGAGTTTAAGAAAGTAAAAGAAGAGGAAATAGAATGAATAGTAATGATTTTCCAGTTTAAATGTGTATTTATAAGCATAGAAATTTGTTGGAATTGAATAGACACTCGCTGTCTATTCATTTTTCAAAATTAATTTTTTTTGAAAATGAGCCGTTGTATGTCGACATACATACTCATGGTATGTCAACATATATGCAGAAAGTTGTAAAGTTGCTTTGTTTTGATATTTTGATATATTTAGCTTATACAATTATACTAGTTATGCTTTCCAGAGATGATAATAAGTGGATAAAAGTAAGGAAACAAGGATTTCATAACTACTTAGACAAAGATTACATAGTTCACAAAGAAAAGAAAGATACATAACACCAATCAAACTCAAACTTAAACAACCAAGTACAATCATACTTAAACATAACTAAAACAAATTAGAAAGATGTGGATGAAGAGGATGATGAAGAGATTCCAAGCTTGCGTTCCACCTTTCCAAAGAACTTATCCATTTTGTTGGAAATGATGTTTAACTTCTTACTCATGGAATGTTTGAGAATTCTTTGATTTTCAACAATCTTCTTTTGATTGTTGAGAATGTCTTGATTGGTTGGTCGAGGTAGAAAGTCAATGCTTTCCAAAGAGGCTTCCTCCTCCTCCTCTTCTTCTTCGATATCCATTTCTTCTCCTTTTTCCTCTTCCTCCTCTTCTTGTATTTCTTCCTTCTCTTTATGTGCTAACCTTTTTCTTTCTCCATAAGTGTTTCATATGGCTCGAAAATTGGTGGAATTTTCATAAGAGCTATATTTACTTGATTAAACACTTTACAAGAGACAAATTCCTCTCCTTTAAAATCAACACCCAAGTAGTTAAAGATTCGGGTAAGGTAAATACCATGAAATAGTGTGTTTTCATGGGTGGAAAGATTTTTGGGATAAAATTCATCTAAAATAGCTTGAGCCCAATTTATGTCATATTGGCCATAAATGGCAAAGATTGCATTACAAAGTTTTAAGGTAGGACTATTGAAAATTTTCGAACGAAGAGTGATAGTATATTGCAAAAGTAGGTTAAGAGTTCTAGCTTTTGGATGAAAATTTTGATTTTTAAACTCAAAATTATCGTCTCCTTCGAAAATATTATGAAAAACTTCAAGATTATGCTCATTAATTTTAAAATCAGAAACTGCTCCATACTCTTCTTCTCCACCTTCATAAAATTTCCCTTTCAAATTTTCATAAAATATTTTGACCAAGTATGGATAGTAAACAAAATTATTCTGAGAAGCATCAAGTAAACTGAGAATTCCATTTTTAGGACAAAAAATATCAATTTCATAAGTAGAAAAATCGTTAAAATTGCAAACTTTCCCGTAGAAACTTTACCATAATTCATATAGCTAATATAGGCTTTCACAGCTTCTTGACCTTGAAAGAGAAAGTTTTTGATGGTTTTGGAAAGTCTCATGGATGTTGGAGTGCTTGAGGATGCCATTGATGAATGATTTGAGGAGACAAGAGAGTTAATAAAAGTTTGAATTTTGAAATGAAAGGTGAGTTGAATGGTTAGAGATAGAGGTAATAAGTAGAGAATCAAATAATGTGTTCTCTGGTCAAGATACATTTTTTCAGAATGTTGGGGTAAGTGAAAAGGTGGAGGGAAAATTCAAATTTTGAATTTGAAATTGAAATTCAAATTTTCGACATGTATGTCGACATATACTATAGGGGTATGTCGACATGTCTATTGAATTTTTCAAAATTGAATTGTTTTTAACTAGTCCTACTTTATTTATATACAACTATCTATAACTATATTATTATTATTTACATAAAAACTATATAAAAATAGTTAAAAATAATTTTAAATATATTTTATATTATTATTATATTATTTTAATATACAAAAATATAATAATATAAACATATAGAAATCACACATTATTCAACCAATTTTATTATTACTCTATAGAATATTCCTAACAATCAAACAATCAAAAATTCAAAAGATATAAAGCTTTTAATATATTAAATGCGCAGTGATCCTATTTAACCAATTATATCTTAATTCTGTATTGCTGTGAAGCAGCTATCTCCGTATCTGATTCATTTTCACTTGATGATGTGTCTGAGTCATCTAGTGTTACAATATGGGCTCTTCTCCGTTTTCTAAATGGATCAGTGTTTGATGTGGCTTTCAGTTTCTTGGGATATGGGCAGACTCGTTATAAGTGACCGGGTTCATCGTAGTCATAACATCTGATGCCATTTCCTCTTTCACTTTCGTTTCCAGGATTTTTGTTGTCATTTCTTTTAAAATTATTCATCTTTCTATATCTCAGGAATTTTCTGAAGTTCCTTATCATGAAAGCAATTTCTTCATCATTATCACTATCAAAATCCAGATTATCCGTCATTACATTTAGTGCTATGGATTTCTTCTCTATTGCTTTACTTTCTCTTCTTCCCTGCATTTGTACCTCAAATGACATTAAATTGCCAATTAACTCTTCAATCTTTAGTGTGCTAACATCATTAGCCTCTTCAATTGCAAAAGTCTTTTGGTCCCATTCAGGAGTAAGTGAATTGAGGATTTTTCTAACTTGATCCTCTTCAGAGAAAATTTTACCCAATGCAATAAGTGAGTGTACAATATCTAGAAATCTACTATACATATCAGATATGGACTCATTTGGACTCATTTTAAATAGTTGAAACTGTTTGTTAACATGGAAATCTTAGTTTGTTTGACTTTACTTATGCCTTCAAGTGTTACTTGTAAAGTTCTCCAAATTTCAAATGTAGACTTGCATATAGATACTCTATTAAATTCATTTCTATCTAGTGAATAAAACAGTATATTCATGGCTTTAGAGTTATTTTGTGCAACTGCCTTTTGTTCAGCAGTCCATTGTGCAAAATTTGTCTCGGGTTTAGTGTACTCGGTTTGTGTGAAATTCCAAGTATATAATCCAATTGGTTGTAAATAAATTTTCATTCCACATGACCAGTATGTGCGGTTACTACCATTAAAAAGTGGTGGATTGGTAGTAGATTGTCCTTTGACAAATGAGTTACTAACAAGTGTATTAACTGTGTTACTAATAGTGCAATTATCAGTGTTATTAGCCATTTAAATTAAACTTTTCAAAAATCTGATTATGAAAAATTTGAAAACCAACGCTCTAATACCAAATGTAAGATTGCGGAATAGGGATCTTAAGGCTAACTAACACTAGAGGGGGGTGAATAGTGTTTTCTAATTTATACGAATCTTTTGAAATTACACTTAGAATAATGAGATTAAAAATCACAAAAACAATCACAGAATCAAAACACAAATAAACAGTAAATGCGGTAAGAGTAAAAGGAAAGAACAGACCAGAATTTTATACTAGTTCGGAGTTACCCTTCATCCAGTCCCGTACAATTTCTTGTACGGATTACTTTTCAACTAGTAAATGCAAATACAATCTCGATTTCAAGGCTGAGACACACCCTCCAGAATCCCGACCTCTAGTAGAGCCGCTTGATTTCTAGGCTACAAGCACACCTAATAGATTTACGGGCTACTAAGCACACCCAATTGATTTCGCAGTCTACAATCACACCCACATGTATATTGGTTTGATTTTATAAAGATTTACAAACTCAAAACTTCAATCTTGATTGCAAATGATCCTATAATCCTTGAATAGCACTTAGATCTTGATTGGAGTGAGAGAGGTGATAGAAATTAGAGGGCAAATGATAGAGAATCTAACTAATGGTGATTGAGTTTGATTTGAAATTCGGTAGAGTATGGTAATATATTTTTTAGAAAATGAAAGAGGAGAAGAAGGAGAGAAGAACAATGAAAGGTGATTGAAAAATTCTTTGGGAAGATGGGTATTTATAGAGGAATGACGGTCATGTCCATTCGTGAAGAGATACGACGAGTAAACACTTCTTTTGAAATTTTATTTTTGAAATCATGGCTAGTATGTCGACATATAGGGTTAGAGTATGTTGACATACTCTTTGTGATTTTGAAAAACATTTTAAAATATTATTTTGAAAATGTATTTCTTTGTGAAATAATTTTATACTTTGTAAATATGTTTAAATATAATATATATACATTATAATTATAATAAAACTTAAGTAAAACTATATGATAAGAATTTGAAAAATAAAATAATATAAATCAAAATTTAATAAAAACAATAACTTGGTAAAATATTAAAAACTAAAATGATAAGTATAAGAAATTGAAAACTATTTGAAAGTTGTTTTGAAAAGAATATTTAAAAACTTATTTAAAAATATAGAGAGAGAGATCAAGCGCTATTAGAATTTTAATAAATATTCTAGACTCTATAATTTATCTGGAATATCTTGGAATCTTGAACTTTTAAATACTCGCGAGTCTTCATTCTTGAGTCTCTATATCAACATCTTTAGCTCTTCAATCTTTACTTGATACTGTGCAGTCTTCTTATATCAACACTTGAACTATATTCTATATATATCTTGATAAAACATTAGCACTTGTATTTTATATGATTTCTTAAAGTTGTTATCATCAAAACCAAATCTTAGGTACAAATAGAAGTTTATGTTCGTAATAGCCTAGTTGTTGTGTCTTTCATTGTTAGTAACCAAGAGGGCAGCATCCTATGCATAAGTAGCTCTAGGAGCATTGGCCGATTGTTAGATATTAAATTTGATCCTTTGTTCGATCTTGTGGATCGGCCTACACAATTTATAGTTTGGGAATGTACTAGACAAGAACCCTTAGGTAACAGGCCTTAGGAATTCACGGACGCTTGTCTCACACCCTATATCTTCTAGAGTAGTATTAAAGTAACTACATATGATCACCATATTAAACTTGTACTCATTCACCATACTTTATGTCCGACTCATTCTCCTTCCTTTTTTCCCCACCATAGGTGGTGACTGTCTTATTATAGATACTTGAAGAGAGTTGCGCTTCTATCCGGAGTTTGCTTTTACCTTATCTTACTCTCCATGTATTATTCTTGCTTATCGGTACATTCTGCTTAGTGCATCAGACTTTGAGGGATATTTTATTATGTACTCTGTGTTGGATCATGTACTGATATTTTTTGGCAAAGCCAGCGGGGTTAACTGGTCTCCTACCAGTTTATTAAAGCACAAGGCCAGTAAGAAAAATCCAACCTAAACATGCTTAGGTGGGAGGAAACATGGGAAACAAGGAAAGGAAAATAAAAAACAAATGAAAACATAGAAACAAGTGCTCCAATACACAACAGAAAACGACAAAACGGAAAGGGACGAAAAACTCACGAGGACAAAATAGGAAATTCATTGTACAATTGCGTTATATAATTCCCGACTGAACTGGAACGTGGAGAATCTCATCCCTTCACCAATTTCATGCAGAATACAGTGCTTCAATTGCCTCTGGGTTCTCCTTTTACCTCCAAACACAACAGTATTTCTCTTATTCCATATGATTTTCACGAAGACCTTCAGCGATAGCAGAAGGATGTAAGAATCCATCTCTCTCCATCTTGTGGCTTTATATATCAATGCCCATTCGAGAGTGCTATTAGCATTTGCATCATTTCTGCCAATCTTTTGCATTATATTTTTCCATAAACAGAATATATATGAGCAGTTGAAGAATAAGTGTAGGGTGTTCTCCTCAGAAGCAGAACAAAAGGGGCACAAAGAGTCAGTTGTAATGCCTCTATGATATAGATTCGATTTAGTGTTGATGGCATTGTTAAAGATTTTCCAAAGAAGAAGATTCTCCCTTTTAGTACTGTGTCTCAACCAAATTCTCTTACTCCAGCTGAATCTAGGTTTACTATTGTCAGTTGTCAAGGTTTTATACACTGTAGAGATGCTGAGTGCACAATATTTGTTTGTCCATTTGATTTCATCCTTTGCACAAGAAGGCAGAGTTTTTGCACTGAACCGAGTCCATAGTTGTCTTATTACCTGATTACTAAAGTATGGAAGACTGACCTTGCCATTATGGATATACTGGAATGCTTTAGCACCGAGGGGGATTCCAGTTTGATTTATTTGCTAAGGATTCATAAGATTAGCTAGAATGAAGCCAGTTTGTAGCCATGGATCGTACCAGAAGCTCACAAACCCTCCATAAGCAACATTCAGAATTATCAAAGGGAGAAAAGTATTTCTGAGCTTGAAGATACTCCTCCAAGTCCAGCTACAATTCTGAGGGGGAGTCATGTTCCAAAAGCACTTGTTCCTTATAATGTGGGCTTTAGACCATCTAACCCATATGTTATTTCTTGAACCATGAAAATCATCTACATATTTAGCAAATGCAGCTTTATTTCACATGTTCAATCTTTTAATTCCTAGACCTCCCATAGCTTTAGATTGTTCGAGCTTCGAATAGGAGCATGGTATGAGTTTTGTTGAGTAGATGCTTCCATGCCAGAAGAACCTTAGCATGGCATTCCTTATCATTTGTATTAGTTTTGCTGGAATCACAAAGGTTGTCATCCAGTAAGTAGTCATAGAGAATGTGACAGAGTTTATCAAGGTTAGTCTTCCAGCTTGGCTAAGGAGCTTATTCGACCAACTGTTAATTCTAGCAAGAATTCTTTCGAACAGTGGGGTACATTGAGCTTTAGTGATTCTAGAAGTAGCTAGAGGAAGGCCAAGATAGCTGATATGATTGTCCGTAGGATGGAGAGATGTAGCAGTATAAATAGAGGATTTGAACACTTCAGAAACTCCAGCAACGAAAATATTTGACTTGTTTAGATTAATTTTCAGCCCTGTGATGGAGTGGAATAAGGTTAGACCTTCAAGAATGGCTTTGATTGATTCCATAGTTGGCTTAGTGAAGACCACCAAGTCATCAGCAAACATGAGAGAGGTTATTTGAGGCTATTTGCATTTAGGATGGAGCAAAAACTTCCTTGACTGGACCAACTGTATGAAAATTTGAGTTAATACTCCCATGACTATTATAAATAGATAGGCGAAGAGGGGATCTCTCTGTCTTATGCCTTGTTTGGTCTTAAAGTAGCCGATGTTGTTGCCATTATTGTTATGGAGTACCTCGCAGTGGAGATACAAGCAAATATCCATGCTACCATATGAGTTGGGAAGTTCATTAAGGACATAATCCTAATGGTTGAGTCCCATTGAATAATGTCAAATGCTTTGGAGATGTCCAGCTTAGGCATAGCTCTAGGTGACATATTTTTGTTGTTATAGCCTCTCAACAATTCATGTGACATCAATACATTATTAAGAATATTTCTCGTTGGAAGGAAGGCCGCCTGGTTAGTGGAAATTATGTGGGGGAGGACTAACTTAAGTCTGTTAGCAATAACTTTAGAGATACACTTGTAGATTGTGTTACAGCAGGATATGGGTCTGAATTGGTGCACATGGTCAACATTCTTGATTTTGGGAATCAGAGCTATGTTGGTTGAGTTGATTGAGTGGAGCATTTTGCATTTATTGAAGAAGTTGTGAACTGCTTTATAAATATCCTTATCAACAATGGTCCAGCAAGATGTAAAAAAATAGGCATTAAATCCATCAGGTCCACCACTCGAGCTAGAATTCAGAGAGAAAATAGCCTCCTTAATCTTAGAGTTGGTGATAGCTTCACTTAGAGAGAGGTAGTCATTTTCATTAATCTGAGGAAGCACTATGTTATCTAGCTTCTGAAGATCAGGAATGAATCCAAAGTGGTTACCCAGCAACTCCCTGAAGTATTTTAAGAACATATCATTAATGACTAAAGGATTTGTCTGAATCTCAACATTATCAGTGAGTAAAGCAGTAATGTTTTCTCTCTGATGTTTAGCTTTTAGAGCAGAATGTTAAAATGAGGAGTTCCTATCTCCTTCAGAAAACCATTGCAATCTGGTCTTTTGTTTTAGCATTTTGGCCTCCATGGTCAGGGATTCATTAAGTTTTATTGAGAGTAAAGTCTCCTTTTCTGCCAAAGCTACATCATCCAAGTTTTGTTGCATATCAGTCTGGACTTTATTTAGTTCCTCTCTCAGGGTTGTTATGGCAAGAGCACCCTTCCCATATTTCTTCTTAGACCATTCTTTTAACACCGCTTTAGTTGCTTGAAGCTTGCACTGCAAAATAAACATAGGGTTTCCATGATAAGTGTTAGACCATGTAATTTTTACTATGTCAAAAAACTCAAGTTCTTGGACCTAAACATTAAAAATTATAAAACTTGGATTGCCTCTCATGGCAGCATCACCAAAAGAAAGGACTCGAGGGGAGTGGTCAGAGAGTCTAGGTAGGGGGAGATGATTGGATAGAGTAGGCCACTTTGACAAGGTGATAGCATTACAGAAAGCATGGTCAATTTTAGAAAAGGTGCGAGGGGAGTTTCTACTTGAGTTATTCCAAGAATATGCGACTCCGGTGCTTTTAATATCAATTAGTTCAGAATCATCAATAGCATTGTTGAGTGGTTTAATCTCAGACATAGACAAGGGGTTGCCTCCATGTTTGTCAGTGAGTTTTCTAGCACTGTTGAAGTCCCCAATCACTATCCAAGGGTGGGTATTTTTTCTGAATGAAGGAAGTAAATTTAAAAGGCATTGTCTAGCAATAACAGAATTTTTAGCATAAACAAAAGAAAGATAAAATGAAGAAGAGGTTGGAAGATGGATGGTGTGAACATGGATTATTTACTTGGTGGAAAGGATGGGAGTGATGGAGAAGGTTAAAGGATCATGCAGGATGAGGATTCTTCCATAGGGGGCTTCACATAAGTTGTGTTGGTGGACCCAAGAAGGGTTAATATACTGGGCTGCTCTACTGGTTAGTGTAGAGTTGAGTTTAGTTTCTAGTATAGCTTGCATCTTCAGTTTGAAGACTCTGATGTTGTTTTTACATTGATCAAGTTTTATGTAATTGTGTGCTTTACTAATATTCCAAGCCCCAATGTTGTGTATCATTGAGTAAACTGTATGGTGGAATTATGTTTCTTTTTGCCTCCCATGGTCATGATTGGGGACTGATGTTCTTTGATGAGAGGAATGATTTGCATGGAAGCACAATTATGGTTCAAATCTCGGTCAAGAGATCTGCCTCTTATGTTGGCTTTGATTTTGGAAGGGGTGAGGTGGGTGGAGGAAGTTGTGCAAGTAGTGGAAGGTTTGGGAGCGAAGAGGGGGTCGGGGTTGGTGCAATCCATGCTGGAGGAGGGAGAATATGTCCATAATGATTTGGTGGAGGGGGAGGCTTAGTTGGAAGTGATTTGGTCGAGAAACTGGTTAGAGAGGAGGAAGGGTCATTGAGAAGATTCATTGTTAAGCTGTGCACGTGCACAGTTTGCGTGGTTAAGTCAGTGGAGTTCTGCATGGATAGTTTGCTGATATATAGTGATGGGATAAGTTCAATGCTTTCAGTTGAAGTGTTCTTTCGAATTCCAGTCAATGTCTCTCCACTGCTTGGTGAAACTATTTCTTGAATCACCTTTTTGCTCCCTTCTTTATTTTCTGAGTTTTGAGCTTCTTCTTGAATTGCTTTGTTATTAACTTGACTTGCATTTGCAACACTGGTCCCATACTTGGTTTGTTTTTTGGAGTTGTTCAAATTACCACGACAAGTGAATGAGACAGGTTGAACCAACACCAATTCCCTTTATTCTTTGGCCTCATCAAATAATTGTTCATCTACTTCATTTATTTCATACAGTATGTCATATTCATTATGGGTACTAATCATAATATCATCTTCCTTTTCTTTTATCTCTTCTGCATTAGATCTATCATCAAAGTTAACAATCTCAATCTCTCCCTCTTCCAATTCCATTTCTTTTCTCTCTCCTTATTTACTTTATCTCTATCATGTATTGCATTTTCATTTATTTCTTTCTCTATTCTTGCTTCCTTTCCACTTCCAATTTTTTCAACTACAACAACACTCCTAATTTCATTCTCCGCCTCTTTTCCTGCTTGGTTGATAGTTTTCCTTTTGTATTAGTTAACCATTTTCCATTTAGTTCTTTTCTGGTTCACTATCTGTTTGTTAACTTCGTTCAGTCTCTGTTTTTTCTGTTTTTCCTCATCACAATTTTTTTCTTTATTCTCCTCCTGGCATTGAAGCTCATTTGCTTGTCACACTCAATTGTGCTATGTCCAAAAACTTTACAGTTAACACAAATTTCTGGTTTCCACAGATATTTTACCTCCACATTCTGACTTCCTCCATCAAGCAGTTGAACTGGGAAAAACTCTGGTAGGGATTGATTTGGTTTTACTTCAATTAAACATTTAGCATAATCAAGCCTTTCAATCTTCTTAGTTGATTCATCTAGGAAGAGGAGCTTACCTAGTCGACTGGCTAGCGAGTTAATACTATAGGACGACCAAGAGAAAATAGTAATGTTGTAGAATCTGACCCAAATAGGAACAGAGGAGATGCTTCCACAAACATTACCGACAGTGGGGTCCCATGGCTTGATAATGAACAGGTTGTTCTTCATAATGATGGGGCCACTGAGAAGGATCTTGTTCCTATCCTCTTCGCACAAAATAGAAATAGGGAAACAAAGCCATCTGATTTTACTTTGATTGAACCTTTAAGTTTCCAAACGCGCTTGAGATTATATAGAACAGTAGTATAAGAGAGTGGTTTGTTAAGAAAAAAACCTACTAAATAATCATTCCATATGAGAGATCCATCTTCTATAACATCAAATTGAGGAACAATATTCTCACCATTGAAGGAGGGACACGGTTCAACAGGGATGTACTTCCCCGCGTTTCTAGGCTTGTTGTGGAATAAGGAAGTCCATTTCTATTGAACAAGAGGAGGGGGAGGAGGAAAGTGGAGAAGAGGGGGCCGATAAAGGTGGGGATGAAGAAGAAGGAGGAGAAGGCCCGGGGCAAAAGGAAGAAGAGATGGGAAGGTCTGGCGCAGGCGGCGGGTCAGGAAGGGGAGGAGACTAGGTTGAGATTGGAAGAAGGTCAACAGAATGGCGAAGTGAGGGAAGAGACGTGGTGGAAAGGACAGAAGGAATGGTTGCTGCCATGAAAGGTATGAGGTTCTAGGATCCGTGGTATTTTTCTGAGACTATGACGTGATATTTTCTAGGATCTGTGATACATACATGTTTATTACCTTTTGCTGTGAGATCCGAAAGTGTAGTATGTAACGATCCAAAAATTTTAACGATTTAAATAATGTAATTAAATAAATTTTTCATGAAAATGAACACAAAATTTTAGCAACGGAAATTTAATATTTGGGATGCGTCTATTTAAACATAGTAAGAGGGGCAATTTCGTAGAAAAATATGTAAGTTTTGCAGTTATGAAATTTTTATTAAAATCAGTTAAAATTGGATGGAAATAAAATATTTTCGTAATCTAATTATTTTTTCATAAGAAAAATGTAGATCATTTTCTGAGTAAGACGTCATAATTCGTTTTGTTAAATTTGGACTTCTCTAGCCTATTTAAATTATTTTCGACGATTTAGTAGCATATATGGGCAGCAAAAAAGGAGTTTTGATAGGAAGGCCATGTCACTAGTATCTGTATACCATCTTGTTCGTCTCATCGCGTTGATCTTCGTAATATATTCATTTGTGTATTTCGACATCTGGTATGCGGAGAAATCAACAAAACGGTTAGCCGTATTGGTTCCTCATTTTGAGTCTTTTGAATTTTCTGTGTCCTTTCATTTATCCATCGTGAGAAGCTAATGGTCATTAACCTTTAGTATTCCCAAAATTCAACACCTGATCTTTATTATTCCCAATGTTTGATTTATATGCTGGTTCGTTCCTCCACTCTCATTCTCTTTCCCCACCTCTCTTTCGTTCTGTTCATGATTTATATATATATAATAAAAATAAAGCATATATATGTATTGAGAGCACCAGCCTCGTCTCCTTCCTATTGTTGAACCCATCCCCTCCCACCTTCATCCGCCGTCGAACTCAACACCCAAACACCCTCTGGCCTTGTGCCGCCAAACAAACCCGACCAGCCGCCTCCCCGCCTGTGCCGCGACTTCCCAGAACCCCATCCCTACTCTTCCACAGCCGAATGGAGTAGCCACCCTCAGCCACCCGAACTAACTCGTCTCCCCTCTCCGTCGTGCCTCCTTTCCCACCGCAACACCCAGCAGTCTCCCCTCTCCGCCTAGCCACAACCCATTTTCCCCTCCACCGAATGCAAAACCCACCCCCTCCGACCATGCTTCGCCCAGCCAAACCCGACCACCTCTGCCACATTAGCCTTCCTCCGCCTTCCCGCCTCCACTTCCCACTACCGCAGCAGCCCACGCTCGCGCATAGGCACAGTTGTTCACCTCCGCGTCTCACCACTTCTCGAATTCATCCGGTAGTTGTTGCTACCTTTTGTGCTTGCTAGCCGGATATTACAGCAGCAGTTTGTCAAGTTCATCACAGTCCCTTGCTCATGTCCGTTTGGTGATTTATTGCTTATCCGTGTGCGTGTCCATGTCACCTTTATCGCCATCATTGTTTCCATAGCCGCGGAAGGTGAGTTACCACTCACGATTAATGTTCTTATGAATTTGTATATAAACAACAATCGAAATTGGACTTGGTTGATATTCATATGTCTCGGCTTGTTCATTTGTGACATTCTTGTTTTCAGCAATTCGACTTTGTTATAATTAACTTATATTACTACTAGCATGAAAGGATATGGCTTAGGGTTATGAAAATGGCAATTTACAGTAACTAGGCTAGGTAGAAAATGATTTCAGCAAAGAAATCATAGAATTCAATAAATCAACTAATTGCTGCATTAAATTGTTGCCACTTGCACTTTTGGATGTTATGTTATATGTAACGAGATGTTATGTTATTTAATTGTTCCATCACACTGCAATTTCCCTTGTATATTCGTTAGGAAAATCACTATAGATTGAAATGATACATACCCGAATGATCTTTAGATTAGGGAAAATCGTTATGGGTTGAAGTGATAAACCTGAGCGATTTTACAAATTTTGAAATCTTGGGATTGTGGGTTGAAATGATATATACACGTAAATTTTAAATTATTGCGGGTTGAATTGATAAATATCCGTATCACTTGACCATAGGATATGAAACTATATACGGACACCGTTGGTCGATTTTTAAAATGATTTCCAAAGTTTGGAATATATATGTTTTAATAAAAATTGATTTTTTTATATAATATAAAGACTTTATTCTAATATGTGTGTAAAAATTTAGATTTGTAAATTATATGTTTTGGAAATTTTAAAATTTTAAGTTAAGTTTTGAAAACGTAAATTATAAGATTTTACTTATAAATTTATTATTTTAAAATATATAAAATAAGATTTAAAATAAAATATAATAAAATTTAATAAAATTTAATTTAATTTAATAGAAATTAATATAATAAAATTTAATTTTATAAAATTTAATTTAATAAATATATATATTGCATTTAAAATATGTTTTTTAAATATATGTTAATATTATAAAAAATAGAATTTTGTAATAACTTTAATAGATAAATTTAAGTTAACTAGAAATTTAAATTGGTTAAGAATTGAATTTAAATAAAAATTGATGTGAAACTTAACAATTTTGAGATTTTAAAGATATGATTTATAACTTGATTTGATTAAAGGTGATTAAGTGAATACTTCAAAATTAAATAAAATTGAAGTTGAATGTTTAATTTTGATTTAAATTTGTAATTTGAGATTTTATTTAAATGTTTATAAAGTAAATTTATAAAATGACCACGGTGTGAAATAAGCGTTTGGTTGTTAAAGAGACCAGGATCGGAAATTGTCATACTCCCTGCCAATACCGAAAACCACTTTAACAACTGTGCACGTGGTGGAGAATCCATAATGAAGTAGGACGGTTTGGCGAACGCTACAGGAATGAAGTAAGAGAACGATGATGGATAGCCTTGACCTTCAAGTCATAATTAAAATGACTAAAACAGGAGCCATGCCGAACCAAGTAGGGCCGCTCCCCCTATCGAACACGCTTTGTAACGACCCAGAATTTTGAACAAATTAAATTGAAAATATTTAATTAATTTTAAATATTTGAACGGTAATTTAATTTGAATCCCCGATATAACTTTGAATTTGGTGATTAAATTATAAAATTTAATCTATTGTAAGTTGAATAAAATTTGTATCTTCAATTGTAAGCCGAAGAAGAATATTTCAAAGGCTTTTAAAATTCGTATTGATAATATAGAAGATAATTGGAGCTTCAGAATCGAATTTGAAAATGATTTGTTCAGTTTTGAAATTAAATCATTTGAATCGATATTTAAAAATAGCCGTCCGGGGCACAGTCTCGGAATTCGACGAAACCAGTTCCATTGGGTCCGTAATATTGAATTATTATCGGATTTCAAATTTCGTAATTTTCGGAATTAATGTGTGATCGTACGAAGTTTAAACGCTTAAACGATATTTATCAATCTAACTTAAATATCGTTATTTGAAGGGAAATCAAAATCATCTGCACCCTACTTTCCACTAGGCCGCTCTATTTTCTCAGACTGGCCACCCTATACTCTGAAAACATCACGTCTTGCCTCCCCTCCTTCTTTAATTTCACGCAACCTTCCACTTGTTCCTCAGTTAAAAACATTTCAAATGAAAGTAAAAATAAAACGAATTCAAAACAATGGCCGCAGCTTGAAAACGAAAGGGAATCGAAACGTAACCCTTTCTCGTTTAAATCAAAATCACAAGCCCTCTTCCATTCGTTCGAAATTCATCCCTCCTCTTTTATTTTTCGATTTCAAATGCCTGGAAGCAAAAAAAAAAGAGAACGAAAACCCTCCTCCATCTTCGTTGGCTCGATCAAATGCCGATCGACATTAGATAATTTAGAATCATTCGATTGGTTGGAAGCTTGGAGTCGTCGTTGGTGGAGGGAGCACGAGCGCGTGGGAAGTCCCAGGTTGGAAATGGCGATTTGAGGGCAACGGCGTTTGCTTGAAGATGTGGGTCGCGACGCGATGACAGGTGCAAGGCGATGTCGACTGGATTTGGGGATCCGTGCGCTCAAACATGCGTTCGCGACTAACTGGGTCGTTCCAGGCAGCAGTACGTGGCGAGGCGACTGTGCAGTTCGAGGCTTGAGAAGGAGTGCGTCGCCACCGTGGTGATGACCGAGGCGAAGGAGGGTCGGTGGGGTCTGGGACTGCTCAGGGTCGACGTGGGAAGGCTGGACTCGTGAATGTTCAATGGTGATTTTGACTGTGGATTTTTGGAGATGGGTTCGGGCCTATAAGGTATCGTTTTTGAATTGATTTAAAAATATTATATACACGCATACAGATTCAGAAAGAAGAAAATTTAACAGGAAGAAATAAAGGTAATATTTTTACAGTAATTTTACTTAAGACAAAATTTAAAAGGAATCATAGGGGTTTTAAAATTGTCCGAAGAATTTATTAAAGGTTGGATTAACTGGAGTTTTAACTGGGAATATAAATTTATTTTGCTAACCTAGGTAATTATTTTGGTAATTAGGAAATATTTTATTAAAAGGGAAATTTGTTTGAAAATTTAAATCAGGTAAGATAAAACTTTTGGTTAAGTAAATAAATTAAACGATAATTTAATTGTTCGATTTAATTCGAGTATTGATAGATTGTATAAATTGTTTATACAAGGTTCAAAAATCGTGAAGTCAAGCCGGATTGGAAATGAGATTGCAAAATTAAGAGCTAAGGTGAGATTTTTCTCACTCAAAATGAAAGTAGAATTTTCAGTTATTTATTGATTGATTTGATTGCTATTGGATGTGATATTAGATATAGTAGGATATATCTATATATATAGCAATATATACATATTGGCATATGTATATATTGGATTGATTGATTTCCCGCCTCGTATAGCGGATGAGACCCTATTGCGCCGTTAGTAAGCGGATATTTTTATAAAACCCATATACCGCGATATTCCACCTCGAAGTGGAATTGGTATTGTGCTAACGTCTGTGGATGCAGGGAAACAGGTTGGAGGGATCCAACTGGATTCCTCACCAGTATTTATTTATTTACAGATATTGAGGTATATTCTGTTATCATATTGATATATGATGTTTGTTGTTGTGATTGACTAGTTGGTGCTGTTGCATCATCGGATTCAGTTTTGAAATTTAAAAATAACGAGTTTTACTTTAAAAAGGATTTTAAAGTGATTTTTTGGAAGTAGACGTTTTATTGCATTTTTGAATTGATTTATTTCAAATGAATAAACGTCTAAAATTTTAAAGTTATTAAAGTTAAGATTTTTGGTGAAATATAACCAAATTGTGATTTTTGAAATAAAGGTTAAGGAATTTATAAAATGGGTTAAATTGAGAATTTTTAAGTATTATAAACGGTTTATTGAAAAGATGTACAAAAAAATTGACATTTATAACTTTAAAATGTTGGTGTTATAAAACAAGTTTTTTTTAAGCGTTAAAATGAATTTTTAAGAATTTATAAATTGTGAACTTATAAATGGAAATGTTTTGGTAAAATAAAGGAATTATAAGTATTTAACTTATAATATGAATTGTTGGTATAAGATTTGAATTATGAATCGAATTGTTAATAAAGGGGATTTATTAAATTGAAGTTGTTACAAAATAGAAATGGAATTTATGAACGTTGTTTAATAAATTCGAAAATCAATCAAATTTGATGAATTGAATATAAAAGGTTATTAAGGGAATTTTATCCACGATTTTGGATAGTGGATAAATTCTTGAAATAAATGTGTAGAAAAGATTGAAATGTGGTTAGTGAAGTATATTCACGATTTTGGACAGTGAATATATTTTTAAGTAAAATGGATATGGTTTCGGGAAAGTGATATTTGAAATGAAGTTAATTGTTTTAAAGATGTTTTAAAATGTGTTAAATATCGAAACCATAGATTTCAACATTCATTGTTGAAATAGACGTTTTCGAGGAATAAGGAAACGATGGACTATAACACTGTTGTTATAGTAAATGATTTCCGAAAGGAAATGTTTTGATGTAGTATTGGGATTTATATATCTATAAAAATCCGAATCCCTATACTAGTGATTTTGAGTCGTCGTAACGATGTTTTACGTAACATTCGTTTTGACTCAGATAAATGTGTTATAGAAATACATTTCCTAAAAGAATGTATATATACTTAATATTGATTTAAGTATATCGAATATTTTCCAAGTGTTGAAAATAAATAGATTTGTGAAACACTTATTTTTAAATAAGTATGGAATTGCTTTTCCAATATGAAATGAACGTTTTGAGAATTTATCCTTGTAAAGATAAATTGAAAGTGAATATTGAAATCGATTTGAAAATCGTATATCAGTAGATATTTTGAAATATAAATTCAATATGGAATTTATAAAGGGAAGGGAAACTGTTTAGAAAAATAAACGTTGATTTATTTTTAAAGTGTGGAAAATTTTATATCTAGTAAAGATATTTTGAAAAAATAAATAATTTGGGAAAATTATTTGGAATCTGATGATGTTGCGCATCTTTATTGATAGTTAAATAACCGACTATCAATAATTACCTTTAGATAGGTATTTGTTGTGAATTGGATGAATTTGAATGCCACACTTATTTTTGAATAATCGCTCACTATTCGGGTTAGCCGGGAAAGGACCATGGGGTCGTATAACCCATTCCGAATATGTGATACGTCGTTATGGATCGCATTTGCTATATTACAGCATGATAGGGGGTTCTCGCTTCGCGGTTTGGTGGCGAACGGGAGACTCTTACCCCTACATGTCCCTGAGTGGGATGGGTTGGTTGTGACAGTCGAGAGGCTGGCCGTAAAAGCAACTGCGAGGTGCCAGTGTAAGCCACGGTGGGGCTGGGATGGTTGCAAAGCCTACCGGTCGCTGCTGCCGGAAATGTCCGAGTCATTACATTTGGTATCAGAGCATATGGTTAAGCGACAACCCTGCTCTGTTGGGTGTTACTCATTAGAGATAGAGTCAGTAGTACTCTAGAATGAGTGTGAGTGTAATAATAGATATGAGCGCGTATTTGTTATTTGAATATAAAATTGTTTTGTATTGTGTTGACTTATCGGTTGATTGTTTATGGATTCTGGTCGGTGCAGTCTAGCTAACTGTAACCGATAGGGGTTTCTAAACTCTTAAACAAGATAAACCGACACAGTATTGTTTTAAAATAGGGTGAATGAAATAATTTTACCCAAAACTATTTTTTGTATAGAAAAGAAATAATTTTCTGTAAATTATTATGATATATGGATGCATGGTTGTTAGGAAGTAATGATGTTAATTATCCTCATTAATATATATGTGGAAATTGTATATGAAATTGGAACTAAAACAAAGAACCAGGAAATAAATCCATATACAAATGAAATTTAAAAATATAAATTATAAATGTGATTTGTAATTTGAAACGGAATTCCAGAGAAGTATTTGGAAATGTTTTGAAAAGAATTTGAAATTTTGGAGATTTGGAAAGTTTAAATCCTTTTTGGAGTTGAAAATGAATTTCAAAGGTTTGAAAAGTATTTTAGAGAGATGAAAGCTCTAAACTCTTTTCGGTCGCTGGAAAATAACTTCGGTAATGACTGCAGCATCACCGATGTTCATTTTCGGGTTTCCAAAAGAGAAATTGCTGCCAAATTGCTTTAAATGGAAGTTGTTTGAAAAATTTGGATTTGGTTTTTGAAATTCAAAGAAAATTTGAATTGTTTTCAAAAAATGGTTTTTGAAAAGATTTAAAAGACTCTGGAATGCTATATTAAAATATTTATGAAATATTATGAAGTTGATAACTTATACAGTTGAATTTTGGTAGAATAAATTTAACTTAAAGAATGGAGTTAAATTAAAGTAAGTATAAGTGAATAAATTTGAATAAAGTGAATTTGAAGAAATGTCTAAGGAGACGAAGTGAAATGATTACTTAAAGGAAATTTATTAAGTTGAAAATAAATTGGGAATAGTAACAAATGAATGAATAAATTTACAATTATGATTAAACGAAAATGAAATTGAAAGTTGAGATTCATTTTGAAGTTGTAAGCATTGAATTGAATAATTACAAATGTGAATTGAAAGAAAAGTTAAAATTCGTATGGAATTTGAATCTAGTTAAATGTGAGTGGTTATAAACCAAAATAGCAAACTGAAAATAAATTTTGGAAATGAGCAAAAGAATAAAACTGGAATCAAAACTGAATATTGAAAATGAAGTTGAATTGTGTGAAATTAAATGAAGTTTTGAGATTAGTTTGAAGTGAACTAAAGGTAATTGATGAAATTCAATATTCGGAATAGAAGATAAAATTGAATTCGAATAGAAATTTGAATGCAAGATTGAACGAAATTGAATATGTAACTTCAATAGTGGATTAGAAATGTATAAGCAGTTTATATTGAAAATTTTGTAATGGAATTTGCAAAATGGTTTAAATATGTAACTAGATATTATGGCTAGTAGGATATACAGGTGTAAAGGAATTGGAAATTTTGATTTCAAAGATAATTTGAATTGCTCGACAAAAGGTAAGTATTTGAATTATAATATGAGTTTTTGCTGATTTCTTCTCTAGCCGCTTGGCATTTTTCTTTTCTTTTTGAAATCTGAGAGTCCGTAGGGACGTTTTGTAGTCGTGCCGTATTAGCCGCGCAAAGGAGATGCTGGCAAAATTTCGAGTGTTAGAAAATTTTTGAGAAAATTTTGAAAGTTTAAATTTGAATTTAAACTTAAATTTGAATTGAGAAGTAAACAATGTTTTTGAAACCTTAATTGAAGTTGGAAAGCTAATTGAATTGATAATGAATCTTTAGTAGAAAGGTTTGTTTTGATAAATTTGATAAAACTATTAGATTGTGAAAAATAGTAGACGAGTTAAGGACCTTTTTTTTCCTAACTTGTAATTTCGGGACGAAATTCTTTTAAGGGGGGAAGTTTGTAACGACCCAGAATTTTGAACAAATTAAATTGAAAATATTTAATTAATTTTAAATATTTGAACGGTAATTTAATTTGAATCCCCGATATAACTTTGAATTTGGTGATTAAATTATAAAATTTAATCTATTGTAAGTTGAATAAAATTTGTATCTTCAATTGTAAGCCGAAGAAGAATATTTCAAAGGCTTTTAAAATTCGTACTGATAATATAGAAGATAATTGGAGCTTCAGAATCGAATTTGAAAATGATTTGTTCAGTTTTGAAATTAAATCGTTTGAATCGATATTTAAAAATAGCCGTCCGGGGCATAGTCTCGGAATTCGACGAAACCAGTTTCATTGGGTCCGTAATATTGAATTATTATCGGATTTCAAATTTCGTAATTTTCGGAATTAATGTGTGATCGTACGAAGTTTAAACGCTTAAACGATATTTATCAATCTAACTTAAATATCGTTATTTGAAGGGAAATCAAAATCATCTGCACCCTACTTTCCACTAGGCCGCTCTATTTTCTCAGACTGGCCACCCTATACTTTGAAAACATCACGTCTTGCCTCCCCTCCTTCTTTGATTTCACACAACCTTCCTCTTTTTCCTCAGTTAAAAACATTTCAAATTAAAGTAAAAATAAAACGAATTCAAAACAATAGCCGCAGCTTGAAAACGAAAGGGAATCGAAACGTAACCCTTTCTCGTTTAAATCAAAATCACAAGCCCTCTTCCATTCGTTCGAAATTCATCCCTCCTCTTTTATTTTTCGATTTCAAATGCCTGGAAGCAAAAAAAAAAAGAGAACGAAAACCCTCCTCCATCTTCGTTGGCTCGATCAAATGCCGATCGACATTAGATAATTCAGAATCGTTCGATTGGTTGGAAGCTTGGAGTCGTCGTTGGTGGAGGGAGCACGAGCGCGTGGGAAGTCCCAGGTTGGAAATGGCGATTTGAGGGCAACGGCGTTCGCTTGAAGATGTGGGTCGCGACGCGATGACAGGTGCAAGGCGATGTCGACTGGATTTGGGGATGCGTGCGCTCGAACATGCGTTCGCGACTAACTGGGTCGTTCCAGGCAGCAGTACGTGGCGAGGCGACTGTGCAGTTCGAGGCTTGAGAAGGAGTGCGTCGCCACCGTGGTGATGACCGAGGCGAAGGAGGGTCGGTGGGGTCTGGGATTGCTCAGGGTCGACGTGGGAAGGCTGGACTCGTGAATGTTCAATGGTGATTTTGACTGTGGATTTTTGGAGATGGGTTCGGGCCTGTAAGGTATCGTTTTTGAATTGATTTAAAAATATTATATACACGCATACAGATTCAGAAAGAAGAAAATTTAACAGGAAGAAATAAAGGTAATATTTTTACAGTAATTTTACTTAAGACAAAATTTAAAAGGAATCATAGGGGTTTTAAAATTGTCCGAAGAATTTATTAAAGGTTGGATTAACTGGAGTTTTAACTGGGAATATAAATTTATTTTGCTAACCTAGGTAATTATTTTGGTAATTAGGAAATATTTTATTAAAAGGGAAATTTGTTTGAAAATTTAAATCAGGTAAGATAAAACTTTTGGTTAAGTAAATAAATTAAACGATAATTTAATTGTTCGATTTAATTCGAGTATTGATAGATTGTATAAATTGTTTATACAAGGTTCAAAAATCGTGAAGTCAAGCCGGATTGGAAATGAGATTGCAAAATTAAGAGCTAAGGTGAGATTTTTCTCACTCAAAATGAAAGTAGAATTTTCAGTTATTTATTGATTGATTTGATTGCTATTGGATGTGATATTAGATATAGTAGGATATATCTATATATATAGCAATATATACATATTGGCATATGTATATATTGGATTGATTGATTTCCCGCCTCGTATAGCGGATGAGACCCTATTGCGCCGTTAGTAAGCGGATATTTTTATAAAACCCATATACCGCGATATTCCACCTCGAAGTGGAATTGGTATTGTGCTAACGTCTGTGGATGCAGGGAAACAGGTTGGAGGGATCCAACTGGATTCCTCACCAGTATTTATTTATTTACAGATATTGAGGTATATTCTGTTATCATATTGATATATGATGTTTGTTGTTGTGATTGACTAGTTGGTGCTGTTGCATCATCGGATTCAGTTTTGAAATTTAAAAATAACGAGTTTTACTTTAAAAAGGATTTTAAAGTGATTTTTTGGAAGTAGACGTTTTATTGCATTTTTGAATTGATTTATTTCAGATGAATAAACGTCTAAAATTTTAAAGTTATTAAAGTTAAGATTTTTGGTGAAATATAACCAAATTGTGATTTTTGAAATAAAGGTTAAGGAATTTATAAAATGGGTTAAATTGAGAATTTTTAAGTATTATAAACGGTTTATTGAAAAGATGTACAAAAAAATTGACATTTATAACTTTAAAATGTTGGTGTTATAAAACAAGTTTTTTTTAAGCGTTAAAATGAATTTTTAAGAATTTATAAATAAATGGAATTTATAAATTGTGAACTTATAAATGGAAATGTTTTGGTAAAATAAAGGAATTATAAGTATTTAACTTATAATATGAATTGTTGGTATAAGATTTGAGTTATGAATCGAATTGTTAATAAAGGGGATTTATTAAATTGAAGTTGTTACAAAATAGAAATGGAATTTATGAACGTTGTTTAATAAATTCGAAAATCAATCAAATTTGATGAATTGAATATAAAAGGTTATTAAGGGAATTTTATCCACGATTTTGGATAGTGGATAAATTCTTGAAATAAATGTGTAGAAAAGATTGAAATGTGGTTAGTGAAGTATATTCACGATTTTGGACAGTGAATATATTTTTAAGTAAATTGGATATGGTTTCGGGAAAGTGATATTTGAAATGAAGTTAATTGTTTTAAAGATGTTTTAAAATGTGTTAAATATCGAAACCATAGATTTCAACATTCATTGTTGAAATAGACGTTTTCGAGGAATAAGGAAATGATGGACTATAACACTGTTGTTATAGTAAATGATTTCCGAAAGGAAATGTTTTGATGTAGTATTGGGATTTATATATCTATAAAAATCCGAATCCCTATACTAGTGATTTTGAGTCGTCGTAACGATGTTTTACGTAACATTCGTTTTGACTTAGATAAATGTGTTATAGAAATAGATTTCCTAAAAGAATGTATATATACTTAATATTGATTTAAGTATATTGAATATTTTCCAAGTGTTGAAAATAAATAGATTTGTGAAACACTTATTTTTAAATAAGTATGGAATTGCTTTTCCAATATGAAATGAACGTTTTGAGAATTTATCCTTGTAAAGATAAATTGAAAGTGAATATTGAAATCGATTTGAAAATCGTATATCAGTAGATATTTTGAAATATAAATTCAATATAGAATTTATAAAGGGAAGGGAAACTGTTTAGAAAAATAAACGTTGATTTATTTTTAAAGTGTGGAAAATTTTATATCTAGTAAAGATATTTTGAAAAAATAAATAATTTGGGAAAATTATTTGGAATCTGATGATGTTGCGCATCTTTATTGATAGTTAAATAACCGACTATCAATAATTACCTTTAGATAGGTATTTGTTGTGAATTGGATGAATTTGAATGCCACACTTATTTTTGAATAATCGCTCACTATTCGGGTTAGCCGGGAAAGGACCATGGGGTCGTATAACCCATTCCGAATATGTGATACGTCGTTATGAATCGCATTCGAAGACCGGTGTTGAAGACCGGATATTTTTTGAAAACGGAAGGATTACCGTCGAGTTACTCTACATCGGTTGATCTCCGATTTAGAGGTTTTATCACCCTTAGTGACGGGAAGTCCGGACGTGATTGGAAATTAGCCGGATTTGCAAGGGCTTCGTGAGAAGTGCCTTCGGTTCTGTTCGATCCCGGAACAGACTTGTATGGATTGTGTGTCTGACATTACACTTTGAGATATAAAGTTGATTTCTTTCAAATACATATCTGTTGGTGGCGGAGAATTTATTCTCTTAGCTTAACACCCTTCTCTGAGACGTACGAGCTCAGAGGTTATGTAGTTGAAGTTATCAGCGATATATCCCAATTTGGTAATGTGGCATGCTGAGTGTTGCTGTGTGATGATCAGTGTTTGATCATTTGTGTTATGATCATTTGTTTGATCATTTATCTTTGTGATCATAGGTTGATCATCTGTTGACCCAAAGCGTGGCTTTTTGAAAAAGCGTAGCTTTGTGGACGAGACTTCGTCAGGGCCTCAACAACCCGGAAATGTTCGAAACAGGAATGTTGCGGCAAGGTTATGAGGGTCGCGCCCTTTAGGGTATGTCATTTCCTTCTGGAAAGGGGTGGTATCATGGTATGGAGCCCAGATACTTACTCATGTGGATACACTTTCTTTATGATGTGTGATGTTGGATATCGAGCGCTCGGATAAAGGTCCCAAAGGACCGGGTGATGACATATTCGTGAGTTACCTATTACAGGGGTAACTCGGCCTTGTTTGGCAGAGAGCAGTTTGTCTCTCGGGACGTCCAGCCAGAGGCGATCCTATTCGGCAGGAGGAAAGGAAGTTCCTTAGCCTGACCATTTGTTGGAAATCCATCTTCCAAATACGAACCTTGTACGGTATTAGTTGTAGAACCTGCCATTTACGTACGGTGGTCACCACTGTTTAGATGGTAGCTATAGTAGGCATACGATACTGGTCGTATGCTGGCTAAGATTAATATTATACTTTCGAAATGTTTTCTACACTAGACATTAATAATAATAATCCAATTATTGGCGTAGTAAGCATCTTTGACTATCATAAGAAGAAATCTCCTCCAATTCTGCGTTTGCATTGTGTGTGTGGTGGGAGGTCTTATGGTAATTTCATTTTACAAAAGCATTGCGAATCTGTTTTATTTTCTTTGTGAAAAATAACTGTTTTACGATCTCACACCAGTCACCATGACTAACTCGGAGTTTATTGTTTCCCTTCTAAACTCTGGGTGCCCACCAATTTCCACACGGGCAGTCTAGAGTTAGGTTATCAGGACATTCTGGATATTCTGGAGCTTTGGAGATAAGCTGGATGGCGAGACGTAGTATTTGTATTTGATAGTATTTATTCCGCTGTGTATTCTGTATGAGGACAAGTTTTTATAACTGTCCATTGTTGTATATTGACTCTGATTGATGTATGTATAAACCGATATAGTTCTTTGTTTTAAAAGACTAGTGATTATCTATTATATATTGTTCCGCTGCGAATGTGAGATTCTAATATTGTTTCTGTTCTGATGTTGTTCTGTTGTTCTTCTTTTCTTTTTCTTCTATCTTTTCTTCTACCTCTTCTTTTAAACCATAATGGTTCGGCTTTTTCGTTCACCTTGAGTAAATCGATGGAGATTAGTGTCTATTCAAGGGGTATGAAAAAGCGGGCCATTACACGCTTCTTCGAAACCATATCTATTACTTTGTGATTTGATTGGTGCAAATCTTTGATTATAGGAGTGTGTCTTGAGGTGGGCGGTAGTAGCTGCTATGCATTACCACCAGTCCAGATCCTCAAAACGGTAGTATCCTACCCTAGGCATTGCCTCGCGTGCCTTGTCACATTTATCCTGATCGAGTCTACTACGACTTTAGTTTGTATTGTACCTATGGAGTGCTCACTGAGTAAACCACCGGTTTGGTGGAGCTTACAGTATCTGTATATACTACGGTATTTATATAAAAATGTGTTAAGGGGGATATGGGTAACGCCTTAATGCTACTTTAATACTTTACTTTACTGTGGACATTATCTATATAGCATATTGTATTATGTTTGTAGATAGTTTGACGGATCCTTAAAGGATGGGAATCCCAAGCATCCTTTGAGTTACTATTACATTTCACTTGTAGATTTCAATTGAGTAAATTTACTTACATAGGAATGTTAATCCTGACTCGAGTGTTTTGTTTTTGCTTTATGCTTGGGTCAGCCTGGGAGTCACAACATTCGAGATTCATCTTTGGAGCTGGAGACTAGTTGGAGATCTATCTCTCTATCTGCTTAGCTATTTCCTATTTTAGTTAGTTTAGTTATTTCTCTTTCAGACTTTGTTATTTGCTTATATATTAGCAAACTTCTGTGTATTTGGGATTTCTGTTGTATTTGCTTTAGTCTCTTATGTTGTAGTAGCTTCATGATCTACTATGTTTGTTTATTCTACTGCTTATTGTTGTAATATTCTATGTCTGTGATTCTGTGATTATTTCTTATTTACCCTAAATTTATATAACAATCTATTTTTTTGAGCAATTCAAGTCTGACATGTGTGGATTATTGTCAATTTTAATGGTTCAAAGTAGTGGTTCATTACATAGTATATCTTGGATTTTATCAGTTTGCATTAGTATATGTGATGTGACATGTTTTAGACCCCGATGATCCACATTTCTCGGCATGACGCGAGTCCGAAAGTCACCTTAGGCTTTGAGTCGACATGTCGAAAGGTACAGGTTGTCACATTATGCATTATGCTTTGTATAATCCAAATATCGTACTATATCATAAATATGAGACATTAGTGTTAATTATTTTATCTTCAATAGTCGTGTTGTCTATTTATAGCCTTAGAAATGATTTAGTACCTTTTTCAATCTTTCTTTATTATAGGGGCAAGTTTCCTCCATATTTTAAATCTGATCAAAAAATCTTTGATTCTTTAGTCAATATACATGTTCCTGTTTTTAAATCTTTGATTTAAGACTACAATTTAATCTCAAATTCATAAGGCTTCATCGCTCTCACTAATCCTGAGACATCTAATGTTCGCACTAATAGAGTTTAATAACTTGTGGGTGAATTTCTAATGGAACTAGGAAAGATGACCGATGAAATCGATTTTAAATTCAACATTTGAATCGACCAAATTCTTTCCCAACTACATTTGCTTGGCAAGTATACAACTTTTCAATTAAATCTGTTTGCATTCAATGCATCATATCTCATTGGATATACCTCAAAATCATACATCTTGGTATAATTGGATTCCATTGCAGAAGTTATCTACATCTCGCCAATTGAAAAAGTCTACACTTACACAACTAGCGAGAAACGGAGGAAATTTACATTCAATCTTCTTATCTCATAGTAAGAAAATCACATTTTTTCTTCGGCATATGAGGTTCCTTATAAAATGATCTAATTGTTATGTCCTTATTTTGCAAGATCAACTGTGCATTGTCTATTTATTTTCATTTCATTATCTTAGATCTTATCCAAGTCAACCACATTGTTACTAATTTCATTTATACTAAAATTCCTCATTTAGAACGTGGCATTTCTTGAAACTACATTTTATTTCTCAGTGCAGTTAACATGCTTCCAAAAGCTTGTATAATTCTCATGACAATAAACTTAGCTTTGAGTTTATGCAATTTACATGCTAAACATATGTTGGAAATTTTATATCTTAGCCATTTAGGATGTAACCTATCATGTATCATATCATATATGACATCATAAACTCAGCTCTGGATAATACCAGATTAATATACGTATCTACCAATGGATACATATCCTTTACAAATGATTCTCTCAACTTTACTCATCTAAATTAAATCATAATTTGATTACTCCTTATACATCATAATATAATAAAGGAGGAGTAACATTTGAGATAAAACCAAATTTTATTTTAGGTATTTATTGAAACTCTATATCCAGTATACTCGGCACGTTCGGTCATACTAAATTGTCTTAAACTTTTTTGCAGGTTTTCAATTTTTCTTCCATTTACACTATAGAAATTTGACTTGATGCATCAATATACATGAGTCTATATCTCATACATTTCAATAGGAAAAATAAAGTAGGTGGATTTGATTTGGTATTTTAGACTGTGGTATCTTTTTTGGTTTATCCTAAACATAATGTTTGCTCAGGCCCAAACTCATTTAGGGTGACACATTAAGATACTCTATGATATCAACCAGAGTTGCATAAACTTTGGTCGTACTCCTACTAAATATGAGCATTGCCATAAATCACTCAAGATATACTTCATCATGATTCACAATCAAAAAATTATGAAGACATTCTTCATATATAGTGTAATCTCAATAATCAGTAGCATATTCTAAATTTCAAAATTAATTATACTTAATATTTGTACGCTTATATAGTATTTTAAGCCAACACACCACTTAGTCAATAATATGAATATTATCAAAACATATCTTCATAAGCTTATTGTATATCATATACAAATAAATTGTGTTTACTTTCAATCAAATCAAAAATAGTTATCAAAAATAGTTTTTATTTCAAAAAATCGTATTTCATGTTCCTTTTAAGCATTTTCTAAGATTAGTATAATTCCAATTCCGCTATCTCTTCGTGAATCCGAAGTGATGTTCACCATCTATCCAACCCAACAACACCAACGTTATTTCTATCATATTAAATTTCTGTTTTCATTCCTCAAAGGTCAAACCTTTAGGAGAAAAACTAACTATGAATTTATGGCCAAATTCAAATGCTGATTACTATGGTTCAACCTTAAAAAATTAAGGATGATCTTAAAATTAGTTAATTGGACCAAATTGACATTTCGATAAATCAGGATGGTCTAGAATTATTTCAAACAAGAAAATTACACTTAATCATTTAAGTATACGATCTCCTACTAATTTTTATTTGCTCCGTTCAAATAATTATTATTTGGAATCCATATATTATGTAATAATACTATTCACCATACAAATATTGTATGTGATCAAATATCCATACTTTCATATTATCTATAGAGCCCATACTCATATGGATAAAAAACAATATTAGGTAAGTTAAACTTAATTGGACCTAGACTCAGAAATTTTAAATGATTGTACACTTGACTTATTATCGTGGGATTTTAAGTGATTACATGACAAAAGAATTATTTTCCAATGGACATACATTTCTCATACAATCTTTAATTTTAATTCATTATGTATAATTAATCAATAAACATTTACGCAAATTTATACTGGTAGATATTATAATATTGCATGCATTTTTATACTTATTAGACTGGTTAAATGTGATTTATTTCATTTCTCTAATAATGTCCCATCGGATTTTATATTTCTCAAAGCCCTAAGAGAAAAATAGAGACCTTTAGATTTCTCTAATGGGTGTCAGGATACACTTGTTTTGGGGATTCGACCTAGAGTTTGCCCAACAAGACATAGTTCCATAAGTGATGGATAATAGTTTATCAGTTATATCCTATATAATTCCTAACCGTGGTCTTTTCCCTAATCTCAACTCTTGAACTTGAGTTTTCACAATACACCGAGAGATATTGATCACTTTGATTTATTATTTCGCAACCGCCTAAGCATAGATGCTCACACCTTAAGTTTGCTGAACAGGTACAACCATTTACCTTACACATATAGAGATATACTAAATAGTACTACACTAGCAGCCCTAACTTGAGTTTGCTCAACAACAATACGTATGCAAGTAATCTATCTAGTATATAATGACAAAGGCCAACATTATTATGATTTATAATCTTTAATAATTAAGAGTGCTATCTATTTAAGGAATGATATATTTTGTAAAATACCCACATAATACAATTGTTTTACCATGTGATGTCGTGGTATATGTATCATACTTATATTATATACATAAGTCTATATTTATTTTTTAATTACTTAATTAAATAGTTTAAGTGATGTCAAGGATCTAAGTCAAGTGGTTAGAAGTATGATGCTTTACACAAAGGTTTTAAAGATCGTCGGTTCGTGCCCCTAAGACATCAGAATGAGTGCTCTGCTTGAATAAAGCATCACTTCTGTTATCAAAGAAATTTTTTTAATAAATCAATCAATTTAAGATTTCACATAATCTTAAAAATTAATTCAATAATTTTGAATTAATATATTCAATTATAAGATTTATAATTATTTATATATCTCTATTATAACATTTATAATCTAAATATATGTTTAATTATAACAAGTATGATTATATATATATATATATATATTCTCCAATTCATTTATATACTTTGATATCATAATTAACTTACATAATATATGTACCTTATTAATTATTATTTTTAATTAATCCTTGAATATTAGTTTAATTAGAAAATTAATTAAATTTCATTTTAAATTTGAACATTTCAAATTATTTTTGTAAACACATTTAAGAAATATCATACAACTATAATATTTATAGTTATATGTATATATCCTTTGATTAATTAATAATTTATTTATTTTAATTAACGAATTTAATCAATCCCTATTTTATTTCAAAATTTTAAATTCAAATTCAAATTATAAATTCCAAAAACAATTTTGAAAATTTGTATGTTGTAACAATACAGTGCACACTCAAAATTTGAACAGTTTTAAAATACACACACATATACTATACATGTATATTGTAACCTTTAAAATATACATAATTAAAAAATAAACTTAAAACCTTTTCAAATTTAGGAAGTTCATATTTTAAATTTAACTCTTAAATTTAAAATATTTTATATTATTCAAATATGCCTATTTGAATTAGCCCAAGGCCGAAAAAAACAATTTTAGGCCTTGTACTTGAGTTGGTGGTCGCATGACCTGAAATTGAGTGTGGTGGCCCTAATTTTCGATTTAGGGTTTCGAACCCTACTTTATGGCGGTGGCGGCATGCATTGAGAGAGGCTGAGCTGACATGGAGGCTATTGGGAGGTGCAGCACATCAATGCGAACACAGTGACGGTGGTGTGGTCGCCTCTGGTGATCGGAGCATGGCGTATTGGGTGGTCAAAGGTCACGGCTGTAGGCTGTTCGAATGTTTTTGCATGGTTATAGTTTCACGTGCGTGGAAGAAAGAGGACGACGTGGTATTTTCTGATTGGCCTATCTTTTATTTTAATTTAATCTTAATTTTTATTTTAAAGTTCAATCGTTCTAATTATCATAACAATTTCATACAAGCTCGAATTCACGCGTGGTTTTCTCCGTTGTGATCGTATCGAAATTCCGGACAGTATGGAACTGGTTTTGTCAGATTCCGAGACTGTTCAAATTTGGGCCTTTATTTGGATTTTAAATCATTGAAAAATCAAAGGTGAGTGTATTAACCCACTCACGACTACTAAACTATCTTATGTTAGTTAAATTAAATTTATATTATGATTAGAAGTTGATTGCTTGTTGTTTGATATATTTAATTCATCATTCCCGTTAAATCTGAATTTTATCGAATTTAATTGCCATTTAATTTAATATTGAATTTAAATTGCCAGTTAAATACCAGTTAATGATAATCAGTTAATTATTATTTATTGGTTGATTTGAATGTGTTTAATTGTTGATATTTGGATGATTGGATGGATGTCTATTTTATATGTTGTTACCACACTGCAAGTTCCCTTGGTTATTGTTAGGAAAATCACTATGGGTTGAAATGATACATACCCGAACGATCTATAGATTAGGGAAAAATCGTTATGGGTTGAAATGATAGACTAGAGCGATTTTATGGATTTTGAATTTTAACTCGGGATTGCGGGTTGAAATGATATATACCCGTAAATTTTAAATTATTGCGGGTTGAAATGATAGATATCTGTATCACTTGACCATAGGGTAGAAAATTATATACGGACACCGGATTGGTTAAATTAAATGATTTTAAATCCTAAACTTTTGAATTCACTTAAATGATATTTTGAAATAAAATTTGATTTATATAAACTGAATTATTTTCGAAAATCCAAGCTTTAATGTTGAAATTGGAGTTGGTTTAAATGAATTTTTTAAAGGATTTAAATTGAAATTTTATAGTTGAATTTGAAGTATAATTGAAGTTTATTGAAATTGAATTATTGAAAATGTTTGAATATTTAAACTTTGAAATCTACTAAATTTGAAGTAGTTTAAATTTATAGTTTAAACATGGATTTGAAATCGGCATAGATTTAAATGGTTTTATTGGGAATTTGAATTGAAAGATAAAAATTGAGTTTGTTAATTTGAAAGCGGGACATGGTCCAGATTTGTTGAAATGGAAATAGTTTAATTTAATATTACTTTCAAATTGACTATTTTAATATAAACTGTTTTAAAATACATTGTTTTAAATTCATATTCATTTAGATTTTCAAACCATTTTATATTTAACTATTAAGCTATATTAAACCTATTTTAATCTATTTTAAGCGATTTAATCTATTTTAAACTATTTAAACTATTTTAAGCTATTGTAATCTATTTTAAACTATTTTAACTATTTTAACTGCTTTAAACTATTTTTAAACTATTTTAATCTGTTTTAAACTATTTTAATCTAATTTAAATCTATTCTAAACCATTTAAACAATTTTAAAGTATTTTAAACTATTTTAAAACTATTTCTAAATTATTTTGAAACTATTTATGACTATCTAAACTATTTTCAAAAATTTAAACTGTGCAAGGCTGAATTGTTTATATTTAAATCCTGGATTTAAAAGCGAATATGGTTAAATGATGTTATAACCTAAGTTGGGATTTGAAATGATATTTTCTGGTGAAATGACATATTTTGAGTAAATATGGTGATCTTGAAATAAGGGTTTAACCTATTTTGAAAATATGATTTCGAAAGTGAATATGATTTCGAAAGTGATATGATTTTGAGAATATGATATTTTGATATCAGTATGAAATGGTTCTGGAAATGTAAAAGAACCGACCAGTGTGTAATAAGCGTTTGGTTGTTAAAGAGACCGGGATGAGATATTGTCATACTCTCTACCAATACCGAAAACCACTTTAACAACTGTGCATGTGGTGGAGATTCCAGAATGAAGTAGGAAGGTTTGGTGAACGATTCTGTATGAGGTATTAACGTAGCCCTGACTCCCTCGAGTAAGCTTGATGTGGCTAAAACGGGAGCCATGCCGGGCCAAGTAAGGTCGCTCCTCCGATCGGACACATTTCTTCGATACCATATTTATTACTTTATGATTGATTGGTGGCTGTGTTCCGAGGTGGGCGGTAATAGCTGCTATGCCTTACCACCAGTCCGGATCCACAAAATGGTAGTATCCTACCCTAGGCATTGCCTCGCGTGCCTTGTCACATGCCTTATTGCGCCCATTACAAGTTTGGTTTGTACCGTACCTATGGAGTGCCCTCTGATAGCCCTCCAGTTTACGGAGGAATTACGGTACTGTATAGACTAGGGGAATATATAAAAATGTGTTGAAAACGATATGGGTAACGCCTTAATGCTATTTTAATACTTTACTTTACTGATAGACATATTATAATAGCGTATATTACTACATAGTAAATAGTTTAATGGATCCTTAGGATATGGTAATCTCGAACATCTCTTAAGTTATTGCACGCACGTTAGACACTGGATTGGAGATGTAAAACATCATAAACATCTCTGCAGCCGTTACACTCATATTTATTTACTGTTGATTTAACTTACATAAGATCCTTTAGTTTTGACTCGAGTTTTGTATTTTCATTACGCTCGAGTCAGCCTGAGCTTTTCAGTGATGAAGACTTTATTTCTGGAGGACGAAGACGGAGATTTGTAAGCTATTTATTTTATATTTATACTACTGCATTATGTTGTTCCACTGCATTATTTATTTATTTCTGTTTTATGTAACTCTGATCTGTATTGTAAAAGTGTAATCAAATGTTATTTGTAAAATAGCTTCATGAACTGTTATTTGATTATTATATTTTGTCACTCTGCTGTGAGATTCTGTGTTTTTTTTGTTCTTTCTCTTCTTTTTCTTATTTACCCCATAACAATCCTCCCTTTTGAATGGTTTGAGTTTGACATGTGTGGTTTATTGTCAATTTAAACCATCCAAAAAGGCAGGTTGTTACATTTGGTATCAGAGCTTTGGTTTAGCGATAACCTTAGGTTTGTGGGGTTTGACTCATTATAAATAGGGTAGTAAGACCATAGAATGAGTTGTTTTGAGCGTATATATAAGGGAGTGTATTTGTTAGTATTATAAAATGTTTCTATATTGTGTTAATTTGTTCTGTTTAGTATTTAAAAATTCTGGTCGGTACATAGGATGCTATGGCATCGATAGGGGTTTCTAAACACTTAATAGGGCAGACCGACACAATATTGTTTTGAAATATAGGTAAATGAAATAATTTTACCTAGTATTATATTTTGTATATAAAAGAATAATTTTTATAGATGGATATAGTTGTTTGTGATATATTTGTTTGTTAGGAAGTGAAATTTTATAAATATTGGTTGTAAAATAAAATTTACAAATAAAATGAAACTAATTGGAAATTTGAGAACGTAAGTTCTGGGATTTTGAAATTGGTTTTCAAAAGAATTTGGGATATAATATTAGTATTATTTGGAGGTATTTTCGGATATAAATATTTTCAATGCGATTTGAAAGAAATGTTTTAAAAAGATTTTAAAAGAAAATAAGTCTGTACTCCCCTCTTTTGTCGTTGGAAAATAATTTCAGTGATGACGCATCATCGACGTTTATTTTCGAGTTTCAAAGTGGGAAGACCACTGTAGTAGCTTTAATACACATTTGTTTTGATAAACAAATTTTAATTTTTTTTCTAAGTACGATTTGATATATATAAAAGATATGAATGTATATATATTATTGATTTGAAGGGAAACCCGAAATTTAGTTCTTAAAACTTTTTGATAATTAGTAGTTTTCCGTTATTGTAATAGAATGAAATCTTAACTATTTTAATAATTGGAAGCTTCTATAATGAAAATTAAGAATTAGATGCTAAGTGATTCATGAAATATATAAGAAGATGAAAATTTGTAACTTGTAAATCAAAAGATATGAAAAATAAGAAAATGTAATTATTGAGCATTTGTTAACTAAAATGAATAAGATAAACTTGTGTAATATTCAATTACATTCTTCAAACATATATATAACTTACCAAAAATGTTTAAAAAGTTGTAATGTTAAATAAGAATATGTAATAGAATATTATACAAGTTAAACTTAAGTAATGAAAGTATTCAATGGAATTATTTCTATAAATAAGAATTCTGATGTTAAAAAAATGTTATGAACTTAAGTTAATAATTTGATATGCTAGTAATTAAATTTAACAGAAAAATGAATAATGCAAGTAAATGATTATGAAAATAAGTTAACGTTCGAAGCTATTTATAATCAGATTGAATAGTAAAGGTGAATCCTATATATTAGTAAATGATTATAACTTCAGAAAATGTTGAAATGATTCAGAAATAGATTTAATATTCAATTGACATTATAAAAGGAAAGGGTAAATGTAAATTAAAGATAGAAATACTTAAGTATGAAATGTTTTATTTATTGGAAATCAAGTGTATAATTAAATAATAAATGTGAATTAAACTGCAATGAAAAGTATGTAATACTTAAATAATGAATTCATTGATTATTTTAAAATATTTAAATGGAAAGAACATATTTAAGTAAATGAATATAAATTAATGAAAAATGGCATTGTATGAATGAATGGGAAATGAATTTTGTAAGTAATAAAGTTAAATTAATAAAATAATCGTTGTATGAATGAATGAAAATAAATGAACAGTTAATGATGTGAAAGAAAATTAATAAGAATAAACTTAAAATAATATTTAAAATTCTTGGTTGTTTTGGCTTATGGGATATTTGGGAGATGATACTTCTAATTGCTTAAGGTTGTATGAATAATCTATTAAGTTATTACTAAGGCTATTGAGCGTAGCGTACACTTAATAGTTTATTTATCACCCTTGTACAATTAAAATTTCTGAACCGGAACAAACCATTAGTTTGGTTGCTATGGATGTATGGTTGATTTCTTTGTTGCATATGATGGTTGTATTGTTGTGTTTGCAATTGACTATTGTTATGTTGTGTTGATTTGTTTTGTTACTAATTGAAACAACTAAATATTTGCTGTTTTACATAATTCTCACTCTTTGGATTATATGAGTGAAATACAGTTTATGGAAGCAATAGCCACTGCTTTTGGTTTCATAAAAAAAGTTGTTTGCCCGACAATTAGGTACGTTTTCGGATTACGGATTTATAGTGATATTATATTGTTTTTCCCATGGTTTGGGATATTTTATTATTGAAATATAATATATGTATTGTAGTTATTGATATTGTTATTTTTCCGCACTTAACCGTGCAAAGAAGACTCTGCCAAAAATTTCGTGAAATTAAGACTTAGAAATTTTTTGTGAAAGTGAAGATATTTTCAAACCTGTATTAAACTTGAATATGAAGATTTAATTGTTATAAATTGGTATACGCTATTTAAAATACTTTATTATGTAAAGTAATTATTTATAAATTGAATACTTTGAATAAATTATATTAATTCCTTAATTCCTTCTTTTCCCTTTTAGAAGATGAAAAGTTTTGAGTGGGGGAGAGTGTAACAACCCATATTTTTCGATAATTAAAAATATTAAATTTATTAAGATTTTGGAATTTAATATTGTGAAAATTTAAAAATTTAAAGATTTAATAATGGAAAATAACTAGAATGTAATTTTAATAATGTTGATTCAATGTAATTGGTAACTATTTTAATGTAATTTCGGTCAATTGAAATAATTGTAAAGTAAATTGGTTAAAAGTTGTAAATAAGGAAATAAATTAAATGTTGTGTTTAATGGTGAAATTGTATATAATTAATTGAAATTGGTTAATATAGAATAATTAATCAATATGTGAATTTATTAGCTTTTGTTTGTGAACAATAGACTTGGAAATGTGTTTAAATTTTTAATGTATAATAATTGATTTAATTATCATTCTGTTATTTAATCCGTAAAGTTAATTCGGAAATCAATAAAAATTTAATGTAAATCAAATATTGCTGTAAATATGAGTTAGGATTATAACGGTAATATATGAATGTAATAGAATGTCAACTAATAATAATTATATTCATATGATACTTTATGATTGAAAATAAGATATAAATCAAAATAAATGAATTATTGGAATTTAAATTATAATTAATGAATTTATTTCAATTGAAATTGAACACAGTAATTAGTGCAATATTTAACATTGGATATGACATGGAAATTTGTTTTAAAAGATTACAAATTCCTAGGTAATCAAAAATGATAAAAAAAACTTGTTCGTTATAAAATTTGAATTTAAAAGTGATTTAATTTATTTAATAATAATTTATTTAATTAACGTGAAAATAGCCATTTTGGCCACTATCTTGGATTTCGACGAAACCAGTTTCATCGGATCCGTAACAGTGAATTATTGTAAGATTTCAAGTTTCGCTGCGATCGGACTTGCCATTTGATCGTGCGGACTAGAAACGCGCGGAAATTGATTTAATGAATTCAATTAAAATAAGCTAATTTTAAAAGGTAACTTCTATATACAATGGAATTTGGATTTGAAACATGTTCCATTGAGTTTAAAAATATTGAAAACGTCTATTTTGATATATGGGATGACCTACTTTCGTTTCGAAAACGGAACGGGCTTTTCGGGTCGTTATTGTCGTTTCGAACCATTTCGATATGTTCATCCATTCTTATCAGGCCTTGTCTATATAAATAGTTTTCTCCTGAAACCCTAGCAGCCTTTTGTTTCTATCTATACGTATTTTTCTGTTCTTCACCTGCTTTTCTTCTCTAACGTCAGATAACCTAATTTCAATTCCAAATTTAATCAAAAAATCGAAACTACTCGAAAAATTCAAATAAAATATGAAGTTGAAAGCTCTCAATGATACGAATCAGTGTCTAGTGTTCGTTTTGGAGATAGCGCTTCAATCTTCGGCAAATCACGGTCAAAACTATGAAATCGCGAAACCCTAATTTCCATTTTGGGGGTTTTGATTTCGGCATCAATCAATGAAATTGACTTGTGGGTTTTGTGGAGCTCGCTGCGTAGAGTTGGATGGTGGTGGTAGCATGACCTGAATCCTGGATTTAGAAGCGAACATGGTTAAATGATGTTATAGCCTCAGTTGGGATTTGAAATGATATTTTCTAGTGAAATGACATATTTTGAGTAAATATGGTGATTTTGAAATGAGAGTTTAACCTATTTTGAAAATATGATTTTGAAAGTGAATATGATTTCGAAAGTGATATGATTTTGAGAATATGATATTTTGATATCAATATGAAATGGTTTTGGAAATGTAAAAGAACCATCCGGTGTGTAATAAGCGTTTGGTTGTTAAAGAGACGGGGATCAGATATTGTCATACTCTCTGCCAATACCGAAAACCACTTTAACAACTGTGCATGTGGTGGAGATTCTAAAATGAAGTGGGATGGTTTGGCGAATGATTCTGAATGAGGTATTAACATAGCCCTGACTCCCTCGAGTCAGCTTGATGTGGTTAAAACAGGAGCCATGCCGGGCCAAGTGAGGTCGCACCTCCGATCAGACACATTTCTTCGATACCATATTTATTACTTTGTGATTGATTGGTAGCCACCCCTCGATTTGATTTTGGGAGTGTGTTCCGAGGTGGGCGGTAGTAGCTGCTATGCGTTACCACCAGTCTGGATCCGCAAAACGGTAGTATCCTACCCTGGGCATTGCCTCGCGTGCCTTGTCACATGCCTTATCGCGTCCATTATGAGTTTGGTTTGTACAGTAAAAAGGAGTGCCCTATGATAGCCCTCCAGTTTACGGAAGAATTACGGTATTGTATAGATTACGGGAATATATAAAAATGTGTTAAGGGGGATTTGGGTAACGCCTTAATGCTATTTTAATACTTTACTTTACTGATAGACATATTATAATAGCGTATATTACTACATAGTAAATAGTTTAGCAGATCCTTAGGAGATGGTAATTCCGAACATCTCTTAAGTTATTGCACGCACGTTCGACACTGGATAGGAGATGTAAAACTCCGTAAACATCCCTGAAGTCGTTACACTCATATTTATTTACTGTTGATTTAACTTACATAAGATCCTTTAGTTCTGACTCGGCTATTTTGTCTTTTCATTACGCTTGGGTCAGCCTGAGCTTTTCAGTGTTGAAAACTTTATTTCTGGAGGACGAAGATGGAGATTTGTATGCTATTTATTTTATATTTATACTACTGCATCATGTTGTTCCGCTGCATTATTTATTTACTTCTACTGTATGTAACTCTGATCTGTATTGTAAAAGTGTAATCAAATGTTATTTGTAAAACAGCTTCATGAACTGTTATTTGATTATTATATTTTGTCATTCCACTGTGAGATTCTATGTTTTTTTATTCTTTCTCTTCTTTTTCTTATTTACCCCATAACAATCCTCCCTTTTGAATGGTTTGAGTTTGACATGTGTGATTTATTGTTAATTTAAACCGTCCAAAAAGGCTAATCGTTATAGTAATGGATTCCAAGTACATTAGCAAAATACGATTTTGATAATTGTACCCAAAGGAAAATGATCCATCGGTTGTACATGTGTCTTTGAAGAGAAGACCAAAGAAGTTTGAATATAAGCTACATTGATAGAATAACATCGTAAATTTCAATTGTTGAAATTAATGTAACATATTCATCATTCATCATAGTTAAGTTAATTCTTATTTTACTCACAAAATGATCGCTCGATATGATTTTGAGTTTTGGTATATGTATGTAGAAATAGAAATTCTAGGTAATGATTTAGAATATTCTGTTTGCGCTTAATAACAAAAGTGTCTCAAAGTTAGTGAGAGCAATTATGAATTCGTGGGATATTGAATATGATCCAAGAAATGATATGAATGCATTATTCAATAAGAACTGGAGTTAAGCAAATATTTTGACAGATAAATCATATTATTTGATTTTCAATCAAAATGTAGAAACAGCGTATGCGCGTAACAAATAATATTAATAGGTGCTAAAATATTCTGTAAACAATAAATGAACAACAAATTATGATTATTGATGTTTTACTCGTGTTAAAATCATTTCAGTTTGGTGGTTCAATTCTCGTTATAAGATTTGAAAAGAGATCTTTTATATTCAATATAAAAGATGCTGGGAATATCCCAAAACGATATACCCAGACACGGTATTAATTTTTTTGTTACGGAGCTTGTAAGATGAGTTCCTTATGCATTGGTAATAGGAATTATCATACAAGCTATATTGTCTGCTATATCACATTTTGTTGATGTATTTGATACTTAAAGAAATCATTAAATCTGAATTAAGATTACTATAAGATGGTGTAGGGTTTTCTTGAGTATTCACGAAATATTGGAGATCTGTTTATAGAAATGACGAACTCCTTATGAAGGAGTGCACAAACTCCAAGTTTATAAGTGATATTGAGTATTGTGTATCTATCCAAAATTCATGTTAAAACTTAAGTTAGGAACTTTAAATTGGAAATGTTCCAAATAATAAGTAGTGACCGATTCAACTAAAAGCAAAGCATATCGCCTTAAATAGCGTTGTAGTATTATAAGTACAAATAAATGCTTAATTTTATAACCGAGCTAGGGGTGATTCTAAATGTCAAGAATCTCGTGTCATTATTATATGATAACAGTGTTGTGACACATATCACAAAAGAACCTAGATCTCACTGAAAGTCAAGAAACATACTCTAAAAAGTTCCATGTGAAGGCAGTTTACAAGGGTTGGAAAGAATTGATTGACAGTGTAGATAATCAAAACAAAATAGTATAGCCGTTCACTAAAGCACCAACCCAATTAGTTTTTGAGAAAAATGAATCAAAAAATTTTAAAAAACGATTCTACAATTGACCCCAAGTACAAGTGGGAGACTGGTAGAGCTAGGGGTATTCCCTAGAAGCAACAGTGTGATTTGTTACATATATCTAACTCGATAACCAATCTTTTTCAAAATAAAGGGTGTTTTCTTTTATTTTATACTTGTTATATTATGATAAAACTAGTTAAGTAATTAATTTAAAGTATATTAGATAGAAAATCCTTAAATGATATGTTATGTGATAGTAACTGCAATATGTTGTAGTCATGAGAAATTTATTTGTTGTAATCATGAGAATTTCGTAACAAGTAACAACCCTGCTTTCTGCGCCTTATAACTAAATAAATTTAATTAAAATAGAAGTGTTTGAATTTGGTATTTAATAATTAATATTTTGAAAATAAAATTTTAGTTAATTAAATTCTATTTAATATAAGATTTTGATTTAATTAATAAATTCTTTTCAGATAATTTTTTGAAACCGAATAAAATGTTTTAATCAATATAAAATCTTTTGAAGTGTAAATAATATTTATACGATCGAAATAATTGAAAAATACATTTATTTTATAATAATATAAAGCATAATTAAATAGAAATAAACAAAGATTGAATTGAAGGAAATTTGGTAATTATCGAAATATGGTGTGTAGAATAAAGTGTAAATCAATTTATATCGGATTGAAATTTATTTCAAGGATTAAAATTCAAATTTAAATATGAAGGAAATCAATTAAAATTTAAATTGAATTAAATTAAGACCCAAAGCAATTAACCAAGGCCTAAACCCATTTAAATTTATTTCTCGCTTTTTCTAAATACTCTTCTTTCTTCCTCTTTACCAAATCATACCATACCCAAACCCTATTCCATATTTTGCCCTAACCCCAAACTTCTAAAATCAAAATTGTGATATATATATAAGCAAAGAAAAAAGGGGATGTGCAGGCATGCGACTACGAAGTCGACCCCACAAGTGAATGACATTGGTGGCGCGGCTGTGGAGAATGGCTCCAGGCTTCACGACCAAGGAGTTGACTACAACAAGAGTGGGCTTGTGTGCGAAGAAGGAACTCAGTAAGGCGCAACTTGATGTTGACCTGGGCTCTGTACATGCATAACTATGGGAATGCGATTTGGTGTTGCTGGCAGGAGCATGGCTGTTGGCAGTAGCAGATGAAGGCAGGCTACTTTGGGTTGTAAGTTGGGGCTGATGGTGTCAAACTTTCGGTTGGAGGCGTGTGTTCACTTGGATTTGATGGTCGATGGTTGAGGTTGCTATGTTGCAATTCACTCTCAATAACATCTTTTCGGTGGGTTGTTTCTTAACTAACAACTATTGTTTGAATGATCATTTCTTTCATTTTATTTCCATTGAATAATTGGATGCTTGTTTGGTGATAAATTCTTGGTTGAATTGGATTGCGTAATACATTGTTTGGGTGGGATTGAATGATGCATGGATAGTTGGTTGATAGTTAGTGTTGGTTGGAAGTGTCAACTTACAAACGGAACTCCGTCCGTTTGGGCATTGAACAATATATATTTATTTGAATATTAATGTGATTATTTCTATGGATATTTTATTTATTTTACTTATCTTAAGAAGATTTTCGAAAGGCTTTGATAAATTAATTTAAGAGTCGAAAATCATATTAAAAGTATTTTACAAATAATTTAGTAAAGTTTTATTTAATTCTAGTATTAAACAAAATGGTATTTATTTATTTATTTAGAAAAAAATTAAAATATATTGTTATTATTTTATAAAATATATTAACAAGCAAAAATCTTATTTCAAATGTTATGATTTGTAATGACCTGCCTTTTCGACCCTTAAAAAATTGACACTAATACATCCACGGTACTCACATGCGAAATATCCAAGTACCAAAAAGATAGATTGTTGGGGTTAAAGAAATAAAAGACAGAACATAATCTTACATCATGACGAGAAGATCTATAAAATATACAAGAGCATTACAAAATGAAATCGTCTTTATTATACATACTAACACAAATCAGAGTACACAAACCTATCATCAACCCTAGACAGTTATAACAACCTCTCCTTATAATTTGATGATAAATACAGAAAGAAATCAAGAACAAGAAAACAGTGGAAAAATAAAAGCGTGAATAGTCTTGGAGAATCCATCTCGTCCCCTTAAAGCTCCAAAGCATCTAGCTAAATCTGGAAAATATACTCGGGCTGACCCGAGCATATAGGAAAACAACACCCAAGTCAGTCTGGTAAAACCAGCCTGAGAAACTCGAATCAAAAGGAATTATATTTATTATAACTTGTAAAATCCTTTAAAATCAAAGGTACCTCGTAAGACCACGCTGTACATGTACAGGGGTTTTTACCTTATGATAACCAAAACATTTATATAAGAAAATCCAGTGATACTATAATAATGTCTAAGGGTGAAAATAATAATAATCAAGTAGCTGTGATGCTCATGAGTGTACATCACAACAGTAATAGGTATATAGTCAAAAATCGATAAGGCGCGTTCGCTAATTGTGTAGGATTCCATGGATATGCCATCTGTACTTCAAAAACGGTCCTCTACACAAGGATCAGAGATGTCCTTCTAAATCAGAATACGTTCCTAGAGAAGTACCATAGGAAAAACATAGCTGGTCTCGCTAAGACCGAGTGCATCGCTCCATGCATGCATAACAACTGAAGGTAACATCTAGATGAAGACGGCTGCACCCTATGGGTTTACCAACCCTATTGGCTATGCCTCCTATCTCTGGTTTTAGTCATTACCGCTGATGAGGCTATATCCAACGTTCCCGCTCATGCACCGCCAACAAAATGGATCATGGAATCCCACATGGTTTCTCATACCCTCAACGGGTCGTAGAATCACACATGGATTCTCACATCTCAAATAGATCTTCGAATCAAACACGGATTCCCACATCCCAAATGGGTTACGGAACCACACATGGATTCCAACTTTTTAATAGATCACGAAACTCCACCATAGAACCGTATATGGTTTTTGGAGTGCTTATGGTACGAGTAATCTCTTACGAGTACACTCCCCCGTTTACCGGGCGCCTCAAAAACCAATCATCAATTTTCTGGAATACTCAATACCGGTTCTTTAGGAAATAATCAGACAATACATAAGAGCGCACCCCTAACCGTTTAAGTAAATAAATCTCCTCATCATTTGTCCTAGAAGAACAAAACGAGTTTATATGTACAGTATAGCACCATCAACGGTAACTGTACCATATAATTCCTTCATTTCTCCTAAATATTTCCAAAGTTACAATCCTTCGGTGTCAAGTAGGGAATATTTCTGTACCACAAAAATTAAGAAGGATTACATATATAGGCCAAGATTTGATAGTCGGTAATTTAACTATCAAATAAACAAACATTCTAAACAGAGATTACATTTCCCATAGAAATCACTAAGCCTCTTAAAATTAATCTTTAATTAATTAAATCTCTTTCCAAAATAATTATCAAAATAGTTATATACTTATCTCATGGGGATAAGTATATTCACAAACTATTCCTTTTAAAAACGTGGAAAACCCTTTTCACATACTTATATAAAATAGTAAAAGTATATTTTCCAAAACTCTTAGAAAAATTCCTATTTCAAATCATCTTAAAATGGTCAAACCAAAATGTTGTTTAAACAGAGATAAGAATAACCCCAAACAATTTTCCTTTAGTGTTAAGTGTGGAACGAATGTCCAATACCACCATAATTAAGGAGATCAGTTAAGGAAAATCCAATCTCAATTTAATTTCTAAATTTCTTTAAGAAATCCTTTTAAATAAACCTCTTTTCATAATATTGAAATCACCTTTACTTAAATTCAAAATTCCGTTATAAAAAAACTTTATAAAATTTCAAGTTTATTTATAAAACTTCGAATATCCAAAATTATTTATAAATCTTCTTTTATAAACTTTCCTTATTTAAAACAAATCTTATTTAATAAACTTTTTAAGTTAGTAAAGTTCCATTGTGAAACAATAAATTATTTAAAATAACTTTAATTAACAAGTTATTATTTAACAACCTTCTATTTAATTATCTTTAAACCTCATTCAAAATAACAACTTTAGAATCTCATTAATAATATATATTAAATAAAATTTAAGCAATATTATTGTATTAATAAATTAACTTCAAAACAATATTAATATAATAATTAATTAACTTTAAAATGTTATTAATACTATAAATAGTTAACTTTTAAATAATATTAATATGATAATTAATTAACCTATAAATAAAATTAAATAACTTAAATCAATATAATCAAATAATTTTAATTAAAAATTAAACTATAGTTAAATCACTTTAAATAAATAATTAAAATATAATTAAAACATTTTTAAAACAATAATCAAATTGCTTTAAAATAATAATTAATTATTCTTAAACAACTTTAAGAAATAAGTTTTAAGCATCATATTAATAAAATAATTAACTTTAAAACATTATTAAAAACAATTATTAATTATCTTTAAAACATTATTAATAAATAGTTTTTTTTGGCAAAAGCCAGCGGGGTTAAAAGGGCCCCTTTCTTTTATTTATAACATGTAATAAAACAGTACAAGCATAAATAGAGAATACATAGGAAAACAAGAGAGAAGAAAGACCAAAAAACAACATAGCAATAAACAAGAACAAAAACCACCAAGCAGCTACTCAAAACACCAAGCATCTCAAGAAAAAACACCAAGCAAAACCATAACACACCAAGAAATTCCATACCCATCAGCAAAGATAAAATGAAGGGAGGGACTCGAAGAAGCTAACAGAAAACACCAAGCACACCACCAGTGTAGAGAACAAAGGGAGCAAAAACAACACATCACAAAGACCCGACTAAGGCAAGAAAAAGACCATGTTTAGAGGAAGAAATTCCTAAAAACACCCTAGCATTTCTTTCTGCCCAAATCAAGTGTATAAATCTTTTTAAAATTTTCAAAACTAACATAGAGCTAGCAGATCTCCACCTGGCAGCCTTAAATATGGTATACCATTCAATTCTAGAATCCAAACTAGGGTTATGTAAGTGACAGTGTCTTAAGATACACTTCCAGATAAAGAATGTAAACTAGCAAGAGAAGAAAAGATGCTCAATATTTTCTACATTATGGCCACACAAAACACAAGAAGACTGTTGAATCAAACCTTTTGCATATAGTTTATCTCGAGTATGAAAGTAGCCTCTGATTGCTCTCCAAAGCAGCAGATTCTGACTAGGAATAGAATTCACAATCAAAATTCTAGAATGCCAACGTAAGAGATCATAAACATTGTAAGAGTTAAGCAACTTATTTACTCTTTTAATGGAATGAGGACCATAGCCCCATAAGGTGGAGGAATCAGCATGATGAAATATTTTGTTTTCAAACATAGCCCAAACATTCCTAATCTCATAGGAACTGGAATAAGGCAGAGAGATTCTATCATCACATATGAAATTTCACAACTTTGCAGCATCAGGAATTCCAGTTAAACATCTAAAGTTGTAGGGTATAAAATTTGCAAGAATAACACCATTACTAGTCCAGGGATCATACCAGAAAGATAACAAGTCACTGTTCTTCATAGTGTACTGAATTGTAGGAAGAAACCAGTGCCTTAATTTCAACATATTTCTCCAAGTACAATTACAATCAGAAGGGATCTGCATGGTCCAAAAGTGACACTTTTTGAGAAGGTTTTTCCTACACCAATCAGCCCAGAGGTTTTGATCATGCCTCATCAATTTATGAATGTAGGAGGAAAATGCAGCTGCATTCCATTATTTGATATTCATAACTCCAAGACCACCATTTTCATAAGGACAACAAACAGATTTGAAGAATATAGGTATTAGCTTTTTGGAGTATGGGTTGCCATGCCATAAAAAATGATTCAAGGTAGAACTTATCATTGAAATCAGTTTTGCAGGTAATATGAAAATTCTAGCATAATAAAGACACATGGTAGAAGCAATAGACATAACAATAATAAGTCTACCAGCAATGGATAATTTAGAGACTGGCCAGGAAGAAAGTTTATCAATTATTCTTTCAAACATTGGGAGACATTGGGAGGTTTTAACTGTAGAAGAAGTAAGAGGAGCACCCAGATAAGTTTCATCATAATCAAAAGGGGACAAAGTTGACAGATTAATCAAGGAGCTTTTGATATCCTCAGAAACTCCAACAATTAAGATTTTTGATTTATTTGTGTTAATACTCAAAGTAGTCAAGGAGGTAAAACTATGAAGGACATCAAAAACTATAGAGATAGATTTGACATTAGGCTTTGTGAACAACATTAAATCATCTACAAACATCAAAGATGATATTTGAGGATTTCTACACATTGGATGAAAATCCATCAATTTATTATTCATAGCATTGTTGAATAGAGCAGAAAGAAATTCCATTACACAAATAAAAAGATAGGGAGAAATAGGATCCCCTTTCCTTAAACCCTAAGTCCCCTTAGAATAGCCAAAGACAGAACCATTAAGACTCAAAGAGTAGTTAACAGTAGAGAGACAAGTGTATAACCATGCTAAGAAGGTTTGAGGGAAATGCATGTAGTGAAGAATGTAGATGATGGATTTCCACTACACTGTGTCATATTCTTTTTGGATGTCAAGTTTCATAACACATCTTGGAGAAAGTTGATGCCTATTGTATCCCCTCAATAACTCAGTAGACAAAAGAATGTTATCAATAATGTCCCTACCAGGTAGAAAGGCATTTTGATTTGCAGATATGACAGGAGCAAGTGCAAGTTTCATCCTAGCAGCTAAAATTTTAGCTATGCATTTCTAGATGACATTACAACATGCTATTGGTCTGAATTGAGAGACATAATTTGGTTGATATACTTTAGGAATTAAAGCAAGTTTAGTTGCATTAATACCAGAAAGCATTTGATTATGTTTAAAGAAATATTTAACTGCCTTAATGACATCTTCCCCTATAATGTGCCAACTGATTTAAAAAAAAGGACATTAAATCCATCAGGACCAGGGGAGCTAGCTGAGTTCATGTTAAAAATAGATTGTTAATTTCTTCATCAGTAACCAATTTTACTAAATCAAGGCTGTCAATATTAGAAATTCCAGGCAAATCAAATATAAAAAATTGGAGCATCTAAGAATCAACAGTATTCTGATTAGCCAACAAGTTTTTGTAATACTCTAGAAAAGCACTTTGAATAGAATCATAGGATGAGAATAAGATACCATCCTTATCATGAATGCAAGAAATGTTTGAAGTACCATGTTTAATTTTCAAATAGCTATGAAAACATGCAGAATTCCTATCACCATGCATCTGCCATTGTATTTTAGATATCTGTCTTTGCATCTTGTTTTCTTGAATTAATGCTTTAGCAAGCCCTTCACTTAATCTATGTTCTTCAGATGATAAAGAAATAGCAGCAGGATTAGAGTGGAGAGAAGTTTGAATAGACCGCAACTGATCTCTGATGGCATCAGACATCTTAGAACCCTTGCCATAGGTGTTGAAATCCCAGCATTTAACCCTACCTTTGAGCACCCTTAATATACTCTGCAAAAATATACATTGGATTGCCAATAACATTGCATTTTTAACTGTCAGCAACCAAATTAAAAAATTCAGGGTGATCGGACCAATTATTAAAAAATGAAAAAGTGGAATGTCTGCTCATAGCATCCTGGCCCCAGTCTAGAATTATGAGAGAGTGATCAGAAAGAGTGGGAGAGAGGACATGGTATAGAAGGTTTGGCCATTGGGATAATGTGTTTATGTTTGAGAAAGCTTTGTCAAGTCTACAATAGGTTCTTGCCCCTATTCTACTGCTGTTGTTCCAAGTGAAAAAGCAACCATCAGAGGGAATGGGAGAAAGATTTGAGGAAAAGATTGAGTTATTCAATGGTCTGATATGTTGTAATGATAAGGGGACTCCACCACTTTTATCATGAGAAGACTGCATGCAATTCCAATCCTCCACACAAATCCAGGGAGCATTAGAAAGGTGAAGAGAAGGAAGTTGATCAAGCAAAAGTTGTCTATGGGCTTTACAATTCTCAACATAGATAGAGGTTAAAATGAAGAACTGGTTGGAAGGAAGGTGATTGATTTTGGAATGAATGAATTGCCTATGAACTAAAATGGGTTAAACAGAGAATATTAATGAGTTCCAAATTATAAGCAACCTACCAAAGGGAGCTTGAGCAAGATTATGGAGGATATCCCAAGGGTTGTTAATCAAGGCAGCTGCTGCATGAGAAGTGGCATGATTGAGCTTTGTTTTAGCTAAAATTAACATTTGAACATTGTTTGATTGAAGTAATTTATTTGCTTCAAGTTGTTTGGCTATGGAATTGGCACCTCTAATGTCCCAAAAACCAATATTGTCGATTTTGTGTATCATTAAGATAATGATGAGGTTGACCTAATTTTGACAACAGGAGATTGAGTATCAATTGATGGAGAGACAAAAGTGATTTGTTCAAAGGAGAACTCAGTTCCATTGTCAAGATCATCAGGAACTGCTAGGGATGAAATTTTCTTAGGTCTGCCTCTTTTTTTCAAAGAGGATGAGTCGTTTGAATTTATTGATGGTTTGGAAATATGAGGGAAACTTTTTTGAGGAAGGGTCACTGATGAATATGAGGAAAGAAGATTAAGATTGTGAAGTTGAACAGATGAAGGGGAGGAATTTTGATTAGTGGTGATATTATAATGCTTTACAAAGCTAGAATGGTCATTTGAAATATTAGAAATGGAGAAAGAAGGAATGGGAAGAGTGTGCATGTCCGTGCACTTGATAGGAATTGAAAGGATTAAAGCTTGATCAGAGGGAAGGATTTGAGTGCCATGGGAACATTCACTGTCATCATTAATTAAAGCGATATTTTCATCCAGTCTGAGCAGAGGAGCAAAAGGATTTGATGAATGTATAGCTTCAATGCCAGGCAATATGTTTGTAACAGCTGAAATACCACTAATAACAGTGATGCCAACCACTTCATTTTCTTATTGACTAAATCAGATGCATGCATGGGCAAACCATCATTCTTTTTTTTGTGTGGTAAAAGAGCAGCAGGCTAACATTATACATTGCCTTGAGCATACTTGGGGTTGTTTTCATCATAATTGACATCTTGCTCAGGTAAAAGTTCAATATTCACAACATTATCTGTTCTTTAGGATCCAAGCTCACATCCCTGTCCTTTTCTATATCAGTCACCTTCATTGAATTGCTCGAGCTATCATCATTGAATTTTGCCTTATCTTTCAAACTTTCAACCTCATCAATTTTCTTGTTAATAATAGCTGTTTTAGACTTCTTCCAAATTTTGTGAACGGTTTTCCTTTTTCTTCTAACTGATATAAATTTAACTTTAGCATTCTCAACATTGATTTTTCTATCATCACTCTTCAACTTCATTTCCTCCTTACCATTTTCATCATTTTGATTATTCACTTCCACTCCTTCAGCTGCAGAATTAAGGCAATGTATCTCACAATGCTTTGTAGAGTAGCCAAAAACTTTACAGTGAGTGCATATTAAAGGAGTCCAAGAGTACTCCACTATTACATTAGGGCAATTATCATCACCAACAGCTATAAAACTAGGAAGATCTTTGTCAGGCTTCACTTTAATTAAGCATTTAGCATACTCGAACCTCTTCATTTTTTCAATATTTTCATCAAGACAAACCAATCTCCCCAAATGACATGCCAACCAATTGATGCCAAGAAGAGTCCAGGACATTAAAGGAATCTTGTAGAAATGCACCCAAACTAGCACACTCTCGACTGAAGACTGTGCAGAACCAAAGCTAGGATTCAAGCAAGATATTATGAACATATGGCCTCCGATGAACATTAGATCTCTTTGTTGAATAGTTAGCTTATCTTCTGGGCAAGAAAAATTGAAATAATAATTTTGGTTGTCAGAAAGCATTTCATAGGTACCTTTTAGTTTCCACGCTTTATCAATATGAGATTTAACTGCCATGTAATTAACAATTCCATCAAGGAAAAACCTAACTAAATAGTCAGACCAAGCTTTAACACCTTCACTAACTACTTCAGTGGGAGGATCTATTGGTTTGCCTACATAGTTTATGTCAAATTGGATAGGGGAGTAATGACCAGCATTCCTAGGTTTAGCAGAAAAAAGGAAGACCATTTCGGGGGAGGAACAGAAAAAGAAGAAGGAGAGCATGGATGAACAAAGGGGGAGGGAAAGGAAGGGGAAGGATGTTTTGCATTGGAAGATAAAGAAAGGAGAGGAGGAAATGGATCGGGGGATTAGGAGGAGGATCAGGGGCAGGAGGTTGATGTGATGGAGGGTAGATGGGAAGGACGGAGGTAGCAGAGGGAAGGACAATAGGAGGAATAGTAGCAGGCGATGGCAAAGGTATAGGGATGGGACGGGGTATGGGGAGAGAGCTGCCATGAGCAGACATGAAGAAAAAAGATAATTTTTGAATTATGAATTGTTAATAAATAGTTATTACCTTTAAATCTTATTACTAAAAATAATTATCTTTAAAATCTTATAATAGATAGTAATTATTCATAAAATAACCTTCAAATCAATAATTAACTTTTCAAATTTTAAAGAAGCCTAACGATTACAATAGTACTGAAATAAGCTACCATATCATTCGATTTAACTTTCCAAGTTAATTACTGATATTTACTTAATCAACAACTATGTAAATAAATTCAACACTTAACCGTCATTGGTCAACATATCACTTATTCAAGGTTGCATTTCAATTACGACATATAATTAGATGTCCAAATCTGTAAAATAGTAGGATGGGGATTTATTATGCTAATTAAATGAGCAATTAATTTAATCAGGGGAACGATGATTTATTCCTTTAAACAGGTGTTTAAGTTATCATATTCAATTCATTTTAGCAGTACGCTGTTTATTCGGCCAAATATATAGCACCTATATCTTATAGTTAATTAAATTATGTTATTATCAAAATTAACGTAATTATTAGCAAGCGGTGCTTATTTATTATTAAATTATACTACACCAAACTAATCAACAGGTGCGGCCAAACGTTGTATTCGTAAGTACGAACACAACGCAATAATCCGCGTGTTAAACGGTTTTTTATGTACGAGATATAGATTTGCAAAGTTTAAAACATTATAAACTTAACTAATAAAAATATAAATCTCACCCAAAAGCAATCGGGCCAAGGCCCATCACCAAGTATCCGACTCGAATGAATAGTGCCTCCACCTCCATTCCCAAATTCATAAGCGCAGGCACCCAACTCTACCGTGCACACGTGTGCACGTGCACACCATCTTCAACCATCAAATCAACAACCCAAGACCTCCAACATGCTCGCCCTCACTAGCTCGTCACAGTCCCACCCTCATAACCATCAACGACCCTTCTATTAAATTTCCAACCAAGTAATCCATTCGAATTTCGCATTCTAGGTTTTACACCACATCCAACATCGAGCTCGCCACCATTGCCTTGGTTAGTTATGAACCCACCACTACCTCCACCAGAACCGCCTCTCCCCACCGCACCTTTCGAGCCAACCAACGTCAAGTCTGATGCTCCTAGCACCGCCAATAGGTCCATTTTCGAATGTAAATACCTAACCTCCATTAAACCCTAATCAAGCTATTCATGACACACTAGAGCACTAATAAAAAATCGGCCATGGTCATCACCTCCGTCTCACTTCAAGGTTGCTCCAGCCACCGTCGCTACCCCTATATTCGCCCGAATCGCCGAAAATTAATTTTTAACCCAATTCTAATCATCTTCTCTTCCAAGACAAACCAAGGTACTAATAATCATGTGAACACTTCTAGAAATCCCCAATCATCGATAAGAACCCGTCCATACTCTCCGCTCATCAATCCGCGATCATCGAAAACGATCATTTTCATAGCCACTTACTGTTATTTACAAGAATCTACCAAATTACTCGATAAAAACCAATGAAACTATTTTTAAAATAAACTAGACACAAAAACTAACAACTCTCTAGTCGACTGTATACTGAAATTCACTACGGTTTAAGAGTTATTGATTTTAGAAGAGGAGGAGGAGTTAAAAATTTCATTGTTTTTGAAATTTACAGAGGAATAAATGAAGAAGAAGAGGCCTTGCCTATACGTATACATGTGTATATACACACACGTATAAGTCATGGCAAATCAGACCATGTTCCCTAGCTACCATAGGCAACACATATCATAGGGGACAAAGTGGCGGGCTATGGTGAATGGGGACAAGAGGCAGTGTACTGTGTGCACAAGTTGCTGTATATATATGTGTGTGGGTACACCGCTGTGTACTGTGTGTGCTAGAGAGTGGTGTATGTGGATTGGTTTTGATTTGGAAATATTTCGGGTACACCGCTATCCATATTCGTATCCGCGTGGGAGCCAAGAACGACAGAAATTAAAATACGATTGCATAGAGAAATGTTATACGATCACAAAAAAACATTAAAATAACCAGGTTATCAAGTTCTTTTAAATTCAAAAATGCCAACGTTCGACGTAAAATACGTCAAACGATAGTTTAAATATTTAACAAAGTATAAATTATAGAAAAATTCTATAAATTCATTTTATTACCAAATTTATTTTCTTTTTATTTTTGAAACCACAAATCGAATATTTAAATTAATTAAATATTTCAAAAATCAAAGTGATAAAATTCCGGGTTGTTACATTCTCCTCCCTTAAAAAAGAATTTCGTCCTCGAAATTCCAAAGGACAGAATATATAACTAAATTTAGACTGAATCCCAAAATAACCACCTTATAAAAAGATTATTTGCAATTACTTCAAAAATATACTCTACTTTCTTAATTGTATAATATTCTTCTAAATCCTGAGAGTATTTACAAATATTAATTTCCATTTACTTTCCAAAATTATTATGAAAACATTTTCATAAAACACAACTTAGTTTTAAAATTGGTATAATACAAATCATATCTTGAGGGTATATACACATACCCGATTCAAATCTTTACTTTGAATTCAACTTAAGAATTTAAATACCCAGTTTTGATTCAAAATCCCTTAATGAAATGATATTATATATTTCAACCCATAAAAAAATATCTATATAGTCGACTAACCCTAAAATTATACAAGGAACTGGGTACAACCAAATAGTATTATATATCCCTTACCAAGAAGGGTAATACTCAAGAGAAGTGTTTACCATCCAAACAGTCTCTTTCCCATTTTTTTAGTTATTTTTGAGCCACTCGAATCAGTTAACTTAAAACATTTTCCTTCTTTTTCGAATCCATTTTAAAACAATAAATTTAGTATATGTTTCCAACAAATAGTGTTTAATCAAAATTCCAAATTCCAACTTACTTTGGATTCATTCAGATTCAAATTTGTCTTGAATGTACAATGGCTAAGGGAATAATTTACTAAGTGCTCAATACCGTTCGCCTAAACAAACATCCAGTAGTCACTTAGAAGATTATTCGGATCATCCAAAAACAATCGGGACTCGTTCCCCAAACCAAACCAAAGAAATTATTTTTTATTCAAAATTTTTCCTTCCAAAAGTATTTATACTTCAAATAAATTTAAGTAAACTATTCTACTATTTCCAAAAATATTTATACCTTACAACTCTTTGAAATAAAACTATAATTACTTTTTCCATAAATCACTTGAAATAATAATACACGTCTTTCCTTTTGTACACCAAATCATGCTTTTGGGATTTAATAAAAATCTGTTTCACCAAAATAGTTTTATAACAAAATTTCTTTTTAAACTATCTTTATTCATAAATATGCCAAATAATACCATTATTATCTTTCCAAAACCTTGAAAATCATTTTTCAATAGCACCAGGGTTTAAGTCCTTAAGAACCTATTGAAAACACATTTTTTTCAACCCAATTTATAAAAATCATCCGTATAAATTATTTCCCAACTATTTATTTCAAAATATTCCAACTTTCATTTTAATACACAGCTTCTGTTAAAATTAAATTTTTAACTCGACATTATCAACGAACGCCTTGTAGTCAAATTGTGAAATTTAATTCATAAGGTGTTTGTTTTAATGTTCCCATAATTCTTATCCACCCAACCCAGATTTCAAAAAGGAAGATTTAAGATAAATCAACAAACAATAGTCAATGCTCAGAACTGGGCAAGCATGACTAACCGAACCCTATATGATAATAATTGAATATTATCTTCTCTTAACAACCAGACATACCAAAAATAACCATACTGATTTTTGAAATTTATTCTTTATATATAAAATATACTTCTAAGTAAAGTTATTTCATTTACCAGTTTTAAAACAATATTTTTTCAGTTTAACCTTGTTCAAGTGTTTTGGAATCCTTATCGATAACGGTGATCAAGCGCATCGATCAAAATCCAAAATTCAAACTCAACAGATCAAACAACATAATATAAAACATCCTTATATCACTAACAAACATGCGCTCTTATATATAATACACTCAAACTCATTTTAGGATATTACTAATCGAATCTCTAATGAGTTACTCATTCTAGGGTGTTACTAACTCTATCTCTAATGAGTTTACACCACCAAGGCCTAGGTGTTCGCTCAAGCTAAGCTCTGATACCATGTGTAAAGACCTATGTTATTTAGCCTTAAGAAATTGACACTAATACATCCATGGTATTCACATGCCGAATATCCAAATGTCGGAAAGACAGATTATTGGGGTTAAAGAAATAAAGACATAACAGAATCTCACATCGTGATGAGAATATCTATAATATATACAAGATATTTACAAAAAGAAATCATCTTTATTATACATACATAACACAAATCAGAGTACACTAACCTATCATCAACCCTGGACAGTTATAACAACCTATCCTTACAATTTGCTGATAAATACAGAAGAAATCAAGAACAACAAAACATCAGAAAAATATAAGATACGTGAATACGTCTTGGAGAATCCAGCTCGTCCTCTGAAAGCTCCAAACCATCCAGCTAAATCTAGAAAACCATGCTCGGGCTGACCCGAGCATATAGGAAAACAACGCCCGGTCAATCCGGTAAAACCAGCGTGAGAAACTCGAATCACAAGGAATTCTATTTATTATAACTTGTAAAATCCTTTAAAATCAAAGGTATCTCATAAGACCACGACGCCCATAAATACGGATGGGTTTTTACCTTATGATAACCGAAACATTTATATCAGAAAATCCAGTGATATTATAATAATGTCCAAGCGTGAAAATAATAATGATCAAGTAGCTGTAATGCTCAAGAGTGTACATCACAACAATAATAGGTATATAGCTAAAAACAGATAAGGTGCGTTCGCTAATTGTGTAGGATTCCATGGAGGTGCCCACATTATTTCGAGAACGGTCCTCCTACACAAGGATCAGAGATATCCTTCTGAAGTAGCATATATCCCTAGTGAAGTACCATAGTAAAATACTAGCTGATCTTCCTAAGACCGAGTGCATCGCTCCATGCATGCACAACAACTGAAGGTAACATCTAGGTGGAGACGACTACACCCTATGAGTTTGCCAACCCTACTCGCCATGCATTCTATCTCTGGTTTTAGTCATTACCATTGATGAGGCTACGTCTGGCGTTCCAATTCACGCACTTCCATTAAAATAGATCATGGAATTCCACATGGATCCTCATACCCCCAACGGGTCTTGAAATCATACATGGATTCGCACATCTCAAATAGATCTTGAAATCACACATGGATTCCCACACCCCAATGGGTCACGGAACCACACATGGATTCCAACATCTCAATAGATCATGAAACTCCTCCATAGAACCATATATGGTTTTTGGAGTGGTTAGTATGAGTCATCTCTTACGAGTACACTCCCTCGCTTACCAGGCGCCCCAAAAACCAATCATCGATTTTTCAAAAAGCTTAATACATGTTCTTTAGGAAATAATCAAATAATACATAAGAGTAGGGATCACCCCCTAACCGTTTAAGTGGATGGATCTCCCATCATTTGTCCTAGAAGAACAAAACGAGTTTATACGTACAGTATAGCACCACCGACGGTAACTGGACCATATAATTTCTGTGTTTCTCCTCGATATTTCCAGAGTTAAAATCCTTCGGTGTTAAGTAGGGAATATTTCCATACCACCAAAATAACATGGATTACATATTTAGGCCAAGATTTAATAGTCATTTATTTATCTATCAAATAAACAAACATTCAAAACAGAGATTACATTTCCCATAGTAATCAGTAAGCCTCTTAAATTAACCTTTTATTAATTAAATCTCTTTCCAAAATATTTATCAAAATGTTCATATACTTATCTCACTGGGATAAGTATATTCACAAACCAATCCTTTCAAAAATGCGGGAAACCCTTTTCACATACTCATATAAAATGTTAAAAGTATATTTTCCAAAACTCTTAGAAAAAATCCTATTCCAAATCACATTAAAATGATCAAACCTAAATGTTGTTTAAACGGAGATAAGAATAACCCAAAACAATATTCCTCTGGTGTTAATTGTGGAACGAATGTCCCATTCCACCCTAATTAATGAGATCGGTTAAGGAAAATCCAATCTCAATTTCTTTTCTAAATTTCTGTAAGAAATCCTTTTAAATAAACCTCTTTTCAGATTATTGAAATCTCCTTTACTTAAATTCCAATTCCCATTATAAAAAAACTTTTTAAAATTTCAAGTTTATTTATAAAACCTTTATAAATTTCTAAAATCATTCAAAAGATTTCTTTTCGATTATCCAAAATTATTTATAAAAATTCTTTTATAATCTATCCTTATTTAAAACAAAACTTATTTAATAAACGTTTTAAGTCAGTAAATTTCCATTAATAAACAATAAATTATTTAAAATAACTTTAAATAACAAGTTATTATTTAACATCCTTCTATTTTATTATCTCTAAACCTGATTCAATATAATAACTTTAGAATCTCATTAATAATATATATTAAATTAAATTTAAGCACTATTATTGTATTAATAAATTAACTTCAAAACAATATTAATATAATAATTAATTAACTTTAAAACATTATTAATACAATAAAAAGTTAACTTTTAAATAATATTAATATGATAATTAATTAACCTGTAAATAAAATTAAATAAATTAAGTCAATATAATTAATTGATTTTAATTAAAAATTAAAGTATAGTTAAATCTCTTTAAATAAAAATTAAAATGTAGTTAAAAAATTTTAAAAAAATAATCAAATAACTTTAAAATGATAATTAAATATTCTTAAATAACTTTAAGAAATAACTTTTAAGAATCATATTAATAAAATAATTTACTTTATATCTTATTAATTTTTTTATGATTATCTTTAAAGCATTATTAATAAATATTTATTACCTTTAAAATCTTATTACTAAAAATATTTATCTTTAAAATCTTATAATAGATAATAATTATTCTTAAAATAACATCCAAATCAATAATTAACTTTTCAAATTTGAAAGAAGCTTACGATCACAATGGTACTTAAACAACCTACCATGTCATTTAATTTAACTTTCAAAGTTAATAACTGATATTTACATAATCAACAACTTTGCAAATAAATTCAACACTTAACCATCATTGTTTAACATATCACTTATTCAAAGTGGCATATCAATTAACGACATATAATTAGATGTCCAAATCTATAAAATAGCGAAACGGAGATTTATTCTGCTAATTAAATGACCAGTTAATTTAATTAGTGGAATGATGATTTATTCCGCTAAACAGGTGTTCAAATTACCATATTCAATTCATTTTAGCAGTACGATGTTTATTTGGCTAAATATATTGCACCAATTACTTATAATTAATTATACTACATTATTATCAAAATTAACGTAATCATTATCAGGCAGTACTTATTTATTATTAAATTAAACTACACCAAACTAATCAACAGGTTTAGTTAAATTGTTGTATTCGTAAGTACGAACACAACACAACAATCTGTGTGTTAAACGGATTTGTTATGCATAGATATAGATTTACAAAGTTTCAAACATTATAAAATTAACTAATAAAATATAAATTTCACCAAAAGCAATCGGGCCATGGCCCATCACCAAGTACCCGACTCAAATGAATAGTGCTTCCACCTCCATTCCCAAATTCATGAACGCATGCACCCAACTCCACTATGCACGCATGTGCTTGTGCACACCATCTTCGACTATCTAATCAATAACCCAAGACCTTCAACATGCTCGCATTCACTTGCTCGTCACAACCGCACCCTCATCACCATTAACGACCCTTCCACTAAATTTCTGACCAAGCAACCCATTCGAATTTCGAGTTCCAAGTTTTACACCGCATCCAACATTGAGCTCGCTACCATTGCCTCGGTCAGTGATGAACCCACCACTACCTCCACTAGAGCCACCTCTCCCCACCGCACCTTCTGAGCCAACCTACCTCAAGTCCGATGCTCCATAGCAACGCCAACAGGTCCATTTTCGACCGTAAATACCCAACCTCCATTAAACCCTAATCGAGCTATTCACGATACTCTAAAGCACTAATCAAAAATCGGCCATAGTCATCACCTCTGTCTCACTTCAAGGTTGCTCCAACCACGGTCGCCAACCTATAGCTGCCCGAATCACCAGAAATTAATTTTTAATCCAATTCTAATCATCTTCTCCTCCACGACAAACCAAGCTACTGAAAATCACACGAACACTTCTAAAAATCCACAATCATCGACACGAACCCATCCGTACCCTCCTTTCATCAATTTGCGATCATAAAAAACGATCGTTTTCTTAGCCACTTACCGTTATTTACAAGAATCTCCTAAATTACTCGACAAAAACCCATGAAACTATTTTTAAAATAAACTAGACACAAAAACTAACAACTCTCTAGGTGACGATATATTGAAATTCACTACGGTTTGAGGGTTATCGATTTTAAAAGAGGTGGCGGAGTTAAAAATTTCATTTTTTTCGAAATTTACAGAGGAACAAAGTAAAGAAGAAGAAGAGGCCTTGCCTATGCATATACATGTGTATTTATACACCCATATAAGTCATGGCAAATCATACCATGTTCCCTACCCACCCTACGCAGGACAAATCATAGGGGACAAAGTGGAGGCTACGATGAAGGGGGATAAGAGGCAGCGTACTGTGTGTACAAGTTGTTGTGTATATGTGTGTATGGGTGCACTACTGTGTACTATGTGTGTTGGAGAATGGTGTGTGTGGATTGGTTTTGATTTGGAAAGATTTTGGGTACACCGCTATCCACTATAGTGTCCACGTACGAGCCGCGAACGACAGAAATGAAAACACGATTGCATGTAGAAATGTTATGCAATCATAAAACAACAATAAAATAGATAGGTTATCAAGTTTTGTTAAATTCAAAAATGCCAACGTTCGACATAAAATACGTCAAATGACAGTTTAAATATTTACCATAGTAAAAATTATAGAAAAATTCTATAAACTCATTTTATTATCAAATTGATTTTCTTTTTATTTTTAAAACCATAGAATATTTAAAATTAATTAAATATTCCAAAAATCAAAGTGATAAAATTCAGGTCGTTACATGATTATAATGTTATTTAAATATTTTCAAATGAGATTTCAAGCTTTTGAAAATAAGAATTCATTTTTCTCAAAAATAATTAAGGTTTTGGAAATGTTTTGAATTAATAAAAATCTCATAGTTTCAAATATGGTATAACTAAAATTGAGTATATAATGAAGATTTTGAGTTGTATTCTATGGTTTGAAATAAATGTAATTATTTTGAAGTTTATATATTTATTAAAAAATAGTAACAATAATGAAAATGTCTCTATAACGGATATTTACTTTATAATTAGTCTTGAATGTTTTGTAATATACGAGTAAAGGTTTAAAAGTAAAATTTTGTATTTAAATCTTTATTTCAAGATTATATAAATAAAGTGAATGTATTATTCAATAATTTATATATATATATATAGATGTTAAAGGTTCTTACTGTTTTTAGAATATAAAATTGATTTAAGAAGTTTTATTACATTTGTATAAATATATTCACTTTCCTAATTCATATTTGAATGCCTTAAAATTATTTTATGGTTTGAGTTACAAATATTTTGAATTTAAAATGATGTATTTGAATTATGTTAATGGGTTGATATAAAAGTAGAATTATTTTAGAAGTTATAAATTATTTCACAACAAAATTTTATTATACAAAATTATATAGTAAATTATATAAATTATATTTGATTCGTTAAATGATTTTGAATATTTTAAATTTATATAAGAAAGGATTTGAAAGTAAATAATAATGTTTAAATCTTTATTTTTGGTAATTATATAAACAAGGTAAAATTATTTCATGTATAAACGTATTACAAGAATTTATTAGTTTTGGAATATAAAATTAATTGAAGAAAAGTTCTATTCAAAATTGTTAATTAATTGAAAGGAAATTGATAATTGTTAATTTTTTTAATGATGTTTTACTACATTTTCTTATTACTTATTCCTTCGATATTGATTTTAGTCATTATAAATGATTCACCATTGGATATGGATTTAATTAATTGCTTTCGATGTGATTTCATACGCTGATGACATCCTTTAGTTTTATTTTGTGATATTTCATTATGTGTGATGAGAAATCTGAATAAACGGACTTATAATACCATATGGTATAGGACTTTCGGTAATATTTCTCCGTTTTTTCTTTAGACTAGTTATATAGAATACTGAAGTAGCGAGTGTGATATATGAGCTTTGAATAAATGGAGTAACAACACATTGGTGGTATGGGACGATGTGTGTTATTTATTCGATTATCCTTTACTCGTGAATGACACTCATACGGGGATTTGTTATGTATGATGGGTTGCGCTACGATGAGTCACGTATTTAGCCATGTGTCGACAAATGTATGGAGTTGTGTGTTGGTAAATGTATTTAGTTGTGTGTCAGCATATGTATATTGTCGTGTGTCAATATTTGTATTTGGCTGTGTGCTGGCCAATACATACATGCATATATATATATATATATTGAAAATGGTTCCTTTGTAGCTACTAAAATATATTAGAATACAAATCATACCACTAACTTGTACACACAGCGATGTAAAGCAACTAAACAAACAGCAACATATATTAAATAAAAACTTGCAGCACAACCACTTCAAAGTAGAACATATGCACCCATGTTGCGGCAGTTTGGATTGGTTGTGTTGGGCACATCTAAGTATTTTCATATAAACCAATCAGGCCCATGTAATCTTCAGTAACCACTGAATTTTCAAATAAATCAAAAAATTGTGCATGTGACTTCTTCCCAACGTGAACTATAAGTGCTTTCACGTGCATTCTCCAAACTGCTCGCATGATGTCCAAAGCGGCTGCCTTAATTATCATGTACAGTTTTTATGCCTTTTTTGACGCTTGAGTCGTCGAATTTACCACCTTCGGCGATGTCTCAATAGTGCCGCAGTTTGAGTCCCCACAATAAATGTCGATTTAGTCACCATACCTGCTCTCGAACTCAGGTCTATTCTAGTTATTGCCCAATTTAGTTCATCTTCATCATAATTATTGTCTCCTGTTTCTCGAATTATCAACTACTGAGTTCTCATAGTTACTCACACCTTGCAATCAGAATCGAACTTTCTAAATCCCTTTTCATTTGAAAGTGCCAAATGTTGAAACATTAGACCAAATCTGCAAAATGCAACAAATTAACTACATCGCCGTACTTTTCTCTACCTAGAAACGATAGTGTTGTTTCTCTATTCCTAAACCAATTGAGATTGCAATATAAAAATCAGGGTTTTTGGTTTCCAAACACAACCCTGGTGTTCTCATCGGCGATCACAGTATCTATTGTGTCTCGATCCTTCTAAAACCCATTTTCTATTATGTCACCAAGATCTTATATAGTCCTCTATAGTTGACCAGAGTTTGTATTTTGAAATCTATCTATTTGGCACCTTAGGGTTAACAAGTAAGTCTTTTCTTTTAGAGATAGTAGTAGCATATTCTTTGAATAGCCCAGAGTGCATTGAGATTCCATAAGATCATCCTGTAATTTTTAAAACATAGCAAGCAAAAAATTGAACAAATTATTACCGACCTTCTCTCCATTGTTGCGGAGTTCCTCTCTACAAGAGAGTTATATATATATATATATATATGAGAGGAACTCCATAACAATGGGTAGAAGGATGGGACTCTACTTTTCAATTATGTATCATATGTTTAAATGGTTACTTTAGAAAGTAAGGCTTCTATGAATTCTGTACATACTTGATATCCCAAATACTGCAATTAAATTAAGGAAGGAACACATTCCATATCATCTTCGAAAGAAATTAAATGAGATCTGGTTTAAACAAAGACATCCTTTTGGACTGGATCTGAATTTTAGGGCTTTAGCAATTGCTCATGGTAATGGCAAGACTACAGTCCATTCGATAGAGTAAAACTGTGAACCCTAGTTCTACACATCGACCTGATTTAGAGTGGTGATTTTTGAACTGAGTCGACAAGAAATGCCGAAAGACAGAATCAAAGAGGTTAAATGAAGAAGCATTAGGTAGAGGATGAAAGCAAATATTGTTAATGTGACGACCGCCCATGACCCCTGCACCGAACCTAGAGATAGTGCGCTGTAATGTGGGCCAGGCAGCCATGGACGATTGTCAGGGTAAATTAAAACAACAGAATCTATCGTATTACTCACAGTGCATGGACAAAATACAGTAGAACATATACATAGTGAAGCTTCACAGAATAGAATCTCATAAATAAAACTTCATAATAGTTGAATACAAACATCTGAATAGTCAATACATCAAGCCTCACTACATAACACTCATAGAATATACAAACAGCGGAACATCCAGTACATATAGTAAGAAGATAGTATGCAAGCCTCCAGCTCGTCTTCGATATCAGCATCGTGGGAAGCAAGAACAGCACCTGTCACCTGCTACCTAGTCTGCTCGTCTGCAAAATGGACGAACAGCCCAAGGCAATAAGAGTTAAAACATAAAGCCTTGAGTCAGACAACAGTCTTAGTGAGCGGTAAATTAACTAACAACATACCAAAAGAGCATAAAGGAAAAGGAATAGGAATACAACCCTCCCACTCCACCTCTTTCTACAGTGATAGCCCCAGACACACACTAGCAGAAGCAAACATAGCAGAGCATACAATTTAAAGTAAAGCAATTATCACTCGAGTCAAGGGCGATGTTTTCCAAGCACAAACCCCCAAGGCCTAAACCAAGATCAGATAAGCACCCAGAAAACACTACTCTTGAGACCGAATGACGATACAACCAAACATCCATGACTCTGGCTATCACTGTTATCATTGCTTCGATATCATCGTTAATTGAATGACCGGCTCATTCTTTCATCCGTCCGTCAAGGGCTAATGGAAACCCCGGTTCTAGACATAACTCTGCACGTCATCGTGACCCGTGCCTAGGACTATCGAATCTGCCTAGAGTACTTGACTACCAATCAGTAGCCTTCAGGGACTATCGAATCTGCCCAACGTACTCTTGCTTTGAGCATGCTAGAACCTTCAACAACGATGATATCTCAGCCTTCTAGTCATCCTCCTCGACGACTATTTCCATACTAGCTCAAGCACTTCTCGAGCAAACCATTATCCTCAAACTCGAACCATATCACCGAGTTATCAACATGCTTGGATTGATCCCGTCTGGATTAATCCAAGACTATCTCATATCATGCTTCGCTTCATCACATCCTTGCAAAGCCTCCTTTCAACATCATCATCCAATCTATTCATATGAGCTTCCACATCCACTACATATGCCACAAGCAGCTTTCCCAATCCAAGAGCCTTCCTCTTAGCTTTTGAATTATCTTCGGTCTAAATCAAATCATCAATCATCTAATTCATAGCAATCAATCAAGTCAAACATTAATCCAAGTAAACAAGCATTCAAGTATGATCTAAATAGACAATTATAACAACAATGGCAATTTTGTAATTAAAGAGTCAGAAGTCTAACAAGCATGAAAACATGAGCAATGTCTCTATAATCTTGATGAATGAACTTGCATAAGTTAACATGTAGTAAAATGGATATCAAATCATCATGGACAATGGATCTATATGGATCTACACATATGATTAGGAAAATGCATGGAAATCTCTACTTTAACACCAAATCAAGCCAACGATCCGATATACTCCTTTGGATCCGTGTGAGAGATAATCACCACTCACCAAATCACCTAAACAACCCAAAAGCAACACACTTTAGATCTGGACAGCGAAGGATCTAACTCGATCTATCACAAATCCGCTTTAAACGATGAAACTCTCTTCGAAGAATGTAGATCTTCAATCTATGCTCTTCGATCTTCGATTTAGATGAAAGGAAGCACAAGATTAGAGTGGAGAAAAGAAGTGAAGAAGTGTAGAAGTCGAGCTCTCAAAATGGCAGCACTTCGTCGCTTCAAAATCCGGATCCCAAAAATGAAGATATGGACGTGTATTTATAGCTGAAATACCTAAGTCGTCTGCCTCCTTAAGTCGTCCACGACTTATAGACCATCACGACCTACGACTTAAGAGATACCTCGACTTACGACTTAGTGAGACAACCCATCCTACGACTTAACAGATATCATATGCGCGCGACCTAACAGATAGCATATGCGCGCGACCTTACAGATCAACCCCTACGCGACCTATCATAAGTCGTCTTCGACCTAACAACTTACCATAAGTCGCGACCTAAAATGCCATGACTTAAAAACTCACGCGACCTAACAACTTACGCGACTTACTACCTAACCCAGATCTGCGCATATACGCGACCTACGACCTAACAAACCTGCGACCTAACACACACGCGACCTAACTATCTTAGGTCGCCTACCACCTAACTCAACACAGAACTCACGACCTAACTCTTAGCTAGGATACGACTTAACATCTTAGGTCGCTAACTACTGTAGGTTACTAACCCTTAGGTCGCTAACTCCTATAGGTCGCTAACTCTTAAGTCGCCACTATCTTAAGTCGCCAATCCTATAAGTCGTCTACTCCTATAAGTCGCCAATTCTCTTAGGTCGCTCCAACCTCTTAAGTCGCTCCTCCGACCTAACCCTACCCCACGACCTAAGCCACCATACGACTTAACTCCTATACGACTTAACTATCACACGACCTAACTCCTTAAGTCGTTTCACTCCTTAGGTCGCCAACTTCCTATAGGTCGCTCCACTTCCTTAGGTCGTCTACTACGACCTAACCATAATACGACCTAAGACTTAGACTATGGATGACTTATCAACAATGCGACAAAATGACAACTGATTTACGATGTTTCGATCCGTAAAATACGGGTCGTTACATTCTCTCCCCCTTAGGAATTTCGCCCCCGAAATTCCAAACAAACAGAGCAATCAAAGACTATTATGCACGCCTACCATCCATAGCAATCAACAAACCATGCATCCAATTCTAGCTTAGCATGCAGAATTCTAAAACTAGAACAAGTTACAATATCGTGAGATGACACGACACCTTAGGGCCATACCTTGAAGAGTTCAGGATGAGCTGCTTTCATCCTCTCTTCCACCTCCCATGTACAGTCGTTATCATCATCACTCCATTGTATCTTGAGCAACTTAACTACCTTCCTCCTAAGCTGTTTCGTGTTGGTTTCCACAACACGAAGCGGCTTACGAGGTCTCTTATCGACTGGATCAACTTCGAAATCTTCACAGCTATCAGCAGAAACCACTGTATTTGAGTCGTGCACATACTCCCGTAGATACGATACGTGAAAAACATTGTGCACACTCGACATCTTCTCTGGTAACTCCAATCTGTAGGCGAGCTTTCCAATTCGCTCGATGATTGGGAATGGTCCAACAAATCTCGGAGTCAATTTTCCTTTCTTCCCGAATCGAATAACATTCTTCAGTGGAGAAATCTTCACAAAAACCATATCACCAATGTCGAATTCCAAATCCTTTCGACGCTTATCGGCATAACTTTTCTGTCGGTCTTGGGCTGCCTTCATTCGTTGCCGAATGATCTTTATACAATCTGAAGTCTGTCGAATCATCTCTGGCCCAAGTATCAGCTTTTCTCCGGTCTCTAACCAACATGTCGGAGAGTTACACGGTCTTCCATACAATGCCTCATACGGTGCCATACCAATGCTTGACTGGTAACCGTTGTTGTATGAAAATTCCACCAAATGAAGGTGATCTTCCCATGATCCTCCGAAATCCAAAACACAAGCTCTGAGGAGATCTTCCAATACTCGGTTGACTCTCTCGGTCTGACCATCCATTTGAGGGTGATAAGCTGTACTCAAACACAACTCAGTTCCCAAAACTTCCTGGAAACTCTTCCAAAATCCACTAGTGAACAATGGGTCTCGATCGCTCACTATACTCTTCGGAATACCATGGAATCGAACTATCCACTTAACATACAGCTCAGCCAACTTTGATGCAGTCCTAGTCGATCGAACAGGAATGAATCTTGCACTCTTAGTCAGACGATCTACGATGACCCAAATCCCTTCATTTCCCGTTCTTGTTCTAGGTAACCCATCAATAAAATCCATCGATATTTGCTCCCACTTCCATGTAGGAACTTCTAATGGCTGAAGCAATCCACTGGGCTTCTTCTGTTCGGCTTTTACCAACTGGCAGTTCATGCACTTGGAAATAAAATTTCCAACATCCTTCTTCATACCTTCCCAGTAGTAGGTTCACTTCATATCCCGATACATCTTATTTCTACCTGGATGAATGGTCAACTTCGAGTGATGACTTTCCTTCAGAACTTCACTCCTCAATTCATCTATATCGGGAACAACTAGTCGTCCTTCCTTCCGAAGCCAACCCTCTCGATCGACTTCGAATCCTTTATCCTTTTCTGGGTCCAATCCAGATTCCAAATCACGGATAATCTTGACAAGCTTATCGTCTCGCTTTTGGCTCTCGCCAATCCTTTCCACAAGAGTCGGTCTTATTGATAAGTTTGCCAACATCTCAGGTTCCAATTCACATCTGGGCCTGAAGTCAAATCCGGATAAATACTCGAGATTTTTCCATTCTGAAAACATGGCTCCCAATCCTGCATGTCTTCGACTTAACGCATCTGCCACTGCGTTACCCTTTCCCGGAGTATAGGCTATACCAAAATCATATGATGCCAAAAACTCTAGCCAACGTTGCTGCCGAAGATTCAAATCCTTTTGGGAGAAAAGATACTTCAACGACTTATGATTTGTAAACAACTCGAATCGAACTCCCAATAGATAATGTCTCCACATCTTCAGAGCAAAAACAATCGCCACTAACTCCAAATCATGAGTCGGATAATTCCTTCATGCGGCTTCAGTTGTCGACTGGCATACGCAACAACTTTACTCTTTTGCATCAGCACTGCTCCAAGTCCAGTACCACATGCGTCGGTGTAAACCACCATCTCATCATTCCCACTCGGAATAGTCAAAACAGGAGCACTTGTCAGTCGCTCTTTCAGGATTCCGAAAGCTTGCTCACACTTATCTTCCCATCTGAACACTTGGTTCTTTTTCATCAATCCTGTTAATGGTGCAGCCACCTTGGAGAAGTCTTTGATAAACCGACGATAATATCCTGCTAATCCAAGAAAACTTCTCACATCCGATGCATTCTTAGGTCTAACCCAATCCTGGATTGCTGCCACCTTAGCGGGATCAACCGCTATTCCATTTCCAGAGATAACATGGCCTAAGAACCTCACTTCACTCTTCCAGAAGTGACACTTCGAAAACTAAGCCTTCAGCTGATGTTGCCGTAAGATTTCCAAAACAATACGCAAGTGCGTCTTGTGCTCTTCTTCAGTTCTGGAATAAATCAGAATATCATCCACGAACACTAACACAAACTTGCTCAACTGATCTCTGAACACTCTATTCATAAGATCCACAAAATATGCTGGCGCATTAGTCAATCCAAACGGCATTACCAGCCACTCAAAGAAACCTGATGGTGTCCGAAAAGCAGTCTTCGGCACACTATCCTTAGCCACTCTCAACTGGTGAAATCCCGTTGCCAAATCCATCTGAGAAAACACCTTAGCTTCATGAAGCTGATCAAACAAATCATCTATTCTCGGCAATGGATACTTGTTCTTCTTAGTCACTTTATTCAGCTCACGATAATCCACACACAATCTCAATGACCCATCTGCCTTGGTTGCAAACACAACTGGTGCACCCCATTCGGACACACTACGCCGAATGAATCCTTTCTGTAAAAGATCATCAACCTGCACCCTCAACTCCTGCTGTTCCCTAGGCGCCATCCGCCTAAGAGGCATCACAACAGGTCTGGCTCCTTCAACTAGATCTATACGAAACTCGATCTCTCTATGCGGTGGTAACCCTTTGACCTCGTTAAAGACATCCTCAAATCCATTAGCGATTGGCAACGATGACAGTCCATCCCGTGGAACAACCAGCGAACACATGAAGCTCATGAAGACGCCTTCTTCATGCTTACATCGTATCACAATCTTTCGCCCCTCCACATTCTCGACTGTCACCTCCAACCTTTCACAATCAACCTTTGCCGCATACTTCCTAAGCCAGTCCATACCCAAAATAATTCCGAACCCCGCAAAGTTCAGAACAAAACAATCACAAACAAAAGAGCAATCATGACTCGATACAATCAGACCACGGCATAGCATACACAAATACGACGAACCCCCAACTGGATTAGTCACAACCAATGGCCTATCAACAATATCCGGTTCTAAACCTAACTGGCCTACAAGTTCACTACAAACAAAAGAATGCGACGCCCCAGTATCAAATAACACTCTAACTAGAACACCACATATTGAAAGAGTACCTTGAACCACCACACTCTTTCCTTTCTCTTCAGCGGTAGGAGCTTTCGAAGACGATGGAACAGCTCCTAAAGCATAAGCTTGCACAATCTGCTTGTCCTTCCTTGGTTCAGGACAATTCCTCTTGATATGCCCCGGCTTGTCACAGTTGTGGCATTTCATCGGCACCTTAGGATTCTTGCAATCCCTGGAGAAATGGCCCTTCTGCTGACAATTGAAGTAGGTCACTTCGCCCTTCGGCTTCTTCTGGCCATCCTTACCCTTTTGCTGCTGCTGCTTCCTCTTCTTGTTTCCACCCTGCTGTGGTCTAGATTCTTCCTTGGTCACAGCAACAACAGATCCTTCCTTAGGAAACAGATTCTCATGCCTGAGAGCTTTCTCCACAAGCTTCTCAAATGGATCGTCCAAATGATCCACCAACTGCCTCCCAAGATAATTGTCCAAGCCTGTCACAAACTTCTCATTCTTCTGATACGAAGACCCAATATACTACCGAGCATACTTGGACAAAGCTTCAAACTCAGAAACATACTCAAGAACTGGTCTTCCTACTTGCTTGAGCTCCACAAACTTCTTGAATAGAACAGACTTCTGAGCCGTAGAAATGAACTTAGCTTCAAATCTGACTTGGAATTGCTCCCAAGTAATCTCTTCCTCCGGAGTATCAATGGTGATAGAGTTCCACCAATCAGAAGCTCTCCCTTGAAGCTGTCTTGATGCTAACTTCCTCTTAGTCGCATCCTCAATTCCCAAATCACTAAAGATCCTTCTACAAGCATCTATCCATCTCTGGACTTCAATGGTTGGTTCCGTTCCTAAGAAAACCTTCCCTCCAAGAGCAGTATAATCCTTACACAGCTTAGCAAAATCCACCGGCTTTGGAGTTTGAACTTGAACTCCAACATCCACCGATGGCCCCGGAGCTGGCATCCTTCTCATGATCGAAGTCATCATAGCTTCGAACATAGCAGCATAATCAGCAGCCCCCTCAGTAGCACGGCCTTCCCTAGCAGCTGGTCTCCCTCTTCGACTCATCCTTAATATCTATAAAAAGGAATGATTAGCACACCTAGAGAAACAACTGCATAAAGGACTCAAATCATTCTAAGCTACTATATTATATATAGTAATCATCCATCAAAATACAATTACGTCTCTCATACGTAGTTACGTCAGCGAGCGTTGGGTAAAATCGATTAACCAAAGCTCTGATACCAAATGTGATGACCGCCCATGACCCCTGCACCGAACCTAGATATAGTGCGCTATAATGTGGGCCAGGTAGCCATGGACGATTGTCAGGGTAAATTAAAACAACAGAATCTATCGTATTACTCACAGCGCATGGACAAAATACAATAGAACATATACATAGTGAAGCTTCACAGAATAGAATCTCATCAATAAAACTTCATAATAGTTGAATACAAACATCTGAATAGTCAATACATCAAGCCTCACTACATAACACTCAGAGAATATACAAACAGTGGAACATCCAGTACATATAGTAAGAAGATAGTATGCAAGCCTCCAGCTCGTCTTCGATATCAGCATCGTGGGAAGCAAGAACAGCACCCGTCACCTGCTACCTAGTCTGCTCGTCCCCAAAATGGACGAACAGCCCAAGGCAATAAGAGTTAAAACATAAAGCCTTGAGTCAGACAACAGTCTTAGTGAGCGGTAAATTAACTAACAACATACCAAAAGAGCATAAAGGAAAAGGAATAGGAATACGACCCTCCCACTCCACCTCTTTCTACAGTGATAGCCCCCAGACACACACTAGCAGAAGCAAACATAGCAGAGCATACAATTTAAAGTAAAGCAATTATCACTCGAGTCAAGGGCGATGTTTTCCAAGCACAAACCCCCAAAGCCTAAACCAAGATCAGATAAGCACCCAGAAAACACTGCTCTTGAGACCGAATGACGATACAACCAAACATCCATGACTCTGGCTATCACTGTTAACATTGCTTCGATATCATCGTTAATTGAATGACCGGCTCATTCTTTCATCCGTCCGTCAAGGGATAATGGAAACCCCGGTTCTAGACATAACTCTGCACGTCATCGTGACCCGTGCCTAGGACTATCGAATCTGCCCAGAGTACTTGACTACCAATCAGTAGCCTTCAGGGACTATCAAATCTGCCCAACGTACTCTTTCTTTGAGCATGCTAGAACCTTCAACAACGATGAGATCTCAGCCTTCTAGTCATCCTCCTCGACGACTATTTCCATACTAGCTCAAGCACCTCTCGAGCAAACCATTATCCTCAAACTCGAACCATATCACTGAGTTATCAACATGCTTGGATTGATCCCGTCTGGATTAAGCCAAGACTATCTCATATCATGCTTCGCTTCATCACATCCTTGCAAAGCCTCCTTTCAACATCATCATCCAATCTATTCATATGAGCTTCCACATCCACTACATATGCCACAAGCAGCTTTCCCAATCCAAGAGCCTTCCTCTTAGCTTTTGAATTATCTTCGGTCTAAATCAAATCATCAATCATCTAATTCATAGCAATCAATCAAGTCAACCATTAATCCAAGTAAACAAGCATTCAAGTATGATCTAAATAGACAATTATAACAACAATGGCAATTTCGTAATTAAAGAGTTAGAAGTCTAACAAGCATGAAAACATGAGCAATGTCTCTATAATCTTGATGAATGAACTTGCATAAGTTAACATGTAGTAAAATGGATATCAAATCATCATGGACAATGGATCTATATGGATCTACACATATGATTAGGAAAATGCATGGAAATCTCTACTTTAACACCAAATCAAGCCAACGATCTGATATACTCCTTTGGATCCGTATGAGAGATAATCACCACTCACCAAATCACCTAAACAACCCAAAAGCAACACACTTCAGATCTGGACAGCGAAGGATCTAACTCGATCTATCACAAATCCGCTTTAAACCATGAAATCTCTCTTCGAAGAATGTAGATCTTCAATATATGCTCTTCGATCTTTGATTTAGATGAAAGGAAGCACAAGATTAGAGTGGAGAAAAGAAGTGAAGAAGTGTAGAAGTCGAGCTCTCAAAATGGCAGCACTTCGTCGCTTCAAAATCCGAATCCCAAAAATGAAGATATGGACATGTATTTATAGCTGCAATCCCTAAGTCGTCTGCCTCCTTAAGTCATCCACGACTTATAGACCATCACGACCTACGACTTAAGAGATACCTCGACTTACGACTTAGTGATACAACCCATCCTACGACTTAACAGATAGCATATGCGCGCGACCTAACAGATAGCATATGCGCGCTACCTAACAGATCAACCCCTATGCGACCTATCATAAGTCGTCTTCGACCTAACGACTTACCATAAGTCGCGACCTAAAATGCCATGACTTAAAAACTCACGCGACCTAACAACTTACGCGACTTACGACCTAACCCAGATCTGCGCATATACGCGACCTACGACCTAACAAACCTGCGACCTAACACACACGCGACCTAACTATCTTAGGTCGCCTACGACCTAACTCAACACAGAACTCACGACATAACTCTTAGCTAGGATACGACTTAACATCTTAGGTCACTAACCACTAGGTCGCTAACTACTGTAGGTTACTAACCCCTAGGTCGCTAACTCCTATAGGTCGCTAACTCTTAAGTCGCCAATCCTATAAGTCGTCTACTCCTATAAGTCGCCAATTCTCTTAGGTCGCTCCAACCTCTTAAGTCGCTCCTCCGACCTAACCCTACCCCACGACCTAAGCCACCATATGACTTAACTCCTATACGACTTAACTATCACACGACCTAACTCCTTAAGTCGTTTCACTCCTTAGGTCGCCAACTTCCTATAGGTCGCTCCACTTCCTTAGGTCGTCTACTACGACCTAACCATAATACGACCTATCTTCTATACGACCTAAGACTTAGACTATGGATGACTTATCAACAATGCTACCAAATGACAACTGATTTACGATGTTTCGATCCGTAAAATACGGGTCGTTACAGTTAACGCTCAGGCCAGTGACCTAACTTCAAATTCAGGAGATAGAGTTGCAAAATTGACATAGATAATTGGTAGAGCGAATCAACGAAGACGAATGTGGTATTTTGGCTGTACTGTTGTTCGACGGGCAATACAATTGATTATACACGACATCCATTATTGCTACTACTCAAAATAATTCAGCTAGTCGATACATTTGTTGCCACCATCGTTTGGAAAAGCTGTTGAGAATTACAAACTCGATGATGTCCAACCGACGATCATAAGTGACGATTCATAGGGAGGGGCATTATGATAACCATTGCCATCCTGTAGAAGAAGCCACATTGTTTTTCTTTATGGGCTGATTAGGCTTTTTGGTTTGAGAAGTGACGATTCATGGGGGGCGGTTCGATCAGAGAAGTTGAAAATCTTGTAAGTTTTGGGAACATTGTTCTTGGTAACTACTGTGGCTTGAAAAAAGCAGTTTGATAGGCACATGATGAGTTTTGCTGGTTTTCTTCTACATGCAAAAAAGAATAGGTGAGTTAGGCCATAGTACTGGGCTTAATAGCACCATTTTATAATTGATTAGAACATATGAAATGATATGAAGGTATATGTCAAGTAACTTAGATGGAAGTGGAAATTTAATTGAAGAATGCTATAAGCAACGTATCAAGTAGTTTGGAAATGCGATGTACAAAGATGTATTTTATTTTATGTACTATGTAGGCTGGTTATTGTTGGGTCATTTTATTTGATTGTGCTCTGTAATTTATATAATAGCAATAAAAAGAACCAATTTTCAATGTATATATATAATGTGTGTTTGTCTTTCACCATCCAACTTCCTTTATGGTTGGACGTTGAACTAGATTGGCTAGTATCCATCCTAATAGCCTGATTGTGATGGTTGCGCCCTAAATCTGTGACATCTTATTCTTATAGTCATGTGTCAGTAGTATGTAGAGCCATGTGTCGGTAATGTATCGCTGCTTGTGTCACTTAGGCTAGTAGTCTTTTACCATTTAGAGGCATGTGTAGCATCGCGATTGAGTCCTCGCATTGACGAGCACACAAATGGATATGAGACACGATGGTCATCAAGGTAACTAAGACTGTAAGAGTCGTGTTGGATGAACATGTGTGTCATGTTCACCATACACATATATAGTCTCCTGGAGCAAGTGTGTCTGCCAGTCCCCCATCTGGTTCTAGTGTGTGTGTGGTATATAGACATAAATTATTTGTACATTTTAGTTAAGAGTTGTGATTATACCTAAGATTGTATTCAGTGTATGGTTAATCACCGTATCCTTCTTTGGTGCGTGTCGCCTATTATCTTTCATCGGTCTGTGTCGTCGATTATCCTTTAGAGGCGTGTGTCGCTAACTTTCCTTTCTAAGCATGTGTCGCTAATTGTATGTATGGATTTGTGTTTACTATTTATTCTAGTTTATGAATATGACAGACCTGGGAAAGTTAATCTCATTATTATCTAAGAGTTATACTTGATGAGTATTCATGTATTGAAGAAGTTTGTATGTTTGGATGTTTCAATAGCGGAACACTATTTACATGACACATATTTTGAATATGTTTTTTTGGGTGATGATATGTGTATGGCATTAAAAAGATTGTTATATCATGATAGTTGATACTGTATTATGACATCTACATTTTAGACATAGTCTGACTTGCGTGTAATTTATATAATACTCGGGTCAGTCCAAGCATTTCAGGTTCAGGGATGATGAGACCAGCTTGCTTTGTTCTGGGCATAGAGGAGGCTAGTATGTTGTATTATTGTATGCAATCTGAAAATTATGTAATTTCATGTATTTATATCTTTGTATTGTTTATTGGACATACCTTGTATATTATGTATTATATATTATCGCGGCGATTGACTTTGTGATCTTTGATATTTACTGTATATTGTGTATTGTTCTATCCTAGAGGCACACGTGTTTATTTATATATGCTGGTATTGTGTACGTTTTGTGGTGAGTTATATTTCTTGTTTTAAATACGTACCAGTGTTAACCTAAAGGAATATTCACGTGTGTACCCCATATCGCCTCATTCTCCATATTATCTGATAGTATTACTTAGTAATGCTCTTGGATAGTATGGGTATAGAGGTGGGGGTGCTTACAGTTTGTATCAGACCAGGTTTAGAACATTACTTCTTATATGAGGACACAAGTTTTGACCTTAGATGAGGCACGGAGTCCCCATCCCCTTGGATGTATTGGGTAGTTACACCATATTAAAATAATATTAGGAGAATGTGATGATTACCTGGGTAATCATCTCGGATGTACTTTTTATTTTTCCTACTACATATATTATTTATCCTTATCACTTTTATGTGTTAATCTCCATTTGGAATTTAAATTATTGATGGAGGTAGTGAAATAAAGAGTTGTTAACCAGACCAGTAGTGTTAGCATTGGTGTTTTTGAATAAACCTCCATGTGGCATGTTGAGTAAAAGGATCCAATAGTGATCAGAGTGTGTAGCAGATGTTGATAAATAGCTTTCTGCTGAAGGCATTTGCTTGTTTGATTGTTTGATGTGTGTTAGGTTGTATTAATTTTTGTTTTCAATTGGCCTAGTCTAGAATCTGGGAATTGAATTGAGTTATCACTCAAATATTTCTAAACCCACTTGAATCTGGATAGAGCTACATAATAATAAAATCCAGTGGTTTCTTCATTTAAGGAAGAAATTGCAAAGGGATATGTATATTTGTTTCATAAAATAAATGTAATATATATTATATACAACTAAATTATTGATGAAATTATACACAACTAAATTGTGAAAAGAAAATTTTAATTAAATTAATAGAATGCTTGATTGATATTACAGATGTGTGATGATTTGTTTTATTATCAATGTTTGCTAAATTGAATGTATATATGCATTTTGCAATTTAATATTCTATTTCAAACAAGCGTATGATTTACAAAAAATAGGAATAATATTTATAAGTGATTTAAAATATTTTAGTAGTTTATTCTAGTGTTAGTTTGTTTGTAGACTGATTTAAGAATTCCGATCGATGCGTCTAATTAGTGTTATCGATAGGGATTTCTAAACGCATATACGAGGCAGCCCAACACAATATTTTGAAAATAGCCAAAAAAAAATTATATAAAATTATACATTGTTTTATAAAGTAATGTATATTATTTTAGAAAATGAAAATATTACTTTTATTAGACTTACAAATTTTTGAACAACGTATGAAGCCATTGGATATTAGTGAGAAGTTAAGATCACTAGCGAGGCAATGTTGATATATTATTCTAGGTTGTCAATATTGCAGCCAATTGGCGAAATGAATCACTAAAATTTATGGCATGGCAATTTTGTATACTTTAATATAAATCAATTTATGGATTATTGTATATAAATATAAATATTTGTTAAGATTGTACTAAAAGAATTTTCTAATGAAATCTATATATATAATAAATTTGTTTTGAGTTGAAAATAAATTTTCAAAAGAGAAAAATAAAATGAAAAAATATGTTATCTACTTTATTAATAAAGAATTGTCAAGAAAATATGGGAGAGTGTCGAGTATTTAAAAAGTGTTTTGAATAATATATAATGTGAAATGCATATATGAGTTTAGAAAGAGATAATTTCCGTAAGTATTGATAAAAATGAATTTAAAGAGTAAAATTTTCAACTATGAAGTGATAATGGAGAAAATAATAATAATAATAATAATACTTCTCTAATGATGAGTGTTTTGTAGTAAACATTAAATGAATCTGAATTTTGATGTTTTAGAAAATAGAAGTTAAAAGTTTGTTATTGTTAATAGTTGCTTTCAATAAATGAAGAATTTTTATTAATGTATAGGAAGCATCTATGCTAAAACATTGATTTGTTTAAAATAAAAATATTGAACCATCGATCTATCTTCGATAATTTTAAATTCATTAGAAAACTAAGTCTTTGTAGAGCAAATTTTCTTTTTACTGCAATACAAAATTATGGGTAGCAAATGTTAAAATATGAATAAGAATGAAGTTTATTGCTACCTTGAAATGCAAATTTCATGTAAACTCAGCTGTATTCATTTGATCATATCTTTCAAACAATTTATCTGATTTGGATGATCTTACACTTTTTGAAAAGCTAAATACATAAGAAACAGCTTTTGTTTTAAGTGTTTCATACAATTTTGAATATTTCTATGCTAAAAACTTTGTTTCATAAAGCGGGCCTGCACCACTTTTACACTATAACTCATTGTGCACTTTACGTTTTGACGATCCAGAAGTTGTTTTGAGAAGTTAACGCACAATGCAACAATTCACACTTTTAAACCATTATCAAATTTTATGTTTTGAACCTTGAGATCTTTGTCGACAAATGACCTAAAACAATGATTTTATATTGCTTATTCATTACATGAATGCATACTTACTAACTTCTTCATATGTTGCTAATGTTTAAACTTTAATTAAGAATTGGTGTTCAAGTGGACAATTTGGACTAAATAGCGATGGTAGCTCGCTTTTGCATGCATGAAAACAAGAATGCTTGCTTTAAAATACTAAAAAGAAATATATGTTTTTACGTGTTTACCAATATATAAGTGTTGGTATTGATGCCCCGTATTGCGATGGATGTGTGTGTATATATGTGTGTGTGTTATGATATTATTGTATTTTGATTTTTTCGGAACGCTCTCCGTATAAGGAGACTGCCGAAATTTTCTGAAAAATCCAACACTTAGAAAAAAAATTCAAATTTTTTATCGTATGCGAAAATAAAAAGTCGTTGAATCGGATCTAATTAAATTATAGCATACGATAAGAGAAATTGGAGAAGTAGTGGATTTAATCGTTTAAGTTTTATAGAAGATTGTTTATGTGAAGAAAGTTTAGAGTATGAGTTGTATATGACGTTTCCCTATAAGAAATTGGAAGAATGCAATTTTTTAAGGGGTAAGTATGTAACAACCCTGCTTTCTATGCTGTATAAATAAATAAATTCAATTAAATACAAACGTTTAAATTTGATATTTGGTAATTAATATGTTGAAAATAAAATTTTAGTTAATTAAATTCTATTTAATATAAGATTTTGGTTTAGTAAATTGAATTAAATTAATAAATTCTTTTCGGGTAATTTATTAAAACTGAATAAAATGTTTTAATCAATATGAAATATTTTGAAGTGTAAATAATTTTTATATGATCAAAATAGTTGGAAAATTAATTTAGTTTGTAATAATACAAAGAATAGTTAAATATAAATAAACAAATATTGAATTGAAGGAAATTGGGTTATTATCGAAATATGGTGTCTATAATGAAGTGTAAATCAATTTATATCGGATTGAAGTTCATTTCAAGGATTAAAATTCAAATTTAAATGTGAAGGAAATCAATTAAAATTTAAATTAAATGTAACGACCCAGAATTTTGGTCGTTTGGTTTTGAACGTTTAATTTATTTTTAAATGTTGAATTTGAAATATTAATTGATTTTAAATATGGAGATTTTGGTTGAGTGGGTGAATTTGATTTAAATTTCAAATATAGTGATTTATCGTAATACAAAAATAGTGAAATTTAATATTTGGAACAGTGTAATAATTGAATTTGTGATTTAATATGAATTGAAATGGTTTCTAATATGAATATAAAGTCTATTTGAATTAGAATTGAGTTAGTAAGTTTTTAAAATTTGAAATTTCGAGTGATTTCGTTGATTTTGAAAATCGTCGTTTTTATCAACGCGTTAAAATAGTCTTCTGAGGCACAATCTCGGATTTCGACGAAACCTGTACCATTGGATTCGTAATAATGTATTATTATCAGTTTCAAATTTCGTAGCATTTGGAGTTAATGTTTGGTCGTACGGGATAGAAACGCGTTGAATTTAATATCAAAAATTTAATTTAATAATTGGATTCAAAAAGCTATCTTCCACATACGATTGAATTCGGTCTCGAAACTTATTCCATTGCGTTCAGAATAGGGGTATAACATTAGGAACGCCAAGTGGCACACCTTGACTCGGGTTCGAAATTAATATCTAGATATTTTTGAATTTTAAATAATTTATATATATTTGATTTGACACAGCCACCCTATCAGCCAACCTATATTTCATTCCAGCCACCCTATGATCGTACCCAGCCTTCTCTTTAAATCGCGTTTTCCCTCTTCTCTCCTGGAAGTTCACAGAAGTAAATTGAAAAGAAGAGAAAAAAAAGAGCAGCCTCCTTCAATTTAAAATCAACAGTTGAGTCCGCTGTTCGACTTTTCCTCAATAAGACCCAAGATCGAAAGGCCGTAGATTGTCGGAGAGCTAGGGGCCAAATCTGGCAAGGGGTTCAACAGAAGGAAGGGGCGTCGTGGCTAGGAAGTTCGATCGGTGGTGGTGAGGGAGGCTACGATGTCATGTGGTGTCAGCTACGACGAGATGAACGGCATCAGTTCGTGGCCGTTTTCCCGGCAAATGAGGAGGAGTTAGGGGACCGGAGCGGCGTCGATGGGGAGCTCGTGGTTAGGCGCATTCATGGGTGGGGTCAACTGGTGGTCCGGTGCTACGTGGAGGAGGCTAGGCCTGTCAACGGATATTTTCGGATGCGGATAGTGCAATATCTGCATCCGCATACGAAATTATTTTCGGATATCCGCAACCGCGGATACGGACGGATATCAGATAATTATACTACTCGTTAATGACTGATAAACCAAGAAATATAATTTGGAAATTTTAGTTTAACATAAACTTTTTTCAATCCCAAGATTATAAAAGTGTTAAAAATAAGCAAATGTAATGATAATAAATAGTTTGAGCAGTTTATATGCATTTAGTGCGTATAATATAAACTTCTAACTTAAGAAAACCATAAATAAATATCTTTTACTATACTAAAATACTCATAATTTAAACTATAATCTTGAAAAATACCGGACGGATAATTTTCGGATGCAGATGTCTTCATATCCGCATCCACATCCATTTTTTCGAATATCGGATATTTATCCACTTTCCGGATGCAGATGCGGACGGATTTCAGATTTTTGGGGTATCCATTGACAACCCTTGAGGAGGCGTTGGTCGAAGCTTGTTCTCGTGTTGTTCGAGCCTGGATATTTTGATGGAGACGTGATTAGGGATTTCATAATTACGAGATTATGATAATGACTGTAATTAACTGTTTAACATTTTAATTAAAGGAATTATCTTAATATTGAACTTGTGTAATTTTATGAATGCAATATTTAATTCATACGAGGTCCGATTGGGACGAAACAAGCGACAATGGAATCATGGCGACGAGCACTACATTATGGAATTGATTTGGAGTTGATTAGGGCTAGATAAATTTAAAAAAAAAAGAGCAGCCTCCTTCAATTTAAAATCAATAGTTCGAGTCTGTTGTTCGACTTCTCCTCAATAAGACCCAAGATCGAACGACCGTAGATTGTCAGAGAGCTAGGGGCCTAATCTTGCAAGGGGTTCAACAGAAGGAAGGGGCGTCGTGGCCAGGTAGGTCGATCGGTGGTGGTGAGGGAGGCTGCGATGGCACGTGGTGTCAGCTACGGCGAGATGAACGGCATCAGTTCGTGGCCGTTTTCACTTGCGAAGGAGGAGGAGTTAGGGGACCGGAGCGGCGTCGATGGGGAGCTCGTGGTCAGGCGCGTTCGTGGATGGGGTCAACTGGTGGTCTAGTGCTACATGGAGGGGGCGGTGGTCGAAGCTTGGTCTCGTGTTGTTCGAGCCTGGGTATTTCGATGAAGATATGATTAGGGATTTCATAATTACTAGATTATGATAATAACGGTAATTAACCGTTTAACATTTTAATTAAAGGAATTATCTTAATATTTAACTTTTGTAATTTTATAAATGCAATATTTAATTCATACGTGGTCCGATTGAGACGAAATAAGCGGCAATGGAATTGTGGTGACAAGCACTACATTATGGACTCGATTTGGAGTCGATTGGAACTAGCTAAAATTTTAGGTTAAATCGACGTCGTTCAATTTGATTAAAATTTGAACATTTGACAAATTGAAAACTCAAGGTGAGTTAAACTCACTCATTTGGTTAATCAGTATATTTTTATGGTAAATAAAATTTATTTCTGCTTGTTTGGGTTATTGAAATTGGTGATTGTTGAAATTAATTTAGGATGACGATATAGCATCTTGAAATGCTATTAGATTGGTTGAACCGGATCTACGGTCACGATATAGCATCTAGAATTGCTATTAAACTATTTATGTTTATTTTAAACTCATTTCCAGTATTGAATCATGTATGGAATTGATAATGGATTGTTTTAAATTACGTTGTTCAATGATAATGTAAACTGAATTGAAATATATTGGTGTGATATATTTGGCCAAATAAACACCGTTGGATAATAAATGAAAGAGATTGATTTTGAATGCTAATTGGTTAGCAGAATCAATTTTTATTCTGATATTTGATTAATTTGGACATTATTCAATGCAAATGGATATATATTGGAAAATTGATGTGTTAACAAATCGTTGTTAAGTGTGGATTTGATTTACATATATGACTGTTATGTAAACACATGTAATTTAAATTTGATAGTTAATGTGAATTAGATAGTAGTTGATAAGTACCATTGGGATTTCCGAGCCTCGGTATAACATTGGAATGTTATAGGTTTTTGTTTTAACTTCAGATTGTATAATTTGAAGTGAAATGTTTTATTAGTAAATATATACAAAGGTTTTGTTTAAAATTTATCATTCACAAATGTTTTGTAAATGATTCCTATAGAATGTTAGTTATTTCGCTTAAATGTTTTTTCAAAATTATTTCGAGATTTGAAAGTTGAATTATTTATTTATAGTAATATAATTATCTAATAAATGATTATTTAAATATCAATTACTTTATTTGAAATATATTGTATAAAATTAATTACTTAAGTGTATGTTAAAAGTTGTTTTTGGAAGTTATTATAATATATAATTAAATAATTCTGTAAACGGTTCCAAATGATATTATTACTGATATCTAAATTGTTTTAAATTCTTCCTTAATCATTTTCAAAGTCCTTTATTAATCATCTATTTTAAAAGATTATTTTCCTAAATTAAACTTGGGAATTTATATAGAGACTTTATAAGTAGTATTTTGAGATATTTATTAAAATAAAAGATTTTGGGAAGTAATGGTATATTTTTATAGCGTAATTTGAGGGGCATAGACTGCCTACAGTTTGTTATATTTTCGCTGGGATAGCGACGTAACCATTATGCAAATTGCGATCTATGTTTAATTGCATGGTGGAAATCGGGAGGCAGAGATTGCCTAAGTTAAGTTTGGTTTTTCTGGGATAGAGATGCAACCATCGAGTTGCGATCCATGGTCAATACCAAATGGCACTTCCATATCTATTTTTATAATATAGTTTCCAAGTATTTGAAAGGGATGATTTGTGAATATACTTATTCAGATGAAATAAGTATATGAATGTTTTAATAAGGAGATTCGATTTTTCGAAATCAAATAATATGAGGCTTAGTGATTTCGGTGGAAAATGCGATCTATGGTTGAATGTTTGTTTATTTGATAGTTAAATAACCGACTATCAAATCTTGGCTCAAATATGTAATCCTTCTTAATTTTGGTGGTAGGAAACGATTTCCTACTTAACACCAAAGGGTTTTAACTCTGGAAATATCTAGGGGAAACACGGGAATTATATGGTACAGTTACCATCGGTGGTGTTATACTGTACGTATAAACTCGTTATTTGTAACAACCTGCATATTTTACGATTTAATATTTAAATATTTTATTTAAATATAGAATCGTTAATCGGATTAAAGTCCGAGAAGCTACTTTTTGCAAACAGTCGAATTAGGACTCGAGACCACTTCCATTGAGTCCAAAATGGCATTTGCGACTTTTTTAAGTATAAGCATCGATATGTTTGGAGTTGAGTGAATTTTGCTATTTTTCACTTAGGGCTTTGGGTTTGGGTTTTAGCCCAATAACCTAACATAACCCCCTAGTTCAGTCCCCAATCTTCTCTTCATTCTAATATTTTCCCTAACATTTCAAGCTTTTGTAAAAATGGGGGAAGAGAAAAAGATTGGAAATAGAAATTCCCAAACCCTAGCTTTGATCTAGGAACTCAAATTCAACTCCAAAATCAAGATGAAGCTTAGGTAAGCCTTCTCTTCATCTTCTCCATCTAATTTCCTCTTCGATTTCTGAAATGTTCTAAACCCTAACTTAGGAAATGTTTTCTTTTGAGCTTAGATTGAGTTGAAATTGAAGAGTTATTGTTCTAGCTTTGCTTTGTAGCTTCTCTCTTGTGTTTTTGGGTTTAAAGGTGAGATTTTTATCTCACATCTATGTCTATAACTATCTTTGATTGTTAGGTATGAATTCCTAACATCTCTACATGTTCATTTGATTTTGATTCGGATTGATTTGGTGAATATTCCAATTTTTGGTTTTTAAGTCCAATTTTGTGAAAATCCTTTTACGGATGTTTGAACATGTTTTCGGTGAAGCATCGATGAGCCTATAGGGCTGGGTTGCCGATTGGCGTAAACCCTTAGCGCCCGTTGCTCGTCCGATCGCCGTTTTTTGGATTTTGCCCCAAATGGGGCTAGACTGAATGTGCTTCAGAAGCAGGTTCAGTCGACTGAACCAGAAGGCAGGGAATGCCTTAGAAGCAGGTTCAGTCGACTGAACTAGTGGTTCAGTCGACTGAACCAGACCCAGGAAATTGCCTGGGTCTGTATCAGTTGACTGACCATCTGGGTCAGTCGACTGACTCTGGGGATAGAAATTTCGTATCCCTGTGTCAGTCGACTGACCACTTGGTTCAGTCGACTGACCATCTTGCTTCAACCCCATTTGCTTACTTGGCTTGAGATTCCAAATGTTAATCGATTCGTGATTCTCCATTTTGTTGTTATCATATGTTACTGATTTTGATGACTTCTATTTCGGGATTTTTGGGTATATCCATTTTGATGGATTCGGAATCATTTTCTATGGATTTGATTCACGTCTTCGTATGTGAATTTTTGATGGTTGATTGTTTCTACAATCATTTCTGCGCTTTGTCACTTTAAAATACAAAGGTTTCTATACTAATAGTAAATATTCAAACTCTTTACAAAGATAATTTCAACTCTATTTTTAATACAAAGCTCGTTTATAAAACCATTTTCTAATCTATTAGTATATACAAACCTTTACCTCATTCGTATGAGAAAATGTAATTAAACGGCTTAGCAAAACAAGTGGTGTGAAACACTTGCGTTTACTTCATCGGTTAATTTTTGGACTTGTTCGATTGAAACTCTTGTGACAATTTTCGAGTGGAAATCTACAATCTGTTTGTAAATATTTGAGTTAAGCAAGTGGTTATGGGACATGAAGCTAAACTCATATATTTACTAGCTTAGTGTGATCGACACTTCTTGATGATCGATGATGATCATTTTGTGATTTAGACTAGCATTGTGCGATGTCTCTTTGTCCACGTGGGGGACTATACCCCGTTCTTTTGAGCTTCGTCTCATTTTTATGGGCTAGCGACCCATGGTTTTTGGACCGTTCGTGGAGCATTCGGCTCAATAAGTCGGAGCATGGGGTGTATCTTTTCAGGTGCATCGATGTTCGTCTATGCATAGGGTGTATCTTTTTAGGTGCGTCGATGTTCGACTTTGCATGGGGCGTATCTTTTTAGGTGCATCGATGTTAGACTAGGCATGGGGTGTATCTTTTTTGGTGCATCGATGTCCGACTATACATGGGGCGTATCTTTTCAGGTGCGTCGATGTTAGTTTATACATGGGGCGTATCTTTTCTGGTGCGTCGATGTTCGACTATGCATGGGGCGTATCTTTTTAGGTACGTCGATGTTCGGTTTATGGGATAGCGTCTCATTTGTGATACACGTGTTGGGAGTTTTCTTGCTCCCGTTTGTAATAGGCCTCCCCCTTTTATGATTTCTAGATTTCTCGTTGTGATTTCTAGAATTTGTGTTTCACCAACTTTTGCGTTTGGCATTTATATGTTTGTCAATATTTGTAGTTTGGTGAATAAAATAAAGAATATGATATTCTTTTTGGTGTTTTTAGATGATTGATATATTGTATTATTTTTTATTGTTATTTGATGTATACTTGACACGGTATGGCATTTTTGGTTATCATACGTTTTTGGTCATATCTCTTATCTTATATCATTTTATCTGATATTTATAGCTAGACCGATCTGTTTATTATTTTCTTATTAAATAATACTCGGGTCAGACCGAGGTATTTCAGGTGCTTCTGTTTGACTTCTTCTTAGGGTTCGTCACCTGACTTTTGGCTAACTACTTTAGCATAGTAGTTTTTGTTAGTATACATTTGAGATAGAGACTCCTTGATGTATATTTATTCTTTTGTCTAGCACCTGTACCTATTCTTTTGTTATGTAGTGGATCTTCTATGACCACTATTTTGTTGTACACTTTCATGTGATATATTCATATCTGATTCCGCCTTTGTGATATGAATGTTTGTGACTGATTTGTGTTATGTTTATTTCTATATTTGTTTCTGAGGCCCACATAGCCACTGTGTGGTAGCTTTGAGTTTGTATTAGATATGTCGGGTTTCCTCCAGAAATGAAATGTAAGTTATATTTTTTGATATATCGGTACTCGCACAAAGCAATTACACAGATGGTCGCTACTCAACAGCCTTATTCTTCGCGCTAGTCGACGACATTACATCGTAGTGTCCTTGGCTAGCGTGAGCATAGAGGTGGGGCATCACATTGTTCTTCTAGGATAAATGATAAGGAGATCCGTCCACTTAACGGTTAGGGGGTGATCCCCGCTCTTATGTATTCTCTGATTATTTCCTAAAGATTCGGTATTGAGCATTCTGGAAAATCAACAATCGATTTATGGAGCGCCCGGGAAGCAGAAGAGTGTACTCGTAAGAGATGACTTGAAACTGTAACCACTCCAAAACCATATACGTTTCTATGGAGGAGATTCGTGTTATATTGAGATGTTGAAATCCATGTGTGGTTCTAAGACCGTTGGGTATGGGAATCCGTGTGTGATTCCAAGATCTATTTGAGATGTGAGAATCTATATGCGGTTCCAAGGCCATTGTGGTATGGGAATCCATATGGGATTCCGTGATCTATTTGAAGCGGTGTGTAAGCTGGAATGTCGGACGTAGCCTCATCAGCGGAAATGACTAAAACCAGAGATAGGAGGTATGGCCAGTAGGGTTGGCAAACCCATAGGGTGCAATTGGCTCCTTTTCTAGCAATACCGATACCTTCAGTTGTTTTTGTCATACCGGAGCGATGCACTCGATCTTAGCAAGACTAGTTATGTTTTTCTATAATACCTCGGCTAGACGGGTATGATGCTTCGGAAGGATAACTCTGACCTTTTTGCAGGAGGACCGTTCTCAAAGTACCGAGGGCACCTCCGTGGAATCCTACACAATTAGCGAACGAGCCTTATCGAGTTTTGATTTTATACTAGTATTGTTGTGATGTACACAGCACGAGCATCACAGCTACTTGATTATTATTATTTTGACCCTTAGACAATATTATAATATCACTGGATTTTCTATAGAAAGGGTTTGGTGATTGTAAGGTAAAAACTCGTCCGTGTTTATGTGTGACTTGGTCTTACGATATCTTTATTTTGAAAAGGTTTTATAGCTTAATAAATCAAATTGAGTGTGTTTTCTCACGCTGGTTTACCAGACTGATCCGTGTGTATTATTTTATAATAATGCTCGGGTGATACCGAGCATATTACAGATTTAGATTGGATTGCTTTGGAGCTCAGGAGACGAGCTGGAGACTGAGACGTATTCTCGTACTTGTTTATTCTGTTGCGGTGTTTGTTTGAAATTTTCAGCAATTGTGAGGGAAGGCTATTATAACTGTCCAAACTGATAATTATTGATTTTCATACTCTGGTTTAAGGTATGTATATTACAGTTCCATTTGTGTAAAGAGCTATTGATATTATATATTATTCAGTCCATTGTGAGATTCTGTATTGGTTTAGTTTCAACTATTTTCTACCTTCTTTCTTTTCCCATAACTGTCTGTGTTTCTGGAACTCGATTGTTCGACCTGCTATATACATTGAACGTATTGATGTCGATTTTCAAGGGTCGAAAAGTCGGGTCGTCACATTGAATCAAATTAAGATCCAAAGCTAGCCCAAGCCCATTTAAATTTCTTTCTCTCTTTTTCTAGAATAGTCTTATTTTTTCGTCTTTACCAAATCAAGCCCATACCCAAACCCTGCTCCATATTTTGCCCTAACCCCAAACTTATGAAATCAAAATTGCAACATATATATATATATAAAGAAAAAAGAGAAAAAAGGGTCGCGCAGGTGTGCGGCCACGAATTCGACCCCACAAGTAAACGACGCCGAAGGCATAACCATGGAGAATGGCTCCAAGATTTATGACTAAGGAGTCGACGACAATGAGTATGGGCTTGCATGCAAGAGAAGGAACTTGGTAACGTAGAGCTCGATGTTGACATGGGCTGTATACTCGCGCGACTATGGCAGTTCGATGTGGTGATGCTGGTAGGAGCATGGCTGCTGGCGGTAGCTGGTGAAGGCAGGCAGCTTTAGGTAATGAGTTAGGACTGATGGTGTTGAGCTTTAGGTACAAGGCGTATGTGCACTTGTGTTCGATGGTTGACGGCTAACGCCGTTGTGTTGTTATTCGCTCTCATTTACATCATTTCGATGAGTTGTTTCTTAACTTACAACTATCGCCCGAACGATCATTTATTTCATTTTATTTCTATTGCTTGATTGGGTGGATGTTTGGTGATAAATTCTTGGTTGAAATGGACTGTTTGTTACATTATTTGGGATTGAATGATGTATAGATAATTGATCGATTGTTTGTATTGGTTGGAAGTGTCGGTTTACAAACGAAACTATGTCCGTTTTTGAGTTGAATAATATATATTTATTCGAATATTGATGTGAGTGTTTTACGGATATTTATTTATTTTACTCAATTTAAGAAGATTTTTGAAAGGCTTTGATAATTTAATTGAAGGGTTCAAAATCGTATTAAAAGTTTTTATAAATAATTTTGTAAAGTTTTGTTTAATTCTAGTATTAAAAAAAGATATTTATTTATTTATTAAGCCAAAAATTAAAATATACTGTTATTATTTTATAAAATATATTAACAAAGAAAATATCTTATTTCAAATGTTATGATTATAAATGTTATTTAAATATTTTCAAATGAGTTTTCAAGCTTTTGAAAATAAAGTATTCATTTTTATTAGAAATAATTAAGGTTTTGGATATGTTTTGCATGAATAAAAATCTCATAATTTCAAAGTTGGTATAATTAAAAAAGGAAAATGTTTTACTTCTAATTAATTTGAGTATAAAGTAAGGATTTTAAATTATATTTTATAATTTATTTTCAAGTTTATATATTTATTCAAAAATAGTAACTTATTATATAAAATTATTGAAAGATTTCTATAACGGATATTTGGTTTATAAACTGATCTTGAATGTTTTGAAATATATGAGTAAAGGTTTTGAAATATAAATAAAGTTAATGTATTATTCGATATATAATATATATTTCAAAGGTTCTTAGTTTATTTAGAATATAAAATTGATTTAAGAAGTTTTATTCATTTATATAAATATAATCACTTTTCTGATTCATATTTGAATGTCTTGAAATTATTTTATGGTTTGGATTAAAAATATTTGAATTTAAAATGATGCATTTGAATTTTGTTTAATGGATTGAAATAAAAATAGAACTATTTTGGAAGTTATAAAAAAAATTTCATAGTAGAATTTGATTATAGAAAATTATATAGTAAATTCTATAAGTTATATTTGATTCTTTAAATGATTTAAATTTTTTTATATGTATATAAGCAAGGATTTGAAAGTAAATAATAATGTTTAAATCTTTATTTTTGGTAACTATATAAATGAGGTAAGATTATTTAATATACAAATGTTTACAAGAATTTATTAGTTTTGGAATATAAAATTAATTGAAGAAAATCTATTCAAAATTATTAATTTATTGAATGGAAATTGATAATTGGTTTTAAATAATTATTTAAAAGTTTATATAATTTTGAAAATAAATAGTTTATTCTACGTATTTGTTTAATGAAACTTCACTTCATTTTCTGATTACTTATTTTCTCCATATTGATTTTAGTTGTTATGAATGATTCACCGTTAGATACAAATTTGGTTAATTGCTTTTAATGTGATTTCATACGGTGATGACATCCTTCGGTTTGATTTTGTGGTATTTCATTTAGTGTAACGAGAAACCTGAATAAACGAAGTTATAATACCATCTAGTATGAGACTTTCGTAATATTTCTATGATTATTCTTTGGACTCGTTATATTAAATAGTGAAGGAGAGAATTTGATATATGAGCTTTGAATAAACTGACTAATATCATGTGGTGGTATAGGATGCCGTTGTGTTATTTATTCGATTATTCTTTTCTCGTGAATGACACTCTACGGGGATTGTTAAGTATGATGGGGCTCACAGTGGCAAGTCACGTATTTGGCCACGTCTCGACAATTATATGTAGTCGTGTGTCTATAAATGTATTTAGCAATGTGTCAACATATTTATAGTGTCGTGTGTTGATACTTATATTTGGTTGTATGTTGGCTAATATATATATATATATATATATATATATATATATATATATATACATATACACACACACGCACACACACAAATATATACATATACATATACATATATATATATTACGTGTGTTTTCTGTCACTGTCTGACTTCCTTTATGGTATGGAAGTTGAACCGGATTGGCTAGTATCCATCCTAGCGGCCTGATTGTGGTGGTCGCGCCCTGATTATGTGACACCTTATTCTAATAGCCATGTGTTGACAGCATATAAAGTCATGTGTCAGTAACGTATTGCCCCTTTTGTCACCTAGGCCAACAGTTTATTCCCATTTAGGGGCATGTGTAGGGTCGTGACCAAGTCCTTGCATTGAGTGCATATTGATGGATGTGAGTCACAGCGGCTGTCGAGGTAACTAAGTACTATAGGAGCCATGTTGGATGAAGACGTGTGTCATGTTCACCATACACGTGTGTAGTCTCCTGAAGCAAATGTGTCTACCAGTCTCTAATCTTGTTCTATTATGTGTGATAGATAGACATACATTATTAGTACACTTTAGTTGAGCTGTGCTTATACCTGAGACTGTGAGGATCCAGCTCGTCTCCTGAAGCTCCAAAGTGTCCAACTAAATCTGGAAAATATGCTCGGGCTGACCCAAGTATTATAAGAAAAATAACGCCCAGATCAGTCCGATAAAACCAACATGAGAAACACAATCAAATGGATTCACTTTATGTTATAAAAACCTTTCATAAATAAAGGTAAGTTGTAAGACTACGCAGCATATAAACACGGACGGGTTTTACCTTACAATAATCAAAACATTTCTATATAGAATCCAATGATATTATAATAATGGTTAGGGTTTTAAAATAAATTATGAATATAGATGGAATGCTTACATCTCATGTTCCAACATAGTTGGGCACAACTAAATTCGTAAAGGCTCGTATTGGAGATTGGATTTTCATCAATGACAAGGCTACTGGGGTACCATCTGCTACAGTGCACCTTTAGAAAAATGTACCGATGCCCCTCATGGATCCCCTACGAATCAGAGTCGGCCTATTCTTGAGCATGACAAGCTGGATTACATCATTCCCCAGGACCAAGGCCCAAAAAAATGTGCACCGGCCATGGCCCCACTCTTCATGTGCATACCAAATCCATAAATATCAATTCTAGATCGAGGAATGACTACTCCTAATGGTACTGAACCACATAGCTCTTAAGCATATCTCATGTTTAAGTCATTACCGGGTTGTGAGGCTTGTGAGTTTCCTCTCTTAGCGAATCCCATTTGGAATGCTAACAGTGCCTTCTAGGCACAATGCAATGCTAGCATTCATCCATACAAGTTGTTTAAGATAAAAACAAACTAAAGGCACTATTTCTACTACTTCCATTTTGGAATCACCATCGAGATTAGTAGTAAGTATCCCTTGCAATTCAAAGAGCTCCATTTTCGATTCCATCATCTTAAAGATGCTTCAAAGAGCTCAGTCTTCTTATATCTTTGATTTCTCATTCCATCTTTTTCCTTTCTACTTTTTAAACAGTAATAAAATAACTTCAAACAATATTAATAATAATATCAATTAACTTTGAACATTTTTAATAATATAATAATAATTAACTTTAAACCATTATTTTATAAATAATAATTAAATATCTTTAAACCCATATTAAAATATAAATGTCTTTAAACTTCAAAACATTATTCCTATAATAATTAATTAACTTTTAACCATTTCCAATACAATAATTAATTAACTACTCAAATTCAGAAAGAGACTTAGCAACAATGATGGTTCATAAGCAAATTACCATTCAATTTAACTTTCCAAGTTATATTACCGATATTTGCATAAGCAGGCATATACGTAAATAAAATTAACAATTAACCATCACTAATTTACACACCACTTATCCAATATTAATTAATCCACATATTAATTAACTGCATATGATTAGATGCCCAAATTTATATAATAGCAGAACATGGATTTATTCTTCTAAATAGACATCAAATATAAACTATTCAATTTAAATATAGCAGAACGACAGAACAGTGTTTTATTCTACTACCAGGGTGTCCAAATTAATATATTTAACTTAGTTTAATAGGATAGTATTTTATTTGACCAAATAAATATCGCCAATGAAGTATACACTTTATACTTGCGTTACTATTTAAAACAACGAAATTAAATGTAGCCGGTATTATTCTATCATTAAATTACACTTCACTAAAAATTATTAACTTTTTATAACACAGTGATCTACTAGATCATATGAATGTAGTGTTAAAAAACCCGCAGGTCAAACGGATTTCGTATGTAGAGATTATTTAATTTCAAAGGTAGGCTTACCAGTAACTAATTAAATAAATTAGTAGGCCAAGATTTATACTAACACTCAAACGGGCCAATCTCATCTAGCCAATACCTAACACACCAAGCCTAACTCTTCTTCCTTCCCAACAATTCAAACTTCCCAATCCAAAACTGAAGCTCCAGCATGCACAGATACGTTCACGTGCATGCAGCAACCACGCCACCCACCGACGATCCAAGGCTGCATGCGAGTCCCAAATCTCGAGCTTGTCACGTCAGCGTCGTCACCCCTGCCTTCGATCACCTTGAATGAAAACCGACCCCATCCCTAAAACAAGACACGAGCTACTGGCTAACTCCCTCGACCAAACACACTCCAGTCACTCACCAAATGGCGTCGCCTCTGCCATCTCCAGACCTGGCCGCTACCACCACTCGAACCCCATTTTCATATCCCACCCCTAAACCAAGCCATGTCATGCCAGATGCCTACATGCGCTGTCACCACCACTCCAAAATTGAAACCCAAAAACTATCCTTAAACTCTAATTAGAGGACGGAGCATCTCCAACCATGAGAGATACCGAGACCACTTTCAATGCTTCAGCCATTCCCGTAGCTTCCTCCAAACACTAGCGCCGACCTCCATGACCTCCAGCTCACCAAAATTTCAAATTATACCGAAATCGGTTCATCTCTCCACCACGGCTCCCTTCAACTATCTAAAGTCTTGAAACTAAGCTTAAAAATCATGATTTTCCTAGACGAACCAAATCATGAACTCTGTTCGTCAATTCATGATGGTCGAAAAACTATCGACGTTCGGCCACTCACTGTAATTTACAAAATTCTCCTTATATACTCGATGAAAAACCACTACGACTATTTTTTTTAAAATACTAGACTCAAAGACAAATGACTTTCTAGTTCGAACCTCTAACTAATTCTCAACAGTTTTGGAGATAGTGATTTTTGAAACCAAGACGGGAATGTTTACTTCAAGGAACAGAGAAGAGAAAGTGATGAAACAATAACTTTCTATGTATGTTTGGTATTAACAGTAAGCTTTATTCCTTTATTATAAGGCAAATGTAAATCAAAACAATATTTTAAGATAATTTCTAAACATGATTTTTATGTCAAAAATTCAATCATTCACAAATACACAAATTTATATTTTTATCAAAAATACTTAGCATAGATTGAATAACTCACCTTCCACATTGCTTGAATTGCTTGAAAGTTTTGACCTTGAGAGGAAAGTATAAATTTTTGAGTTTTAAAATGAAAAATGAGATTTTTGTTAAAGTTGACAAAAGAAGAGAAAAAGAAAAACAATGGAGCTTATGAGATGAAAATGGAAATAAGATAAAGTTTTTTAAACTTTTATAAAAACAAAAAAAATGATCATGATGTGCCCATATTAATCAAATTTCATCTCTCCCATCGTGCCATAAGCTACCAAAATGTCATAGCTAGGAAATATAGTTGATTATAGTGTGTATGTGTACCTTAGTTTATTTTCATACTTAAAGAATCTTACATAATTTCAAATTCAAATTGAAATATATATTATTTTACACATTTTTAAGTGTGTCAACATTTTAATTGTTGCTAAAACATAATCAAAGATATTACAACTTCTAATCACTTTTTGTAGATAAAAAACTGAAAACCTGAAAAGCGGGTTTCAGTCACATTTCCATTTTTTCATCAAACTATCTATTTATGTACCACAATTTAAAAATAAATTTTCCGTTATCAATTATAACTTAAAAAGGGTTATTAAATTAATAAAACCATTAACTGAACATTAAATTAAATATTCACAAATAAAAATGGTAAAATTCTGGGTCATTAAATTAATAGAGAATTCATATCCTTGGTTATATAAGTTTAGTATCACGGTCAAGTTTGACTCAAAATAAAGTCTCAGACCAGAGTAGTGCAGTTAATAATAATTGTCAATATTAAACCAAGGATTTTGTGTTTGGACTAATCAAGTTGAATGTGGACAAATTTGGAATTTTGATGAAAACCAAACTCTATATGTCCTAATGTGATATAGTTTTGATGAAGAGAATTAGTGTAAATAATCGTTGCTACCTGCTTCCACTTATAATAGTAAAGTCGAATTTTACTAAAAATAAACAATAATTTCAGCCAAAATGTCATACCACTAGTGATGTGCACGTAAATGTGCATATTTTTACTTCCATATTTAATCTAACTTAATTAAATAAATGAGCATATAGGGTATTTTAACATGTTTAAACCAAAATTTCAAATGTCATCAAATCATCATTTATTCTTACACATTTTATTTGTGGAAATTTGGATGGAAATATGAAGAGGCTTTCATGTATTCATGTATGCACAAGTGAAGGAAGGCAAATGAAGATGGGAATATATCAACTCATGCATCATGGAGGACCCCACCTACCGACTTACCTTGATCTACAATTAGGAGCTAATGCACATGTCAGTGGACATTAAAGTTACATGCACACTTAATAGAGGATTAATTCATGATAATGATAACTTTGTGGCCACACTTCCTAGAGGGGTATTTTGGGTACTCCCTTAAATTATGCATTAGGGTTTTAGGCATGTAAAATACCCCTTATGTTTCATGTAATGAGCTCTTAGCCTCCTCTTTAGTTAGTTTAGTTTGAGGCTAAAAATAAATAAAAACTCTTTTTCTTAATGGCTTCTTAGCCTTCTTTCATGTAATTTTCTTTTTAGGCAATTAATTTCATGCTGTTTTAATTCTTGTTCTTTATTTTATGCAATTAGTATAGTTTTATTTCTTTCAAGTAAAGTAGATTTATTTCATGCAAAATTAGTTAGCTCTCTTTTTACTTTTATTTTTTTTCTATGTTGCAATTTACATTTGTTGACATGATAACAAATATGAGAAGCTAAATCCCTTAAATTTAGGGGTAATGAAGCTTTCTTAATCATGTAAATTCAGCATAGTGATTTCACTTGATCTCTTTTTGTGCTTAATGGAAGTTTTGATGTGGTAAATATTTTGTTGTTTTAACTTTGAATTTGATAGCCTATGTTGTTGACACCAAATAGGTTATGCTTAATCAAACATAAACACAAATTACCTCTTCATCTACATCTGATTATGGTAATGAAGTGAATTTTAAAATCAAAATTTGATGGTCAATATTACTAATCAATAGTGAATAGATCATGCTTAGAATATATTTCATTTCCAAGTTCATTTAAATTTTCATGAGAGTTAACAAGCAGTTTAGTGGGTATGTTACAGTTTGATGGTTTATGTTGGGCTAATTAATATCACAAATAGGCCATAGTTATGATAAATATATCAACTAAATTCACTAATGACCAAAAGAGGGATCATAATTTCATTTTGTTGATTTATGTGATCATGAGAAGGAAATTAGCTCTATACCTTCTACTATCATATTTTTATCCACTTTTAGTTTTTGTTAATTTTTAGAAATTTTTAGCATAACACAACTTCAAATCTTGGTTTAATTTTGATTGAGTAGAAATTTTAAAATCAATACAATTCCATGAGGATCGACCCGTACTCGCCGCGTACTAAAATTGTATATCGTGCGCTTGCGGTTATTTTAATTTAAATTTTTTGGCTATTTTCTAATCCGATAGGAAATTAGCCGATTCAATAAGTTTTTGGCGCCGTTGCCGGGGATCGAAATTCTTGCTTTGAGTTTTCTTGTATGTTGCTTTGAGTATTGCTTTGAGATGTCTTGTTTGTTGTTTTGCTTTGAGTTGTAAATAATTTCTTTTAATTTCCTTTTCTCGCTTAAAAAAAAGTTTGCTTACTTTTAATTTTGTTTTGTTTTATCCCTAAAAAAATTAAATTTGTTTTGTTTTGGTTTTAATTTGTTTTAAGTTCCACCATTATATAGTTTAAAAAAAACAAAAAAATAAATAAACAAGTTGTTTTCATTTGTTTTGGTTTCATTTGTTTTGGTTTCATTTGTTTTGTTTTAGTTTCATTTGCTTTAGTGTCTTCTTGGATAATTAAAAAAAGGTTTATTTGCTTTTATTTTCGTTTTAACCTTATAAAAAAATTCCTTGTACAAATTTTCAGGTTGCAAATTTCAGGAAATTTGAATTGCAAAAAGGAATTGGTTATCAAATAATTGCTCAACTCTACTTGGTTGCTTAAAAAAATTTGCCGCTTTAAAAAAAACTATTAATAATTCGACATGCTTTGGTATCGTGCCCTCATCTCTTGTTTTTATTTGCTCTGCATTGTTGGTTACTTGCATTTTAAAAAAGAATTCAAAAACAAAAACAAACAAAAATTCATTCGTAGTTGCATTGTTAATTCACGTTTAATTTCTGTTTTACATTCATTCCATCTTGTTTTTATTTTCTAAATGCAAAACTCAAATCCACATAAGGTGGGGGATTTCATCACCCCTTCCTTGGCCCACAAATTGCATTTCATCTTAGAATTTGCTAATAATAACGATTAGACACTTGACTTAAGGGTGTTAGGAGCTCACTTAGGGCTTAATTGTATATTAATAAGTTGTCTTCTTTCAACAATTTATATTCTTGGTGTCCAGGCTACGGTAGAGCAATAATCAGTTATAAAATTACGGTGATTCGTAAATATTATACTGATTGTTTCTCTGAAGGTTCATAAACCTTCGGTTGCATTGCTACGGTGATTCGTGGTGCACCGATAACTCCTGCCTGTTACCTAGCTAAGAACTATTTTGTTGAATTAAGATAAAGTGTGATTATACAATTTTGAGTTAGGAGTTACTTGGGATAGAAAATTTATAATTAAGTCTTTTGCATTCATTTAGTTGCATTAGTTCATGCATATTTAAAAAAAAGAAAAAAAATTCAAAATCCAAAACTAAAAAAAATTGTAAATTTTCCATCATTTAGTTTTTTAAAATCTTTTCCTTTGAAATTTATTTTCAATCAAATCAAAAATCCAAAAAAAAAAATTAAGTTATTTTTTTTAGAAAAGCAAAAATCCAAAAAAAAAATTAATAATTTTTTCAAAACCAAAAATATTTTGAAAATCCAAAAACAAAACAAAAATCAAATTTCTCTTTTGAAAAAAAATTACTTTTGGTAAATAGTTTTCCTTTATAAAAAAATCCAAAGAAAAAAAATAACATTCTTGAAAATGTCTGAATTTCCCTATTCATAAGAATTTTACAATAGTTGTGCATATCAATATAATCCATATAGTTTCACACCAAATGCTTATGGATATTTTAATGACAACTATTGTACAAACAATTCGAATTTTGAACAAAATTTTCAAAATGATGACCAACCCTCAGATCTTGAAAATAGTATTGAAATGATTTGGTCTATACTTGAACAACAAAATCAAATGATAGATAATTTGAGTAATATGTGCAATAACTCAAATCATGGATTTCAAAGTGATCAAAATTTGAATTCACTTCAAAATTTAATTGATTTTGATTATAAGTCATGCCAATACAACTTCGAACTTCAAAATGAATTTCAAAGTCAAAATGGAAATGTGAACCACTTTTTAAATGATTTTGGCAATGAGAATAATTTTAATTATGGTGCAATTGGCAATTTTTATTCTCAATAATTTCTAACTGAAAATCCTTAAATTAATAATTATAAATTTGATTTTGTTGAGCAAATGGAAGAAATTCATAAAGATCACCCGTATTTGTTGTTTAAAACATATATGAAACAATGTGAAAAACAAAATCAAATTCCAACATGTGACGAGTCAAATAATAATCCACCTTTTACTAAAATTGACGATTTTCAAATAATAGCTTTTGAAATTTAAAATGACAATCTTAATAAAGTTGTTGAAAATGTGGTAATTGAGTTTGATTTCAATTCTTTTGAGAGTGTGGAGCCAAATTTAAAATTCGATCTTCCTTTCTTCAATTTTGAAAATTTGAATACAACAACTTTGGATTTTGAACATGATATATGCAATGAAGTTGTAAATACAACAAAGGAAGATGAATTTAGTGTACATGAATTTTTTGGACTTTTTGAAGACGAGTTGTTGAATTCTGAAGGGGTGATTTAAATCACCATTTTGATTTTGAAATCAATAATTTTGAAGAATTTGTCAACGATAAGTTTGAATTTCAATTTGGTGAAAATAAACTTGAACTTCAACCAATTGTTCTATCTACCCAAAAAATCATCAAAAATAAAACAACACATACGATTTTTAGTAAAACGACATCCGTTTTTCCAAATCAACATTCAACTTTGGAATCTTTTATGTTTTGGTTTTCTTTCCTTAAGCTGTGTCTCTCATACTTGACGAGACAAATGAATTGGTCTTTGGAAGACTATTTCATTTACTCTTTGACTATATATTTTCTTATGTAGTGTAAATAATAATCTTTTCATTTTCATGTAAATATAGGTCATACTTTTATTTTATTTTTCTCCTTTCACTTGGGTTGACTGTGGGGACACAGTCAAAATCAAGTGTGGGGGAGTCTCATCTTCATTTTTTAATTTTCATGGTTTATTCTTTTTGCACTTTCTTTCCAAAATTTAAAAAAAAATCCCAAAAAAAAACAAAAACAAAAATTCCAAAACAAATTTTCTTTTTGGCATGTTGATTTATTTTTAAAGAAGCACTATAGGATAAGTATAGGATTTTGGTTATTAAATTGAAATTTTTGAAAATTTATTTATCTTAACAAAAATAAAAATAAAGTTTGATTACAAGTAACAATGGTTTAAATAGTATATAAGAAGGTTCATGGGTGATAATTATGAAGTATATCCTAATTGAAATCTTTGTTTAATAAGTGGTGGATTTAAAGTAAAGGCAATAAAATTTTAAATCTCCTAAGTTAAGTGGTGCTAAGATGATTTTGCAAAACTCTATATTCATTAAAAAAATTGTATATATGTATATATTTTATAAATACCTAGAGTCATGTGTTCACACGCAAGTGTGTACACTCGCCATACTCTGTACCCTTATCATGTAAGCCCGCAAGGCAGTGCATGATCGGTATATCTGGCTTTAGTTTATCTGAGTTAGGCGTATGTATATAAAAATTCTTTCATTAATAACGCCTACAGTCGATAGGTGTACACACTTGTTTGTACACTCGTCATGCTCTGTATTCCCCTAACACAAGCCCGCAAGGCAGTGCATGGGTCTTATATCTGGCCTTAGTTTTCTGAGTTAAGCATATGTAAATACTGTTAATATCAATAAAATTTCAAATAAAGAGAGAGTAAGCAATTGAAATCCAGGCACTATTTTCACTTATTTGATTTGACTTGTTATTAAAAAGAAATGAAAATAATACTTTGAAAAACTTTGATAATCGACTAAGGATCCATTTCATAGTCGCATTATGTTATCAACCGAAACAACTAGCAAAACTAAAGTCTAATTGTGATGATAACTTAATTTTTATTGGAAATTTTGATAGGTAAAAGGACTTAAATTTCTTGATAATAATCAGGACTTATATTTAACTTATTCGTGTCAATTTAAAAGTAAATTTTTCATTTGTAAATATTTTCCAAAACTTGCACCTTTGTAAATAAATCTTGCATTTAGGAATTTTACATTTCGCATTTGGATTTTGTGGGTAGTATCCCCTGAAAACCCTCACGAGACAACGCTCAGCCTACTAGGGACACCTAGAGGTTTAACGGTTTGTTGCATACGCTTAGTGCAATCGTGTTTCCTATGAAAATGGATTTATCTTAGTCTTAGTTTAATCGAGGATGAATAAAAAGATAAGCGTGGGGGTATTTGATGTGCATGTAAATGTGCATATTTTTACTTCCATATTTAATCTAATTTAATTAAATAAATGAGCATATAGGGTATTTTAACATGTTTAAACCAAAATCTTAAATGTCATCAAATCATCATTTATTCATCTTCATATAGGGGAAAATGGTCATATTTGTGCATATATTAATTTTGAGAATATTCACTTGCACATTTTATTTTTATTTGTAGAAAATTTGGATAGAAATATGAAGAGGCTTTCATGTATTCATGCATGCACAAGTGAAGGAAGGCAAATGTAGATGGAAATAAATCAACTCATGCATCATGGAGCACCCCACTTACCCACTTACCTTGATCTACAATTAGGAGCTAATGCACATGTTAGTGGACATTAAAGTTACATGCACACTTAATAGATGATTAATTCATGCTAATGATAACTTGGTGGCCACACTTCCTAGAGGGTTATTTTGGGTAGTCCCCTAAATTATGCAGTAGAGTTTTAGGCATGTATAAATACCTTTATGTTTCATGTAATGAGCTCTTAGCCTCGCTTGAGGCTCAAAAATAAACGAAAACCCTCTTTTCTTCTTAATGGCTTCTTAGCCTTCTTTCATGTAATTTTCTTTTTATGCAATTTAATTTCATGCTCTTTTAATTCTTGTTCTTTATTTTATGCAATTAGTATAGTTTTATTTCTTGCAAGTAGAGTAGATTTATTTCATGCAAATTAGTTAGCTCTCCTTTTCCTATTATTTTTGTTCTATATTGCAATTTATATTTGTTGACATGATAACAAATATGAGAAGCTAAACCCCTTCAATTTAGAGATAGTGAAGCTCTCTTAATCATGTAAATTCAACATAGTGATTTCATTTGATCTCTTTTTGTGCTTAATGGAAGTTTTGATGTGGTAAATATTTTGTTGTTTTAACTTTGAATTTGATAGCCTATGTTGTTGACACCAAATAGGCTATGCTTAATCAAACATAAACACAAATTACCTCTTCATCTACATATGATTATGGTAATGAAGTGAATTTTAAAATCAAAATTCGATGGTCTATACTACGAATCAATAGTGAATAGATCATGCTTAGAAAAGATTTTATTTTCAAGTTCATTAACATTTTCATGAGAGTTAACAGGTGGTTTAGTGGGTATGTTAAAGTTTGAAGGTTTATGTTGGGCTAATTAATAGCACAAATAGGCCATACTTATGATACCATATCAACTAAATTCACTAATGACCAAATGAGAGACCACAATTTCAGTTTGTTGATTTATGTGATCATGAGAAGGAAATTACCTCCCAATTACCTTCTACTCTCATATTTTTATCCACTTTTAGTTTTTGTTAATTTTTAGAAAATTTTAGCTTAATACAACTTCAAATCTTGGTTTAATTTGATTGAGTAGAAATTTTAAAATCAATACAATTCCCTGCGGATCGACCCGTACTCGCCACGTGCTAAAATTGTACGTCGTGCGCTTGTGGTTATTTTTAATTTAATTTTTTTTGGCTATTTTCTAATCCGATACGAAATTAGCTGATTCAATAAATAGCTACGGTGATGTGTGATCGTTAATATTCGAATTGTTTGAAATTAATCGCTTATTGAATTTACACATTTGACTCACACAACCGTAAGGATGAATACTGCAAAAAAACCACATGATTTAATTCATTGTAAATTAATTAAATTAATTAACATTTATGAAATATTATTTACTAAATTTAATTTAATTTATTTGAATGCCATTGGTATTTAATAATGTGCATATATAAAAGTTATATATGTATGTAACGATATACGATATCGATAAAACTAATTGTTTTTTTTTTTTGGAAATTTTAGGGGCTCAAATAGCCTCCATCTATAGTTGTCCATGCATATTAAAATGGGGTATTTGATTTAATTCAATTGATATTTAGTAAAGAACTAAAGAGTGAATGTTTTAAGGAATCGGAAAGGTTTCAATTGTTCGAAACAAAAATTCCTTTCATTTTTCAATCACTCTCTTGACAATTCATTTTTCTCTCTTCTCCACTACTCCCATGGTCGAAAATTTATGACTTCCTAGCTTTAAAATTTCCAAATCAAAATCAAAACAAATCAAAAAATTAAATAAGTGGTGGTGCTTTAGATCGTTGTAAAATCTGAAGATGATTCAATTGGATCTGGAGCTTTATTCCTCATTCAAGATGCGATATTTGGCAACATCTATAAGGTAATTTCTGATTTTATTTGATTGTGAATTACATGTTGATAATACAATTAGATCTCGTATATGTTGTATCTCTTTTGATTATTTGTTCGTTTGGTTTGTATAATTTGATTCTTATCGTTATTCAATGAATTTATATACGTCTAAGTTGTTTGATCTATTTTTGTTGTTTTAAGATTGATGTTTCAAAAAAATTGACTTAAATTTTCTTTTAGTTAATTATTGTAATTGTGAAATTATCTTATATAGAAACATAAGTATTGAAACCATTTTGAAATTTGACTTAATGTTTTGTATATTTGTTGGTTTTGAATGTAAATTATTTTGGTTATTGTTTGCATATGTCTAAAGATTGTTCTGATTAAAAACTTGTAAGTGGACTTCTATGCAAAATCATAAACCTACTTTAAATTCTCCTTAATTTAAAGCTTTTTTTCAATTTGTTATATCTAAGTTTTATTAAAACTGCAAACTTCATATACATATGTTATTTTAATTTTTAAATATAATTTCCAGTTATATGTGTGTGTGTATATATGTATGTATGTATGTATGTATGTGTATAATTTCATCTTAAAGTTTGAAAAGGGGGATTTTGTGTAAAATTTTCAATTTAATTTTAAATCTTTCCTAAATTACTAGATTTAAAATTGTTTGTTTTTGATTTCAAAACATATTAGTCAAAACTAGGATGTGTTTGAGTGTTCAAAATCATTTTAATGGGTAAATGAAAGGAGGTAAATGCTCCACCTTTTCCGCTCCTTCTTTATTTCAAACTTAAACACAATTGATTGTCATTTTGAATACAAGTAAACTTTCATTGGTTAAAATAACTTTATAACGTATTATATATATGTAAATATTTGTAAACTACACACACACATATATGCATATATTGTTATTTTATATAATTTTAGAAAAAACCTATATATAACAACGGGATATATATATAAAGGGACATATGGGCTCGTTGTGGTGTAAATCTCAGCACCTATATAGGATCACATTAGCCATGTACATTACTTATATATTTCACTTGAACTTTACACACATGGGTGTATTCTATACACTCGTTGTAATATACATTTAAATTTAAATTAAATGCAAAATATTTTTAACAAATTAAATAAAATAAAGATTTTATTAAAAATATTTTATGTTAGATCTAAAATCCATTTAGATTTCGTAGGCCCAATAAACAACTAAAATCAAAAAAAATGAAAATTCGCCCATCTAAACCGTTTTTAATTATCTAGGTTCTTTCATACATAACCCTTAGTGCCCCTTAAGTTACACCCCAAAAAATTTCAAAATTGAGTAGGAGTGTGCCATCAAGTACCAAAGGAAAACAAGTAATCATGTGAAACTATCGCAAGTTGAGATGTCAAAGCCGTTGCAAGTTGAGAATGAGAAAGCCATCACAAGTTGAAGATGAATAAACCATTGCAAGTTGAGAATGGTAATTCCACTGCAAACTGAAGATGATTGAACCATCACAGGTTGAAAATGATAAAGCTACTGCAGCTTGAAGATAACCATCGCAAGTTGAGATGTCAAAGCTATCGCAAGTTGAAAATATGAGAGTTATCGCAAATTAAGGATGATTGAGCCATCACAAGTAGAGAATGTGAATGCTATCATAAGTTGAAATGTTAAAGCTATCGCAAGTTGAGAAGCTATTGCATGTTGAAAATGTGAAAGACATCGCAAGTTGATAACACTGAAGCTTTCGCAAGTTGATAAAATTGAAGCCATCGCAAGCTTATAGCATTGAAGCCATTGCAACTTAATAGCATCGAAGCCATGGCAAGTTGATAATATTGAAGCCATCATAAATTGATAAAAATGAGCAATCATATATTGAGGAAATTACTAGAAAACACTCTTACTAAGCCATATGGCATTCCCTGATTGGTCCAGCTGTGCCATGTCAACATGAAGAGACAAAATAAGTTAACCCACACATCAAATCAGCAATGTGCCATGTCAGAAAGAATCTTGACCATTTATCTTCTGTGGTGCCATATGTCAAAGATCTAAAGGTGAAATTTCTCTATAAGTAGGCATGTACACTACTAAGAAGGGGTGAATTCTGAACGAGTGTTCTTCATTTCATTATGTAACTTCTAAAATTATAGAACTTGATTTTGGTACATTAATGTCTGCCTAGGTCAAATTATAATTTAGACTTTGTAATATAGGATTTGGACATTTGAATATTTGCATGTTTACTTACTTGACTATGGATACGCTTGCTTAAAGGACTTGTTCCCTTGCCTAAGCACTCTTGAACTCTCTATTCTTGCATAAAACTTGAATATAGTTTAGCCTTAATTTTTGGACTAATATTTTTGGTGCTTTCATTGAAAATTGAACTCAGGAAAAATTACCTATTTTCTCTCATATTCTAATGAAAAACGAGAAGAACGACAAAGGAAGTTAACATCCCAGAATAGGAAGTTTTGCATCACACTAATCTCAAGGAAAATGTGACCTTCGATACCAGTAGTAAAAATGAAGTAGCTAACATCAACGCCATGGAAAAGTAGCTTCAAACTATGCAAAAGCTAATCGAAATTATCGTATATCAAAAAATTTCAATAACACCCTGAAGGAAAAAGGGGTGATGGGGGAGGCCGAATTTACTCAAAGAGATGTTGATGCATCTCTCTTAAAAAGCAAGAACATCGGGAAAAGTACTTTAGACCCCAAAAGAAAGATGAGACTAGAACAAGTAAGTTGGTTAAAACTCCTACTAAGCTTTACTTGGACCTTAGAAAATAAAAGGAGGCTAATAATTGTTTAACTTAAAAGGTAACCAGAGAGTCAAAATCCCCACTTATGTAGTCCGCTAGTTCAATTTCTCAGAAAGAATACAAACTACAATGGAAAGACTGTAGGAAGGTGAAGCACACTTGAGAGATTCAGTGAACAAAATAATTAAAGATATGATAGACATGAAAGGAAAAACGAACAATGGATCCTAAGAGTAATAACAATTTTAGTGGAACTCCATTCATTGAAGAGATTATGATAGTTCCATTACCTTCCTATATCAAATTTCCTTCAATAAACATTATGGATTGACTGATCCAGATGACTTTTTGTTGGCTTTTGAAAGCCAAATAGGCATTTACAATGCTCCGAGAGCAGTAAGATGCAAGACTATTCCCCACTACTTTCTTTAGTGCAGCAGCAAAATGGATCCACTACTATTTAGAGAAGACCATTTATTCATGGGAATAATTCTTATGAATTTTTGGCATAATTTTTTACCTCCAAGGAGTCAATTATAGATGCAAGCATCTTAGAAAATATAAAACAAAGGCCAGGGGAGTTGCTGAGCGAATATCTGAAAAGACTCAATGCTAACACTAACAAGGCTGAGAGGGTGAGTGATAGGGAAAAACTAATAGCTGTAAAATGTATGCTGATAGAAAACAACCTATTTTGGAAGGAACTCTATATCCACTAGTGTAAGGATTTACAAGACTTTCATTTCCAAGCGATAAATTTGTCAGAATGGATGAAATCTTTCATGAGAAGAAGTCTCAACATAGAGAAAGATTTAGTTTTCCGACCCCTAAAAAAGAGGAAAGCTGGCATTGAGAGAAAATTATGTTGACTTAAACCAACCTATTTTATACATTTATACTATAACTAAGGATGAGATATACTATCTTACATTATTCAAAGCGAGGATGAACAAAGAACCCAATAAAGGAAGGGATTACTATGCTTTCCACAAAGAGAACGATTACAAAACTGATGTTGCCATGTTATAGTTGGAATTATTCAAAACATAACGAGAAAGGGGCACTCAAAGAATTTGTTAAGAGTGATCATAAAATTTAAAGATCCAATAATAATGAAAAACCCCTAATTAACAATGCAAACTTTCTGGAAAATGATCCCCAGCATAACTCTCCAGCACCAGTCGACCATATTGACGTGATTCTTAGATGTCCGAACATCGCAGGAATGAGAAAAGGCGCAAGGAATAGGTACATAGTAGAAGCAAAAGAAGGAAACTATTCTGTAGGAGAAGAGCCCTCGACCAAAGCAAAAAAAAGTGTTGTCCAGATTCTAGATCTAATAATAACTCCAAATTTTACCTAAGAGGAGTGAATCATCCTTATAACGATCTGCTAATGATTACAACTCAGATTGGACTTCCTCATGTATCCAAAATAGTAGTGGTCACTAGAAGCACAGTGAATGTAATATTTAAGAATGCCATTGATAAGATGCACATCCCTAGTTTCTTACAGAAAAGCTTGAGCTCTGTTTGGAACCCATTTTTGGGTTCAATAAAGGTTCTACTCCAATTGGAAAAATCAGGTTGTATGTTCAGATGGGAATTCTGCCCTACTCTAGAACCTTTGAGACTTTGTTTGTGATGATGGACCAAACTTCTTACTACAATGTTTTTTCAAAAGATCTAACTTGGATGAGATAGACATGTTTATTCCTCCGCAACACTTACTCATGAAATTCCTTTCTAAAGCCGAATGGGGAACCATATGAGAGGAACAGTTTAGCTCCAAGAAAATGTATTTTCAACTCTTGAACAATGCAATAAAGAGGGCGATTCTTATTATGTACTTGTGTTAGACAAATGAAACAAAAATAAAATTCCTAAGCCCTCGCATATCAGTCATCATGAACTAATATCTATGGCAAATAAACAGAAGGTACCAATGGAAAAGCAAAAGGAGCTAAATAAAAAGATCAAGTTATTAGACAGGAAAAGGAAATATACCAAGCTAAACCAAACAAATTAAGATGTGAATTCTAAAGAGTGTCTAAAAGAAATAATGCTACAAATGGATTCTAGAGACAATGAAGAGAATATAAAATCTACAGAAGACTTAAAGGAGGTAAATTTAGATCCATAAGATTCCACTAAAATAGTGAAGGTAGATAATGGGTTGGACAAGACTGAAGAAAGCTAATCTTATTTCTTAAATCAAGTAAGGATGTTTTCGCCTGGACTCGAGCTAATATGGTGGGAGTTGACCACCTAGTGATGTGACATGCACTCAACATAAACCCAAAGTTTACTCCTATAGGGCAAGAGAAGAGAAAGATCAACAATGTCGAAAGATGGCATTATAAGAAGAAGAAGTAAAGATATTATTACAAAACGGGTTTATTTGAGAAGTGTTATATCTAAAGTGGTTGGAAAACCCAATATTAGTTAGGAAATCTAATGGAAAGCAGAGAACGTATGTTGATTATACGGATCTAAATAAGACATGCCCAAAGGATTTCCCTCCTAAGGATTGATTAACGAGTTGACGCCACGAGTGGACATAATCTGTTATCATTTATGGATGCATACTCAAGATATAACCTAATTCCTATGTTCAAGCTCGATGAGGAACATACAAGCTTTGTGATTGATTGGAGAATATGCTGTTATAAGATAATACCATTTGGATTGAAAAATGATGGTGCCAAGTATCAATGATTAGTAAATAGGATGTTTAAGAATCCTATTGCGAAAACCGTGGAAGTATACATTGATGACATGTTAGTAAAGTCCAAGAAAGAAATCAACTACATAAATGACTTAAATGAAATGTTTTGGGTGCTACAAAAGTACAAACTGAAGTTAAAGCCACAAAAGTGTTCTTTACGGTTTCAATCTAGAAAGTTATTAGGATAAATCATAAGTGCACGAGAAATAGAAGTTGTTCCTGATCATATAAGAGTGATTCGAGATATGGTGGAGCCTAAAACAAGCAAGGACGTAATGGGATTAAATTGTCGACTGTTGCACTTAATTGGTTTATATCAAAAGCAATAGACAAACATATTCTATTGAAGAAAATAAGAACCTTTGAACGGATGGAAAAATGTCAAAGGGCCTTCGAAGAATTAAAAATCATCTAAGAAATGAATTAAAAATCGTCTAAGAAATCCACCAATACTTTCTAGTCCGATGGAGGGTAAATTTTATTTTATATCTAGCGGTATCTGAACATGCGATCACTTTAGTTTTAATAAGGGAAGAAAATGAAATCCAATCACCAGCATATTATATAAGTGGACATCTAAAATAGATGTCTAGTTATAGAAAATCTAACATACTTCCTAGTGTTATCAACGCGAAAATTGAGATCTAATCTTAAAGCACATCCAATCAAGGTGTTAACTAACTATCCACTTAAGCGAATCTTTAGTAAACGTAAAACATCTGGAAGGTTGATAAAATGGGGGATGGAATTAAGTCAATAATATATTGAGAATTTGCCTCGAATATAAATAAATGGACATGATTTAGCTGATTTTGAAATTGAGTGCATATGGTTTATCAAAGAGCGGTTGGAAAAATAAAGGATTTTGAACCAATGTGCCGATTATTTGTAGATGGTGCTTCAAACAAACAAGGAGCCAGGGCTAGATATGTGATGATTACGCCCGATGGACATATATTGCATTACACTATGAAATTGGGATTTACTGCATCCAACAATATAGTCAAATATGAATCAATGATAACTAGGTTAACTTTGGTCCATCAACTAAAAGTCTCAAGGATCAAAGTGTTTAGTGATCCAAAGCTAATGGTAAATCAACTAAATAAGACATATTAAACAAAGCAGCCCGATTAACTCAATACATTAAAAAGATCCATAAGATGTTGGCTTAATTTGAAGATTTTACTATCCATCAAGTACCGAGGGAAAAGAATGCACAAGTAGACTCATTAATGAAACTTCAAGTTTGCGAGGTGCGCTAGAAGTAAAAATTATTTCTGGTGGATTCTAGCAAAATCCAAGTGATGAGTTAAAAAGGAAGTATCAAGTAACAAAACTTTGATTTTAACTCGCTTGCAAGCCCAACAACCATAAGATAGTGAAGAAAATCTCAATAAGGTAACAATCATGAGAAAACCTACGAATAAATAGGGATGCATAATCGCAAGAATCAATATACAAAGAGTTAGATAACACTTATAGCTGAATACTTAGAAAAAAATAACATTGTCAAGAAATAAGAATGAGTCAAAAAAATTGACATAGCAAGCTCCTTCCTACACTATGACTGACCAGATATTATACAAAAAAGGATTTTCAATCCTCTATTTGAGATGCATAACTCTGAAAAAGGAGTAAAGCTGCTAAAGGAATCCCATGAAGGATTATGTGGAGATCACTCCAATGGAGTGAAATTAGCAAAGAAAATAATGAGACAACGCTATTATTGGTCCCACATGACTGAAGATGCTTTAACTTATGCGAAAAGATGCAATAAATTTCAAAGGTTCACTAGAATTGCATGATTACCCTCGAGTGAGTTAATTTTAATCATATGTCCTTGGCCCTTTGACATATAGAGAATCAACTCGATAGGACCCTTTCTTGTCTCAAAAGGAGGCGCGAAATTTGCAGTATTAGCAGTTGACTATTTTACTAAGTGGGTTGAAGCTAAGCCACTACCCAACATTACATTTAGAAAAGTCTTGAAATTTGTTGTCAAAAACATAGTTACTTGGTTCGAACGTCCGAATGAAATAATTTGCATAATGGGACTCAATTTAAGAACTAAGAATTCACTCGCTTTTGTGAGAAAAATGAGAGAGTAAAGAGTTCTCATCGGTAGCACACCAACAACCAATAGGGCGGTAGAAGCAATAGACAAAACTATTAAGAACGTTTTAAAGAAACGATTAGGAAAGGCAAAAGGAAACTAAGTGGAAGAACTTCCTCTACTTTTATGGTTATATAGGATTTCTATAAAGGCAGCCATCGAGCACAAACTATATTCTCTGACATATGAATTAGTGGCAATGCTACCAGTAGAGGTTGAAGTCCCATCACATCAAAAGATTTCATACGCTTACGAACTAAACCAAGAATTGAAGATGGAATCTCTAGACTTAATCAATGAGCTTAGAGATCAGGTTGTATCATGAATAGAGGAATATCGGTGAAGAATTTTCAAATATTATAATTTGAAAGTGAGAGGAGAGCATTTCAAAAAAGGAGGTCTGGTACTTAAAACAATAACAGCAAATACTAAGACCCAATGGATGATACATTAGGGCCAAATTAGGAAGGGCCTCTCCTCATCCATGAAGTAATACCACCAGGAACTGATCAACTGAGTAGACCAGATGGAAATGTAAGAGCAATAATGTGGAATGTTGAACATTTGAGACTGTTTTTCACTATATTGGATGAATAAATGGATTCGCTCCTCGACAAATGTTTAAAAATGTTTTTATGACATTTTCTAGAAAATTAGATTTCCAAAAAAATGACAAACTTTTCTAGAAAAATTTGAGTAGGAATGCTCCATCAAGAAAAATATATTTGTGAAATGATTTTTCATAACCTTTAGCCCCCAGCCCGAGATGCATTATGTTCAAAGTGACTCCTGATATGATGAGGTTAGTGAGATTCTTTGAGTGGAAGCACACTTCATACCTAGTTAAGGAAAAAAAGGTCTTAGTCCCTCTTTTGAGATGGGCTAAAGCTACCACCCAAAGAGTGATAGTTAAACCAAGCATTTGGTCCCGCCTACGAGCCCAGTCAATGCAACTTTTCAAGGGATATGGTCAATTAAGCCTTTAGTCCCACCTTTGAGCTTTGCTAAAGCAACCACCTAAAAGGAAGAGAAGCCTTTGGTTTAATATCCGAGCCTAGCCAAAGCAACCATCCAAGGAAGATGATCAATCAAGCCTTTAGTCCCGCGTCTGAGTCTGGCTAGAGCAGCCATCCAAAGAGTGATAGTTTAACCAAGCCTTTGGTCCTACCTCCGGGCCTGGCCAAAGCATCTATCCAAGGGAAAAGGTCAATAATGTATTTAGTCCTGCTACATATCCTGGCTAAAGCAACCACCCAAAGAGTGGTGGATAAAATAAAGCCTTGCCGATCTCACCTCTAAGCTTATTTGAGACAACCATGTAAGAAATAAGTTAAAAAACAATTATCAAAGAGAAAAGGGATATTCAGTCAAGAGCTATCAATGAGGAACACCCACATAAGAAAGAACATAAAAGACAAGCTATAGGTAGAAGCTTACTTAAGCTAAAGTATAAGCAAACTTCTTGAGGGGCAAGTGTTACATCCTAAAAATTTTAAATTGAGAAGGAATGCACCATCATGTACCAAAGGAAAACAAGATATCTGTGAAACTATCTCTAGTTGAGATGTCAAAGCTACCGCAAGTTGACAATGAGAGAGCCATTGCAAGTTGAAGATGGTTGAACCATGGTAAGTTGAGAATGAAAATGGCACAACAAGTTGAGAATGAGAGGAATATCGTAGTTTGAAGATGATTGATCCATCACAAGTTGAGATGTCAAAGCTATAGCAAGTTGAAAATATAAGAGCTATCGTAAGTTAAGGATGATTGAGCCATCACAAGTTGAGAATGAGAAGGTTATCTTAAGTTGAGAGATTAAAGCCATTGTAAGTTGAGAAGCTTGGTCGGTTGAAAACATTAAGCAATGATAACATTGAAGCTATTGCAAGTTGAAGCGTTGAAGCCATCACAAGTTGATAACATTGAAGCCATTGCAAGTTGATAGCACCGAAGCCATTCCAAGTTGCTAGCATCGAAGACATCGCAAGTTGATAATATTAAAGCCATCGCAAGTTGATAAGAATAAGATATCACATACTAAGGAAATTACTAGAAAACAATCCTCATTAATCCATATGGCATTCCCTGATTGCTTTAGTTGTGCCATGTCATCATGGAGAGACTAAAAGTGAGTTGTGAGACATGTCAAATCGGCAAGAATCTCGACCATTCTTCTTCCATGGTTGCCATATGTCAAAGGTCTAAAGGCGCAATTCCTCGATAAATAGGCATGTATCCCCTACTAAGAAAGGGAAAATTCCAAATGAATCTTCTTCCTCATTTTCATTTTGCAACTTCCAAAATTATAGAACTTATTATGGGATGTCAATGGCCACCTAGGTCAAATTGTAATTGAGACTTTGTAATCAAGGACTTGGATATTTGACTATTTGCACATTTACTTACTTGACTATAGATTATAGATATGTTTGCCCAAAGGACTTGTTCCCATGCCTAAGCACTCTTGAAATCTCTATTCTTGCATATGACTTGAATAGGTTAGGCCCAATTTCTGGAATAACAGTCATGAGTAAACATCCATTAGTCATATGGACAGTGTTACGCACACTAGTCTCACCCAATGAATCGATGTACTTTTCTTGATATATCTTGACTATGAACATTTAAGGTGTTGGTGTTTAAATATATATATATATATATATATATATATATATATATGTGTGTGTGTGTGTGTGTGTATTGATTCAATACTCATGGTTACGAACGCATTCATAATTGCAATCAATAAAACATCTCCTAAGGGTTTTCTAGTTATATATGTTTAATCGATTACTATCATTATCTCTACCACTAAAAAACAACATATATAAAAGAAAATAAAACCAAATGCATATATAATTTCAAACAAAATTCTCTTATAAGAGTTAAGTTACATAATAAATTACATAATTGCTCGTAGGACATACTCTTTACTCTATTAAAGAGTAAGAGAGATACTTTATTCAAGTAGAGAACTCATTTTGGTATCTCGGAGGTTCGAACATAACATTTAGAACCTTGTCTAGAGCATCTTGGCACTTGCCACTTGAGCTGATTGTCTTTGACATTTATATGTATATATAATAGAAGTAATATGCATATATATACATATACATATATATCCAAAACCAAATATATATATATATATATTCATATAGTGCATGCTATTAACATGTGTATATGAGTAGTTATAAATTGCCATAATTATGCATTACATACATACATTAATATACCATATAGACGTTATGTAACACCCCTAATTTTGATTAACACTACTCAAGAGATCTAATTAGATTAATTAAATAGAGTAATCTAATGTGTAATGTGATAAGGAAATTGAGATTTGATAATCAACATGGTCGGGCCATACATAATTAACTAACTAGTTAGCTATTAAGATTATTTTATAACTTAATAAAATAGAGAATATGAGAGGGGAAAAATAGATAGATCCATCTTTTATCTCTTAAACCCTTCCCTCTCATATCATTCCCATTTTTACATAAAATTAACAGAATCAAAAGAGAGGAGCTAAGGTCGGCCATAAAACTAGAGAAAAAGAGGAAGAAAGCTTAAATATTCAAGAGGAAATCTTAAGGAAACTTAATCAACCATCAACTCTCAAGTCCACTTACCCAATCAAGGTGAATAATAATAAAATCCATCTCATTTAGGCTTATTCGTGTATGTTTGGCCTCGGTTTGTGTTTGATTCCGAGTTGTATGATGATTGAATGTTATGTCATGTTTGATGATGTCATGTTTCTAATTAATGATGAACTATATGGGTTTTATGAAATTAACATGATAGGTTTAAGAATAAAGCCTTAGCTAACGATCTCCAAATGACTTATTTTTTTGATATGTTATGTAAAATATAAACTTGGAGATGGGTTCTTAATTTCATAATTTTCCAAGAGAAAAGGAATATTTTATGAATTTTCTAAGGCTAAATAGGCATTTAATTTGGGTTTAATTATTTAAAAAATTAAATATTGATATTTGACCCGATATTTCTATATGACAAAGAATATGTCATTTTTGATATTTCGTGAATTTTTTGGATTGTTCCTAAGCTATATAATTTATTTCATAAGCTGGAGAAGCTTATAATTATTATTAATTAAATAATAAATAATTAAGGGTTGATAATTACTTTGGGGAAAGAAAATGAAGTTACAGTTGAAATTCTAAAAAGATGTGGAAAAGAAAATTGTTATCCAATAAAATATTGAATAACTATAGGAGTTTGTAAATAGTATATGCTTTATATAGCAATAAATCAGTTTTTAGCTTAATTACGAAACTACCATACCATCACCAACCCATGCCGACATTCACCCCTGCCGCCACCAATGAAGTTGACCTGAAAGGAAACATACGATGTCAATGTAGTTGGCATGTAATGGTTCTTGGAGGTCGAAGTACAGAAGTTTGGCGATAGTGGATTAGTAACGACGTGAGTGGTGTCGTGACGAAACCTTGCAGCATGTAATCGAAGTAATCACTGCAGCATGTAATCACCGCCGCATGTAACCGAAGTCCATAAAGGCCGGCACCCTATTTACATTACCTTTGCCATCAACCAACTAAAATGTTTTTTAAAGTCGCCGCGAATCTTGGTGCCGCTTTTTATCATTGTCATCATTCATCCTTGCCGTCTTTGTTCAAGGCCATGTGTTTTCAACGAGAGCAATGAGACCGCCACTATCCCCATCGGCTTTGTTTTAAAGAGGCGGTGAAGTCATGCATTGTCAATTTCGATAGTGTTTTAATGCTAACCGTTTTAAGACGATGATGCCGGACGACATCGACGTTGACCTTAATGTTTAAAACCCTAAGTATAAGTGCCTTTATGATATTGCATCCGCATTTCATCCATGTCGGCTTTAATGTATTTTCTCATATAAAAAATTATAATTAAGTGGTGCGGTAACCTCATATTAACATCGAAAGTACACATGGTATTATTAAATTGGTTTGTTAATTTGGCATGCGAAATTGGTAAAGTAAAGGGGTTGCATTTTCCTTGTTTCAAAATATGAATTAAAGGGATTAATTATATAATGAGAAAGGTCTTCAAGGAATAAACTATTGTTTAGCCCAAGATTTGATATGTAATTACCAAAGAGAGCTCTTGCTTAAGATTATGTAAATTTAAGATGCCAATTTATTGAACATATTGAATAATGGATGTTATATGTCCTTATTATTAATTGATCAGTTATTTTGTATAATAGTCATTATCATACTCGCATAATTTTATCCCATAATTACATTATTAGGGGTATTACGGGCAGAATAACCGCTAGGTTGATCCATAGTGAGTATAAATAGAGTGGGTAGATCAGAAGTATATGATGCCCATAATTGATTAAAAAAGGGCTACCGATATAGGCAGGTTATTGAAAGGGTCCAATAGGTTCATAGTCATCCCATGAAAACTATGTCATGAGTAATGTTATTGGGGGGTACCCAATAGGTTCTTAGCGATCCCATAAAAACTGTGAATTGAGAGATGTTATTGGATAATCCAATAAGTTCATAGTAAGCCCATGAAAACTATGATTGGAAACTATTATTAGTAGAATTAAAGTTTAATAGGTAACTAATAGGGGTATGTCCAAATTGGAAACTAATAGGGGTATGTCCAAAACTATTAGGGGTATGTCCAAAACTATTATTAGTAATACCCGTTATTCTGCCAAATAGGTAACTAATAGGGGTATGTCCAAAACTATTATTAGTAATACCCGTTATTCTGCCAAATTGGAAACTAATAGGGGTATGTCCAAACTTTAATTTATTATGTAATATCCCTATTGTCACATGTCAACCGCATATCATAAATCCAATAATGTAAATAATATACTTTGTATAATAGATAACTATTAACATGATCCTCGTTGCAAGATTTTCATCGAACTCCATAGCATGCTTGCACCACATTCTAATGTCACCTCAATGTGCATTCATAAATCAATGTATATGTCGATAGAAATAAGGGTATGCCCTAGGAAAATCATGCAGTTAATTATGTACCTTAACTCTTGTAACAAATCTTATATGAAATAAAAGTATGCTTTTTGGTTTTTATATATGTGTTTCAATATATATATATACACATATATAATGTTAAGAATTCATTATTGCATATAATTAAAAATCAAATGGATAAAGTGTTTAGTCGATCGTAGTTGTGAAAGAGTTTGTAACCATGAGTATTGAATCTTACTAACAAATGTTCATAGTCATTTGGTATTTTGAGAATAGGACATTGATATAACTACAAGACAAGTTTACGCCACTATACATATACGATAGACAGTGATTTACTCATGACTGTTGGAGACACCAATATCTTTTGTATGTGTAGTCCTTCGGGAACAGTTATAAAAAAAATCACCGATAGTCTTATATAGGTTATCATGTCTAAGTCAAATAGAAGATTTAATGTGATGATGTGCAATAGTCATAGACTTAATAGTACTGTGGATCTGATGAACGAAGACCTCACTTTGATTATGCTCAATCATACGATATTGTTTCTGTTGGATCAAGTGCATCACACACGCAGTGGGTGAATAAGTGAATTGTAGAAGAAGAAACTTCTATTAAAATTACACAGGATCATTTATGTGTTATGAGTAAACTTAAATTACATATTAAAACATATTTAATATAACTTGGATTTTTTTGAAATTTGAATTAATATATTATATATTTAAGCTAAATATTACTTTAATATAGAAATATTATGGGTATCAACATACTCTATAATGTGTAAAGTGTAAATGTACATATAATATTATATTAACGTGTCACATCTCCATTTCGAAGTTCAAAGCTAACCATTATGGATGCGGCAGCCATCCATAGTTATTAACTCCCAATGGCAAAATGCGGCTATGTTAATCATATCAACAATCAAAAGCACATGAATATGAAAAATAGAAATAACTTTTACATTCCATTTCAAAATATGATTTCATATTCATTACAGAATCCCATTCGTGATTCCACGTTCAAAAAAAGTATAACTATTACAAAATACTACAAGACAATATAAAAAGATGCCCCTTTGGTTGGTCAGAGTCTGCTACCACTTGACAGTTAGAATCTACTGCCATTACATACATTCAAACGGCCAAACACAACAGAAATAGATAAAGCTCCTAATAGCTAGATTACCTCCTGCACATCTCTAGAAGCTTCTTCGTCTAACTGGAACCTGAAAACCATTACTTCCAACCTACTCAAATGAGTACCCGGGAGTTTAAGGGGAAAAACAAAAACTTCGGGTCAGACAAAAAGTCTGGTGTGAATAATAACCTACCATCTCGAACCAAATACATATCTAGTGAGACCACGCCGTTGAGCGGAATGGGTTTTCCCCTCACTATTATCTTAATTAAATACATTAACCATATACCGAGCTCTTGCATCCACAATGGTTAAACCACAATAATGATATGATGACATGTAAACATGCAATATACCCTGGATTACCCATCCCAATTTATCTGACTATCTGTCTCAATTTATAGCTTTTCTAAAGTCACTATTAACCTATTAGTTTCCATGGGTTGGCATATTACCTATTTCAGATCTCAGGGACAATTTGTCCTACTTCCTAGTTTTCATGGTATCAGTAAGAATCTATTGCTTTCTACTAATAATAGTTTCCAATCATAGTTTTCATGGGCTTACTATGAACTTATTGGATTATCCAATAACATCTCTCAATTCACAGTTTTTATGGGATCGCTAAGAACCTATTGGGTACCCCCCAATAACATTACTCATGACATAGTTTTCATGGGATGACTATGAACCTATTGGACCCTTTCAATAACCTGCCTATATCGGTAGCCCTTTTTTTAATCAATTATGGGCATCATATACTTCTGATCTACCCACTCTATTTATACTCACTATGGATCAACCTAGCGGTTATTCTGCCCGTAATACCCCTAATAATGTAATTATGGGATAAAATGATGCGAGTATGATAATGACTATTATACATAATAACTGATCAATTAATAATAAGGACATATAACATCCATTATTCAATTAAAGTCATTAACAGTTATTACTTAATTAAAGTTTTGGAAACACTTTGCAAAAAGTATGCTTAAGTAAAACACTTTTTAGATTTTCCAAAACTAGTTCGTTTTACGAACTGCACTTACAGCGACTATCGCTATATGACCAGAAATTTCAAAACTTGATTTTTATATTAAATAGTTTCAAAATTCTTAACTTTTATATTTTACCCACTTTATAAACTTAGTAAAAGATTTTGGAAAATAACTAAGGTTTTTAGGACTTTGCACAACATTTCAAAAACATAAAGTGAGTAAACAAGTTTTATTCCATAGGACTTCGATGTCGCAACCTAACTATCTCCAAATACTAACTTTTCTTTTACGTTCACAACATATGCATAAGTATAACACATATACATATTATCATAATATATAACTAATCAAAATTCTAGCTTTCAACATTACTAATAATTATCTTACATTTTCAAGTTAACATTACATCCAAACACATAAGCATACTAACAAAGCAACATCATATTCAACCAAATCAAGCTATGATTTAGCAACAAGATATACAAATTCAAAGTTAGAACTTTTAAATAAATTTTTGAGCTATAACAACCCAAAATTTAAGCTATAATAATTAATTAACGAATTAATTAAATGATAAAATAACTTTGTGAAATTATCAGAATTGAGCCACAGAGGTTGCACCATTGTGTCCGTGGTAATTTTCTGGTCAATTTCCATGTATAAAACGTCAGAATCCGAGCTAGTATGGAGGAGAAACGAAATAAACAAGGAAATAAGAATATAAATATACATACATATATATATGGCTAGGTCGACCAGGGGGTCGACCTAACCAACCCCTAGGTCGACCGACCGGTCGACCTAGGAGGGGGAAGGTCGACCGTGCGGTCGACCCGCCCTACGTGGTGAGCGAACGAACGCATTTATCGTTCCAGTTCGTTCAAGCAAGCTTTGTACACGTCAATCGCATTCTTTTGTTTCATCTGGTCCTTCTGTGCTTCCATCCGATGGCTCCTATTTAGCCTATGACTTTGTTGCACCATATTCCATCTCCAAATCCAACGGTCTGAAATCCACTTCTACCCCTATAAATAAGACCCTAGGCCTAATACTTTTTCTCATTCTAGATTTTCTCCGCTTGGGTTCACCTTTTCAGGAAGGACCCTAAAAGGAATAATTTTCCAAGGAGAGAATCTTTTTAAATAAAATATTTAATACCCTCAAGTGGGTCTGGGAAGACCAAAAGGGAAGAGCTTAGGACCACAGGTAAGTAATTTTAATTATTTTAAATTTCTTTAAGTAATTTAAAATAATAGGGTTTCCAATAGTTGTAGTTTTACTACGATTTTTGGAATAATATTTTTAGTAGTTTATCTAAAGTTTTTAGAATTGTTTTCAGTCTATTTCTTTAGCTATTCTTTTCAGTTAGTTTTAGTTTATTTATGTTAATGATAGCTTTTCATTTATTTACAGTTTATTTATAGTATTTTAATTTATTTACTGTTATTTATGCGTTATTTACATCTTTTTTCTACGCTTTGGATTTTCTTCTATTTTCAGTTTTCTTTTATTTCTCCTTCTTCTTCGCGTATGGATTAGAATAGATTAAACGTGAATATGGATTAAAATTATAAGAATACTGAAATGACGGAAGATAAGATGTAAATTGTAAAGACTGTAATAAAAATGGAATTAAGACTGAAATTGAGCCTAATTATGATATTAATGTTAGAATTGGACTAATTAAAGATAATTGGCCTAGTTATAACTTAGAATTATAACTAAAAAGATTATAAGATAAATGAGGCTCATTTTCACACTTAGACCTTGGGTTAAGTAATAAGCATGATTATAACATAGGTTATAATAAGAAAAACAAACGGAATGAGGCTTATTTTAAGACCTAGGATAAATTAATAAGCAAAGATAACGAAGATAATAATAAAGGCTTATTTAAATAATTTATCTAAGTTAATAAGCAAAGATGAAAGTAGGACCTGTACCAAAAAGCATTCCCTTTTAGACAAAATGGTGGTCTCACATTAGCCTGAAGTGAGATGAGGGCACGCTTATGATAATAATGGTAGTAATTGGTCAAATAGAAGTCCAAATCACAGGGGATTTGAACAAGGGGCGCAAACTAGGTATTGTTTGGATGACGAGCCAGTACCAGCAGCATTTCCCTTATTTTTCTATGGACACAGTGTTTCACATAATCCTAAAGTGAGACGAGGGGCACGCTTATGCTGGAGCACAGGTAATACGAAGACCCAATAGGTGGAGCAACAGGTAGCATGAGCATGGTGGCAGTTACGCGTGCGACTTTCATTTAGGTGCTCAGTAATCGCTATGAGTTCCAAGCGCTTAAGTATGTGTGCCTTTCGTAGGTACCTTTGCCTTCTGTGTAGGAAGCTATATAACATCTAGTCCATAATAAATACTTTGTGTGTCTTTCGTAGACACCATTGTACTTTGTGCGTTTTTCGTAGATGTCATTAACTTATGTGTAGGTAGTTATATAGCGTATAGTCTACAGTAAACTCTATGGAGTAGCAGGCCGATCAAAGGGTAGAATTAGGATTTCAGCCTAATTATAGGATTAGGAATTCAGCCTAATCAAAGCAGCTAACAAAGACAAGTGCAAACAATCAAAGTTAATCAATTATGTCAATTTAGTTAATTCGTATTTATTTCCAGCTTATTCCTTCTCTCTATTTCCTTTCTTTCCTTTTATATACAGAACTGTTGTAAAGTCTATTACTTTTACTTTGCTTAAAGATTCTAGTAATTACTATCATTCACCAGACTTTAGTCTGACCCACTCCTCCATTTTCCCCATCACCCCCCAATGGCTAGCAAGAGCAAGGACGATAGATTGCAGACACTTGGAGACTTCTTTGGAAGAGTTTTCTTATGTATTTCTCTTCTTTATTTTCAGTTTTTAGCTTACTCCATGTACTAGCACTTTGTAAGGGATAGTTTGTACTCTGATATTTATGAGGCTGAGGTTTTGATCTCATAAGACATATATTGGTATTTTAAGACATATGATGTATTTGGTTTTATAATTCTATATTATGAAGTTTGACTTTTAGCAAATTATTATTTTTGTTTCCGCCATTTTTATCTATTTTGTCTTGTGAATCTAGTCTCTGCTAGTTTTAGTTATACCTACAACGCACCACATCTTTTAGTGTGTCCTTTTGGGTATACTAAGGGGTGTGGGGCATTACACTTGGTATCAGAGCCTAAGGTTACAGGATTCCTAAAAATTTGTTTTAAAAGTAAAGTATTTTTCAAAATAACTTATTTTAAAGATGTCTTTTAGAAATAAACTCTTATAAAAGTAGTTTTTAAGTATAAAAGAGATTTTATAAAAATCCCCTCAAAGGTCCAGTTCAACCTTCTTTTCGATTCTTTCAAGCCTAATTTTTTTTTTCTTTGCATGGTATGACTGACTGGTTCCGTAGAGCTACGACACTAGAGGTGCAAGGGAAAGTGCCCAGTACAACACCAGTAGGTGGAAATCCCTTTAACCCACCTACATCAGCCAACTTTTCTAAGCTATGCAAGGACTTCACTAGTATAAAAGGCAGAACTTTTTCTGGCATGGAGAGTTCAGAGGAGACACGAGCTAGGTTGGAAAATATGGAGCAAAGGTTTAGTCGGTTAGGTTTGGAGGACCGACAAAGTGGTCAACCTACATCTTGGCAGCTGAAGGGAGAGCTTGAGAAGGTTTCTACAAGCTCTAAGAAGCAGTAGGGGAAGGACAAGAAGGATAAGGATAAGGACAAGAGGAAGGAGGGAGGACCTCAGAAGCGAATCAAGCAAAGTGGGAAATGTAAGCGTTATAGAATGGCTGGTCATTACATAAAAGACTGTAAGATGGTAGGAATGAAGGGAAGATGTTTCAATTGTGGACTTCTTGGTCACTTTAGTAAGATTTGTCCTCAGAAAACGGGGAAGACAACGAGTGCACCTACAGCACAGATTCAGATTTTGGATACAGCACCTTCTAGCAGCAGACCAAATCGAGGTAGGAAAATTTGATTTCTATTCCTGATTTTTCCATCCGGGCTCTTTTCGATTCAGGAGCATCACACTCTCTCATCTCTAGTTCTCTAGTAGATTGTTTGCACTTAGACATCTCTTTAGTAGTAGACCCCATTGTTGTTTCAAACCCCATAGATGGATCGACACACTTGTATATGGTTTGTAGGGGTTTGAAAGTTTTTTTCCTAGGCGTATAAATTGACTGCGAAGCCTATGTTTTGGGATTTTCAGGGTATGGGATGATTTTGGGGATGGATTGGCTATCCACATATGGAGCTATATTAGATTGCGAGAGGAGAGTCGTTAGACTAGAGACATGCAGCGGTAGGACTCTTGAGGTTTCTTGCGACCCGCAAGGATCGGTTATGTTGAGCATCCTTTATTCCCTCGATTCATCGTCATCAGAGTTGGATTCGGTTCCTATCGTCAGAGATTTTCCAGATGTCTTCGAGGAGGTTAAGGGACTACCCCCTAAGAGAGAGATTGACTTCGGGATTTATTTGGCTGATAATGTTAGACCAGTGTCATTACCCGTTAGGCACATGGCACCTAGGGAGGGGATGGAATTGAGCAAGAAAATCCGTGAGCATTTGGAGGAGGGTTTCATAAGAAGGAGCATATCGGAGTGGGAAGCACCAGTCGTCTTTACTACTAAGGCGGATGGTTCTCTTCGACTTTGCGTGGACTATAGGGAATTAAATAAGCTCACAAAGAAGAACCATTATCCACTCCCTAGGAAAGATGATCTTTTTGACCAGCTAGTTGGCTCTTCAGTATTCTCCTTCCTCTTTATTTTTACAAAAGCTTAAGAAATACTTGCTGCCATTAAAATCCTTCAAAACTCTAAAAAAAATCTACGCTTTTCTTCTTTTTACTTGCAAATCAATAAGCATTTTTTCTCTTTGATTCTTCCTTATGTCATTTCTATGAATGGCGATTTCGGCATTGGAAAAAATATTTTGCTTCCTTCTTTTGTTGGTGTTGTATGAAGCGTTATTCTTTTGTTTCATTCCATATTGTCGCTTAGATGGAATCAAAGTTTTCTGGTCATCTTTCGGACATCGATCGACCATCGTTGCCATGTCAACGATGGTCGATCGACATTAGCGAACATTATGGTGGCCTGCTTTTTTTAGAAAATATATTAGTGTTGGGTTGTAGTTTTAGGCCCAAACTGACAGCCTTGGGCTTTAAGTAAAAAGTAGAATAGAAGAGGGCCAAAAGTCCTCCAACTTAGCTTAGGAGAGTTTGTTTGAGTCTTAAGTCGGCCTTTATGGGATGCCCGGCCCAGAAATGCCATGGAGATGACTGTCTAGCTTCCCTCCTAAGGCTTTGACCCTTGGTCTTGCTAAGCTTAGATGTTGGGAAATGTAGTTTGCTAGAACCTCTCTTGTTGGATTTTAATGACAATTACTATACAATTATGCCAAAGAACATCTAAGCTAACTTGCAGGTACATATGTATCAAAAAGAGACAAACAAATAAATTCAACATGAAGATACATGGTACAAAAGAGGATAAACGTATATGTGTGTGTGCTTATATATATATATATATATATGGAGATACAAAAAGAGATATACACGACAGAGACAAGATGAAGGTGACAAACAAAGTACTATTAGACATAGAGTGTCATGTCTAGAGTATACATATATTAAAATCTCTTCAAAGTGGTATACACACAAACATATACAGACAAATTTATTTGATCACAAGCCAATTTCAAAGTTTAAAAACAAAAAATCACTTCAAGCGGTCGATTGATAGACCATAGAAGTCGACTGAATTCGTGCACATACATACATTTATACACTAACATTTAAGTCGACTAAATATAAAATTCACTCGACTAAACACTAGTTCAATCGACTAAACTAAGTCAACTATTTTACACTATTTCTTTCCTGACTTGAAATGTGACTTTCCACTTAAATTCAGTCAGCTAGTTAACTCCATTCAGTTGACTGAACGGTCGTAATAGCTATATTTTTCAAATTTTTCTGAAGAGGTGTTCTTCTCTATAAAGAGTTATTCCTCTTCACAAATGGTTGCAACCATTTCTATTGATCATTCCTCTTTACTAAGGGTTGCAATCATACGTCCTCTATATAAAGCAAATAAATTCTTGAATTCAATATCAATTACATTATCTGATTTTCTATATATTGCTTTTGAATTCTCAAGTGCTTTCACATGCTTTTAATACTTTCAAATTGATCACTTATTCATTCAAGAAACAAACTTGTAATCAAAACCTTTCATTTCTTCACGTGCACTCAATATACCACTCAGAAGAAGATTATAGGAAGGTTGTACTATTGTAACGGCCCATTTTTCCGTACCCTTTGAATCGACAATAAACCACACATGTCTAACTCAAATTGCACGAGACGGATCATTAAGGGTAGAAAGGAAAATAAAGATAGAACGGAACAGAAAATAGAATCTCACACAAATCAAATAACATATATTATTAAACAATAACCTTTACAGCGGAAAATTTAAAAAACATATATCAGAGTCTAACCTAGATTCAGCCTGGACAATTATAAACATCTGTCCTTACAAATGCTGACAAACAACAAACAAAAGTAGAATATGCAGCGGATAACAGAATACATCCATACGTTGATGAATATCTCCAGCTCTCCTCTGAAAACTCCAACCGTCTTCAACTAAACCTGAAACTACTCGGATCTGACCCGAGTATTGGAAATACCCGGATCAGGCTTGATAAACCAGCGTGTGATACTCAAAATCTAAAATGACAATGTTATCAAAACCTTTGAAAAGAAGGGTATATCATAAGACCACGCCCACACATAAATATGGACGGGTTTTTACCTTATGATAACCAAAACACTTTTATTACCAAAATAACTTGATATTATCTTTAATGACATTCTTTTGAAAACACTTTTCAAATAAACTTATTCAAATAAGGTATCAATACCCGGACTAAGTCTAAGGTAAAATATCCGGACTGGGTCAACGGAATATACCGAATAGAATATATGATACTAAAAGGGGTAGCTGAAATGTTTGCAAGTCATTACAGCTATTTTGGGACTACAATCAAAACCATAAAGCTCGTATTGGAGTTGCGTTTTCAACATGATAGGGAACTAGTGGCCTTTTCTCCGATCCACGCATAACAACCATAGTCCCCAGTAACTGTTACGCTTTTCTCAAGCAAGCTACTTGGAACTATACTTGCTATACTACTACCGATAACCGGTAGTTCCCCACTTTTCTCAAGCTAACCACTTTATCACAGTAAATGGGGCAATAAATGCCTTGAGGGTTACTTCTCCCTAACGGGCCCAACGTATTGGACACCACCATACATACTAACTTATCCCGAATTTGTGTCCGTCAGACCATAAAGTATCCTATATCATCACCGAGATGTGAGGCTAGTGAGGCTACGCTCATACTTTCCACAAAGCCACACTTTTCTTTTCACAAAGCATAATTCACTTAGAATGCCACATTGCCATTCCATAGTCATATGACTGACTGATTTCTACAAATGTATAACTTTATGAGCTTGTGCATCTCAGGAAAGGGTGTTAAGCTAAGAGAAGGTGTCTTCTCTACCACCGACTAATATACATTATACAAAGATCACTCAATGTGACTTAGAGTGCAATGTCAGACATTCGTCCATACAAGTTCATTCTGGGACTGAACGAAATCGAAGGCACTTTCCTCGGCCATTAATAGGCAAGAAGCCCTTGCAATCCAAAGATTTCAACAACGAGGAGACCACTTCTATAAATGTCTCTATATTGGGAGCTACCCAAAGGATGTCAACAAGTAGTCCTCCCGCTATGAAGATCTTCGGTCTTCAATAATCGTCATCTTCAACACGTCTTCACTTTCGAACGTATATATTGGTTCGAAGTGGTTTTTGGATAGGGATCACCCAAATACGACCCTGGTTCCTTCGAAACCAACCATCGATAAAAAGATGTTAAGTCCATATGTGATTATCAATCATTAATCGATTACTTCATCTTTTATTTAAATTAAATATCTTTCTTAGATATATCCTTTTCAATTTATCCCATTTTTTCCAAGAGTATAAGGAATCATTAAGCCTCATTTATCAAATTATTTGGTTGATTTAGACCTCATTTTTTATCTTCGAATAATTCCAAATCATTTCATCTTTTTCTTAGGAAAACATTTCCAAATTATTCATTAAATCTTAATCAAAGATTTCTTATATCCAAGCTATAACTTTTACTCAGGAAAAATATTCCCAAATCATTCATTAAATCTTAATCAAAGTTTTCTTTCTTAACTTCAAATCATATTCTTGCAAATCGAAGATTTTCATAATAGAGCACTACTGCCACCCTAGATATGGTAAATTTCACCTCGAGGGACTAATGGCAAGTAGTCCTACATCATGAAGATCTTCGTCCTCAATGATCATTGTCTTCAATATATTTTATTTCGAAAATTAGTTTGAAGGGATTTTCGAATAGGAATCACCCAGATCCGATCCCGGTTTTTTCGGATAGGAATCACCCTAAATCCGATCTCGGTTCCTTTATACCAATCATCGATAAAAAATGATTATTGGAAGATTTGATGATTGATTTATGCATTTTCTTTTATCAACTATCTTCGTTAGATATAAATCTTTATAAACTATTCTTCTAGTGAATATGGAATCGTTATAGCCTATCTTTGAAATTTATCGAATCATTTGATTTATTTTAACCTTTTTGAACTTGGAATAATTCTATTTTATTTCGCCTTTTATTTAGGAAAACTTTAATATAAATTTTAGAGTATCCGGGCTTTCCCTTCGATCTGTTCCACCCCTCATCTAAAAGAGAAAATAGAGGCTAGGTAAGTTCAGGGCACTAGTTTCTCCATTCCCAACCTTAGTTACATACCTTGTTTTACCGTTTAGATCTCACAGGCGGGACAAATATACTAGTCGTTTCCGCATACTCAGTTATTAAGTTTCATTTTAGAAATGATTCATTAAACTTCCAAATCATTATTTAAAATGCTTAATTATTCTTTTAAAAACATCTATAAAAGATTTAAAAAAGGATTGTTGAGTTTAAATCCATAATTCATAAGTTATAAAAAAAAACGTTGCAAAAGCGTTGCAAAAAGTGTTGCAAAAAACTATATTCTTCAAAGCAAGTTTTATAACATTTAGAAAACCATCCTTTCAACTTAAATTACTTCTAAAAGATTTTAAAAGATTCTTAGAATTTATTTCATATTTTTAAAACATTATTTTCAAAGAAATCCAGTTTTCGATTTCGAACTAAAAAACCGCGATTTTTCAAAAAACTTGTTTTGCTCATATTTCAAAATCTAATTATCGAAATCTCGATTTTTTTTCTTTGTTGGAAAACTATGGATATAATATTATGGAAAATTCTTATCTCTAAGGATTCTGAGCTATACTCCACTTTGTACACTTATTTAATTTTTATGGCGCGAAACCGCGAACTACCATCACGCGACGCGCCTACTTTTGACTTGTTTTTCAATTTCTTTTCAAACTTCATGGAAAAACTTCTAAATGTTTATAAAACATTTCTAAATCATTTCAAACTCATTTTAAACAATATTTTTATACTTCAAACTCATTCTTCATTTCATTTCATATAATAATAATATATTATTATAATATATTTTTCAACCTTTTTAAAATCATTTAGAAGCTAAATCACTCCATACACATATTATTATGTGGAAATTAGCCACAAGTGCCTCTCTAGCAAGTGGAATTAGTTTCTAGGATACACAGCTGAAATAATTACTTTAAGGACAAAATGCAAAATAATTAGTTTCTAAGGCCAAAAACCTATGAAATTATGTCCTTGAAAGTAATTGGACTGCTGACTTTGTCCTTAAAAATAATTATTCTGCTAACTTTGGCCTTGAAATTAATTTCTGTGGATGTCTGTCCTAGAAACTAATTGGACTGCAAAGTTTGTCCTTCTGATGAAATGCCCCTATTATTATGGATTAAATTTCCATTAATTTTAATTTGGTTAATTACTAACCATTTCTCTTATTATTTATAAAATCAAGTTATCAACTATTTCACAACCATATAATCAACCATAATATCAACCAAGTTATCATCCAATATCAACCAATATTCAATATATTAATTTCTAATTTAACATGTGTATTATCAACTTAAGTTTTATTAAAATAAAACTAAGATTTGAGTACTCACGATTAGTTCCACTCCACTAAACTTTTTCGTAGATTCCCGAATCGATTCCGACAGCACTTTCTTCTCTTTTTCTCGCTCTAAATCTTCCGATCTCCTTCCGTTCTTCCTTAGTGCTCTCGGCCAAGGCCTTGAGTAGAGGTGAAGGTGATGTATGGCCGTGGAGATGGAGGGGGAGGTTACGGTCGAATTGAAGGCGAGAGGAGGTGGTGGTTTTGTGGAGTTTTGAGGTGTTTTTTTCTTTTATTTTTATTTTATATTATTATTTATTTTATAGAAAATAGAGATGGAAGCCATGTATATGGAGATGAAGAAGAAGAAGAAAGTGAAGAAGGAAGTAAGGAATGAAGTGTGAAAGAATGGAAGGTATGCATGTTTATTTATATTTGAGTTTGGAAGGGCAAATGACTAAAATACCCTTCTTCTACTTTTGACTTTTGCTTAGCATGATAAGAAGTACATTTATGGTGAAAGATGTTATGATTTGATTCATGTACTTAAGGTAATGATGTTAGCCTCTTTTTCTTAATTTACAAAATGTTTAAACATAATTTTGCTTAGTTTCCATGCATGAAGAGACTTTGCATTAATGATGATAAGATCCTTAGATTTGAAGTAGTAATGATGTTGTACCCTTTTTATTAATTTGAAAATGCATAAAATCCTTTTTGCTCTTTTTTAATATATGATAAGACTTTAGGCATTAATGAGAGAAGATGTGTTAGGATTTTTTAGTAATGATTATGTTTAGAAATCTTATTTTAATTAAAAGTTGTCAAATCATGTCCTTTTCTTTATTTAATAAAATTAACTTTTCAAAAATTTCATTTTTGTCTTTATATGATAAATGTAAAGTGTATTATACTTTTTAAACATGTTTTATAAGGTTGCAAAGTGGTCTTGTTGCTAGAACATTGTGCTAACTTGTTTTGGTTAGAAATAGTGTTTTTTATCGACATGTTTTATGGTCAAAATTTAACGTTTTTGTTAAGCTATTTACTTATGTAAACCAAATTTACAAATAAATTTGTATAATGTTATTTAAAAATATAAACACTCATAAATTAATTAAAGTAATTTATTTAACCATTGAAACTTACTTTTCTGAAATCAGCAATTTGTCACTTTTGTCGATATAAGCAATTGTTACTATTTTTGTGTATATTTCTCTTTCCAAATCCTATCTAATATTGTTTGAATCATATAACCTTACATATTTTATATTTAAAATCATCTTAAATGTCATTTTTAAGAATGGTCAAATTCTGGGTCGTTACAACTATATCGACTCATTTGAAGTCAACTATTTGTAATATTTGAAGTCATGTTGGAGATCATCAGGCACGAAGTCCTATTCGGTAGCTTAAGCGGTTTGTAATATATAAGTCATGTTCGGCAGCTCAGGCGGTCTGTAATACTTATTCCTTCGATCTAAGTGATGACGTTGGTTAGTTAATTCCAGAAGGAGTCTGGGATTGGATGTAGACGGAAGTTCGAACCAGTATAAAAATCCCTAACTTTCATTTGGTATCAGAGCCTGGGATTCTAGAGATCATAACAGCATCTTAGAATAAATGGCTATAAAGAGATCTATTTAAGGCAAAAGGGAAGAGCAATAAAGAAGAATCAAAGGTGCAAACAAGCAAATGCTTGATAGCTACACTTAGATCATAATCGGTATGCTTAGATTCTTTATATAAAGATCTTTTGTTAGCACATGATGAATTATTAAAAGATTGTAAAACTTTGAATAAAGTTACTAGGGTTGCATTAGTTAAGTCAAAAGATTGTGAGCAAGAAATTTCCAATTTAAAAGGGGAAAATAATTTTTTGGTAAAACAAACTAGATTTTTTGAAAATACGGTAGAAGAACTTGTTTTACAAAAAGATTTCCTATAAAAAGAAAATGAGCAGTTAGAAGTTAAAAACAATGATCCTTTGAAGGAAATCGATGTTTTACAAAATAAAAATATATTTTTGGAAAATTCTTTAAATAATTCTAGCTCTTTAATTTTATCTCTTGAAAAAGAGAACGAAGCTTTAATTAAAACAAATTTAGAATTATCTAAAGAATGTGAAATTTTAAAAGATAATGGTAATATTTTGCAAAAAGAAGTTTGTGATTCTAAAGCAAATTCTAAAAGAATAAATGAAAAAATCATAAATTTTAACAAAGGTAAAGATATCTTATCTTCCTTAGTTACAAATTCGAAAACTCACAATGATAAAAGTGGTTTAGGCTATAAACAAGCTAAAGGTAAAAATAGTACTAGATATGCATTCATGTGTACTTATTTTAGTGCTAGTACTAGTAATCAAGATAGTCTTAAAACCACTTATAGTCGTATTAGTACTTTGTTTAGAACTGATAAAAAATATTTTTCAAGTACTAAGCTAATGACAATAGTATTAAAATATGGATTCCTACTAATATGATTGATCATGATAAACAACTTTAAATTAGAAACTATTATAAGATTGTGATTTGTAACGAAAACTATATTTATAAAGGTTAAACCACACCCAAATGAGCATGGTTTCCTAAAACTTAGGATATTATAAGAACCTTTGGTATCGCATGCTTTAAATCTTAATTTTTTTACTGATACCTAGTTTATAAGTAGTAGTTATTTATTAATGATCGGCAGTCCTACTTATAGAGCTAAAACATAGCAACTTACTACGGAATGCTATAAAAAAATAGGATTTTCTACAACACTTTGATCAAAATACTACCACTGTTTTAATGCTATCAATAGTACTGTAAAATAATTATTATTTGATGAAATTGTTTCATTACTTTTATTTCTTTTAAAAGGTACCACCATACCTATTTTGGTAAGGTTTTCACCATATGATTAACCCCTGAACCCTAACGTTGTAAGTGTGTATCAAATTGATTATTATTTATTGCAGGTACTTGGAGAAACAAAAGGGTGGATTTTGAATTGTAAAGGATGTTCCATACATCTTATAAAATTACGTGCTTACAATGAAATATAGACTTCAGGTAATACGGTAAAATCTAACTTATTTTCTTCATAATTAATATTGGGCTTAACTTTTATTTTTAAGGAATGCTAAGCTATTTCTAAAAAATAATACTCATACATTGGACATAGTATAACTTGAATCTTTCTTTTGAAACGTCCATATTTATAGATATAAAGAGAATATATTTCTTAACAATATTTTCTAAGAAAGATACATTTACTTAAATAATTTTCATTTATATTTAGAGATATTATGGTTAAGAAAAGATTTAACAAATTTCTCTTTACAAGATATTTTATAAAATTTGTTATATTCTCTCATTCTTTTTTGTAATAACAAAGGGAGAGAAATTCATATGCATATTGATAGGGGAAGATATTATATTTAGGGGGAGTTTTAATCATAATATAATATCATTTTATATAGAATGAATAATTTTCAAAAATTGTACAGTTTGAATCATCAAAGAGGGGGAGAAAGAACCTCTCTTGTTGGATTTTAATGACAACAACTATACAATTATGCCAAAGAACCTCTAAGCTAACTTGTAGATACATAAGTATCAAAAAGAGACAAACAAATAAGTTTAACATGAAAATACATAGTACAAAAGAAGATAAAAGTTTATATACGAAGATACAAGAAGAGATGTACACTACAAAGACAAGACGAATGTGACAAACAAAGTACTATTAGTCATAGAGTGCCATGTCTAGAGTATGTATATTTTAAAATCTCTTCAAATTGGTATACATACACATGTACACACAAATGTATTTGATCACAAGTCAATTCCAAAGTTTAAAAACAAAAAATCACTACAGGCAGTCGACTGAATAGACCCTTGTAGTCGACTGAATTCGTGCACATACATACATTTATACACTAACAGTTTAAGTCGACTAAATATACAATTCACTCGACTAAGCACTAGTTCAGTCAGCTAAACTAAAGAATTCAATCGACTAAAACTGCTCTATTTTACATTGTTTCTTTACCGACTTGAAATGTGACTTTTCACTTAAATTTAGTCGGTTGATTAACTCCATTCAGTTGATTGAACGGTCGTAACAGCTATATTTTTCGATTTTTTTAAAGAGGTGCTCTTCTCCATAAAGATTTTTTCCTATTCATTAATGGTTGCAACCATTTCTATCGATCGTTCCTCTTTACTAAGAGTTGCAACCATACAGCGATCCTCTATATAAAGCAAACAAATTCTTGAATTCAATATCTCAATTACATTCTCTGATTTTCTATATATTGCTTTTGAATTCTCAAGTGCTTTCACATACTTTCAATACTTTCAAATTGATCACTTATTCATTCAAGAATACAATTCTTGTGATCGAAACCTTACATTTCTTCACATGCACTAAATATATCATCAGAAGAAGATTATATGAAGGTTGTACTATATCGACTCATTCATGCTATTCAAAGAGCACACAAAGTCGCAAACTCAACTATTTGTAATAGTCAAAGTCCTGTTAGCGATCTTTAGTCATGAATTCATATTTGGCAGCTTAGGCGGATTGTAATATAGAAGTCCTATTCGACAGCTCGGGTGGTTCATAATACCTATTCCTTCGGGTTAAGTGGGGACGTTTGTTAGTTAATTCCGGAAAGAGACTAGGACTGGACGTAGAACGGGAGTTTGAGCTAGCATAAAAATCCCTGACTTTCATAGTTTAACTTAGGCTTGTGTTTCAAATAGCAACCTCTGGATCTACATCATTCGGTATCTCTGGTCTTAAACCATTTGAGATAGTAGAGGGAAAGGTAAACTTACTTGACAGCCTAGCTGGTCATAAATGTAACATTGGGATGGTAAGATACCCAGGGATGACGATCAACTGGACCATCCTCCCATAGGCTACTTCACTTGGTCTCTAGGCTACTTTAAAGTTGGATCTATGCTACCTCTTCATCCCTTCTTTGTTTCTATCCTTAACAATTTCAAGCTTGCCCTTGATCAGCTTACTCCTAATAGTTATCGGTTCCTATGTAGGTTCTACGCCGCCTGCGCGAATTTCAATCTTCCCGAGCCGATCGCTCAATTGGTCAACATGCTCTTCCAAGTGCAGAAGGAAGCCGGATCAACCCCAATCTAAGGAACACTAAGTTCCAAACCCATGATAAGTTCTCTTTGTTGTTTTATTTTCTTTTATCTTTGTCCCTCCACTCCTTTGCTTAACTGGTGGTTTGACATGGGCTTCTATTGTTCTTGTTGGGTTCAACTTTGGGATGCTTACTAAATACATCCGGTAGTTGAAGATGGCTAATGATAATGTTCGAAACCTGAAATCTCTAGTGATCAGGAACTTCCATAGGGCTGGACTGATGAGGGGAACCAAAACCAAGGTTGTAGAGTTGGCCACCCCAACAAAGAAACCGACCAAGGCGAAACGTGAATACTTCAAGATCACATTCTTGAACCCCCAATGTCAGGCCAATTATAGATGAGAACCAGGGATATGATGATGCTATCTAGGGTAAGGAGCCTAGAGAGTGGCAACAAGTTGATTTTGACAAGCTTAGTGAGTCCTGATGCCTCAGTGGGAAACTTCTGACCCACATCAGCTGGTTGACATCCCAGTTCCACAACGTGGGACGTCAATTATCTCATGGGATACCGAGGAGAGTTCTAAGGATAGTACTATATGGGGAGGCTCACAAGAACCAGGTCTTGGCAAGGACGTAGGTTGCTCCTTTAAGCCACATCTCGCTTATAATCCTTTGTATCTCGAATAAGACGTTGCACCACCAGCAGAGTCACACATCAAAACTGATCAATCTAGCGTAGGTAATTCGGTCTCGTCATGCCTGCCCCTTATCAGAAGACAAGGCCATGTTGGTCCAAATCGTAGTCAATTTACTTGCAGTTGTCACTTTATTCTTATACATGAACTAACCATGGGTTTTTTTGTTTCAGTGGCCGATAAGCTCGCCTTTGACGTCTTCGACTCCACTGATTAGACTACGATGACTTTTGTGCCTAAGGCACCTATGACAAGGCTGGAGATCGTCATGCTGACTCCTAACCTTAATCCAGAGATCCGGCACTCCACCAGTAGCAAGGGAAGGAAGAGGGCCATAGGGAAGTCGCCAATGGATGCCTATGCTCCTTTTGCCAGGCAGGTGCTTATTTATGATGTCGAGGGGCTGGCCTAAGGGGAAGAGGTAGCACCATTAGAGCAAGTATCTTTGGAGGTTAACTAGGCTTAGGATCATGAAGACCTAGATCAGCTGCCGAGGTCATTCTAGCTTATGTCTATGGAGATCATATCATCTACTCACCGACCCAGATCCGGATGAAGCCGACACTCCACTGAGTATGTGATTAATGCACATACACAAGATGCCCTTCTCGTAAGCTTCCAAATTTGATTTTTCTTTTTTTATTTATGGAATTTCTTCTAATACTAATTTTTCAAGCCTTCCACCTGTGACAGCCCATAGTTAGGCAAGTATATATATATATAAAAAAAATATAATATATGTATATATGTATTTTGAATATTTTATAAAAGAAAGACAATTAATTAAAATAAAACTTTTTCTCTGAAAATACTTGTGTGTGTATGAGTGTGCATGCTCTTGTGCATGTGCACACTGTTTTAGTCAGCTACATGAACAAGGCACTTTTGTGAGTAAAGGCCTTATAAATAAATACAAAATAGTAGTAATAACAAATGAGTACATGACTTGTTAGTGTGTACACATTAGCCTAGTTACAATACATAAATAACTTAGGCAGACTTTAGTCTTAATTTCCAAAGATTAAATAGGAGCATAGTTGCTTGTGTAGGTAGGAAATGCATGAATATATATATATGATGTGCAAAATGTTTGATTCATACACACATATAGCTGGTTATACAAATAGGTTTATATACATGATTAAAACTAGAAAAGACAAATAATGTCTGAGCCACAGTCATGCAAATAATATGTGGAGAAATTTGCCAAAAGTAGCCAAGACAAGGAAAAAAAGAAATGGTGGGAAAGGAAAGTGGAGAGGGTGAACTATGGGTGAAACCATAAATGGTGATGGGAATTCTGATAAAAATAAATTACTTAACTAACCTTAAAACCCTAGTAACTCCCTTATATACATCATTATTTCCTACGGTTACATGTTAGAACCAGGAAACAAAAATTAGAAGAAAAAAAAAGGCAGCAGTTTAGAAAATCAATGGCAGGCCTGAACCAAGACTTGGGAAGGAGAACTATGGTGAGTAAATCCTCACTTGGCAAGGATTAAGACCTATGAAAGGCAGCCATTAACCTGTAGTTATTTTAATTTATGTTTGATGTTTTGCTTGCATTTTCTTAGTTTAGAAATTTTCTGTTGTTCCTGAGATTTTGTGACTTTCATTGCTTTGTTGTCACTCAACCTATGCTTGTTTATATATGACAACTTATTGAAGGAATAACAACTGATTTATTTATATGTTTATGAATTTGAGAAATATTTTTAGTTAAAGCATGGATTAATAAGGAAAGTAGGATGCAAGGCAGTAAGAGGAAGGGGTTCTCTGGCTTATGTCTTGCAACTGAAAAGATGGTTGGGGTGCAATGGAATTTCCATGTGTTGAGTCCTAATCCATCAGTAAGTATTCTTTGGAAATAGGGTTGAGTAACAAGCAAACACACTTTAATATGTGGATTGATTGTGAGAACCTTATTACTGGGGAAACCACAGAGGCATTTCACTTTCTAAAATGCTCAGACCTATGCTTAGCTAAAGATATATCTCTGAATGAAACTGACTTAAAATATCTACAAGTGTGACTGATTAAATTGTTGAATGGATGAATGGGTGAATGATTGATGGATGTATGAAAACTGCTAGCACATATTAGTTAACATACCACAGTTTTGGGCATGACACTGCATATGTAATATTGGGTCATATGAAAGAACTTAGTGATTAAACTAAGGATGTGGGTCACCTCTATCAGGTTGGGTATGAGGGAAGTGGGTATGACATAGTGGTTGGCTCGCATCAAGGCTGGGGTGTGAGTTTGCACATGGCATGTTTATGCCCAAATAGCTTATAGTGCACTGGAAACCAGGTAGTGGTTCTAGGCAGTGTGCACCAGTGCAACCATGAATGTAATACTGGACTTTAGAATAACATGAAATAATTATACATGCAAGGGTAAATAGGCTAGAAGTATATGGGAGTCCTAACATGTAGACTCAGGTTCGATACTTTGGCCCAATACCATGAATATGGTCTGTGCATGTTTATGTATGATTGTGCATGTTTTGGGTGTTAGCACCAACTTGTGTGTATGTATGATGGTTGATAGGATTTCTGGACCAATGTTTTTGATGACAAGTTAGTCTAAGAATACACACTTGTCATTACACATACACCACTGGATAAACACTTTGTAAATTTGAACATGAGAAGGAGACTTGTTATCTTGAATAAAATATTTAGCCTCTGAGAACAGAAACTATAATAATGGAACATACTTCATTAGTCTTTATGCATTAACAAGTGATTCTACTCACACCAGACATAAGTCTGACCTGTTTGTTGCTTGCATCAAATGGGTGCTTCATATGTATTATGGAGCAGATCATGAGATGTCTACAGGAAAAGAGAAGGCTAAGTGATAAGATGCAGATGTGTGATGCTAAGAAGAAATTTGGTGATTCAGTGAACTATGAATGTTTGCTGAAGAATGTCCTTCATGTTTTATTTTTAATTAGAAGACTTTCTGTAATAATATTGTATTTGTGCTGGATTTTGATGGTGATGTAATGAATGGTCTAAAAGGTTATTATGGGATGAAACTGCTTTCAGTAGAAAAGATAAATGTGTTTAGCTTTATATCATAACCTGTAAGTATGCAAATTTTCATGAGTCAAGCAGTGAATTCAGTAGTAAATCTGAAGCATATGTGAACCAGTAATGTATACATATGTGTTAGATTGTTTAGAGGTTAGAACCTATTTACAAACTAACTGTAACATTATGAAGTAAGGATAAACCCATAGGTAGAAAAGGAAAAAAAACAAAGGAAGCATGAACTCAGATTTTTGTATGAGTTTGAGGTTTTAAATGAATAAGCAGAGATAGTAATCATAACAAGACAGTATAGGGATCCAACCTAATCAAGTTGATCAATCTGCAAACTAAGGTGTAGTAAATAGCAGTTGTACATGTTTATGTGCACACAGGTGCACAGAAGCATGCACAACCTTCTGCTTTGCTATCTGAAAAGCCATATTGCAAAAGTCTAAGTGTTATGACTCAACTCACATGTTTCATTAAATATACAGAGGTAAACACAAACAAACAAACAAGAATTAGTTTGAAAATAATTGCACAAAGATTTAAATGGGAGAGGGTTTTTCCCAATCCTTTTTACTATGGCTAAAACATAGTTATTTTGTTTAGAATAAACTGAGTTATTCTTTATTCAAAAAAAAACTCTGATATTAGAATTAAAATGATTTGTATGTTTATATGTACATACAAATAGTTTTTTTTACAAGAAGTATATCAATATTTCTATATTGATCAAGTTGGATCTTGGGAAATAAATAAAATGATGAAAAAAAAAGGAAATAGTTGGTTTTGGAAGTAAGTAACCCCGAATTTAGCATAAACTAAATTGAGTCACTCAAACAATTTGTAGACTAGGGAGGGTTGCTTCAGTTGGTATCAGAGCTATGTTATTAAATACATAGCCAATACAAATACTTGGTTGAATCTGTGTGCATTGTTTGTACTGTTTGCATTGGTTGTTTTATTTATTATGTATGAATGAGTTCACTACTAGTTTAAAAGTGAAGTAGTGAATAGGAATTAGAACTAACCATACTAGAAATGTTCAATAGAGGCCCAGAACAGTTAGGAGCAATTCCCAGGCTGCTGGAGAAAGGGAGGACAATCATGTTGAACAAGCAACTGGAATGGCCACTGATCCCCCAATGATTAACATGCAAGATTTTGTTAGAGTATTAAGGGATGGGATGGCACCTAGAGTAGATAATCCTCATGAGGAGCTGTCTAAATTGCTTAAAACATATATACACTTAGGAGGCAGTAGCTTTGATGGCACAGAAAATGTCATGGGTGTCCAAACATGGCTAAGAACAGTGGAGAGGATCTTTGCAGATATGCAGGTTAATGACCAGAGAAGAAGGCAAATAGCTTCAAGACAACTAAAAGGCCTTGCTTTGGATTGGTGGGAAGTGATCATTGCAGGCAGGCAAGAGCAAGAGATCACATGGACCAGTTCAAAGAAATGTTAGAAGCCAGATTTGTCCCAGCCTCAGCAAAAGCTTCATTACTTGAGGAGTTTATCAAGTTGAGGCAAGGATCTATGAGTGTCACTGAATACACTCAGAAATTTGAAGGGTTGTCCAAGTATGGGGCAGTACTAATCCCAGATGAAGTTTCAAGGAATGCAAGGTACATTCAGGGATTAAATGCTGGATTGAGTAGAGCCATGTTACCATACAAAGACAGAACCTTTGATCAAGTTATGGACTTGACATTGTCATTTGAGCAGCATGACAATGCCAGGGAAAAGTTTAAGAATTTCAGGATTAACAAGAAAGGGAAGAATAGAGCACACCCATATGAGAAGAAGAAGGGAGAAGCAATGAACAAAGAAGGAAGTAAGGTGGCAAGCTCTGACAATAAGAAACCTAAAGTGATCTGTTACAACTGTGGGAAGGAAGGCCATATAAAGACCAAATGCCAAGCACCCAAGTCAACTGTTCTTAGGTGCTACAACTGTGGTAAAGAGGGGCACATGAAAAGGCAGTATCCAGAAATGGCAAGGGTGGCTGTACTTGAAGGGAAGGGCAAGACCATGGAAGCACCTAGCCAAGTGGATGGTATATTATTCATTAAAGGCATACCCATATCAGTTATTTATGACACAGGAGCTACACACTCTTTTATTTCATGTGACATAGTTCAGAAACTAGGGTTAACATGTGTTTTTGTTGATAAGCCATTGCATGTTAATAGTCCTATAGGTAATTCCTGCATTACAAATATGAAATGCATGCAAGTAGAATTATGTATGGGTGGTCACACCTTTATTTCAGAATTATATGTGTTGAATTACCCTAAGTTGGATATTATACTGGGAATGGATTGGTTAAAAGGTTTTTATGCTATCATTAACTTGGAAAATTCCACAATCTCATTACAACTTCCTGATGGCAAAAGAGTTTTGGTCATGTATGAGGCAGCCAAAGATAGGGGTATGGGCAGGATGTTCAACTTGAACAGTGGTGAAGTTGAATCAAGCCTAGAGAAGATACCCATAGTTAACCAATACACTGATGTGTTTGGTGAAGTGAATGGCATTCCTCATAATAGACCAATAGAATTTCAAATAAGACTTAAACCAGGGACAAGCCCTGTCATTAAGAAGCCAAATAGGATGGGTCCTAAAGAACTAATTGAGTTGAAGAAGCAAATTGAAGAATTAGAGCAAAAAGGCTTCATTAGGCCTAGTAGTTCAAATTGGGGATCACCAGTAGTATTTGTTAAGAAGCATGATGGTTCCTTGAGAATGTGCATAGACTATAGGGAACTAAACTCAGTCACCATAAAAAACAAATACCCTCTACCTAGAATTGATGATCTTTTTGATCAATTAAATGGTGCTAAGGTATTTTCCAGGCTTGACTTAGCATCTGGTTTCCATCAAATGAAAGTGGAAGAAGAAAGTATCAAGTATACAGCTTTCAATACCAGGTGGCTTGTATGAATACTTAGTAATGCCATTTGGTTTGACCAATGCACCATCCTATTTTGTGGATTTAATGAATAGGATTTTTAGAGATTATTTAGATAAATTTGTACTGATTTTCATCGATGATATATTGGTATACTCTAAATCAGCTGAGGAACATGAGAAACATCTGCACATGGTATTATGTAGACTAAGGCAACAAGGCCTTAAAGCCAAGTTTGCAAAATGTTCCTTCTGGAAGAATGAAATAAAATTCTTAGGCCATATAATTTCTCAAGAAGGAATTTCAGTAGATCCTAGTAAGGTCATGGCAGTACAAGCATGGAAGAGACCAAGCAATGTTACTGGGATAAGGTCATTCATGGGCATGGCTGGATACTACAGAAGATTTATAAAAGACTTTGCTAAAATAGCAACCCCATTAACTAAGCTAACAAGGAAAGACCAACCTTTCTTATGGACTGAGAAGTGTGAAGGGGCATACAACCAATTGAAGAAAGCACTGATGGAAGCTCGAGTGCTGAAAATCCCAGAAGGCAATGATAATCTGGTAGTGTACACTGATGCATGTGGGTCAGGTATAGGGGCTGTTCTTATGCAAGATGGTAGAGTAATAGCCTATCCATCAAGGCAATTGAAACCAAGTGAGACCAAGTATGCAACACATGACTTGGAATTGGCAGCTGTGGTGTATGCATTAAAGCTTTGGAGGCACTACCTATTAGGAGCAAAATTTGAGCTTTATACTGACCACAAAGCTTTGAAATACTTATTTTCTCAAAAAGATTTGAACATGAGACAACATAGGTGGGTGGAATTCCTTGCTGCCTATGATTTGGACATTATGTACACACCAGGAAAAGCAAATAGAGTGGTAGATGCATTGAGTAGGCAACATGCCAAGTTGGCTACATTGATGATAGAGGAGTTTAAAATGTTATTGGCACTATCTGATGTGGAAGTGCAAAGTGTGGAAGGGCAAACTATGGTGATAGATGAGGACATGGAGCACTATGGCAAGCTCAGCCTTATCACAATAAAATCAGATTTAGTGGAAGAAGTGAATCAGTCTCAAGACATGGATGCATTCCTAAGAGAGAAGAAGGAACTGTTAAGGAATGGTTCAAATATTGATAAGTTTGAACTGGATGAAAAAGGATTTTTGAGATACAAGGGAAGACTATGTGTGCCTGGCACAGAAGCACTACAAAGAAAAATCATGGATGTTCATCACAAGTCTAACTACACCATACATCCAGGTGGTACTAAAATGTATCATGATCTAAAGAGGAGTTATTGGTGGAAAGGAATGAAAAGGAGTGTGGGTGAATATGTGGCAAGATGCATGACTTGCCAACAAGTCAAGGCTGAGTACCAAAGACCCAGTGGACTGTTGCAACCTCTGGAAATTCCAAGGTGGAAATGGGAAAGCATATCAATGGATTTCATTGATGGCTTGCCAAGATCAAAGAGAGGTAATGATAGTATTTGGGCGGTGGTAGATAGGTTGACTAAATCATCACACTTCATACCAGTAAAGAGTGATAGAAATGCACCAAAATTGGCACAAATTTTCATGAAAGAAATCGTAAAACTACATGGAGTTCCTACCACTATCATTAGTGACAGAGACACCATATTCACATCAAAGTTTTGGAGTAGTTTTCAACAGGCAATGGGGGTTGAATTGTGCTTGAGCACAGCCTACCATCCCCAAACTGATGGCCAGACAGAAGTAGTTAATAAATTTTTGGAGGATCTACTTAGAGCCTGTGTACTTGACCATGGTGGTAATTGGGAAGACTACCTTCATTTAGCAGAATTTGCTTACAATAACAGCTACCAGAGTAGTATAGGGATGGCTCCCTATGAAGCTCTATATGGGAGGCCTTGTTTGTCACCTGCTTGCTGGTTAGAGGTAGGAGATAGGGTGATGTTAGGACCAGATCATGTGAAAGAAACAAATGATAAGATCACACTGATCAGACAGAGAATGAAGGCAGCACAAGACAGAATGAAATCATATGCAGATAGAAGAAGGAAACCACTTGAATTTGAAGTAGGAGATTTTGTGTATTTGAAGGTCTCACCTATAAGGAATGTGTTGAGATTTGGTAAGACAGGGAAGCTAACCCCGAGATACATAGGGCCATATGAGATCATAACAAGAATAGGAAAGATGGCTTACAGGTTGAAGTTGCCAGAAGAAATGAGTGGAATACATAATGTATTTCATGTATCACAATTGAGAAAATGTGTACATGATGAAGCTTCAGTGATTCAGCCACAAAACCCAGTAGAAGTTAGAACAGATTTAGTTTACGAGAAGGAGCCAGTGGGCATTGTAGCTAAAGAAGATAAGAAATTGAGGAACAAAACTATTAAACTGGTAAAGGTGCAGTGGATTCTAGACCCTAATGATTGCACATGGGAGGTTGAGGACAAGATAAAAGTCCAGTACCCTCAACTATTTGCAACTGACAATTAGATTAGAGGTAATTTATCATTTATGCTTGTATTCAGTTAGTTAAACATAGTATTCAGTGTTGAATGTGCTTGCTTGATGTGTGCTTTGGTTGAATTAAGAGTATGTGTTTATGATGGTGTTGATATGTGACTAACACAGGAATAAGATGTTAAATTGTGGGACACAATTTCTTAAAGAAGGGGTGTATGTGACAGCCCATAGTTAGGCAAGTATATATATAAAAAAAATATAATATATGTATATATGTATTTTGAATATTTTATAAAAGAAAGACAATTAATTAAAATAAAACTTTTTCTCTGAAAATACTTGTGTGTGTATGAGTGTGCATGCTCTTGTGCATGTGCACACTGTTTTAGTCAGCTACATGAACAAGGCACTTTTGTGAGTAAAGGCCTTATAAATAAATACAAAATAGCAGTAATAACAAATGAGTACATGACTTGTTAGTGTGTACACATTAGCCTAGTTACAATACATAAATAACTTAGGCAGACTTTAGTCTTAATTTCCAAAGATTAAATAGGAGCATAGTTGCTTGTGTAGGTAGGAAATGCATGAATATATATATGATGTGCAAAATGTTTGATTCATACACACATATAGCTGGTTATACAAATAGGTTTATATACATGATTAAAACTAGAAAAGACAAATAATGTCTGAGCCACAGTCATGCAAATAATATGTGGAGAAATTTGCCAAAAGTAGCCAAGACAAGGGGAAAAAAAAGAAATGGTGGGAAAGGAAAGTGGAGAGGGTGAACTATGGGTGAAACCAGAAATGGTGATGGGAATTCTGATAAAAATAAATTACTTAACTAACCTTAAAACCCTAGTAACTCCCTTATATACATCATTATTTCCTACGGTTACATGTTAGAACCAGGAAACAAAAATTAGAAAAAAAAAATAGGCAGCAGTTTAGAAAATCAATGGCAGGCCTGAACCAAGACTTGGGAAGGAGAACTATGGTGAGTAAATCCTCACTTGGCAAGGCATTAAGACCTATGAAAGGCAGCCATTAACCTGTAGTTATTTTAATTTATGTTTGATGTTTTGCTTGCATTTTCTTAGTTTAGAAATTTTCTGTTGTTCCTGAGATTTTGTGACTTTCATTGCTTTGTTGTCACTCAACCTATGCTTGTTTATATATGACAACTTATTGAAGGAATAACAACTGATTTATTTATATGTTTATGAATTTGAGAAATATTTTTAGTTAAAGCATGGATTAATAAGGAAAGTAGGATGCAAGGCAGTAAGAGGAAGGGGTTCTCTGGCTTATGTCTTGCAACTGAAAAGATGGTTGGGGTGCAATGGAATTTCCATGTGTTGAGTCCTAATCCATCAGTAAGTATTCTTTGGAAATAGGGTTGAGTAACAAGCAAACACACTTTAATATGTGGATTGATTGTGAGAACCTTATTACTGGGGAAACCACAGAGGCATTTCACTTTCTAAAATGCTCAGACCTATGCTTAGCTAAAGATATATCTCTGAATGAAACTGACTTGAAATATCTACAAGTGTGACTGATTAAATTGTTGAATGGATGAATGGGTGAATGATTGATGGATGTATGAAAACTGCTAGCACATATTAGTTAACATACCACAGTTTTGGGCATGACACTGCATATGTAATATTGGGTCATATGAAAGAACTTAGTGATTAAACTAAGGATGTGGGTCACCTCTATCAGGTTGGGTATGAGGGAAGTGGGTATGACATAGTGGTTGGCTCGCATCAAGGCTGGGGTGTGAGTTTGCACATGGCATGTTTATGCCCAAATAGCTTATAGTGCACTGGAAACCAGGTAGTGGTTCTAGGCAGTGTGCACCAGTGCAACCATGAATGTAATACTGGACTTTAGAATAACATGAAATAATTATACATGCAAGGGTAAATAGGCTAGAAGTATATGGGAGTCCTAACATGTAGACTCCGGTTCGATACTTTGGCCCAATACCATGAATATGGTCTGTGCATGTTTATGTATGATTGTGCATGTTTTGGGTGTTAGCACCAACTTGTGTGTATGTATGATGGTTGATAGGATTTCTGGACCAATGTTTTTGATGACAAGTTAGTCTAAGAATACACACTTGTCATTACACATACACCACTGGATAAACACTTTGTAAATTTGAACATGAGAAGGAGACTTGTTATCTTGAATAAAATATTTAGCCTCTGAGAACAGAAACTATAATAATGGAACATACTTCATTAGTCTTTATGCATTAACAAGTGATTCTACTCACACCAAACATAAGTCTGACCTGTTTGTTGCTTGCATCAAATGGGTGCTTCATATGTATTATGGAGCAGATCATGAGATGTCTACAGGAAAAGAGAAGGCTAAGTGATAAGATGCAGATGTGTGATGCTAAGAAGAAATTTGGTGATTCAGTGAACTATGAATGTTTGCTGAAGATGTCCTTCATGTTTTATTTTTAATTAGAAGACTTTCTGTAATAATATTGTATTTGTGCTGGATTTTGATGGTGATGTAATGAATGGTCTAAAAGGTTATTATGGGATGAAACTGCTTTCAGTAGAAAAGATAAATGTGTTTAGCTTTATATCATAACCTGTAAGTATGCAAATTTTCATGAGTCAAGCAGTGAATTCAGTAGTAAATCTGAAGCATATGTGAACCAGTAATGTATACATATGTGTTAGATTGTTTAGAGGTTAGAACCTATTTACAAACTAACTGTAACATTATGAAGTAAGGATAAACCCATAGGTAGAAAAGGAAAAAAAACAAAGGAAGCATGAACTCAGATTTTTGTATGAGTTTGAGGTTTTAAATGAATAAGCAGAGATAGTAATCATAACAAGACAGTATAGGGATCCAACCTAATCAAGTTGATCAATCTGCAAACTAAGGTGTAGTAAATAGCAGTTGTACATGTTTATGTGCACACAGGTGCACAGAAGCATGCACAACCTTCTGCTTTGCTATCTGAAAAGCCATATTGCAAAAGTCTAAGTGTTATGACTCAACTCACATGTTTCATTAAATATACAGAGGTAAACACAAACAAACAAGAATTAGTTTGAAAATAATTGCACAAAGATTTAAATGGGAGAGGGTTTTTCCCAATCCTTTTTACTATGGCTAAAACATAGTTATTTTGTTTAGAATAAACTGAGTTATTCTTTATTCAAAAAAAAACTCTGATATTAGAATTAAAATGATTTGTATGTTTATATGTACATACAAATAGTTTTTTTTACAAGAAGTATATCAATATTTCTATATTGATCAAGTTGGATCTTGGGAAATAAATAAAATGATGAAAAAAAAGGAAATAGTTGGTTTTGGAAGTAAGTAACCCCGAATTTAGCATAAACTAAATTGAGTCACTCAAACAATTTGTAGACTAGGGAGGGTTGCTTCACCACCATTGCATTTGTGCTGGGATGACTTCTTAGAACTTGAAGAGGAGGTCTGGAAAATGCAACGGGCTTGGTAGGCTATCGAGGATGATCTGGCGATGGCTAAGGAGGCAGTAGCGACGGCATAAAAGGCGACCAAGGAGAACGCTAGGGCGAGGGATAGTTCGAAGAAGGCAGCTAGGGATCTTAGGGAGAAGCTGTAGAAGGTTGAGAAGGAGGTCAAAGATCCATGTAATGACCTGAACCAGTATACAACTGGATGACGATTGTTTGTAGATGTGGAGGCCGCTAGGTTGGTAGTGGAGAACATATGGAAGAACTAGCTAATGAACATGGCAAAGGCCCTCTACATGGAAAACTACCACCTACCTGATCTCCACTAGCAATTTCAATGCTGAGGCCCTCGTCATGACCCGAGATAAGGTGGCTACCGAGACTAAGGCAGTTGGGTTGGCCATGCCAGCCATTTAAATAAAAGATCAGATTGAAATCTTGGCTCGGTCGGCTAGCAGGTTGGCTTTGTAAATATTTTCGTTCAATCTTTTATTTTATAAACCTAGTGGGGCGAGCTATGTGCCTTGCATTTTAGGTAGGGATGAACAAAACTATTTTGTGCATATGAAACTTGTTAAGTGTTTGTTTATTTATCTTTTCTTTCTTGTATGTGCATGATTAGTAGGGTAGCGTATTTTGAGTAGTTGGCATGTTCCCTATGTTATATGTGCTTAAACGTTTTCAAGAGATTGACAAATAATAGTGTATGGTAATGAGACACCGGTGATTGCAAACTGTTCATGTGAACCATGTAAACTAATTGAAAGTAGAACTTATCATGATGATAGGCCGACCGTGGTTTGGCTGAGAAGCCATATCGTAGTTGAACATGAGGAGGACATATGGTTGTTGAGCCTGTTTGTCTAGTGTCTTTGTTAGGTGATCCCAATATGAACTGGAGCACTGGGTGGCTCGAGGGTTCTCTTAGGTGACACGTGGCAAGATTGAGTGGTAGGCGGTCCCGGCATGAATTGGAGCGATGAGTGGCTCGAGGGTTCTCCTAGGTGACTCGAGGTCAGTTGGTAGGTTGGGTGATCCTGGTATGAACTAAAACACTGAGTGGCTTGAGGGTTCTCCTAGGTGACACGTATTAAGATTGAGTGGTTGGTGGTCTTCGTATGAACCAGAGCGTTGAGTGGCTCAACGGTTCTCCTGGGTGACACGCAACTAGTTGTTATGGTGCTCGGCTTATTTCTATGCGGGCGCGGTACAAATGTTGAAGCTTGGCATCACTCGGAGTAACAATCGCTAGTCTCAACAATAGTACCTTATCTTGTAGGAGAACGGGCGGCACCATGGGCGACGGAATCAGGACCATTGTGGTCGAGCTTTCGGTCGTTGATGCACCGCCGCACGATTGGGAGAGACGTCTCACCTAAACTCAATAGGGCAGTTTGGCAGTCACCAAACAAGGAAGTGGATGCATAGTAATTCAACCTTGTTGGATAGCTGGCTGGCAAGAAGGGGAGTTTGGCTCGCACGGTCTTTGATGGCAGGGGTCGGTGGTACCCAAGAAAGGAAATGAGCACATAATAACTCATCCTTGCTGTATAGCCTTTAGTGGTGGCAGTCCTATACAAGAAAGTGAATGCATGGTAATTCACCCTTGTTGAATAGCCGGTCATCACTGAAGGGAGTAGGGCTTATGCAATCCTTTACGATAGAAGTCGGGAGTCCTCAAGTAAGGAAGTGAGCACATAATAACTCACCCTCATTGGATAACCTGTACTTGTGGCCATCCCTGGCATGGAAGAGGGATTAGTCCATCCCTACTGCGTAGCCTTAGTTGTGCTAGACAGAATTGACTTTGAAACCTTTATTTTATTCTTCATAAAAGATTTTTACAATAGCCTTATAATTATGGCTCATATGATAGACCCAGAGGTGCTTTGTGTTTGTAGTGCGGGATATGTGTGTTCTATCTAGGTGTGAGAGGCCATAAGCGCCATTTGACAAGATAAAGTTGAAAACATATAGCCCTTCCCAATTCTAGCCAAGCACTCCTTCTACCAGGTTCTTGGTATTTGCAAACACTCGGTGCAGGACAAGATCACTGAAATTGGATTGCTTGAGCTACACTTTGGAATTATAATGCTTGGCTGTCTTCCTCTTGTAGGCTTCAGTGCGAAGTTAAGCTTCAGTTCTTCATTCTTCAAGTGTGTCAAGCCCAAGCTTGAGCAACTCATAAGTTTGTTCAGGCTCGTATTTGAAATGCTGAGGTGAGGGGACGTCTACTTCGATGGGTAGCATGGTTTTGTACCTATAGGAAAGCAAGAAGGGAGTATGGTCGGTCGAAGTGCGGTTAGAGGTGCAATGGGACTAGGACGAGTGATGTTTTCTCAGCCCAGTTTCCCTTGGTCTTCGCGAGGCGCTTCTTAAGTGTTAATTTAATGGTTTTGTTAACGACCTCTACTTGCCCGTTTTCTTAGGGGTGAGCAACAGAAGAGAAGCACTTTTCAATCCCATTCCTTGCACATAAGTCATGGAATAGGCTATTCTTGAACTGAGTGTCGTTGTCGGTGATGATCTTCTTTGATAGGCCGAATCGACAAACAATGTTATTGATGGCGAAGTTCAGTATCTCGAGGCGGTGACCCCGATGAGGGGCTTAGCCTCAACCAATTTGGTGAATTAGTCGATGGAGACTATTGCATGGTTGTACCCTCCATTAGCATTTGGCAGCTTTCCTATCATGTCGATTCCCTAAGTGTCGAACGGCTTAGGGGAAGTCTTTACAGTAAAGAGGCAGGAGAGGCTTGGGGGATCTTAGCAAATCGGGACACTAGTCGCACTACTTAACAAATTTTATTGAATCTTTAACCATAGTGGGTTAGAAATACCCTTATCGAGTGACCTTCTTTGTAAGCTTTGTCCCTCCAGTATGATCCCCATAGGATCCTTCATGCGGCTCTTCCAGTATCAGGTCGGCTTCTTCTTCAGACACGAATCGCTGAAGTGGTGTTTAGTACTCTCACTTGTAGAGCTTCCCATCCATGACTGTGTATTGAGGGGCCCAGCAAATGACTTTTCGGTCATCTTGTGGTCTGTTGGATGCTCATCATCCACTAAGAACTTGATCAGGAGAGCCACTGTAACGACCCAGAAATTTATCACTTCGATTTGTGAATATTTAATTTCTATTAAAAATATTCAGTTTATGATTTTAATAATTAATTAACCCTCTTCTAATTTATAACTAGTATTAGAAAATTCATTTTTAAATTCTGTTTACATAAATAGGCAGTTCGATGAAAAACTGAAAATATAACCAAAACCTGTTTTTCGGATTGTCAGCTTTTATCGAACGACAAGTTGTAAAAGGTTGTAATACCTTTGTTTCTACTTTAAAACAACAATTTAATGTTATATAAAGCGTTTTGTACTTAGAAAATTAAAAGTAAAAATATAAATAAAAAGTATACATCAAATGTTTAAATAAAGTAAAATCAAAATGCTTTTACTTTTCATGCATACTTTTATTTATTTATAAACAAAATATAAAGAAACCATTTTATGTAAAATTAAAATATAAAGAAAACATTCTATGTATACTTTTTATTTATATTTTTACTTTCACTTTTCTAAATACAAAATGCTTTCTCTAACATTAAATTGTTATTTTAAAGTATAAACAAAGGTATTACAACCTTTTACCACTTGTCGTTCGATAAAAGCTGAAAATCCAAAAAAGGGGTTTCGGTCACATTTTCAATTTTTTTTATCAAACTACCTATTTATGTAAACAGAATTCAGAAACGAATTTTCTAATATCAGTTATAAATTAAAAGAGGATTATTTAATTATTAAAACAATAAATTGAATATTTTTAAGATAAATTAAATATTCACAAATCAAAGCTATAAAATTCTGGGTCATTACATTCTTCCCCTTTAAAGAATTTCAACCCCGAAATTTCATTTCAAACAAAGAAAGAAAGAAAACTAGTTAACACAAAACTTATCCAATTTACTTTCCATAACTATTTATGAAAACATTTTCATAAAATACAACTTAGGGTTAAAATCTTATATAATACCTTACTATATCCTGAGGGTATATACAACTATCTAATTTCAAACCCTTTTATTAATTTGAATTTGTTATCCCCTAAGTAAACTCAAGATCTAAATACCGGTCTTATTCCAAAATCCTTTTTGAAAGGAAACTATATATTCAACCATAGAAATATATGTATGTATGTATGTATAAGCCAAGTAACCCCGAAAGTATACTAAGGAATTGGGTTCTACCAAACAGTATCATATATTCCCTGACCAAGAAGGGTAATACTTAAGAGAAGTGCTTACCATCCGAACACATCTCTTCCCCATTTAGTTATTTTTAGGCGACTCAAACTAGTTAACTTAGAAATACTTCTTCCATTTCAAAATCCACTTTGTGAAATAATTCTGTACATACTTCGGGTTCTTTCAAATTCGAACTCATTTCGATCATACAATGGTAAAGAGAATAATTTATTAAGTGCACTACAACGTTCGCCTAGGCAAACATTTGATCGTCACTTAGAAGATTATTCAGATAATCACAAAACAAATTGAGGCTCATTCCCCGAACCAATTTAAAGAAAATATACCTTACTTCAAAATTTCTTTCCCAAAATATTTACACTTGTAAAAACTTTCAAGTGAACTATTACTGCTATTTCCAAAAATCATTTGAAATAATAATATACATATTTCCCCTTTGTAAATTCAGTCATGCTTTTCGGATCAAATCAAAATCTGCTTTATCAAACAATTTTATAACAAATTGCTATAGTAGCATTTCCCTACTTAGAAACTCGAAAATGAACACCGATGGTGCTACAGTCACCATCAGAATTTTTTTCCAGCAACGGAAGTGAGTTCAGTGCTTTCTATCTATTTTAAAATCCTTTTAAAATATTTCTATTCATAAATACTTTAAAATAATATTATTGTAGTTTTCCCCAAAACCCAAAAAACCATTTTTCAAAAGCACCGGGATTTAAGTCCTCAAATTCTCTACTTAAATCTTTTATAGTTATAAGCCATATTCTTATAAACTAATTTTATAAAATCAAATTATTCTATAAAAAAATCATTTCTTAAATAATTATTCTAAAATATTCAAACTTTTAATAAACATCTTTTATTAAAATCAAATTTTAACCCACATTAATATTGAACGCCTTATAGTCAAATTATAAAACTTAATTCACATGGTGTTCATTTTAATGTTCTCATAATTTTATCTACCAGACCCATGTTGTAGAAAGATAAATTACTTATAAATCAACAAATAATAGTCAATGCCCCAAAACTGGACGAGGATGACTAATCAACCTTAAACGATAATAATTGAATATTATCATTTTCTAACAAACAAACACATCAAAAACTATATTAACTTTTGGAAATTTATTTTTATATATAAAATATACTCCTAGGTAAAATTATTTCATTTACCGATTTAAAACAATACTATGTCAGTTGGCCTTGTTCAAGTGTTTAGAGATCCGTATCAAAAACGTTAGCTACTCGTATTGATCGGAATCCATAAACCACTCAACAGATTTATCAATACAATATAAATATTTTTATAGCATTAACAAATACGCACTCTTATATATATATAGACACACCGAGACTCATTCTAGGGTGTTACTAACCTTATCTCTAATGGGTTTACTCTACCAGGGCCAAGGTTCTCGCTTAACCTTAAACTCTGATATTAAGTAAACATTTTATGTATGCTTTATATATATATTTTTACTTTTACTTTTCTAAATAAAAAATGTTTCTCTAACATTAAATTGTTCTTTTAAAGTATAAACAAAGGTATTACAACCTTTTACAACTTATCATTCGATAAAAGTTGAAAATCTGAAAAACAAGATTCGGTCACATATGCAGTTTTTCATCGAACTACCTATTTATGTAAACATAATTCAAAAATGAATTTTCTAATATTAGTTATAAATTAAAAGAGGGTTATTTAATTATTAAAACCATAAATTGAATATTTTTAATAAATTAAATAATTACAGATCAGAGTGATAAAATTCCAAGCCGTTACAGCCAACCTATTATCCATGGATGGCGTATCAATCTCCATTTCTACTACCCACGGCTTGTAGTAAGGGGCACCTCAGATTTTGAATGGAACTTAAGAATCGACTTCTTTTGGATCGCTCGCTGTTTTGGCTGGTCGACCGACCTTGGCATTCCACTCCATGGGTATCTTCTTTAGCTTGAACTAGGTGAAGGTGCTAATTATCTTCTTGGCTTCAGCTACATACAAGGTCGGTGTTTTGCCTTTACTAAAAACAATCACCAATCTGATTGATGACTAGCGATGAATCGTTGAACACATGGATGAAATCCATGCGTAATCTATTGCCAACCTAAGACCGACCAGGACAACCTCGCCTTCGAATTCGTTATTGGTCACCTTAAAAGTGAGGCAGACTGCAAAAACAAAGTTTTCTCCCTTCAAGGGTGACAAGGACCATGCCGGCCTTTTTCTTTTTATCATTTGACACCCCATCCACATACAGGCACCAAGCTTTTTGATTGGTGATGGTCTCCTCTATGCCATTGTCTAGGCTGGAGCACTCGGCAATGAAATCTACGACAGTTTAGCCCATGATTGAAGTGTGATGCTTGAAAGAGATGTGATATTTTCCAAGCTCGACGGGCCGCTTCAACTAACAACACATTATGTCAGGTTGGCTGAGAACTTACTTCAAGGGTTAGTTAGTCAGGACTTTGACGGGACGAGCTTGGAAATACAACCGGAGTTTTCGAGCTGCCATAAGCAGACAAAAAGCTAGATTTTCAAACCGTGCGTATCTTGTCTCATGACTTGATGACTATTTTCTGACATGGTAGATTAGCCATTGAACTTTCTCATCTTCTCTGATCAATGCAGTGTTGATTGCATGGTCAGATACTAAAAGGTAAAGATACAAGTCCTTCTTGTTGATGGGATTGGACGGTATCGGGGGTGTTTTTAAGTGATGCTTCGGTTCTTCAAACACCTTAGTGCACTTCCGTTCCAAGTAAATGACTTCCCCTTCTTGATGAGGTCGAAGAAGAGGAGACACCAGTCATTTTCCCTGGACATGAACCGACTCAAAGCAGCAACCATCCCGTTAGGCTTTGTACTTTCTTTATAATTCTAGGGACTTGCATGTCTTGGATGGCTTCAATTTTGCCGGGGTAACTTCGATTTGATCGGGGTTGGCTCCAATTCATTTGGCTCTCACCACATAACCAAGGAACTTTCATGATCAGACTATAAATGAAAATTTTGGATTTAGCTTTAATTGTATTGATGCATAATATTGAAAGTCTCGACCAAGTTCTATATATACCCCCCCCCCCCCCCCCCCGCTTTCTCTGACTTTACCGACATGTCATCCATGTATGCCTCCATGAACCGGCTAATCTACTATAAGAATATATGATTGATGAGCTGTTGATAGGTAGTGCCCTCATTTCTAAGTCTAGATGGCATGACAAGATAGAAATATAGACCGGCGTTGGTGATGAAGGAAGCGTACTTTTGGTCCTGGATATGCATAGAAATCTGATTGTACCCAGAATAAGTATCCATGAAGGTAAGGAGCTCATGCCCACTAGTTGCATCTATTGGTTGATCGATACAAGGTAATGAAAAGTTGTATTTGTGGCAGGCTTTGTTAAGGTCGAAGAAGTCAATGCATGTTCTCTACGACCCATTTGGCTTTCTGACTAGTACAAGGTTTGCTACCCAGACAGGATATTCCACCTCTCGGATGAAGCCTTTGGACAATAGCTTCTCTACCTATTCTTTAAGAGCTACACACCTTTCTAGGTTGTGGTCTACGCTTTTGACGGATAGGGATTGCCTTTGGATCAATGATTAATGCATGGCATATGATTCTTGGGTCGATACCCATTATGTCTGATTTCCCTAAGCAAAGATATCTTTGCTTTGCTTCAAGAATTTGACTAGCTCATCTTGGATTTTTGGGCTAAGCTCGGTGCCGATCTAGATGACTTTGTTAAGGTCAATGTTGTCTATAGATATAAACTCTAATGGAGTGGTCGGCCCGCCTTTGATATTTGAATCTCCCATGTAGGGATCGAGTAGGTCATCTGTGATATCCCGGAATTTTGGGCAATATAAATTTAATAATCAGTATTAATAATTAAGTGATTTGGTAATTTTCTTTATAATTTTAATGTAAATTGGTAATTTAATCTTTTAAAGGATAATGAACATTTAATCTGGCAATATTTAATTTGGTGATATTAGATCTTTTCTAATAATTTAAAATTAATAAAATTTATCTGTTAAAGCTAATAAAAATAGATTCTATTTATAATGTATATATTGATATATATATTGTAAATAGGAATTCTTTGATTTAAATTTAATAATAAAAGATGTGTTTTCAAATTATAATATATATGTATATATATTGTGATTTGGAAGATAATGAATTTAATACAATACTTTTCGATTTGTTATTTAAAATAAAATTCTATGTTATCAACATAAGGAAAAAAATATTTATTTTTAAAATATAATAGCTTAAACAAATTTAATAAAATTTCTATTGTGATTTCTTTTAAAAGTTCTTAAACTAAAATAGTTTATAAGATATATATAGATATAGATTTAATTTATTCTTTCTTTTAAACATCACATGATTTAAAGTTTTATATTATGTGTATACATTTAACACCATAATTTGTATGTTAATAAGTTTTAAGATACATGTATAAAATAATTGTATACATATATATATAATTTAAACTCTAATACATAATATATATATATATTTGTAAAATAGAATTATTTATATATATATCAAGTTTAAAACACTTGTCAACTTAGTAATAAATGAGTAATACATTTGTAAGTATAATAAAACAAGTTGGACACTTGTAAATAAATGGATATATGAAAGGACAATTGTAATAAGGAGAAATAGGTGGTAAAATTCTCTTTTAAATGAAATATAAGTATAATGTTTTTAGATATCACCTGATATATTATCAGTTCAAATCTTCTTCCTCCGTCTTCTTTTTCTCTCCATCTTTTCTAAATTCAAAAGAAAATCCTCAAAGCAAATTAAAACCAGAAACTAATGGCAAATGAAAAATCAAGTTACAATTCAACATAAATCAAACTGTTTCAACCTGAGATCAAATGGAAGCAACTAAATCAAACACTGAAACAAACCTGCAACTTCAACTCTACTGCAATTCAAAGGGAAGCTCAACAGCAGTTTCAACTTTTAAACATCAGTTTGTAAGCACGCAGTAGAATTTCATCAGCAAAGCAATCTGTAGACATGCAGTAGGATTTCAATATCAAAATCTTTTTCAGATAAATATTCAAATCTGTTCTCTGCTCTGCTATACTCTGCACGTTATAAAAAGTGAGTAAACTTAAGTTTTAAAAACAGATTTAAATCTATAATAGATGTGATGATTTATTATCTGAAATGTTTGTAGTGTATGCATGTTTGTATATTAGTGTTTGAAATGCATGTATAGTTAAATTTGAATGCCTGTACAGTTATATATTTAGCCTCTGTGAAATGATAATAGTTTGATTTCTTAATAAAACCATTATATCATCATTTAATCCTTAATAGCCCTTGATTTATAAATGAAAGATGTGTGAAATCATATAATATCACTACTAAAAATAAGTTGTGGATTTTATATAAATTATTTGTCTGGGAAATTTATAAATAACAGTGGAAATATCATTTGGGTCAAAATTTATAAATTCAAATTTCTAGTTTTGATTTTATAATTGAATTACAATTGGGAAATGATGATTTTTAATGCTTGTATCATAATTTTTAATTGGGGAATTTCTGAGATATCTGGGTTTCTTTGTTTTTGGCATTTTAGTCAAATAGTGGCGAACGACGGCGAGTTTGACGTCGACGTTGAGCATGATGATCGAGGGAGTGTCGATGATTGTGGGAAAAATGTCCTGGAATTTTATTACTGAGTGTGTTGGTCAGAATTGTTCGAATTAGGGTTTAATACTCTGTGTATGACGTGAACGTTCATATGGGTTTTGCGATTTCGTGACGTAACTGGAGTCGATCGCGAGTTGTTTTGGAGATGGGGATAGGCGAGGCGAAACTATGGGGAAGATGGCGAGGTTCCTCGAGGCTGGGATCATCGAAGACGAACGTTTCCTGGTGATGTACGTTTTTAGAGCTGATGGGTTGAGAGCTCGAATTCGAATTTCGTTCGAATCGAGGAGAAGAGGGTGGTTGATCGAGGTGCCGTGGTCGAAGATGACTTGTCGGAGGTCGGAGAAGGGATCGTCGTCGATCGGGGTTGATGTGCACGTGCACAAGCACGTTACGTGTATCTGGAAAAGTAGAGTTGGGGAAGAAAGCTTATTCTCGGGTTTTACTTCGGGGAATAGTCGAGTTGACTCGAAGTAAGGTAAAGTGGGTTTTGTCTCGAGAGTTGTTCGGGGATTCTACGAGTTTTACTCGGGTATGGGAAAACCAGGCTTAAAGAATTTTACAGGAAATGTTTTTGAAGTTTTAAAAACCAAAGAAATTTATATGGTTGTGTTTCTAAGTTTTAAAACAAAAGTAAAACAAGTTTTTTTTTCTGTAAAACTAAATTGTTTTCAAGAATATAAGTTTAAATAAGTTTTTATATTAAGTAGATAAGTTTTAAAAAGGTTGAATAAGTGGGTATTAATAAATGAGGTTTGTTTAAAAATTTATTAAATAACTTTGGAAAGTTTATTTAAGATTTTAAAGGTTAAATTAGAATGTTTTAAATTGTTTAGTTATAATTGATTTCTGAAGTATATTATTTTAAATAAAGTTTAAAGATTTAGATTGGGTAATCAATTAAAATAAGGAGTTATCTTAAGTAATTAAGATTTTGATTAATTAAAGATAATTAATATGGGGAGATAATAAGAGTAATTCAATTAGTGTTAATGACTTAAGAATAATTGATTAATGTAAATAATTAAATTAAGATAAATGATTTTTCTTAATTAAGGTCCTTAAGTATAAAGAGTTAAGAAATTATTTAATCAAATTTAAATAATTAGTTAAACAATTAACTAAGTAATTAATTAGTGATTAATTAAGATAATCACTTATAAATTAATTAAGTGTAATTACTTGAAGAAGTAATTAAGGAATAATTACTGCTGTAATTAAATAAAGAAAAATTATTAAATAAAGTAATTAGAGGATAATTATTTTATGAAAGTAATTAAATGAAAGTGATTAAGGGTTAATTACCTAGTGTTATTAATTAAATAATTTATTTAATAAAGTTAATTAAAGTATTAAGGTTAATTAATAAGGTAATTAATTATTTGTTAAGATAATTAATTAAAAGTAATTAATTAATAGAAGTAATTAAGGGAAGTTAATTACTGGATTAGTTTAATCAAAGGTGATTAATAATTGTGGTTTAATTAAGATTAATTACTTAATGTAATTAATTTAAATAAAATAAATAATTAAAGATGTAATTAGGGATCATTAGTTTATAATTAATTAATGATTAAGAGTTGATTAATTAAGATTAATTAATAAATGATAAGTGATTATAGAATAACTAATTAATTATAATTAAGGATTAAAGTAATTAATTTATAATTAATTAATTAATGAAGTAATTAAAGGTTAATTACTGTATTTGGTTAAGGATAATTAATTTGTGAAATTAATTAAAGATAATTACTTAAATGTAATTAAAGAATAATTAATCAAGGTGATTAATTAAAATGGATAATTAGAGAATGATTAATTAATTTATTTGTAATTAATTAATGATTATATAAGTAAGATTTATAATGATAAAGTAATTAATTTAATTTATTTTAAATTAATTAAAAATGAAGTAATTAATTTAATTCACTTTAAATTAATTAGAGATGGTATAGATCATTGCTTATGTATGAATGGATGATTAATTACCTTGAATGGTTTGAGATCTCAGATATGAGATAAATGATGTTGTGTGATATGGATGCTTTGGTTATAGCATGATGATGATATGAATTATCTGTTTGTGATGATATATGATTATCTGTTGTTATTTTGTGAATTATCTACCTTTGTGTATATAGATAAATGAATAGAATTGTTTTAACTTTAAAACAACTTGGCCTTTAAAGATACGCTTTGGATTTCGATGAGACCGGGATCGGGTTTCCGTATACCGGATTTCCAGGTCTGGAGACCCGAATACCACATCGATCCAAATTAACGATAGGTCGTGAATCAAGTGAAGATGAAGATTCAGAGTGCAAGGGTTATTGTCGTTAACTCTGAGGGTGATTCCAAAACGAGTGTAACGAGATAATGCCTTCGGTTTCGTTCGAACCCGGAACGAACTTGTATGGATTGAATGCTTTCAGAATATTGTCAGGTGGACGATGAGCATTCTAAGTGATGTGTTCTTTTCTAAGGTAATCGTGACCTCAAGCCTCACAAACCGGGAATGGCTAAAACAGGGGAGGTGCAGCAAGGTTAGTGGGTAGCACCCAAGTAGGACAAGATTACCTCTGTCTAGAAGTCCCTTCTTATTTCGGCTTAGTGTGTGCGGTTGCTGATCCCAACCGTGAGGTATCTTGTGCGGGAATTATCCAGTAAGGGATGTTCCGACCTTGTGTTGCAGGGGATTGGGAGTGATCCTCGGTACGGTGATCTAGGCCACGTACTGTGACGGGCGGTACCCCAGTAGCCCTGCCATTGTATGGAATCCAAACTCCAATAAGTGCCGTACGTATTAGTTGTGCCCAACTATGTTGGAATGTGAGATGTAAGCATTTCAGCTATTTCTATATTTTACTTGAAAACCCTAGACCTTATTATAATAAAATCAGATTTCCTATCAAATGTTTTGGTTAGCGTAAGGTAAAAACTTACCCATGTTTATTTGTGGGGAGTCTTACGTGATACCTTTTCTTTCAAAAGGCTTTGAAGTTAAACAAGTTTAACCCGTTTACTCACACCAGACCCATGTCTGACCCAAGTTGTTTATTTCTGTTTTATAAACTCTTGGGTACTCAAATTTTTACGAGTAGCCAAGGGAATTCAGGTTAGCCTTGACGAATTGTGGAGGAGCAATGGAGCAGGAGGCTTCGGCGTTGTAGATAGATAGTAGTTTCCGCTGTGTTGATATCTGTGATAGTGTCTTGTCTTGTATTTGAGTTGTAATGTCTAGACAGATGTTTATAACTGTCTAGTAAGTGATGTATAAGTTGTGTACTCTGATTATGTAAAGACTATGTATTAGTTATGTGATATATTATAATTTGTTCCGTTTCCGCTGTGAGATTCTGATGTGTTGTTTCTTTCTTTCTCTTCTTTTCTATTTTCTACCCCTTTCTTTCTTCATAATGATGCGACTTTCTGGGCATAGAAAGTCGGGTCGTTACAGTGGTATCAGAGCATAGGTTGAGCGAATACCTAAGCTATTGGTTAAGTGAATATCAGAGCACTAGGTTGAGTGAATACCTAGGTTCAGAAGGATTGTTCATTAGAAATAGGATCTGTAGCAACCTGTTTGAGTCCGAGTGTATATATATATATGAGAGCGCGTATTTGTTAGTTATATAAAATGGTTTTATATTGTGTTAATTGATCGGTTGAGTGGTATATGGATTCTGGTCAATACGAGTAGCTAACGTTATTGATAGGGATCTCTAAACACTTGAACCAGGCCAACGGACACAATATTGTTTTAAAGAGGTAAATGAAATAATTTTACCCAGAAATAATTTCTATATAAAAAGTATCATTTTAAATATATATATATATTTCTACCTATTTGTTGGGTTACCTGTTCGGGTTTTCCAATATAAGTTATAAAGGTAGATGGGGTAGTGGTGTGTGAAACACGACTACCAATGGTTGGAGTTTGAATGTTGAGGTTGGAAGTGTATTTGTCGAGACTGTAGACCCAATACCGTCTCGAGTAAGCTTTGTTGTGGTGAAGGATTTCATCGATCTCCGAAGGAAACTGTAATGGTTCGGAGTTTATCTTTGAAGTTGGATGAGTAGAGTTGGATCTGTCGATGAGGCAGAAGTGAGTGATGGTATCTTGATACCTCAGGTAATAGTAGCTGTATGATGAGATACAGTGACGATGGATGTTCCCGAAGATGTTTTCTTTGGAACAAGCTTAAGGAAGTGTGTATATTTCGGTGTTGTGGTTGAGTTCAGCATGGTGTTTCTGCCTTGGTTTGGAGTTCGAGTTTCTCGAAGATCTTTGGAATAGGAAGTCCTTGGCATCAGTGTCAACAGTGCAGCTCAGAGTATTTTGTGATGGCAGGAAGTTTTCTGGCTGAGCAATTTTTCTGGAAATGAAGATCAGAAGCAGCAAAGTGGATCCATTTCTTCGATAAATTGGATAAATAAGTGTAAGCTGTTCTGATTGGTAAAGAGAGAACAGTCTGTTTGGAATTAAGCTGGGTTGATCGCAAAAGTGACTTGCGATTGTTTGAGTGTTCTTTTGAGTTATCAGAGTTTTTTTGGATGTCTTCAGAGAAGTCAGAAGTTTGTCCGCATCTGAAGGTTGAGTTTTCTTATCGACTGGATTCCAGGAGTGATACCGGTGGTTCAGTCTAATGGAAGGATGTTTCCTAGAGATGGAGTTGGCGAAGCAACTCAAGTTTTGCTGGAGTATCCGAGTTTTCTTTTATGGATCAGTGAACCTTATTTCTAGAAGTGAGTTGTCCAGTCTGTGCTTGTGTCCTACTTCAGATCAGAATTGAGCAGCGAAAGCAGTTTGGAGTGTATCTCTGATAGGAGAAATAAGTTTGGAATCTACTGATGTTGTGAAGTAGAGTTATGTTTGGATCTAGTTTGTGTTCTGATTTGGATAAGTATTTGGACTTCTGAATTGAATTGTCAGTTTGGATAACTGGAATTCATTGAGTTTTACGTATCTGAGAGGGAGTACGTATTTGATCTATCTTTGGTTTTAGAATCTGCAGTTTTGGGAAGTTTGGTTATTGAGTCAGACTCGTCTGTAGTCTGATATTCTGTTTAGTTCTGTAGATCTAGATGAGTAGGAGATCTATAGCTTAGTAGTTTAGAATGTTTGTAGAGCGAGTATCCCGGTATTTATATACTTGGGGAAACTCGAGGTATTTTATCTAGAATTTAGTCTAGATAGTTAGAATTGTTTGATTGGATGAATTGGTTGCTATGATTGTTAGCATATGGATGATAGTATATGCTTGTGTTTTAAAATTTAAAATCTTTAATAAGATTATTAAATTACCTTTGTTTAAATTTCGGGGACGAAATTATTTTAAGGGGGAAGGAATGTGATATCCCGGAATTTTGGGCAATATAAATTTAATAATCAGTATTAATAATTAAGTGATTTGGTAATTTTCTTTATAATTTTAATGTAAATTGGTAATTTAATCTTTTAAAGGATAATGAACATTTAATCTGGCAATATTTAATTTGGTGATATTAGATCTTTTCTAATAATTTAAAATTAATAAAATTTATCTGTTAAAGCTAATAAAAATAGATTCTATTTATAATGTATATATTGATATATATATTGTAAATAGGAATTCTTTGATTTAAATTTAATAATAAAAGATGTGTTTTCAAATTATAATATATATGTATATATATTGTGATTTGGAAGATAATGAATTTAATACAATACTTTTCGATTTGTTATTTAAAATAAAATTCTATGTTATCAACATAAGGAAAAAAATATTTATTTTTAAAATATAATAGCTTAAACAAATTTAATAAAATTTCTATTGTGATTTCTTTTAAAAGTTCTTAAACTAAAATAGTTTATAAGATATATATAGATATAGATTTAATTTATTCTTTCTTTTAAACATCACATGATTTAAAGTTTTATATTATATGTATACATTTAACACCATAATTTGTATGTTAATAAGTTTTAAGATACATGTATAAAATAATTGTATACATATATATATAATTTAAACTCTAATACATAATATATATATATATATATATATTTGTAAAATAGAATTATTTATATATATATCAAGTTTAAAACACTTGTCAACTTAGTAATAAATGAGTAATACATTTGTAAGTATAATAAAACAAGTTGGACACTTGTAAATAAATGGATATATGAAAGGACAATTGTAATAAGGAGAAATAGGTGGTAAAATTCTCTTTTAAATGAAATATAAGTATAATGTTTTTAGATATCACCTGATATATTATCAGTTCAAATCTTCTTCCTCCGTCTTCTTTTTCTCTCCATCTTTTCTAAATTCAAAAGAAAATCCTTAAAGCAAATTAAAACCAGAAACTAATGGCAAATGAAAAATCAAGTTACAATTCAACATAAATCAAACTGTTTCAACCTGAGATCAAATGGAAGCAACTAAATCAAACACTGAAACAAACCTGCAACGTCAACTCTACTGCAATTCAAAGGGAAGCTCAACAGCAGTTTCAACTTTTAAACATCAGTTTGTAAGCACGCAGTAGAATTTCATCAGCAAAGCAATCTGTAGACATGCAGTAGGATTTCAATATCAAAAGCTTTTTCAGATAAATATTCAAATCTGTTCTCTGCTCTGCTATACTCTGCACGTTATAAAAAGTGAGTAAACTTAAGTTTTAAAAACAGATTTAAATCTATAATAGATGTGATGATTTATTATCTGAAATGTTTGTAGTGTATGCATGTTTGTATATTAGTGTTTGAAATGCATGTATAGTTAAATTTGAATGCCTGTACAGTTATATATTTAGCCTCTGTGAAATGATAATAGTTTGATTTCTTAATAAAACCATTATATCATCATTTAATCCTTAATAGCCCTTGATTTATAAATGAAAGATGTGTGAAATCATATAATATCACTACTAAAAATAAGTTGTGGATTTTATATAAATTATTTGTCTGGGAAATTTATAAATAACAGTGGAAATATCATTTGGGTCAAAATTTATAAATTCAAATTTCTAGTTTTGATTTTATAATTGAATTACAATTGGGAAATGATGATTTTTAATGCTTGTATCATAATTTTTAATTGGGGAATTTCTGAGATATCTGGGTTTCTTTGTTTTTGGCATTTTAGTCAAATAGTGGCGAACGACAGCGAGTTTGACGTCGACGTTGAGCATGATGATCGAGGGAGTGTCGATGATTGTGGGAAAAATGTCCTGGAATTTTATTACTGAGTGTGTTGGTCAGAATTGTTCGAATTAGGGTTTAATACTCTGTGTATGACGTGAACGTTCATATGGGTTTTGCGATTTCGTGACGTAACTGGAGTCGATCGCGAGTTGTTTTGGAGATGGGGATAGGCGAGGCGAAACTATGGGGAAGATGGCGAGGTTCCTCGAGGCTGGGATCATCGAAGACGAACGTTTCCTGGTGATGTACGTTTTTAGAGCTGATGGGTTGAGAGCTCGAATTCGAATTTCGTTCGAATCGAGGAGAAGAGGGTGGTTGATCGAGGTGCCGTGGTCGAAGATGACTTGTCGGAGGTCGGAGAAGGGATCGTCGTCGATCGGGGTTGATGTGCACGTGCACAAGCACGTTACGTGTATCTGGAAAAGTAGAGTTGGGGAAGAAAGCTTATTCTCGGGTTTTACTTCGGGGAATAGTCGAGTTGACTCGAAGTAAGGTAAAGTGGGTTTTGTCTCGAGAGTTGTTCGGGGATTCTACGAGTTTTACTCGGGTATGGGAAAACCAGGCTTAAAGAATTTTACAGGAAATGTTTTTGAAGTTTTAAAAACCAAAGAAATTTATATGGTTGTGTTTCTAAGTTTTAAAACAAAAGTAAAACAAGTTTTTTTTTCTGTAAAACTAAATTGTTTTCAAGAATATAAGTTTAAATAAGTTTTTATATTAAGTAGATAAGTTTTAAAAAGGTTGAATAAGTGGGTATTAATAAATGAGGTTTGTTTAAAAATTTATTAAATAACTTTGGAAAGTTTATTTAAGATTTTAAAGGTTAAATTAGAATGTTTTAAATTGTTTAGTTATAATTGATTTCTGAAGTATATTATTTTAAATAAAGTTTAAAGATTTAGATTGGGTAATCAATTAAAATAAGGAGTTATCTTAAGTAATTAAGATTTTGATTAATTAAAGATAATTAATATGGGGAGATAATAAGAGTAATTCAATTAGTGTTAATGACTTAAGAATAATTGATTAATGTAAATAATTAAATTAAGATAAATGATTTTTCTTAATTAAGGTCCTTAAGTATAAAGAGTTAAGAAATTATTTAATCAAATTTAAATAATTAGTTAAACAATTAACTAAGTAATTAATTAGTGATTAATTAAGATAATCACTTATAAATTAATTAAGTGTAATTACTTGAAGAAGTAATTAAGGAATAATTACTGCTGTAATTAAATAAAGAAAAATTATTAAATAAAGTAATTAGAGGATAATTATTTTATGAAAGTAATTAAATGAAAGTGATTAAGGGTTAATTACCTAGTGTTATTAATTAAATAATTTATTTAATAAAGTTAATTAAAGTATTAAGGTTAATTAATAAGGTAATTAATTATTTGTTAAGATAATTAATTAAAAGTAATTAATTAATAGAAGTAATTAAGGGAAGTTAATTACTGGATTAGTTTAATCAAAGGTGATTAATAATTGTGGTTTAATTAAGATTAATTACTTAATGTAATTAATTTAAATAAAATAAATAATTAAAGATGTAATTAGGGATCATTAGTTTATAATTAATTAATGATTAAGAGTTGATTAATTAAGATTAATTAATAAATGATAAGTGATTATAGAATAACTAATTAATTATAATTAAGGATTAAAGTAATTAATTTATAATTAATTAATTAATGAAGTAATTAAAGGTTAATTACTGTATTTGGTTAAGGATAATTAATTTGTGAAATTAATTAAAGATAATTACTTAAATGTAATTAAAGAATAATTAATCAAGGTGATTAATTAAAATGGATAATTAGAGAATGATTAATTAATTTATTTGTAATTAATTAATGATTATATAAGTAAGATTTATAATGATAAAGTAATTAATTTAATTTATTTTAAATTAATTAAAAATGAAGTAATTAATTTAATTCACTTTAAATTAATTAGAGATGGTATAGATCATTGCTTATGTATGAATGGATGATTAATTACCTTGAATGGTTTGAGATCTCAGATATGAGATAAATGATGTTGTGTGATATGGATGCTTTGGTTATAGCATGATGATGATATGAATTATCTGTTTGTGATGATATATGATTATCTGTTGTTATTTTGTGAATTATCTACCTTTGTGTATATAGATAAATGAATAGAATTGTTTTAACTTTAAAACAACTTGGCCTTTAAAGATACGCTTTGGATTTCGATGAGACCGGGATCGGGTTTCCGTATACCGGATTTCCAGGTCTGGAGACCCGAATACCACATCGATCCAAATTAACGATAGGTCGTGAATCAAGTGAAGATGAAGATTCAGAGTGCAAGGGTTATTGTCGTTAACTCTGAGGGTGATTCCAAAACGAGTGTAACGAGATAATGCCTTCGGTTTCGTTCGAACCCGGAACGAACTTGTATGGATTGAATGCTTTCAGAACATTGTCAGGTGGACGATGAGCATTCTAAGTGATGTGTTCTTTTCTAAGGTAATCGTGACCTCAAGCCTCACAAACCGGGAATGGCTAAAACAGGGGAGGTGCAGCAAGGTTAGTGGGTAGCACCCAAGTAGGACAAGATTACCTCTGTCTAGAAGTCCCTTCTTATTTCGGCTTAGTGTGTGCGGTTGCTGATCCCAACCGTGAGGTATCTTGTGCGGGAATTATCCAGTAAGGGATGTTCCGACCTTGTGTTGCAGGGGATTGGGAGTGATCCTCGGTACGGTGATCTAGGCCACGTACTGTGACGGGCGGTACCCCAGTAGCCCTGCCATTGTATGGAATCCAAACTCCAATAAGTGCCGTACGTATTAGTTGTGCCCAACTATGTTGGAATGTGAGATGTAAGCATTTCAGCTATTTCTATATTTTACTTGAAAACCCTAGACCCTATTATAATAAAATCAGATTTCCTATCAAATGTTTTGGTTAGCGTAAGGTAAAAACTTACCCATGTTTATTTGTGGGGAGTCTTACGTGATACCTTTTCTTTCAAAAGGCTTTGAAGTTAAACAAGTTTAACCCGTTTACTCACACCAAACCCATGTCTGACCCAAGTTGTTTATTTCTGTTTTATAAACTCTTGGGTACTCAAATTTTTACGAGTAGCCAAGGGAATTCAGGTTAGCCTTGACGAATTGTGGAGGAGCAATGGAGCAGGAGGCTTCGGCGTTGTAGATAGATAGTAGTTTCCGCTGTGTTGATATCTGTGATAGTGTCTTGTCTTGTATTTGAGTTGTAATGTCTAGACAGATGTTTATAACTGTCTAGTAAGTGATGTATAAGTTGTGTACTCTGATTATGTAAAGACTATGTATTAGTTATGTGATATATTATAATTTGTTCCGTTTCCGCTGTGAGATTCTGATGTGTTGTTTCTTTCTTTCTCTTCTTTTCTATTTTCTACCCCTTTCTTTCTTCATAATGATGCGACTTTCTGGGCATAGAAAGTCGGGTCGTTACATCATCATCCAGATTAGGATTGGAATCTAGGTCGCATTGGTCTAGTGTGTAAACCATGCTCGAGTCAAGGGGTTAAATTGCCCTCGGCTCTCACATATGATTCTATCAACATTGAGAGGCTAGAAGTTGTTGTGTTGGAGTCCTCGCTTGCCAATGGAATGTGACTTTTTCATTCCATGCTGTGATAAGCTCTTTAGTTTAAGGAGTGGAAAAGGAAATGGGATCCATGCCATCTTGGTCTTCAATGTGGTAGGCGGTCTTGGCAAGAACCGGAGCGCTGTTGGGCTTGAGGGTTCTCTTAGGTGACACGCGGCCAATTTGGGTAGCTTTGCTTCTTTAGGTGGTCCCGACACGAACCAAAGCACTGATAGGATTGGATTACCCCTGGGTGACACACCATCGACAATGGTCTCTTTACGACTTAGGACGGTCACAATGCGAGTGGAAGCTCTGACCAGCATGACCACTCTCCTGGATGACACGTCGCTAATAGCTGTGACTTCATCAAGTTGACTTTTTTTCCCCTGGATCAGATAGTAGCATTGATAGGGTTGATTTTCTTTATGTGGGGAGTTATTAATGTTGATTCCTTTACTTTAGAGGTAGGGTGGTCTCGGCATGAACCTGAGCACTGACTGGCTCGAAGGTTCTCTCAAGTAACTACTATTAATTATTAAAAATTCTTGCTGCAGCATAAGAGCACCTTTCTTTGCTTGTCCGAGGGAGGTTCCGTAAAGCTCCCTAGCTTTTTGTTAATTGCCCTAGATTTCTTCGACCCCACTTTGGATGGGGAAGTTCATGACAAGCCGGTTGTATGAGATAGTTACATCGAGCTTCAAAGTCCGGTCATCCTATCAAGAGGTTATAAGTAGATGGGCAATTAACGACTCCAAATTTTACCTGTATCTTTAAAGCAAGGGGTCTTTTGCGAATGTTTTCATAAGAGAGGTCATCCAACTTAGAACCATGCCAACACCCCTAACACCATAGATGCGCAAGGCGTAGGTGGTGAGGTCGAAGGTAGAAAGCTTGAGTGCCTCAAAGGCATGCTTGAACATGACATTGACTGAGCCGCCCCCATCTACGAAGGCTTGATGTATGTTCATGTTGGTAATTTCAAGGGTGATGACCAAGGGGTGGTGATGGGGATAGGAGACGGCTTCTCTATCTTCAGTAGTGAAGGTGATGAGTCGATCCGCTTCTAATCTAGGTGCTTTGGATGCTCGATGCTCTAATGAATAGACTTGGCCTATCGAACCCACTTCTCTCTGGTACTGGAACTATGCTCCTCGGTTGCTTTCCGCTATATGTTGTTTCCTATAGATAGTCAAGCTGTAAGTTATGGCTACGATATTGTTGTTGGGTTGCTGGGTTGAGTCGGCTGATTGTTGTGAGCCGAATTGTCTACCGAACAAACCCTATAAGTGCTCCATCTCGAATAAGCCTTTTTATCTCGTCCTTCAATATACGACACTTGTTGGTGGAGTGGCCATTGATTTGGTGGAACTCGTAGTATTTTCCCTTACCGCAAGGTTTCACCCTTCTCCCGGCTCTTGTGACAGACAGTCTTTGGAATGATCGGTCCCCAGTTGTAAGATATATGGATTTCATATCTCAACTTAAGGTTGCATGGTGAGCATATCCAGGCTTGTATCGAGCGCCATCTTCTACACGCCTCTTGTTGTTATTTTGTTAACCATTGCTTCAATAGTCGGTTGTCTCGCTAGGTCTGGCTTTGTTTGAATGTCAGGTTTCATCTTTGCTGTCTGAACGATCAAGTCCTCTATTCTTATGATGCCATTCGCTCATTGATAGAAATCAGTTAAGGATGTATCCGGCTACTTCTGCAATTCCTTCCATATAACGGATTTGTACTTGACCCCCGAGTAGAGAGCCATTAATAGGATGTTCTTGTCGATACCCCTTTCCCGGGTGTACTCTTTATTGAAGCGATTCACATACAACCAAAGATTGTCGGTCGGCCCTTTATTGATGTTAAGTAGCTCATTAACCATCATAACATGGGTCTTGAAAGTAAAGAACCTAGTCTTGAAATTTGTGCAAAAGTAGGGCCAAGAATGAATGTTGTTCTATTGAAAATGTAGAAACCGATAGGAAGGCAATCCAGTAAGAGTGGATGGGAATATAAGGCACTTTGCGGGCCGAAGAGCTGGTCGGCCAGGGTGATGGAATTGAAGGTAGTGATGTGATATAATGGGTCAGCACTCCCATCATACTTGTCAATAGGCAGAAAGGCATACTGCCGGTGGATGTACGTATTTAGAATTTCCTCAAAAAATGGCTCCCCATTCTCACCATCAGATAGAGCTTCTTCCCTTGCATTCCAGGCTTGAATTCTGTTGAGCTGTTGATGAAGATGATTAATTTCCTCTAGGTGGCCAGCATCAGCTTTTTGTGGAAGTATTTGACCTACTACCGGCTAGGCTTACTCGGTGTTTCAATATAGTAGGAAATCGACGGCAATGATATATGGGAGAGTGACGGCGATGACTTGGAGATGGGGGCCTTCTCTCCCTAAGCATAGAGGGTGACCATGAATGAACGGCCTGTCTCTCTCTTAATCTAGGCCTGGCTACATCCATATGGGATCAGAAGTGCATCGAGTGTGGCCTCTGTTCTCTGCCGATGGCATGAGCACCATCTCTAAGATGCTTGAATCTCAAATCTCAAGCTTCGTCTACCGCTTTGAGGCATTCAAAAGCTGACGGTCATTCTGTTGAACGAGAATGACGATGTCTTAGTTCCCTATGCACGGCTGATTTTGGGTCAATCTCAATAACGTGACTTGGTCCATGTGCAACATGTTCTCTCCTATATTGAAAAAGAGCTAACCCGACCGGGGTTTCGAGCACCATCCTCTCTTGGGTGGTATTAACAAGATTGTAAGCAGTGGGAAGGGCATTGCTGGATAGGAGTAAGATCAACTACCAGAGGGGTGGAGAATCAAAGTTCACAATCGTCTAAGCATCCAGCCCTGTCCTTAGATCATTCACCTCGTAGGCTAGAGTTCCCATGTTGTTTAAGCCTTAAAGAACACTTTGCCACATGTCGTTGTTGAGCCCAAGGATAGGACTAACGGTGCCGACGGCAGTGTTATCGTTAGTTTCATGGTCATTAGAGTTGTTAACTTCATTCTGACCATTAGGATTTGACATGATGCAAAATGTGAAAAGATCGTTTAGAAAAAAAAGAAGTGAAGAAATATAAGAGTTTTTAGGGGAGGCCCTTCTTCTAGTACTAAAATGTTGAATAAAATTTTAGCGAATCTCAAAATCAGACTAATATGTTTGTGTTAACAAAAGTTACTTGCTAATACTAGGCTTATAAAATGAAAAATGAGGAGTAGATGAGCAATTAAAGTAAATGACACAAAGTCTAGAGTGGTTCGGTAGAAGCTTGACTATGCCCACTGTGAAGATCTTTTACTATGATTATCTCTTATAATTACAAGGAATTACAAGAAAATAATAAGAAATTAAGCACTCAATACTATAAAATTACTAATCTCAAGAGCTTGGGGTATTTATTTTGTTGTGAATGAGATTTCTGAGCATAAAAATAAACCACTTTGATGTTGTATGACATGAGATATTTATAGCAGCTGATATGGGCAGTGGATAACTGAGATTGCGCAATGAACCAGGCGGGAACTATTCTGGCCATTGATCTGGTCGCATGAGTTGATGAAGAACAGTAGGAAAGGTGGTTGATATTTGTGGTTGATATGCATGCCAGGCATGATGTCATACCGAGCGTGCATTTTGTGTTAAGAAAGACGATATGCTACAATAGTAGGTATGCTTTTGGCAAACATGCTACAACAGTAGATATACTAAGTCGTACTAGGTTATACTTTTCAACGTCTAACACACTTAAGGCTGGAGAGAAGCTTCTTGCACAATGACGGTCGATTGCTTGTTGCCGTAGCTTGCTGAGAATAAGGTTGAAAATGCTAAGGATAAGGCTGCAAGGGATGTGTCAAGCCGATCACGTGATGACGAGATGGGTTGTATGGAACCGGTCAAAGATGGGCTAAGATGGAGAAGGGCCAAAGACGGGCCGCGCTTGTGGTGGGCCTGGTCAAATGAGTTGGCTGTTGAAGTCGTCTTGAGTTGAGTTGGTCGGCAATAATTCTGGAATGTTGTTGAGTGGATTTGTTAGTATTTGGTCGGGCTGAGTGTGGACCGAGTTTGAAGTGCTGACCGACATTGATTGGGCTGGGCTTAGTTAGGTTTGATGTCGGCTTGCTTACTTTTACTTGATTGGTTTGGGCGAACTGGGCTAATGAGCGGTAGCCAGCTGATTTTATACTTGTGAGAAATTGAGCAATAGTTTTGATACTAATTTTGCAGAATTTTATTAAGTAGAGTGGAAGTTATGAGTTTTCAAAGTTGATGGTTGAACTTTTGATATTTTCTGGGGAGAACAAGAATCTGCAATAAACGTACGTTTATTCAAACAGTTGGAGGGAAAATATGAACGGTAGATTTATTTAAAATTCAAATATTTTCGACCCAAAGCCTGCTAAATACCGAAATCCATTTTCCTTTTATCTCCTCCGTATGGTCTTCGATTCAAATAAGTTTATTGTCCAAATCGACCGAAAAAGTGCTCTATGCAATGACATAACTCTCATTGTCTAATTCCAATATTTTGAAGATGACTATCCTGCCCTTTATTATTTAACTAAAATATCACTTTTATTACTACATAACTTATTATTAAATTCATGGGGTATTGCACATTTTTCCGTGGTTATTTGAAGTGATGGTTTTATGAGACGTAACTACATACATGTTCTGTTTGATTTTACTATTTTGCATACTTGAGATATTTGAATCTAAACGAGGATCGATGATGTGTACTAAAGCCTACGGGGTGACGACCTCTGTCCTTCCATCGGTTGTCCTAGAGAGGATGTACGGTCATTAAAGACTCTTTTGAAGGTCTTTCATTTGACCAATCAAGCTCCGCAGATTACATTTGAAGCCGTTGACCCTAATTCCAATTATTATCGTGAGCTTCAAAGTCCAACACTTATAACTTACAGAGATCTTTAGCTCAATACAAAATGCACTACTTAACAAGTTTCTCATTTTAATTTAATAACGGTATTCTTCTAACTCGTCACCTTATTCTTTACGGTGCTCTTTATATTCTATTGTTGACGTATTAATATCGTACTAGTTTTCCACCACCATTGACCTTCCTTTGTAGTTTTTGAAATCAAACGACAGTCAATTGCGGAACGCACCTAGGGGTAGAGTGCAACTTGTTGTCCACGAAAATCAAGTAAAATTTAGCGTTTGAACGCAAAAAGCAAAAAAGATTTATCCACTCCGATGCATTTGTTGGGCCAAAAAAAAAGGCTGGAACAAGGTCGTAATATAAACAGTTGTCTTTAGATGAAATGATTAAATGTATCTTAATCAACCCCTACTTCTTGTGGTCAAGTGGGTTTGAAGACCAAGTCAACCCTTAATTATACTACTTTCAACTTTTGTCCATACAGTAATTTTCCAGTGTAGTACCCAATAAATTCTATTCCAAATTTTGAGTGTTTACCTTTTTTTGTCCTTTTTTTTTTATTTCGACAAAGTCAACACAAGGAACCTCTCTTTCTCTCTCCTCTCAATTAATTTTCTTTTTATATACCTCATAAAATACTTTAATTAACATAATTTAAGAAAATTCTTTGTCTGGCTGCTCTGATGAGTTCTTAAACTACTGTTGCTCATTCGTTTCTCTCACATCCCGATTCATCTCCTTTCGTTCCACGGAATCTCAAATAAAAAGACAGAAGAACTAATTTTTCATTCTTCTCTTTTAAAAATAACATAGAGAGTTTCCGCCTTGTTATTTTGGTAAGATGTTTGTCTGCCTGCCCATTTGATTTCTTACTTTTATATTTCTTTTTTAGGATTTGCCTCGTGGGGTTTGTCCGCTGAAATTAATACTTTACTATATTTTATTTTTGCAGGAATCGAGCTTTATTGAATACATCGGAGTTTCCGAGAAGTGGGTTCTGATCAAAATCGCATCCTGTGATGGTTTTGATTTGATTCGAGAATTTATTACCATGAGTTCATACTGCTGCTTCAAGGTGTATTTATATTCTGTTTATGTTTTTTGTTCAGTTTATTGAATTTTATGATCAAAAGGGGTACATATTATGATATGATTTTAGCCTTTTTGCATCTTTTATAGCTCTATGGTTTACAATTTAGTTTTTTCATGGACTATGCGTGTGTACTATCTGACTATGTGGTATACCATGGAATGTTTTTGACATTTTGTGTTACAACACTAAAATTGGGGTTGAATTAAGATTTCATGCGTTATATAAAACACACACACACACACACAACTTTTCCTTGCTACAAACTGACATGTGCCACTGAGTTTTGGAATTGTCAGTTAACAGTTAAGTAAATAAAAAATCTCAGCTGAACAAATTGTGTTAGCCTGAACATGTAGTTAGCCAAATCGAAAAGACAATGTATTAAGAAATTTAATTGCTTATTATTGGTCATTTGTTGAAGCGTTTGTTTACAGTCAAAAAGTATTGTGCATATTCAGTGTATTTTATAACACAATAAGCAAACAGAATCTGAATAACATCATACATTGTTTAATACTTGTTAGTTATATTTTTTGCCTTTATTGACTCATGTTGATCAGGGTCTATATCTGTTTGTATGTTTGCACCACTTCTTGTTTTTTTCTAATTCATGTCTTTGTACTTCATTAGATACATTTCTTTTTGTTTTTGTTTTTAAAAACCATGCAGCTTTCTTTTCAGGCGTTCCACAACCACTAAAATTCCCAAATTCCCGTTATTTTTTGTTAGTATTGATCAAAGGTATCGTTTGAATTAAGATATATAGGAACCTAGGAGTCTAGGACTTGCATTTGAACTTGGTAGAGAGCTTCCAGGATTCAAGTCAGAAACCAACTTCATAATTTGAAACCGTCAACTACTACAGTAATGAAAACAATGCTCTATTTAGGATAGTTTAAAAGTTGCTTGATGTTTAAAAACTTAACTTTTCTGCATATGATATATTTCCTTCATTTGTTAGAACTGTAAATTGAGATTTAAAAAAAGGTATATTAATTATAATGAAAATTTTAAAATACAGTTTTATGCCATGTTAAAAAAAAATTACATATCAAGTGGAGCTACCTTGAAAACATTGATAAAGATTGGAGTGTATGTCTTTGTACAGTATGTATAGTTTAATCATTATCTTTCATTGACTATTAATGGAACAATAGTTCAAGTATCAATTGGGGAATCAAATGGCTTTAACATATTTAATATTTTTTTCGAAACACTAGTAGTTCAAATGTTTAGTGATATGCAAGAGTTGTTAGAAAAATATCGTTAATTTATGACTGATGGGTATAGTTCTTGTAAAAGTCTCCTTGTTAACCCGTATATTACTCGTATTTATCTCCAAAAAACTTGGGTTGGGTTTTTTGGTCGACATTGCTATTTTATAGGTATCCATCACTCAAAATGTAAAAAGTTTTGTATGATCATTTATTATTACACATTTATAAAAAGAGCCTTTAAGGAATTTAAACTTTAAAAGATTGTTTGAGTAGGAAATCAGTGATGTAATAATCTAAGGCAACTATTTATTTTGATTTATTTCATTGTCGTTGTATTCAGCCATAAATTCTGTTCACATTAAAAAAAGGATTTGGGGCTGCCTCCCATGATGAAAGTATTGGTGTTATATATATATATATATATATATATATATATATGTGCTGTCTGTTGATTCATAAAACTGAAAATAGTTCTTTTAGTTGGCAGGAAATTCTTCCTCAAATGCTGGCAAAGGAAAAAGCACTCAAAATAATAACAGAGTTACATATGGCTTTAGCCTTGCAAAAGGGAAGGCTAATCATCCCATGGAAGACTTCCATGTCGCTAAATTCATTCAAGCCAAGGGACATGAGCTTGGCCTTTTTGCTATTTTTGATGGACATTTGGGAGACTCTGTTCCTGCATATCTTCAGAAACATTTGTTCTTTAATATTCTAAAAGAGGTGTGTGTACTGTATTATGTCATTTCATAATTATCTCTACTGCCAATATAGAAAACTGATTGTATTTGATTCACCAATATATTGCCGTTTAAACAAAAAATGGGAGTTACATAAGAACCCTTTAAACTTTTCATATTCTACCGCATCTCTAATCACCTGCATGTGTGCATAAATATATATTGCGTGCCATAATAATGTCAATGGACAAAAATAAAAAATAAAACCGAAAGTTCTCAAATATATAGCTAGGCTACAGAATAGGCAAGTAAATTCACAGCAGTAGAACCTGCTTCTGTATAGGTTGAACAATATCATTTAAATTTATATCAGAAAGCATATATGCAATATGAGGCCTGAGAGGACCCTGAACAATTCTGATTAGGGAACAAAAGCAACGATCTTTGAGATTTGCATATAAACTAAGCTACTAAACATTCAGAAATGACTGACTAGTAAGAACGTTTCTTCTGCAATTTCTAATGTTGAACTTGTGAATCAAAGAAAAAGATGAATATTGTACAATCAGCATGTAATAATTTTTCCAGTGGAAATGACCAAAAGAGTATTTGTGAAGGTTCTCAAATGTTTTATCACTACTGTTAATGTTAATAAAAGAAATTGTTGACATAAAGTTCAACCGTCGTTGCTTCAGCCGTCTTTAAAATTGCATGATTTTCTTAACAAGTTAACAGAGAAGGAGAGCATGGTAAAAAGAAAATGACCAGGGATGAGGAATACTTCTAAGTACCATAAACAAAATCATTTACTTAAAATATTTGGCTACGTGTGTGCAGGCACACGTCATGGGTGCAAATATACATATACTAGTGTGTAATAATAAATATCCATGTCATAGCATAGAGGACTCTCTTGTGTGGTTATAATGCGAATTCATATAGGTGTATTAATTGTTTGTGCATTGGGGGTCACATGTTTAGCTTAGTACTTGTAATGCACAAAACTGTGGATGGGTTGTGAATTTAAAATTGTTTTATTCAATTTATTAAATGCCAAAATAAAAAGGAGAATATGGATTATCGGTGTGAAATCGCTTTCCTCTTCTTACCACCTAGAGAATGTTTGACAAGCTTGTAAGTAGCAAAAGTTGCTAATATGCTACGTTTTTAATTTAGAATGTTTGGTATCGGCTTAAATTTTCAACTTAGAAATAGCAAATAAGTTGACAAGCCATAAACAATATATAATTGCTTGCGACTTATTTCAAATTTTACAACTAATTTTGTCATAATTCCAACTTGTCTATCCAAACACTTACTTTTTACCATTCACTCAAAATTACATAATTTTATATGTTTAAAACTCCTTTCAAGGAGATTTAAAATAAGTTACTGCCTAACAACTCATGTTTTAATTCTTAGTTCTTTTTTTTTTCCATACTTTTTTCAATATACATTTGAAACATATGTGCCTTATTTCTAGTTCATTGCAATTACCTTATTGTCTACCATACATACGTTATTTACTCTGTCATATACAATAACACTAATATGTAAAAATATATTTATGGAAGCATAGCAATATGTGATTTGACTGAAACGTTCTGAAAGCAAGCACTTAGGCTCAGTGTTGATGAATCTATCCAAGTGTTATGTTTTAAAGCTATCTTATATCTAGAAGAAACGTGCTTTGTTAATGTAGGAAGAATTTTGGACATATCCAGATAGGGCAATTTCAAAAGCATATGACAAAACAGACAAGGCAATTCTATCTCACAGTCCCGATCTTGGTAGAGGTGGGTCCACAGCCGTTACTGCAATTCTTATAAATGGCACAAAATTATGGATAGCAAATGTCGGGGACTCGAGAGCAGTAGTAGAAAAAGGCGGTGATGCGATTCAGTTGACAGTTGATCATGAACCTAGCACCGAGCGTGGTGACATTGAGACACGAGGTGGTTTTGTTTCAAATATGCCAGGTTGCTTCCTTATCTTTGTTTCAATTATCTTTTTGTACACTTTTTAAGTATACAATCTAGAATTTCTCTCTGTTCCATATTTCTTATTCGTATTCGGTACCAATCCCAAGAAGTTTGAAACCAGGTTGATGTAAATTTAGGGAGCAGTTACAGAGATTCTACTGTTGTAATTTGTAAATCTTGGGAATAAGCATATAATTTGAAGTATTAGTTACATTGGGTAAACGTAGAAGACATGTTAATAGGGTGATAGGGATACTTTAGAAAATGTAGAGTTTTGAATGAGAGAGCGAGCGAAAGGTAGAAGTGACATTTATGAATGAGAAAACTAGGAAAAATAGAGTTAGATGACATCAACTCATATGAAGAAGACAACGCTGCAAGGAGAAAAGATACTATATGCATATATAGAAGGAAAAAGATAAAAATCTTAATCCAAACTAACATGGGGAGAATATATTATAAATGATCGTAAAAAGACTAAATTTGACTAAATATATGACTGAATATGGATACATACGAAAAGGAGAATTCATTTGGCCGTCCATTGAGAAAAAGGCAAGGAAGAAGATGATGAGGAGTTGCATTGGTTCAATCAATTAGAAGTATGCAAGTATTATGGGAGAAGATGTAGGACATCAATTAAAACAAAATGATTTCAGTAGAAGAATGACGTGACTTGAGAGTTGTGATTGGAGCATAATTTGAGAATAGAATAAAATATATACGATAACAATTAGGCATGATTTACTGTAAATATATAAAAATGTCAAGCATAACATGATTATGCCATTGGTTTGAATGTTGCATTGGATGTATTATGACAATACAAAGTACAGGAAACAGGAAATGATAAATATAGGATGAGAAAGTAAGACACTCTAAAATAGATGTGGTTTTTAGTGTTCATGAAGAGTGGGGAAAAAACAGGAAAAAAAGTGTAACGTTAAAAATAAAATAATAGTGGGTGAAGGACAAGGTTATAAAGCATGACATGGTTTTAGATCGTGGCACACGGAGGGTTTTTTTTCCTTGAGGTGCACAAGTTAAGAATTGCTCCAACAATAGCAGTGCAATTTCTGATCAATTATGATCTTTCAATAACATTAACAATGGCATAATCTCTAGTCACTGCCAAGATGTTCCTTTCTCTCGAGTATATCATCTTGACTTATATCAGTTCCCTAAATTTTTTTTTTCATATTAAACCAATTCCAGAAAATTTGAAACCAGATTGAGTAAACTTGGCGAAGCTGTTACAGAGATTCTATTGTTATAATTTGTAACATTAGGGAATGAATATATAATTTGAAGTATCAGTTACATTTGGTCAATTATTTAGAAGGATGTGAATATTACAGGAGATGTAGAGCATATTTAAAAAAAATAAAAATAGAAATAGAAATGGTTGAAGTTAAATGGCATGACATGAGAGTTGTGATTTCATACTTCTGAGAAGTAAATAAAATAAAATTTATAAATGGACAATTCGACATGATTTACTATACAAATTAAAATCTCAGGCATAACATGATTATGATATGGATTTGAATGTTACATTGGATGTCTTATGACAACACAATTAGAAAGAAAATAGGAATGCGAAAAGATTGGATAAGAAACAGATATTAGAGCAAAAATAGATTCAATTTGTATGGTTCATGTGTGTGGATGATGAATGAACTACATATATTACGAACACGAAGAGCAAAGAAAAACAAAAATGCTACAATAATCTGTGTTCAATTATAATCTTACAATAACATTAATAGTAGCAATAACTCGACTCGCTACCAAGTCAATCTTATTTTATTTTTCAACAAAATTGAACCTTTTTAGCTTCAAATATAATCTTGTACTTCGTACAGCATGATATGCATACAAGGATAATTTCTCAAATTCTAACCTTAGCCTAAGTCTGTTGTCATTTGCTCCCAGTAGATAACTCTCTTCATGCATATACATTTGCCTAGAACTATAGACTATGTCATTTTAGTAATATGTTTTCTTAATAAAATCAGGAGACGTTCCACGAGTGAATGGTCAATTGGCTGTTTCTAGAGCTTTTGGAGACAAGAGCCTCAAGTCCCATTTAAGCTGTGAACCTGACATTACAGTTCAAGATATATGTTCTGATTCTCAATTACTCATTCTTGCTAGTGATGGTCTTTGGAAGGTTTGTTTTAACTGAAAAAAAAACAGAATATCAACTCTGCCAATAAATTGTATTGAAGCTAATGATATGGAAACTGGAAATAATTTTCAGGTTATGAACAATCAAGAGGCAATAGATCTTGCTATAAAAATAAAAGATCCACAAGTAGCAGCAAAGCAGTTGATTGCAGAAGCAGTTAACAGGGATAGTAAAGATGACATATCATGCGTTGTTGTTCGATTCAGATCGTAGATATGGCATGATATTATATGTTTATTTGGTGGTTCCTTGAGTACGATCAAATGAAGATAAAGCTTATGCCTCTTAAACGTGGAACCAAACAAAACATGAGTAGTATCATTGCCTTTTCTTGTAAAGTTTGTGCTAAATATTGTTTATTTACTTATGCTGTCTTAGATGTATATTATTTGGAGGTATGTTGTGTTTTATTTGCATAAATATGACCGAAATTGTATTGTTTGTGTTCTATATCTTGTTCCACTATTTGTGTGGATTACTGTTGAACCGCATGGGATCGATGGTTATTTGTGAAAACAAGAGAAACTAGTTCGAATCAGAGTTCACCACATAATTGATTTTAGTGAAGGAATGAGATGACATCAGCTGTTAAATTGTTTATATTCTTCTTCCATATGATTACAACTGTAACTAGTTGTATACGGTTGATTAAGTCAATTCAGGCCAAGGAATACAAGCTTGTATATACAATCATATTACATTGTAAATGTTATCTTTCCTAAAATAAAGCAGTTTACATTTTCTTTGACCTTTTTCTCAATTTTATATTTCTAACTTGGTATCAGAGCCACCGGTGTCTAACAACCATTAGCCACTATTCCAGTCATCAATCACCACGCCAACAACCCATCTGATTGTGGCTGTGATTGTAATCTTCTCAGGTAGATTTCATCATCGGAGATAACTTGATCTTTTAATTAAGATCTGGTGCAAATCTGTTCAAGAACCAACTTTCACCCACAACCGATCTATGTCATGCCTGAAAATGATCAAAGAAGCCTCATCACACCGCCTTGGCTGCATCAAATCAAGATCATCAGGAGAACCTCTTCATTTGATCAAAAATCAACTCAATGGCTGAAACAACTGATAACACATCAGATATATCATCAGCTGCTTGTACTACCAATCAGATTTTTGGATTTGAGCAAATATCCAAGAAATCATCAATCCAAGAAGTGAGATCATCAGCATTCAGTTAGATGAAAGCAATTTCTTGCTTTGGAAATATTAGATCTCAATCGCCATAAGGGGGTATGGATTAGAAGAGTACATTCTTGGGATTGCATCTACCTCTGCAAGATACATCGCCAACAATGAAGGACAATTAGTTGACAACAAGGAGTATTAATACATCAACGACAAGACAGTCTCTTAAGTGCATGGTTATTGTCATCAATTAGTGCAAATCTACTGCCTCAAATCATAGGTTGCAACGCAGCACATGAAATTTGGAGTATGGTTGAACAGATATTCAACACACAATCATCAACAAGTGAAGCATTACAAAAGGCAGATGCAAAATTTAAGAAAACATAATATGTCCATGAGAGAGTACTTAACAAAAATGAAGTCATTGTGTGATTTACTAGGTTCTGCAGGTCATAAAGTGGCAGAAACGGAACAAATACTGGCCATTCTTGGTTTAGATGAGCAATACGAGTCAGTTGTAGCAATCATCTCATCGAAAGAAACACTTCTAAGTTTCAATATGTTCATTCCACTTTATTGGCAGATGAGGGAAGATTAGAACAAAGGAAAATAACAAGTTCAGATTTCAGCATTAACTATGTCTCAAGTGCAGCAAATTTTAAACGCAAAAATCAAGCAAGAAATGCAAATTTAAGAACTGAACAAGGCAATCAGAGAAGCAGTCAAACTTACAGAGGTAGAGCAGAAGCGGATGGAGTAATAAGTAGAATACGATGTCAAATTTGTGAAAAGTATGGCCACACAGCAAATAGATGTTATTTCAGATTTGATCAGAATTACATACCAAATCAATAAGGCAACTCCAGTCAAAGAAATTACGATCAATGCCAATTTAGCTCACACAAACCAAGATTTCAAGAATCAAGGAAACAATTCAAGAACTCAAAGTGGAATGAAGATTGGTACCCCGACTAAGGTGCAACCAATCACATTACTAATAATCTGCAAAATCTGAATTTGGACAAAAAAAATACAAAGGTACACATACTATTTTTATGGGTAATGGTGAATCAATATAAATCACTCATACTAGAAAAGCAATTATCAAGAGCAAGAAAGAGTTACATCTCAATAATTTATTGAGAGTTCCACAAATTAAAAAGAATTTAATTAGTGTACCTTAATGTGCTAATGATAATCGAGTTTGCTTTGAGTTCTACCCAAAATTTTGTGTCGTTAGAGACTTACCAAGTAGGAAAATTTTACTACAGGGTAGAGTTTATAATGGCCTCTATATTTTCAACTTGATGATGAATCATAGGAATGCTGATGACAAGAAATGGTGTAATTACTCTGGTATTAATAACAATGTAAATAACAAGAGTACTTTTGATTTCTGGCACTGTAAATTAGAACACCCAAGTGTCAATATTGTAAGACATGTATTGAGAAATAACAATATCAATTTTAAGGATATATCACTGCCATATATATGTACTTATTGTCAAATAGGAAAAGGTCACAAGTTACCATTTCCTAATTCCACAACTGAATATCATAAACCATTGCAATTGGTAGCTGCTGATCTATGGGGACCATCACCAATAAATTCATATTATGGTTATAATTACCACTTGTCATTTATTGATGCATATTCTAGATTCACTCGGATCTATTTTCTTAAGTCAAAAGCGGAAACAAGCAGGGCTGTATTGCAGTTTATTAATGAAGCTGAAAAGCAAACCAACCAACAGCTAAAGGTTATACAAACAGATGGTGGGGCTGAATTCAAGCCACTAAAGGAATACTTTATAAAGTAAGGAATAAGTCATAGAGTTACCTACCCACGTACTTCAGAACAGAATAGGCTAATCGAGAGAAAGCACAGGCACATTGTGGAAATAGGCCTCACTCTCATGGAACAAGCATCTCTGCCACTCAAATTTTGGCATGATGTATTCTCCACTTCAATATATATGATCAACAGAATTCCAACAACGGTTCTGAAACTTAAACCCCCAGTGAGATTCTTTTTAATGTCAAAACTGACTACTCAAATTTAAAAACCTTTGGATGCATTTGCTTCCCATGGTTGAGACTATATAATACTCATAAATTAAGTTTCAGGTCTGCATCATGTACATTTTTGGGCTATGCATCTCATCAAAAAAGCTATAAGTGTCTAACCAGCAATGGTAAGATCATCATATCAAGGCAAGTTGTTGCCTTCAATGAGTATGTTTTTCCTTTTGTAGCAAAAGATAGAAAAGTCAGTCAAAAGGTATATAATGCTAAAGTATCAATACCTCCAATACCAATTTACAATGAAGAAATCAAAAGAAGAACCAATGATCAAGTTGATAGTGCTATACAATAAACAGAGTCTTCACTCATAACATTTCACGAGCCAACAATTCATGAGTCACCAAGATCATCCAGACAATCTAAAGGTCACTTGCAAGACAATGAACAATTATCAAACAGAGAACAAGAACTTCATGAAGATACATATCAACATGAAGCCCCTCAATCTCAAGAGCAACCACCAAAGGAACCTGAACATCATATGATAACTAGAAGCCAAAAGTGTACGCTGCTATAACATAATTAGAAGAACCAACCACATATGAGCAAGCAATAAAAAGCAGTAAATGGAAGGCAGCAATGGATGAGGAATACCATGCTTTAATGAAAACACTTGGGAACTTGTACAACAACCAGGGCACAAAAATATCATAGGTTGCAAGTGGACTTATAAGCTAAAGGAAAACCCTGATGGAACAGTATTTAAGTACAAGGCAATGTTAGTTGCAAAGGGCTACACCCAACAATATGGATTTGATTTCAGTGAGATATTTTCACCAGTGATTAAGCCAACTACTATCAGAATAATACTAACCATAACACTACATTACAATTGGAGAATCAGACAACTAGATGTCAACGATGCTTTTCGAAATGGAGAACTTCAAGAGGAGGTATATATGAAACAACCACAAGGTTATAAGCTAAGCAACAATGATCATAGATTGTGCAGACTTCATAAAGCTGTATATGGATCAAAGCAGGCACCAAGGGTCTGGAATGATAAGTTAAAAAAACACTGATTCAGCTGAGATACAGGGCAATTAAATCAGATAATTCATTATATGTTAAAACTGATAAAAATGCAATAACTTATATACTTGTCTATGTGGATGATTTTATAATTACAGGAAGAAGTGAAGCTGAAATTAACTAGCTGATCCAACATCTAGATAAAGCATTCTCCATTAAAGACTTAGGTGACTTGAGCTACTTTTTAGGGATAGAGGTGTGCAGAAAATCAAATACAGAGCTTGTACTATGACATTTTTTTTTGCAGAAATCTTAGTTAAAGCAAAAACAGATCAAGCTAAAGGACTACCTACACCAATGGTCAGCAATCTACATCTATCCAAGACAAGGGTGAACCCATAAACAATGAGAAACAATACAGAAGTATAGTAGGTGCACTACAATAGGTCACAATAACAAAATTGGATATAACATTTAGCGTGAACAAGGTATGTCAGTTTATGCAAAGATTATTAAGTGATCGCTGGAAAGCCATAAAGCGCATCTTAAGATGTCTAAAAGACACAATAAATCAAGGCATAAGCTTGAAAGCATGTAAAGCATTAGAAATTCAAGGATACTCGAACGCCGATTGGGTAACTGATATAGATGATCGAAGATCCACATCTGGGTACTACATAGATTTAGGTGGAAATCTAGTGTCATGGTGCTCCAAAAAGCAACCAACTATCTCCAGATCAAGTACAGAAGTCGAGTACCGCAGCGTAGGAAGCACAACTGCAAAGGTCACATGGATCGAGTCTCTCCTCAGTGAAACCATAATTCGGCTAAAGACTAGACCCATCATTTGGTGTGACAATCTCAGCCTCGTCTCGCTAATTGCCAATCCCATACTTTATTCACGAACGAAGCACATTGAAATTGATCTATACTTCGTTCGTGAAAAGGTGTTAGAAGGAAAACTAATCATTAATCATCTGCCAGCGTTTTATCAATGTGCTGACATACTCACAAAGCCATTGTCAGCAAAGAATTTTGTGAGATTAAAGTCTGATTTAAGAATTGAAGATGGCAGCGAAAGAAAAGGGATGAAGAGAAAGCCTAGCTCGATTTTTCGGGGGGTATTGAAGGAATGAGATAACATCAGCTGTTAACCTGTCTATATCTTCTTTCACATGATAAAGGGTACAATTGTAATTGTATATGATACTGCTGTAACTAGTTGTACATGGTTGATTAAGTCAACTCAGGCTAAGGAATACAAGCCTATATATACAACCGTATTACACTGTAAATATTATCTTTCCTGAAATAAAACAGTTTACATTTTCTTTGACCTTTCTCTCAATTTTATATTTCTAACTTATTTAACAATGTATTTTTTGATTTGTTACATGAAAGTGAAAGCATATGTTTATGAATTGTAGTTTTTTTCAGATTAGGTTTTTTCTGAAATGCTACTAACAAACATTTGATGATAAATATACTTCAAGTAATCTCAAACATGAAAATATTATATATGTTAACATCATCTTTCAATTATTCTTAACTATGCAGGCATTATGTATCATGCATGTTTATTAATTTTCAAGTCTATGCTGCATAAATTTAATATGGGTTTATCCGATGTTTAACATATAAATTTCAGTATGTACATAGTTCGCTACGGTGGTAGCATTTTAAATTTAGAATGGAGAAATTATGCTCTAAGTGAAATAATGTTCCTAATTTGTTTCAAAGAAAAAAAATTCCAACATTTGCATCATTACACATTTTAACATATACAATAATAATTAAATTGGAGAAATACCGCAGTATCTTGAAAAACACTTAACAATAATACGTAAATTTCATTAAGGATAACAATTAGATAAAATGATGTAAGAAAATACAATCAATGAAATGAACTATTAAAAAATATTATTATTATTATTGGAATAAGTTCTATATTACAATACTGAACAAAATATTTTATAAAATAAGCACTTGCATATACATAGAGCAACAAATATTGAAATGAAAGTAAAAGTGTTGTGTAGTAAAATAATGATATTTTGTAAATGCATGGAATAGATAAAGTGAACGTGTTTTATTGTGAACTAAAATCTGTAGAAACTATGGTTTAATTAAAGATATATTATACATTTTTCACGAAAATCATATACAAAACTTGTATTTGAATCATGTGCATTAAATACCTTTATTATTTTCCACAAAAACCTTTGTAATGATCTACTTAATAAAAAGCCTATCATATCTACAATCCTTCGTCAAACTAATATCACTTAATACCTAATTGAACATTTAAATATATTTTTCAATTAATTTTGATTTTTTAATTCAATAATTTCTCATTTTCATCTTATCTTTTTTTCCGTGGCTGCAAACATTGACCATAAGTCTTCATTGGAAATCCAACCAGAAATTGAAATTAATATTTTTGGAGTATCAATCCAAATATCGATACTAATGCTTTTAATACTATTTATTTGTACATAAAAATATCAACATATTTGGTATTTATAACCAAATCAAATTGTTATTCATGTAAGGTGAAATATATAATCGTGTCCCATAACGTTTAGAATATGTAATATTACCTTTCAAGCATAAAAAAACATGAAGAATATAATATTGCTTTTAAAACCATAAAAATATATCACTATTACAATACTTATATTAGTTTGCTGCTAAAGGAATGAAAAATAGTAAAAGAAACATTTGTTAAAGTTATGGAACGATAAACATTACATTTTCCCTCATGGAGCTAAAACTTAAAATACTTTTGAAATATTTCTACAAAAAGAGTTACATTAAAAGAAATGATTGATTAAAAATTAACTCTCTAATCAATTAGCATTAAAAAGCACCCTTGTCCCAATGGTTAGGTGCTTGGACTTTGGTGCGAGAGGCCACAGATTCGAAACTTGTGTAGCGTGATTTGAACATATATTGACATATGTTATGTTGTATACTACCTAAGACTTGTAGTACTAATATGTACTACCATTAAGTACCCAATTTAAAAAAAAGGAGAATTATTATGTATCCATTCTTTCACTAAATTTAATTCTAGTTAAAGATAATCAATTTCAGCTAATTTTCTTATTTATTTAAGTTCAAATCAAATGGAAAATATAACAATCAATTTCTTTTTATCAGTTACATGGTAGAATTATTTGATATGATCATTCTTATTTGAAGTTGGTTAATTTATAAACATTACAAATACTATGGAAGCACATTCATTTACATGTGTGAATGAACATGTGTAAAAATTTATTTTATTGCATATCATAAGACATGTATGTGCATATACAATACATGAACTAAAATATTAAAAGAAAAATGAAAGAACATTTCATACATACATTATATACAACCAACCATGTTTAGTATTCAACCATTAAGGAAATAGTTCTACCGAGATTCATATTTATGCTCAATTTTGTAACATAAAATATAAAGTGGTCACCCTTCTATAATAGCAACTTTCAACTAAACTAAAAAAAGTAAACATGTTAGGTAAATTATGTATACTCTCTAATAAATATATAAAAATTAAAATTTTGAACTAAGCATATTTTCTGATAGTTTAAAAGTAGTTTAAAAGAGGAAGTACCATCAATTCGACATTGGTGCATTTTAAGAAAGTAGCATCTATGACACACAAAAAATTAGTTTGTGAACAATTAATGAAAATAACGATAACTAAAGTGTTCAAAAATATCACACCACCTACATGATCCCAATAAATTAATATGTGAACAAATACCATGTGAGAATGGATTCGTAGTTAGTTTCATACATAATAGAGAGTAAAAGTGAATTATATTAACAAGGAATGGCTGTCAACTCCCTAGACTTGAAAGATGATAATTCAAACTAATGTATAATAATTTACAATAATAATTTACGACATATTTGATTCAAATTAAGTTAGAGAATTGATTACACATTAATTATAGAATAAGTTCTCTTTAATACTAGTTAAATGAATTACTTGTCTCTAGTTTGGGAATTCAATTACATACAATTAACTGAGTATTAAAAATGGAAAAACTATATGAAAATATACATCACAATGAAACTTAGCCTAAAATCATATCAACAATCACATTCATCCCAAATAAAAAACATGTAAAAATTTAAATGAGCTAAATTACATAAATTCTCTAATATTTATACATTTTTTATTAAAAAAACCCCCAAAATATGCTTTCCCATAGTTTTAAAATTGACTGAAGTTGGAAGTAAGAGTTTTAAAAACTTTAAGCATTAAAAAAAGATCAAAACTAACATTATTCTTAAAACCAAAAGCATAGATAATTAATGCTTTCTACAATTTAAGTTTATAAATGCGGTATTAAATTCATTCTACACTAAGATAATAAAAGGAAATAAATAATTATATAAAACTCATCCTAATTTGTAGATTATAAAATCATTTACAATGATTTCAGATACATAAAATTATGAAATTTAATATATTTGTTGTTACCAATAAATATAAATTATATATAGAAATTTATAAATGTATATTTATATATATATGCAATAGAAAGTTGAAGTAATTATGGTAAATACATTTACTACATTATATTTTAATCCAAAGAGAATTATTATTTGTATTTTAATATATTTCCTTTTGTTTTGATTTCAGTTTTTAATTAAAAGATTAATTACACATTAATTGTCAAATTAATTCTCCATGATGCTAATTAAATGAATTAGTTATCACTAATGGACATATTCATTCAATTACAATTATATTACTAAACATTAAAGAACAAAAAATATAAGCATATCATTTTAACTACTAACAACTAAATAATAAACATGTTACCAGATTTTTCAAATCAATTAAATTACACATACAATTTAGTAAAGTTATAAAAGTAGTATGTTTTTCTAGGCTAAGCATTTAGGTTTAAAATATAAAAGCGTAAAAAATCTAAAGCTAACATTATTTTTTGAAATTGAAAGCATAAATGAGAATTAATAGTTTCACAACTTAATATACTAACTTTTACGGCTAGCATATCATTTATTAATAAATCATTTTAGTATACCAGCTTTTAAAAAAATTGACTTGTGAACTATGTATCTTCCAACTATGATGATTCCAACCACTTAAACATAATCCTAGTTTGTTAGAAAATGCATAAATAATATGAAGGAGAACCACACCATATGATTTAATAAAGATACATTTTGAGATCGTGTAATTAAGTAGAAAAAAGCTAATATGATAGAAAAATTATGATTATACATAGTGCTGTAGATGAAAATAAGAATGCTACAAGGAGAAATGTAACGACCCGCAGATTTAACCGGTTTTAATAACGTTATTTATTGGAATTTTGTGAGATTTTAAAACGATAAAATTTTGAAATATAAATTTGGTATTTGGAATGCGTCTAGTTAAACATAGCAGCTGGTAAATTTTCGTCCGAAAATATGAAAGTTTATTTCGCGCGTAAAATTTACTTCAATTTAATCAGTTAAAAAGCGATGAAAATAAAATGTTTTCGTAACCTAAATATTTTTACATAGAAAAATTCTAAATCATCTTCTGAGCAAGACGTCATTTTTAGTTTTTCGAAATTCGGACTTCTTTAGCTCCGTCGATCTTATTTTTCTGCGTTTTTGCTGCATTTTCCGTAGTAGAAAATTCGAATTTTTATAATTCAATCATACCACTGATATTTGTATACCGTTTTGATCGTCTTGTTGTGCTGATCTCTGCGGTATATTCAATTGTCAATTTTGGAATCCGGTGTGCGGTACGATGTACGAAACGCCTAGCGTATCGGTTCCGCAACCGAGTTTTTGGTTTCCTGTCCCTTCATTTTTTTTCGTGCAATCAATGCCATTCACTTTTATAACTCCTGAATTCACATCTTGACCATTTCCATTCCCTATGACTTAAATTACATCTGTTCGTTCATCCATTAATTCCTTCAGTCCATTTGTCTACCGCATCGGTTCACTAAAAAAAAAATTGGTAGTTCGTTTGCACCTTATTCTCTTCTCTCTCACTGAACTTGTTTTAAAAGAAAAGGTATGTTATAATAAGTTACGCATGTAACATTTTTGCAAGCTTGCCTAAAGCCTTCTTCTACTACCAAACAAATTAGTACAGCCTTTTCATTTTTTTTTGTACTTTATCTATTCTTTCTTCCTCCTTAAAATTTTTCTCGGTCTCTTATATAAAATAAAAATAAAAATGATGCCACTTGAACTCGCGTCTCCTCACCACCCACTGCCGAGAAACCACACCTTGTCGCCATCAACAGCCCGACCATTCCCTGTACACCATGCCGTGGCCCACTTCCCTCCCTTTGCACCTTGCCTGCAACTCTCCTCGCCTTGAATATATATGGGAAGGTATTATATGTTGTGATGTATAAATGCTTACAATATGTTATATTATAAAAGAAGTTACATTTATATGTCAGTAAATATATGTTTATACAAGTTATAGGTGCTAGTTTATATATATATATATATATATAAAGTTTACGTAAGATGTTAGTTGTGTCTATTTATATTTATAAGATGCCGCGAGTGATGTATATTGTTATTAATATCAAAACTTTTATATGTACCCATTTGTTTATACTAATATAAGTTGTTGCCTGAGTGTCTTATTTTTCTATTGTATTTGGTTGCATGAGTTCTGTTTCTCTTTTATATAAAGTATATTTAGACAAAATTTATGTTAGTATATATATGTATTATTAGCTTTATTTGCCTGTTGCATATCTAGCATATATTTGTTTACATATCTAAGTATATATACATATATATATATTGGTTTTACTAAAATATTGATTTTCGGATTTGTTATTGTGGCATGTATGAGTATGATGTTGTACTGAGTTAGTCTGTTCGAAGTATAAGGTAGTATTTTCTATAATATAAAGTGAGTATTTCAAAACAAAACAATAATGAAGTTACATTTTAAGTGTGCAGGTGGTCTGTGTATAAGCAATACATAGGATTGGTTGAAATATGATTTTTTTAGCATATAAGCTTTATACGTATATAACAATATGTTATGTTTAAAGTATATATATTTATTATTATTATTATTATTATTATTATTATTATTATTATTTTAGGCACATGCATATATATATTTGCATACAACGGTTTATAGTCTGGAGTATATATAGCATATATGAACTTGTATTTAATATGTTGTACAGTATATAATATATTAGGCAAGCTATACAAGTTGGGTATTTTTGTGCTGAGTTTACATATATATATAGTTTACACGTTTAAAGCATACAGGTAGTATAGTATGAATTAGCTTTGACAAAATTATAAGTTACGGTACATACATTTATTTTGTTTTCTGAAAATCTATTATGATTATGGGTCTACAGTACTATATTGTTCATGTTTTATAATAGATCTAACTATTACTGTATACATTTTGAAAAGTAGTCAGAGTTTGTACTCTATTTAGTTATATTTTAAGTATATAGATATAACCGGTTGTTTATATTATTAGTATATATGGATGATAGTATACTTTGGTGTAATTTAAAGCAATGACTTTAATTTATATATATTATTTTTATGTTGTCTTAAAATAAAATATTGATTTTAAAGAAATAGTAATAACACATATAATTTCCGTTTCTATCGAATTGATCTGATTGGTTCTCATCAAATTCTGATTTATCAGCTTTGTTCGTCGATTCGTGCCATTCTAGCTTGTTTGGGAGTCGTGCTTGCATTCATAACTCAAATTCAGTGTCAAATATCTTCTCTAGCCTCGAAAGGTGAGCACTCACTCAAGATTAACGTTCTTTTATTTATTAAATTTGATTTCAATTGAAACGACAATTGAAATAGGCTGATGTTAGTTAATTACACTGTTATATATGTTATTCCCTGTATCAGTTCACCTGTGACATCTGACACCATTATCTGTTAATTATTTATGCGATGATAATATAGTTTGGCTGATAATTGATTGATTTTTGATGTTTATATTGGACGTTAAATTGTTAATGTTAAAATGATAAATAGTATGCAATTGAAATTGATATAGGATAGTTAAATGTTAAATTTGATTAAATGACATTTGTATAATATGACCCATTTAATTGTCAAAATTTATTGACATGTAGGATTTGTTTAATTACATCTTGAACCACTGAATGTATATTGTTAAATTGATGATGGATGAAATTGTAATAGATGACAAGTGAAAACCGTAATGTAATAATCTTTAATCTACATGAAATGATAGTGTAGATTCTAGAAATAATTATATTAATTTGCACAAATAACCAATGCGAATTAATACGGTTATTTCGGGATTATTTGAACTGATTATTGGATTGTTATTGATTGTTGTTATTGCTTGTTTATTTACTTTGACACCATCCCAGTTATCACACTGCAAGTTCCCTTTGTTATACTTTGATTTTGAACTGAATTGGAATCGGGTTGAAATGATAAATACCCAAATGAACTTGACTTAGGTTAGAGAATTAAATAAAACCCGATTGGTCAATAATTTGATTTAAAAATAAAATGAAGATTTTATTTGAATAAATAATATGGTTTTGAAATGAAGTTGAAATTTGAATTTTTATGAAAGGAAAATGTTAATATTTAATAATATGAAACAAAATATTAACAATGTAATTGATGAAAGAATGTTGTTTAATTTGAGAAATGATTGAATTAAGTTTGAAATTATAATTAAGTTTGAAATTATTAAACTTTGAAATGATTTAATAATTAAGTTTGAAATTATAATTAAGTTTGAAATTATTAAACTTTGAAATTATTTAATAATTAAGTTTTGAATTATTTAATAATTAAATAAGATTGAATGATTTAATGATCAAATTGAATTGAATTCTTTAATAAGTGAAATTGAACTTTTGAATAAGTGAATTTACTTCGTAAATAATTGAAATTGAGTTTTCTTTATTAATTAAGTTTGGAAAATTATTTAAGTAAGTAAATAAGTGAAATTAAATTTCTTTAACAAAAAAATAAAATGTGATTTATTGAAATTAATGTAAGACTTGAAATTTAAAGAATTTGATTTGATGAATTTAATTTAATTCAATTTGTAAGTTTTGATATAATGAAGTTGACTTAAGTAATTGATTAAATGAATTGGAAATTAAATAGAAATTGTTTTGAATGACAAATTTACTTAACGAATATTGAATGAAATCGATAAATGAAGTTAAATTGATTTGAATGTTAAATTAAATTAATTTAAATGATTTCGGAATGAAACTTATATTCGAACTTGAATCAATATTTGAATTGTTTAAAATAGAAATAGAAATTGAATTATAAGATTTTGAAATGGTAATTTGGAAATTTTGAAACGTAAATTATGGAAATTGATTTAGAAAGAGAAATGAAATGTTGGTTTACAAATTCTATTTGAAATTGAATTTGATTTGGTTTTTGAAATATATAAAATAACCAATCGGTGTAATAATTACGGAAGTTATTAAAGAGACCGAAATCGGTTATGGACATACTCTCTGTCTAAACCGAAAACCACTTTAATAACTATACGCGGAGTGATGATCCAGAATGAAGTGGTTGGAATGATGTACGTGTTGACTGAAGAAAGAGAACGATGATGGATAGCCTTGACACTTGTGTCAAATTGGAAATGACTAAAACAGGAGCCGTGCCAGGCCAATGGAGGTCAGCTACCTCAAGTGAACACACTTCTTCGAACTGCTCATTACTTGTTGTCGATTGGTGCACCCTTGATTTTGGGAGTGTTGTTTCATGGTGTTGCGATCGCTGCGGCGATGCGTTCTCACCAGTCCGGATCAGGCAAACGGTAGTGTCACTACCTTGGGTATTGCCTTATGTGCCTTGTCATACTTGTATTCCTTTACACGCGACCACTACGATTTTTGGTTTGTACCTTTAGTATATGGATTGCCCTCTGGTGACTTCCGGTTTTGGGGAAACTACGGTCTTGTATATGCTCTTGGGAATAAAAATGTGTTAAGGGTGGAATGGGCCATGACTTAACACTATTTTGATATCTTTATATTACTGATAGACATTATCTACTTATCGTACACTACTACCTAGTAGATAGTTTAACGGATCCTTAAAGGATGGTTATTCCAAACATCCTTTGAGTTACTTGTATTTCAATTGCTATTTCACTTGAGTTGGATTTATTGATATAAGAATGTTAATCCTGACTCGAGTGTTTTGTGTTTTGCTTTACGCTCGGGTCAGACTGAGTGTACCAGTATTCGAGACTCACCTTTGAAGTTGGAGCTTTGCTTGAAGATCCAGCCATCTATTCTGCTTTCAGTATTCGATGATTCCAGTGATGTATTCTGATTTGTATCTGATGTATCGTATTACTCTTCCATTGTATCTGGTTTAACTCTGATGTAACTTATACATTTATATAGTAGCTTCATGAACTACTATCTCTTTTATTTCCGCTGCATTTATTACTCTGTGTCTGTGATCTGTGATTATATTTATTTACTGTATATGTTTAGTTTTGCCAAATTTAAATTAACAGCGCGGTATTTTGAGCAATTCAATTCCGGCATGAGTGTCTACCTATACACTTATAATGGATGCGAATGGTCCAAAATATCGGGTCGTTACAGTTGGTATCAGAGCTTTGGTAGCTCTAGGCAAAACTCAACATATAGGGTAAATGTATTTACAGAATCACTCTCATTCGAGTTTCATTCTCTTCCTTTCGACTCGATTTCTTTGAAATTTGGAACGTTCCCTACGGTTCCAAATTTCATTCGTGTCCCTCACTATTCGTCTCCTTTCAATTCTGGAGCATCACATAACTCCATTTCGAATGACCCTTATAGTGAATCGGCGGTCTCGCCAATCTTCGAATGATTCGTAAAGGAGCAAAACTCCTTTACAATAAGCATTGATTTACCAGAGATTTCTGTATCCTCGGTTTACGATGCCATCCATCTCCTGCTATACCTGAATTCTATTCCTCGAGATCGAAGGTCGATTTGCCTTAAAATTCTACATCGATCTTATTCTTGAAGTCGCGGTCGACCCGGTTAAGGTTGCCCGTGAATTAAATAAGCTTATCCATCTCCCGATTCTGTTAATTGAATCATCTTTTCTTTTCTTTTGAATTTGAATTCGAATCAGAATTCTCTTTAAAATTTGAGTCCATCAAAATTTAAACCCTATCATTATTTTGAAAATTCATTCCTGTATCGTCGAGCAAAGAAATGTATTTGTAAACTAATATTTAAATGTTTTATATACTGTGTTGTTTGAGTTGTCGATGTTGATTTGGGTTTCCGATCGATTCGTCTGATCAACGCTATCGATAGGATTTCCAAAACACTTTAACAGAGCAAACCGACACAATATCGTTTTCAAATTTGGTAAACAAAATAAATTTTTGAATGATTATATTATATATATAAGTATAAATTTTCTAAAATTGAATTGTTAACTGAATTGGTTGTAAGAAAGGTAATATTTGATTTTCACTATTTGTTTTGTAAATCATTAATTATTCCAACATAAAAATAAATGGAATTATAAAGGTTGGTTTATAGATTTATTTAGAAATTTAAATAAATTTAGAGTAAGAATTTGGGAATTTAAATTTCCTAAAATTTCAAGCTTTGGTTTTTAAATTTTTAAAATGTATATTATTGAACGTATTCTTAAATAGAAACTGTTTACCCAGAATTTTTAAAATGTTGAAATCAGTGCTATTCTCTTTGTTGCTGGAAAATAATTTCGGTGATGGCGGCCGCATCATCGACATTCATTTTCGAGTTTTGAAGTGGAGATACTATTCTGTAGCTTTGCTAGGGTTTTGTTTTAAAAAATATTTTGATTTGAATTTCTTAAATATGACTGGATTTATATATATACATATATATGGGTATATTATTTTAAATTTAATTTGATTTAATATATATAGTATATACATAATTATTTCTAAAAGGGTTTGAAATTAAACGGAAATTTAATTCTTAAAAATTTGGGTAAAAGATGATTTCAATTATAAAGGAAACCAAATTTTTGAATTAATTTTTAAAATTGAGAGAATTAAATAAAAATTTACTTGTATAATACTCAATTGCATTCAATATAACTTACCCAAAATTACTCAAAAGTTAGCTATGTAATTGGATAGTATACAATATAGAATGTCTTTATAAATAAAATTTGAGTGCGTATAATAAATATTTTACCCTTAAGTTTTAATTATAAAATGTTTATGGAGATAAATAGAATAATAAGTTAATTGAATAATGGATGTGATTAAATAAATTAATTTTTTTTGTTTTGAAAGTTAATAAATTGAAATTAAATCAACTTAATGAGATATCTTAAATTAATTGGATTAAAACTGAATTTCATTTTGGAAGAAACCTTTTGTACCTAACATTAATAAATGTGAAATCAAATCAATTTAATGAAAACCTTGAATTTAAAAACAAATTGTTGAATATAAATTTATTTAAGTTGAAATTTTTATGTTAAATAAATTATTTTATTTTGTTTTCAATCTATTTTCTTCTAGTCGGTTCTATTCTCCTACCTCCTTCCTTTTCGGGGACGAAAAGTTTTGAGTGGGGGAGAGTGTAACGACCCGCAGATTTAACCGGTTTTAATAACGTTATTTATTGGAATTTTGTGAGATTTTAAAACGATAAAATTTTGAAATATAAATTTGGTATTTGGAATGCGTCTAGTTAAACATAGCAGCTGGTAAATTTTCGTCCGAAAATATGAAAGTTTATTTCGTGCGTAAAATTTACTTCAATTTAATCAGTTAAAAAGCGATGAAAATAAAATGTTTTCGTAACCTAAATATTTTTACATAGAAAAATTCTAAACCATCTTCTGAGCAAGACGTCATTTTTAGTTTTTCGAAATTCGGACTTCTTTAGCTCCGTCGATCTTATTTTTCTGCGTTTTTGCTGCATTTTCCGTAGTAGAAAATTCGAATTTTTATAATTCAATCATACCACTGATATTTGTATACCGTTTTGATCGTCTTGTCGTGCTGATCTCTACGGTATATTCAATTGTCAATTTTGGAATCCGGTGTGCGGTACGATGTACGAAACGCCTAGCGTATCGGTTCCGCAACCGAGTTTTTGGTTTCCTGTCCCTTCATTTTTTTTCGTGCAATCAATGCCATTCACTTTTATAACTCCTGAATTCACATCTTGACCATTTCCATTCCCTATGACTTAAATTACATCTGTTCGTTTATCCATTAATTCCTTCAGTCCATTTGTCTACCGCATCGGTTCACTAAAAAAAAATTGGTAGTTCGTTTGCACCTTATTCTCTTCTCTCTCACTGAACTTGTTTTAAAAGAAAAGGTATGTTATAATAAGTTACTTATGTAACATTTTTGCAAGCTTGCCTAAAGCCTTCTTCTACTACCAAACAAATTAGTACAGCCTTTTCATTTTTTTTGTACTTTATCTATTCTTTCTTCCTCCTTAAAATTTTTCTCGGTCTCTTATATAAAATAAAAATAAAAAAGATGCCACTTGAACTCGCGTCTCCTCACCGCCCACTGCCGAGAAACCACACCTTGTCGCCATCAACAGCCCGACCATTCCCTGTACACCATGCCGTGGCCCACTTCCCTCCCTTTGCACCTTGCCTGCAACTCTCCTCACCTTATGTAACGACCTAGAATTTTGAACAAATTAAATTGAAAATATTTAATTAATTTTAAATGTTTGGATGATGATTTAATTTAAATCCCCGATATAACTTTGAAATTTGCGATTAAATTATAAAATTTAATCTGTTGATAGTTGAAATTAAAATTTAAATCTTCAATTTAGAGTTGAAGAAAAATATTTCGAAAGCTTTTAAAATTTGTATTGATAATTCTGAAGATAATAGAAGCTTCAGAATCAAAGTTGAAATTGATTTGATCAGTTTTGAAATTAAACCGTTCGAATCGATATTTAAAAATAGCCTTCTGAGGCACAGTCTCAAAACTCGACGAAACCAGTTCCATTAGGTCCGTAATATCGAATTATTATCGGATTTCCAATTTCGTATTTTTCAAAGTCGTTATGTGTGCATACGATAGATAAATGCATTGAAATTTAAACGAATTTGATTTAAATTTAAAATTTAAAATCTGGTCACATCGGCTACTTTCCCCCTTTAATCACGCCTGAAAACATGCCCCGTTGTTTCAGCCGAGCATCACGAGAAAATTGTGCTGAGCATGTTCGTTCGTTTTTAAATATCTCGTTCTTCCCTCTTTCAATCAGTTCGAAGAAATCAAAACGAAGAAAACAAAAATGGCTGCGTTTGAGAATTCTCGTTCGAATTCCCTTACTTCCCTCTTCAGATTCAAACTAGAGAAATCAAAATAACTTCTCGTTCAAATCAAAGTTTACGGCCGAAGCAGTTCTCCTCAATTCCAAATCGAACGAAAACCAAAATTTAAAATAAATGGCCGACATCTTCTCACTGTAATTCAAATTCATTCGTTTCCCCTCTCGAGAAATCTAAGGGTTCGATTTGGGGAAATTAAGGCGCGAGTTCGTTCGCGAGTTCGAGAGTGGAGAGGAGGAAGGCGTGCGGCAATGGGTCGTTGGCAGGTGGTTCTCGAGGCGCGTGGTGGTCGCGACTTGGTCGCGATGGCGATCGTTGGTGGAAGTCGAGGCCGAAGTTGATGTAGCCTGGGAATGGATTCGCGTGGCAACTGGAAGTGGTCGCGATGGGGCAGTATCGCGTACGAAGCTAGGGCTTGTTGGGGTTGCGAGTTGGGTTTGTCGGCAGCGCGTGCGCTCGCGAACGTGAGGAGGAGGAGCTGGAAGGCGAAGGTCAGAGCTGCAGGCAGCGCGCATGGAGGCGATGAGTTCGCGGCGATTTGCGTTCGTGCGTGAGGGTCGAACAATGATGGCCGATGTTCTTGTGTTCAGGCAGTAAGGTGATTACCATTTATTTAATTCTATTTAAATTCGTAATTAAAATTTGACTGTCTATATACGAAAGAGAAATTTCTGTGGTCATCTTAAAATTTTATATATAAAAGGTTTATCAAAATATGGGATTTTAAATATTAAACAGTTTAAAATTTTAATATATGTATATATACAGTATAGACTAATAAAGAATTTATCTTTACAGTAAGCTAAGTTTGTTGTAAGAAATTATATAAAATGTATTCACATGATTGTTTTAAACAGTAAACTGAAAAAGCATGTTTAAGTTTTGAAGAAAATTTTAGAAATGGTTAAAGAATATTAGTCAAAATAAAATCACCGGTGAACTTATAAATTGTAAAATAAAAATTTAATAGTTCGATTAATTCAAAAATTAATGAAAATTGTATAATTGTTTATACAAGGTCGAATACAATGAAGAAATGATCAAAATGGAAATGGATTGCAAAATAATAGCTAAGGTGAGATCTTCTCACTCAAAATGAATTGCAGTTTTTGACTGATTGATTTGATTGCTATTTGGATGTGATATTAGATATAGTAGGATATATATATATAGCAATATATACATATTGGCATATGTATATATTGGATTGCATGATTTCCCGCCTCGTATAGCGGATGAGACCCTATTGCGCCGTTAGTAAGCGGATGATTTTTATAAAACCCATATACCGCGATATTCCACCTCGAAGTGGAATTGGTATTGTGCTAACGTCTGTGGATGCAGGGAAACAGGTTGGAGGGATCCAACTGGATTCCTCACCAGTATTTATTTAATTACAGGTATTGTGATGTATTCTGTTATCATATATTGATATATGATGTTTGTTGTTGTGATTGACTAATTGGTGCTGTTGCATCATCAGATTCAGTTTTGAAGTTTAAAAATAACGACTTTTACTTTAAAAGGATTTTAAAGTGATTTTTGAAAGTAGACGTTTTATTGAATTGTTGAATTGATTTATTTTAAACAAATAAACGTTTAAAATTTTTAAGTTATAAAAGTTAAGATTTTTGTGAATTATGACCGTAAGGTGATTTTTGAAATAAATAGTTTAAGCAATTTATAAAATGGTTTAAACTGAGATTTTTTGAATTTTTGTGAACAGTTTATTTAAAAGATTTAAAAAGTTGGTATTTATAAATTTAAAATATTGGAATTATAAAACAAGTTTATAAGTGTTAAAAATGAAATTTATAGAATTGTAAATCGTGAAGATATGGAATTTATAGATTTATAAATTGTGAAGTTACAAAATGAATAGATTTTTGTAAAACAAAAGATTTATAAGTAATTATCTTATAAATCGGATTTTGGCATTTAAACGAGATATGAATGAAATTTGTTTATAAATCCGAAATCGCTTATTTTGATAAGTGAATTATAGAAGTTAATAAAAGGAGATTTATAAATCGAAGTTGTTATGAAATATGAAAAGGTGAATTTATAAACATTGTTTTATAAATCCGAAAATCAATCAAATTTGATGAATTTAATATAAAGGTTATTAAGGGAATTTTATCCACGATTTTGGATAGTGGAAAATTCTTGAAATATAAATGTGTAGAAAATATTGAAATTTGGTTAGTGAAGTATATTCACGATTTTGGACAGTGAATATATTTTTAAGTATAATGGATATGGTTTTGGGAAAGTGGTATTTGAAATGAAGTTAATTATTTTAAAAGATGTTTTAAAATGTATTAAGTATCGAAATCATAGATTTCAACATTCATTGTTGAAATAGACGTTTTCGAGAAATAAGGAAATGGTGGACTATAACACTGTTGTTATAGTAAATGATTTCCAAAAGGAAATGTTTTATATAGTATTGGGATTTATATATCTATCTTAATTCTGAATCCCTATACTATTGATTTTGAGTCGTCGTAACGATGTTTTACGTAACATTCGTTTTGACTCAAATAGACGTTGTTAAAATAAAAGATTTCCTTGAAGAATGAAACATATACTTAATTTTGATTTAAGTATATTGAATATTTTCAAATGTTGAAAATAAATAGATTTGTGAACTACTTATTATTAAATAAGTATGGAAATGCTTTTCCAATATGAAATGAAACGTTTTTGAGAATTTATCTTTTAAAGATAAATTGAAAAGTGAATATTTGAAAATTTCTTTCAAACGGTTAAGTGTGGAAATTTTATATCTAGTAAAGATATTTTGGAAGATAAAATAATTTGGAAAATTATTTGGAATCTGATGATGTTGCGCATCTTTATTGATAGTTAAATAACCGACTATCAATAATTACCTTGAATGGTATTTGTTGTGAATTGGATGAACTTGAATGCCACACTTATTTTTGAATAAGCGCTCACTATTCGGGTTAGCCGGGAAAGGACCATGGGGTCGTATAACCCATTCCGAATATGTGATATGTCGTTATGAATTGCATTCGAAGACCGGTGTTGAAGACCGGATATTTTTGAAAACGGAAGGATTACCGTCGAGTTACTCTACATCGGCTGATCTTCGATTTAGAGGTTTTATCACCCTTAGTGACGGGAAGTCCGGACGTGATTAGGAAATTATCCGGATTTGCAAGGGCTTCGTGAGAAGTGCCTTCGATTCTGTTCGATCCCGGAACAGACTTGTATGGATTGTGTGTCTGACGTTACAAATTGAGATATAAAGCTGATTTCTTTCAAATACATTTCTGTTGGTGGCGGAGAATTTATTCTCTTAGCTTAACACCCTTCTCTGAGACGTACGAGCTCAGAGGTTATGTAGTTGAAATTTATCAGCGATATACTCCCAATTTGGTAACGTGGCATACTGAGTGTTGCTGTGTGATGATCAGTGTTTGATCATTTGTGATATGATCATTTGTTTGATCTTATATCTTTGTGATCATAGGTTGATCATTTGTTTGACCCGAAGCATGGCTTTTGAAAAGCGTAGCTTTGTGGACGAGACTTCGTCGAGCCTCACACCCCGGAAATGGTCAAAACAGGAAAGATGCAGCAAGGTTCTAGGGAGTAGCGCCCCTTAGTGTATGTCATTCCTTCTGGATAGAGGTGGTATCATGGTATGGAGCCCAGATACTTAACCTATGTGGTTGCTGCATTATTTTTATTATGTGGTTTGTTGCGAATCGGGGATCCTCGGGAAGACCGGTTACGATCGGGGGATGGCATACGCATGTCAGTAGTTACCTATTTTTGCAGAGGTAACCCGGCCTTGTGTTGGCAGAGATCCGGTTAGGTTCTCGGGTCGTCTATTCCAGGGACGTACCCATCGTGGCATAGGAAGTTCCTTAGCCTGACCATTTGTTGGAAATCCAAAGAAACAATACGAGCCTTGTACGGTTTTAGTTGTAGAACCTATCATTCACTTATGGTGGCGCCCCACTGTTTGGATGGTAGCTATAGTAGGCATAGTTTGAAATGTCTATGCTGGCTAAGATTTATATTCTACTTTCGAAATGATTTCTACACTATGCACTAATAATAATATCAAAAATGATTTGATTTTGCGTAGTAAGCATCTTTGACTATCATAAGAAGAAATCTCCTCCAATTCTGCGTTTGCATTGTGTGTGTGGCAGGAGGTCTTATGGTAGTTTCATTTTCCAAAAGCATTGCGAATCTATTTTATTTTCTTTGTGAAAAATAAACTGTTTTACGATCTCACACCAGTCACCATGACTGACTCGGAGTTTATTGTTCCCTTCTAAACTCTGGGTGCCCACCAATTTCCACACGGGCAGCCTAGAGTTATGTTATCAGGATATTCTGGATATTCTGGAGCTTTGGAAGCAAGCTGGATGGCGAAACGTATCACCTATACTTTATTTTATTCCGCTGTGTATTCTGTATGAGGACAAGTTATGTAACATTCCCCCTTTTGACCATCTCCAGTCAGTAATTAAACCAACTAGAAACGTCCAAAAAGACGAATTGTTATTTAGTTTATAAGGTTTAAACAGAATCAGCCACAGAAACACAGATAATAACACTGAATTAAAACAAATGAGAATTTATTTCATTACTATAAATCTTTTTATATACATCAGAGTTTATACAATTTTATACAGATACAGCGGAATATCATAAAATACAATTTTCTTCTGAATTTAAAAATGATTCTTTACTCTCTCTCTAACTTCGCTGCTCGAAAATCTTCAAGCTGTAAAAATACTCGGTCTGACCCGAGTATTATATTCAAAAGAAAATAATACACAGGTCAGTCTAATTCAAACCAGTTTATTAGTGCATATAGGCAGTAATAATTTAAATAGACGACGGTCACAATAATTCCCGTCTATCCGACTCTTTAAACAAAGAAACCGGATAACGAAAATTTAACACTAAACAGTGTTAACAATAAATCCGCAGATTTAAATCATCAACAGAGATAAACAGTGTTATTGGCTGCCGTACACGCACGCGTGTACGGCCTCGCCAATACAACATCAAAGATCAATGCATCACGACGCAAAGGAAAAATCAATTCGAAACTGTCGAGTTGGTGGTGGCTGCAGTGCACGCACGCGTGCACCGCCTCGCCACCACCGAATATAAAGTCACCACATAGAACAAGGGTAGGACTGCAACAAGAAGAATGCAGACTGCTAGTACATCTGAAATGCACTATATCAAACAGTGATAACGTGGATGCCGACTCAAGTACATCAAGCAAAGAACTCGACAAGTGGACCAAGCCATACAACTATATGTACATCAACTCGAATAACAAGCTTGAGTAGACAGGACAAAGTGCAGACAATTCATACACCGCAAGTGCAACAGGTTAGGGACGCATAAATGAAAATGCAGTGAACTCAATATGGCAACACAGCTAAACAATGAAGCACGAATGCTACTGTGTGTAAAGAGCTCGAACACAAATTATGGCAACTATACAATGCAAAGACCAGGGATGCAAACATCAAAACTGGTTCATGCAGACTAGAGACAAGCAATGACAACAACAAATGCAACAGGGAATACATGCAACCAAGCTACAAGACCAAAACATGCAGTTCAAAATCCAAGCAGTGGTTAAGACCAACCAGAAGATGCAAACCTACACAACTAGGAATGCAACTAAAAAATGAATGAAATGCAACTGCAAGTCCAAAACAGTGCAGATGGCCAGAAGCTCACAAAGGATTCACAGAGATATCAAACAATGCCAACACCGATGAATATATGAAGTAGCAGAGCATCTGAATACAAAGCCACGTTTTTGTTTTAAAAACAGTCAAGCCAGAATAGTTGATAAATGAACCATGGTGCACATATGAACAAATGGACATGATGACTACAGGTGTGAAGGTCCACCAGAGAAACCAGAAGTGCAGAAATACTTCAAAGAACATGAAAAAGGAACTATTATATACATATGTACAAGATAGCATCGGTGATCACAGTGGTTCAAAAATATCAAGTTCAAATGCAGACACTTCAAAATCAAGCTTGACATAGTTAAGGCCGAAGCCAACAGGTGAAATCAACAAGTGATGCCAACAGCAGTTATCAGTTTTGAACCAAGATAACTACAGTATAAATTAAGGTATGCCGAAGTCAAAGCAATGCCAATTCGTGGTGACCAGGGAAAGTATAAGTCGAACGACATGATGCATCACTGAGACATGAATGCATAGGGAAAGCATCATTCGACAGTGAAGACATCCAAATACACTACATAAATGAAATCAACTGCAGTTAAAAATCAATGCCATGAAATCACATTCAAAACAAACTCGAATCAAAGCCAGATTAACCAAAACTGTGAGACTTAAGATCCCACTTATACGAATTCGAGCAAGTATACGAATTCGAGTAGATTCCATGTCAGAAAATTTATCAACAACGAAACAAAAAAAAATCAAACTGCCGAAATAAGCCAAGCAACTCACAGTCGAATACAAATTAGAAATTCCCAATTACCATGGCCGAAGTCAAAAACTATCTGGGATCCAAATGTAAAAACAGTTTTCAATTGATTTTCAACAAAGCGACAAGGCCGACACTTAACAAGTCAGGCATAAAGTCGAACCAACCAAAGCGAGAAGAATCGTAATATGTCGAAGTGGCCAAAGTTAAACAAGTTATCATCTTAAACACTTAAATGAAGAACAATGACCAAAGAAAATTAAATGGCGAATTCAATGGGATGAAGTCGAACATTTAAAAATCAATCCGTGATAGCCCCGAAATCAAGCAACACAATCGCGAAATTGCAGAAGTCACAAATCAATTAATTGGTGATGGCCGAGACAAACAATATCAAGTGATGCAACATCACAAAAATCAAAGCTTCCGGTCATTATGAAGTATCACGAAATTGGACGAGACAGATAAAATCAATGACGAAATCAAATTAGACTCAAAGCACAATACTTAGTTGAACTAGATGTGAGGGCGAAAACCACTCACCTTAGTTTGAATCGCTGAAGCCCTAATTCTCGGAGGCGAACGAAGAGGAAGACGAACGCGAAGAAGCCCTTTCCAGCGACGCCAATACAAAGGTCTCGAGGCCCTAAATTTGGATGAACGGGGGAGAACGAACGAAAGCCCAAATTTTCAGATCGAAGGAGATCGCCGAATGCCCTAAAATTTGCTCGCCATTTTTTTTTTCTTCGATCTATTTAGGTTTAGGTTATACGAATGAAAAGGGGAGGATGTCGTGGCTCGTATTTGTGCAGAGAAACATCGTGGGGGCATGGGTTTAAGCATGGGCCGGTATGATATAGGGTATGGTTTATTTTATTTTTTTCCTTTTTCTTTTTCCTTTATTATTATTTTTTTCTTTTTAAATCTGATTTGTTTTTATTTAATTTTGTTGTTAAAAATTTAAACTATGCATATATATTCATTTCGTATTAATAAAGTTTAACAAAAGAATTTAAATCGATTTACAATTTCCAAATTCAAACAGAAATTAACGATCGATATTAAATCGTTAATTTACGAAGATTTTATAGTTATATCAATTTCAACAACAAACAGAAATTATCTGTCTACATAGATCGTTTATCGATGATCAAAATTTTGGGTAAAAATTCAGGTTGTTATAGAAATTCAATTTGAATTCGATTTAATTTTATACGCGTTTATACGTCGTACGCTCACAAAACAAATTCCGATAAATACGAAATTTGAAATCCAGTAATAATTCAATATTACGGACCCAATGAAACTGGTTTCGTCAAATTCCGAGACTGTGCCTCGGAAAGCTATTTTTAAATTCAATTCAAACGATACAATTTCAAAATTGAACAAATCACTTTCAAATTCAATTCTGAAGCTTCAATTATCTTCAGTATTATCAATATGAATTTTCTAAGCCTTTAAATTATTTTTAACCGGCTTAAAATTGAAGATTCAAATTTTATTCAACTTTCAATAGATTAAATTCAAAGTTTAAATCGCCAATTCATTCTGATAATTTGAAATTCAAGTCAAATCATCATTCAAATATTTAAAATTAATTAAATATTTTCAATTTAAATGGTTCAAAATTCAGGGTCGTTACAAACTCCCCTCCTTAAAAACTTTTCGTCCTCGAAAAGGAAAAGTCGTTACAATTTTACCAATACTTCTACTCTAGTCAATTTTACTAAGCTTAAAACTTATTACAAATAAATGAATATATGTAGAATTCATTCCATTTGTTTAATCTCACTAGTTTTGTTTATCTTCTCTTTTGTTCATTGATTTCTACAATCATTGATTTCTAAAATCAAAACCCAAAAGTCTTTTACTAACATTTTTAATTTACAACTCAGATTCAAACTTAAAATTCTTCACATTAGAGATTTATATAATATATATCTTCCAAAGCTGTGGGCTTTCAAAACATTTCAAAGATCCTCTTCCTTAGTTCATTAGGTAGGAATTTCGTAATTTTAATTTCAAATCATTGATTCACTATTTACAGTTTGAAAATACTTGCTAACTCGAAATTTAACAAGTCCATCTTCGTTCTCACAGACATTAGACATACGCTGGCCAGGCGCAGGTCTAAAAATCTCCAAGTACTAAATATACTTGCTTCAATTCCCAGTGAAAATACTTTTAAAAAAAATTCTTTTAAAAATGGATATGGAAAGCACGTTCCCCCATGGATTACAGTTCCACCCGGCGGTTACGCTACTTTCCCAGTAGAGTCGCTTGTGGCTGTAGATTTCTCATCTCTTAAATTTCGCCATGGTTGTCGCCATAGATTGCAGTACACACGGCGGTTACGCTACTATCCCAGTAGAGTCGCTCGTGTCTGTAGGCATCACGCCCCTCAAATTTCGCCTGGCATTAGATTGCAGTTTACTCGGCGGTTACGCCACTATCCCAGTGGAGTCGCTCGTAACTGTGGGCATCTCGCCCCTCAAATTACGCTAACATCATCAATCAAATCTAATCTCATCGCGATGAACTATCGCGAAGGATTTCCGATTCAAATAGTCACTCTGACTAAAATTCTACGTAGCTACGAATTTCAAATGGATACTCTTCACGAGTTCCAATACCTTCATTAATAATAAATGGAAGGTACTTTTCCACATCCTCAGTTTAGAAAACATAATATCATATATGTAGTACTTTCATTTCACATTTCGTACATATAACATCTATGTAAACATACATAAGATTTCCATAACAATGTGTTTCTAAACTAACGGTTTTCAATTCACCGCATTCATATATATAAGTTCTAAAAACTTACATATCTCATATTCATAACAAAATAGAGGATTTCAAAAATTTCCTCTAAGTCGATTTGGAAATTCTAAGGTTATCTCAAACCTAATTCATATTCAAAATTCCATTTATTATCGACTTTCACATTCAATTTGGATTTCACGCTTACATCGTCAATTCTCAACACAGAATTGATGTCTATCGATATATAACCTCTGAGCTCGTACGTCTCAGAGAAGGGTGTTAAGCTAAGAGAATAAATTCTCCGCCACCAACAGATATATATTTAATAGAGATCAATTGCTATGTCATCAATTCACAATGTTAGACATGCAATCCAAATCATCATCTGAAATTCAAAGCTCAACTTATATTGTCTTTGATGTCGAAGTTAAACTCAATTTTAACTTAACGATTCAATCTTTTTGAAAAATTTCAAATTGAACAAATTGTTCAAATTTCTCATTTAACTTTTCAACTTCGACTTCAAAAATGAATTTCAAATCATTTATTCCTTACGGAATATATTCACAACATTTCATTTCATATTGGAAAAACATTTCCATACTTATTTAAAAATAAGTAATTCACAATCCATTTTATTTTCAACATCTGAAAATATTCGATATACTTCAATCAAAATTAAGTATATATTTCATCTTTAAGGAAATCATTCTCTTTCACATATTTATTTGAGTTAAAACGAATGTTACGTAAAACATCGTTACGACAACTCAAAATCACTAGTATAGGGATTCGAAATTTAGATAGATGTATAAATCCCAATACTATGCAAAACATTTCCTTTCGGAAATCATTTACTATAACAACAATGTTATAGTCCACCATTTCCTTATATTCGAAAACGTCTATTTCAACAATGAATGTTGAAATCTATGGTTTCGATATTCAATGCCTTGAAAACATCTTTTTAAAACAATTACTTCGTTTTAAAATATCACTTTCCCAAACATGTCCATTTTATTCAATAATATATTCACGGTCCAAAATTGTGAACATACATCTTTTAACAAGCTATAAGAATTTACTTATCAAAATAAGTCAGTTTCGAATTTATAAACAATGTTTATAAATTCTATTCCTATTCATTAAGACTTCAATTCATAAAAATTGCTTTATTAACCATTCCTTTATAGCTCAGTTTTATATCAGAATTTTAATTTACAAGTAATTTACTTATAAATTCTTTTTATCTCGCAACTTCGATTCATTTTATAACTTCACAATTTTAATTCTGTAATTTCCATTCACTTATGAAATCCATTAAATATTTCACTTTTAACACTTATACAATTCCAATATTTTATTAACACTTTCAAATCTTCTATTTAAACCGGTTATAATAATTCAAAAATTCCATTTTAAACTATTATATAATTTTATCAGTTTTCCATTTCCAAGATAATCTACTAGTTCTTTAGTAAATCCTTCGTCGAATTGATTTCCGATTTAATCACATTTGATTCATTCACATTGGATTTTTACTAACATTCATTCATATTCAATTAGTTTACTTTCACTAATTTATATTCAAATTAGTTTACTTTCAATTCAAATCAAATTTGATTCTCTTCAGATTTACTTATCTTTCAATTTGAATTCAATTTACATAGCTTTCAATCCATTAATACAATTTCATTAACACTTAATGAATTTCCATACGATCAACTAGCAACCAATGCCCATTCAACTTAACCAAATTTATTTACTTTGCTTATATTCAATTTGGTTCAATACACTTAATTTCAATTGGTTTATATTCTAATTCAGATTGAATTCTAATACTCTCCATATTCACAAATTCACTTTGAATTCTAATATTCACTATATTCACAACTTCTTAACTTAAGTTTTATTCAACTCATAACAACATTTCTAATCCACGTTTTATTCACTAATTCACTTTTTCAATTAAAGTTGAATTTTCTTTCTATAATTCAAATTCATATTCATTACATCACTTTATCCATTCATTTTGATATCAAATTCAATTTGATTCAATATTACTTAAGCTATGTTTCATTTTTCTTCACTTGCATTTATTTTTCACTATACAACTTAAGTTCGCCTCAAATTTATTTGAAATTCTATTTTATTTAACTTTTACTAAAGTCAAATTCATATCACCATTTCAAAATTCAGATTTTGTTTACTTAACAAAACTGTTCAAACATTTTAACAACTGGTTTTACTTAAACTTCTCATTTTATAAGTTAACAACTTATTTAAATTTAAACTTCCCAATTCATATCATATAATCACTTATCTTTTTAAATTTAACCTTCCATCTCAACAATTTATCAAATCAAGTTCAATTTATTTAACTTCCTTTAGTTAATTTCAAATCCATTCATTTATTAACACTAATTCAATTCAATTTAACTTTTCTTTTAGTTAAATTTCAAATCCATATATTTATTAACACTAATTCAATTCAATTTAACTTTTCTTTTAGTTAAATTTCAAATCCATATATTTATTAATGCCAACTCACTTCAATTTAACTTTTCTTAAGTTAAAAATCTTTTTTTCATATTCAATATTCACTTTACTTATATAAGATCTATTCCAAATTCATTTATCTTATATTTTCTAAAACAATTTTATACTTCTTTGGATTTGAAAAACGTTTCCTTTTTAAAGTGTTTCTAGTAACTATTCATATTAAACATCATAAACTAAGCTTTGTGTAAACCAAAGCTCTGATACCACCTGTAACATTCCCCCTTTTGACCATCTCCAGTCAGTAATTAAACCAACTAGAAACGTCCAAAAAGACGAATTGTTATTTAGTTTATAAGGTTTAAACAGAATCAGCCACAGAAACACAGATAATAACACTGAATTAAAACAAATGAGAATTTATTTCATTACTATAAATCTTTTTATATACATCAGAGTTTATACAATTTTATACAGATACAGCGGAATATCATAAAATACAATTTTCTTCTGAATTTAAAAATGATTCTTTACTCTCTCTCTAACTTCGCTGCTCGAAAATCTTCAAGCTGTAAAAATACTCGGTCTGACCCGAGTATTATATTCAAAAGAAAATAATACACAGGTCAGTCTAATTCAAACCAGTTTATTAGTGCATATAGGCAGTAATAATTTAAATAGACGACGGTCACAATAATTCCCGTCTATCCGACTCTTTAAACAAAGAAACCGGATAACGAAAATTTAACACTAAACAGTGTTAACAATAAATCCGCAGATTTAAATCATCAACAGAGATAAACAGTGTTATTGGCTGCCGTACACGCACGCGTGTACGGCCTCGCCAATACAACATCAAAGATCAATGCATCACGACGCAAAGGAAAAATCAATTCGAAACTGTCGAGTTGGTGGTGGCTGCAGTGCACGCACGCGTGCACCGCCTCGCCACCACCGAATATAAAGTCACCACATAGAACAAGGGTAGGACTGCAACAAGAAGAATGCAGACTGCTAGTACATCTGAAATGCACTATATCAAACAGTGATAACGTGGATGCCGACTCAAGTACATCAAGCAAAGAACTCGACAAGTGGACCAAGCCATACAACTATATGTACATCAACTCGAATAACAAGCTTGAGTAGACAGGACAAAGTGCAGACAATTCATACACCGCAAGTGCAACAGGTTAGGGACGCATAAATGAAAATGCAGTGAACTCAATATGGCAACACAGCTAAACAATGAAGCACGAATGCTACTGTGTGTAAAGAGCTCGAACACAAATTATGGCAACTATACAATGCAAAGACCAGGGATGCAAACATCAAAACTGGTTCATGCAGACTAGAGACAAGCAATGACAACAACAAATGCAACAGGGAATACATGCAACCAAGCTACAAGACCAAAACATGCAGTTCAAAATCCAAGCAGTGGTTAAGACCAACCAGAAGATGCAAACCTACACAACTAGGAATGCAACTAAAAAATGAATGAAATGCAACTGCAAGTCCAAAACAGTGCAGATGGCCAGAAGCTCACAAAGGATTCACAGAGATATCAAACAATGCCAACACCGATGAATATATGAAGTAGCAGAGCATCTGAATACAAAGCCACGTTTTTGTTTTAAAAACAGTCAAGCCAGAATAGTTGATAAATGAACCATGGTGCACATATGAACAAATGGACATGATGACTACAGGTGTGAAGGTCCACCAGAGAAACCAGAAGTGCAGAAATACTTCAAAGAACATGAAAAAGGAACTATTATATACATATGTACAAGATAGCATCGGTGATCACAGTGGTTCAAAAATATCAAGTTCAAATGCAGACACTTCAAAATCAAGCTTGACATAGTTAAGGCCGAAGCCAACAGGTGAAATCAACAAGTGATGCCAACAGCAGTTATCAGTTTTGAACCAAGATAACTACAGTATAAATTAAGGTATGCCGAAGTCAAAGCAATGCCAATTCGTGGTGACCAGGGAAAGTATAAGTCGAACGACATGATGCATCACTGAGACATGAATGCATAGGGAAAGCATCATTCGACAGTGAAGACATCCAAATACACTACATAAATGAAATCAACTGCAGTTAAAAATCAATGCCATGAAATCACATTCAAAACAAACTCGAATCAAAGCCAGATTAACCAAAACTGTGAGACTTAAGATCCCACTTATACGAATTCGAGCAAGTATACGAATTCGAGTAGATTCCATGTCAGAAAATTTATCAACAACGAAACAAAAAAAAATCAAACTGCCGAAATAAGCCAAGCAACTCACAGTCGAATACAAATTAGAAATTCCCAATTACCATGGCCGAAGTCAAAAACTATCTGGGATCCAAATGTAAAAACAGTTTTCAATTGATTTTCAACAAAGCGACAAGGCCGACACTTAACAAGTCAGGCATAAAGTCGAACCAACCAAAGCGAGAAGAATCGTAATATGTCGAAGTGGCCAAAGTTAAACAAGTTATCATCTTAAACACTTAAATGAAGAACAATGACCAAAGAAAATTAAATGGCGAATTCAATGGGATGAAGTCGAACATTTAAAAATCAATCCGTGATAGCCCCGAAATCAAGCAACACAATCGCGAAATTGCAGAAGTCACAAATCAATTAATTGGTGATGGCCGAGACAAACAATATCAAGTGATGCAACATCACAAAAATCAAAGCTTCCGGTCATTATGAAGTATCACGAAATTGGACGAGACAGATAAAATCAATGACGAAATCAAATTAGACTCAAAGCACAATACTTAGTTGAACTAGATGTGAGGGCGAAAACCACTCACCTTAGTTTGAATCGCTGAAGCCCTAATTCTCGGAGGCGAACGAAGAGGAAGACGAACGCGAAGAAGCCCTTTCCAGCGACGCCAATACAAAGGTCTCGAGGCCCTAAATTTGGATGAACGGGGGAGAACGAACGAAAGCCCAAATTTTCAGATCGAAGGAGATCGCCGAATGCCCTAAAATTTGCTCGCCATTTTTTTTTTCTTCGATCTATTTAGGTTTAGGTTATACGAATGAAAAGGGGAGGATGTCGTGGCTCGTATTTGTGCAGAGAAACATCGTGGGGGCATGGGTTTAAGCATGGGCCGGTATGATATAGGGTATGGTTTATTTTATTTTTTTCCTTTTTCTTTTTCCTTTATTATTATTTTTTTCTTTTTAAATCTGATTTGTTTTTATTTAATTTTGTTGTTAAAAATTTAAACTATGCATATATATTCATTTCGTATTAATAAAGTTTAACAAAAGAATTTAAATCGATTTACAATTTCCAAATTCAAACAGAAATTAACGATCGATATTAAATCGTTAATTTACGAAGATTTTATAGTTATATCAATTTCAACAACAAACAGAAATTATCTGTCTACATAGATCGTTTATCGATGATCAAAATTTTGGGTAAAAATTCAGGTTGTTATAGAAATTCAATTTGAATTCGATTTAATTTTATACGCGTTTATACGTCGTACGCTCACAAAACAAATTCCGATAAATACGAAATTTGAAATCCAGTAATAATTCAATATTACGGACCCAATGAAACTGGTTTCGTCAAATTCCGAGACTGTGCCTCGGAAAGCTATTTTTAAATTCAATTCAAACGATACAATTTCAAAATTGAACAAATCACTTTCAAATTCAATTCTGAAGCTTCAATTATCTTCAGTATTATCAATATGAATTTTCTAAGCCTTTAAATTATTTTTAACCGGCTTAAAATTGAAGATTCAAATTTTATTCAACTTTCAATAGATTAAATTCAAAGTTTAAATCGCCAATTCATTCTGATAATTTGAAATTCAAGTCAAATCATCATTCAAATATTTAAAATTAATTAAATATTTTCAATTTAAATGGTTCAAAATTCAGGGTCGTTACAAGTTATATAACTGTCCATTGTTGTATATTGACTCTGATTGATGTATGTATAAACTGATATAGTTCTTTGTTTTAAAAGACTAATGATTATCTATTATATATTGTTCCGCTGCGATGTGTAAGATTCTGATATTGTTTTCTGTTCTGATGTTGTTCTGTTGTTCTCTCTTCTTTCTTCTTCTGTTTTCTTCTTCTTCTACTTTTTCTTGTTCTTAAAACCCCTCAGGGTTCGTATTTCCATGCCTCTTGAGTTAATCAATGGAGATTAGTGTTTAATCAAGGGTACGGATTTGCGGGTTTTGACACCTTGAATATATATGGGAAGGTATTATATGTTGTGATGTATAAATGCTTACAATATGTTATATTATAAAAGAAATTACATTTATATGTCAGTAAATATATGTTTATACAAGTTATAGGTGCTAGTTTATATATATATATATATAAAGTTTACGTAAGATGTTAGTTGTGTCTATTTATATTTATAAGATGTCGCGAGTGATGTATATTGTTATTAATATCAAAACTTTTATATGTACCCATTTGTTTATACTAATATAAGTTGTTGCCTGAGTGTCTTATTTTTCTATTGTATTTGGTTGCATGAGTTCTGTTTCTCTTTTATATAAAGTATATTTAGACAAAATTTATGTTAGTATATATATGTATTATTAGCTTTATTTGCCTGTTGCATATCTAGCATATATTTGTTTACATATCTAAGTATATATACATATATATATTGGTTTTACTAAAATATTGATTTTCGGATTTGTTATTGTGGCATGTATGAGTATGATGTTGTACTGAGTTAGTCTGTTCGAAGTATAAGGTAGTATTTTTGTAACGATCCAATATTTTGAACCATTCGCATCCATTATAAGTGTATAGGTAGACACTCATGCCGGAATTGAATTGCTCAAAATACCGCGTTGTTAATTTAAATTTGGCAAAACTGAACATATACAGTAAATAAATAATCACAGATCACAGACACAGAGTAATAAATGCAGCGGAATAAAAGAGATAGTAGTTCATGAAGCTACTATATAAATGTATGAGTTACATCAGAGTTAAAACAGATACAACGGAAGAGTAATACGATACATCAGATACAAATCAGAATACATCACTGGAATCATCGAATACTGAAAGCAGAATAGATGGCTGGATCTTCAAGCAAGCTCCAACTTCAAAGGTGAGTCTCGAATACTGGTACACTCAATCTGACCCGAGCGTAAAGCAAAAACACAAGACACTCGAGTCGGGATTAACATTCTTATATTAATAAATCCAACTCAAGTGAAATAGCAATTGAAATACAAGTAACTTAAAGGATGTTTGGAATAACCATCCTTTAAGGATCCGTTAAACTATCTACTAGGTAGTAATATACGCTAAGTAGATAATGTCTATCAGTAATATAAGGTATTAAAATAGTGTTAAGTCATGGCTCATTCCACCCTTAACACATTTTTATTCCCAAAAGCATATACAAGACCGTAGTTTCCCCAAAACCGGAAGTCACCAGAGGGCAATCCATATACTAAAGGTACAAATCAAAATCGTAGTGGTCGCGTATAAATGGAATACAAGTATGACAAGGCACATGAGGCAATACCCAAGGTAGTGATACTACCGTTCGCCTGATCCGGACTGGTGAGAACGCAACGCCGCAGCGCCCGCAACACCGTGAAACAACACTCCCAAAATCAAGGGTGCACCAATCGACAACAAGTAATGAGTAGTTTGAAGAAGTGTGTCCACTTGAGGTAGCTAATCCTCCATTGGCCCGGCACAGCTCATGTTTTAGTCATTTCCAATTTGACACAACTGTCAAGGCTATCCATTATCGTTCTCTTTCTTCAGTCATCACGTACATCATTCCAACCACTTCATTCTGGATCATCACTCCGCGTATAGTTATTAAAGTGGTTTTCGGTTTAGATAGAGAGTATATCCATAACCGAATTCCGGTCTCTTTAATAACTTCCGTAATTATTACACCGATTGGTCGTTTACTAAATTTCAAAACCAAATCAATTTCAATTCAATTAGAATTCGTAAATCAACATTTCGTTTGTCTTTCTAAACCAATTTCCATAATTTACGTTTCAAAACTTCCAAATCATAATTTCAAATTCTTATAATTCAATTTCAATTTCAATTTAAAACAATTCAAATATTGATTCAAGTTCGTATAAGTTTCATTCCGAAATCATTTAAATAAATTTTATTTAACATTCAAATCAATTTAAACTCATTTATCGATTTCATTCAATATTCGTTAAGTTATTTTCATTTAAAACAATTTCTATTAAACTTCTCAATTCATTAAATCAATTTCTTAAGTTCAACTTCATTAAATCAAAACTTACCATTTGAATTAAACTAAATTCGTCAAATCAATTCTTTCAATTACAAGTCTTACATTAATTCCAAAATATCACATTTTCATTTCTTGTTAAAGAAATTCAATTTCACTTATTTACTTCTTAAATAATTTTCCAAAAACTTATTAATAAAGAAATTCCATTTCAATTACTTACGAAGTAAATTCACTTATTCAAAAGTTCAATCTTACTTATTAAAGAATTCAATTCAGTTTAATCATTAAATAATTCAATCTTGTTTAGTTATTAATAATTCAAAACTTAATTATTAAATAATTTCAAAGTTTAATAATTTCAAACTTAATTATAATTTCCAACTTAATTATTAAATCATTTCAAAGTTTAATAATTTCAAACTTAATTCAATTTCAAACTTAATTATTAAATCATTTCAAAATTTAATCCAATCATTTCTCAAATTTAACAACATTCTTTCCTCAATTACATTGTTAATATTTTGTTTCAGATTATTAAATATTAACATTTTCCTTTCATTAAAATTCAAATTTCAACTTCATTTCAAAACCGTATTATTTATTCAAATAAAATCTTCGTTTTATCTTTAAATCAAATTATTGACCAATCGGATTTTATTTAATTCTCTACATCCAAGGTCAAAGTTCAATTTGGGTATATATCATTTCAACCCGATTCCAATTCAATTCAAAAATCAAAGCATAACAAAGGGAACTTGCAGTATGATAACTGGGATGGTGTCAAAGTAAATAAACAAGCAATAACAACAATCAATAACAATCCAATAATGAATTCAAATAATCCCGAAATAACCGTATTAATTCGCATTGTTATTTGTACGAATTAATATACTTATTTCTAGAATCTACACTATCATTTCATGTAGATTAAAGTTTATTACATTACGGTTTTCACTTGTCATCTATTTACAATTTCATACATCATCAATTTAACAATATACATTCAGAGGTTCAAAGTGTAATTAAATAAATCCTACGTGTCAATAAATTTAACAGATAAAGGGGTCATATTATACAAATGTCAGTTAATCAAATTTAACATTTAACTATCCTATATCAAGTTCAATTCCATACTATTTATCATTTTAACATTAACAATTTATCGTCCAATATAAACATCAACAATCAATCAATTATCAGCCAAACTGTATTATCATTGCATAAATAATTAACAGATAATGGTGTCAGATGTCATAGGTGAACTGATACAGGTAATAGCATATATAACAGTGTAATTAACTAACAGCAGCATATTTCAATTGTCGTTTCAATTGAAATCAAATTTAATAAATAAAAGAATGTAAATCGTGAGTGATTACTCACCTTTCGAGGCCAGAGAAGAGGACGGAATGAGAGGAGATACGAATCCAATTACAGATTTCAAAGCAAAGCAATATTGGCAAGAATTTTGACGATCACAGCTGATAAAGAGGAATTGACGAAATCAAATCAGAGTTGGGCTGAGGAAGATAAATAGGATAAGTGAGCTATATATAGTTGTATATATAACTATATACAAATAAAATGGTATTCTAAATTCAAACATATATTCAATTAAGTATATATCAAAAAAAAATCATTGGTTTTAACAAAGAAACATATCTGTATGTAGTATAGTTTGAAATAATGCATTTGCTTAAACCCATATACAGCCAAATTCTTTATTTTTAAAATTCAGGAATCCAAAGTTCCTAATAAAAATAATATCTGCTCACTTTGTTAAAATAAATAATAATATTATAAAACTATCTTAAAACAAACTATATCACATATCTTAAATATACTAGCAAATACACATACACTAACGTACTATACATAACAAGAAATTATTTGAATAGACTTGTCAAGTACATATATAACAATATTATACTATATTTAATATAAGGTGACGTATATAAACCGATTTATATTCTCAGATCTAGGCATACAGTAACTTACGCAAATCACTACTATATGTATATACTTTTTTTTTGTAAACCAAAATGTCAACCCACAACATAAATTAGATATCAACTTATACACTTAGTATAACACACACTGTAAACAGATGAAGAACGTAAGCTTCAGAACTAAACAAGCCAATAGAAATATGTCAAAGCGTGCAACCTATTCTAACTTATACAACCTATATACTAATACACCATAAATTAAAACTCAACAAACAAACGTAAGATATCCTGGAAGAAATAAATCTAAATTTTCAAATAGATATACGTATAGTTTTTTTTCATACATATAAATAGTCACGAAAGAAAGATTAGACACCAGCTTACAAGGCTTGCCTACTCGTTATTTTGTAAAAAGTATCAAATCTAAAATTTGAACACGTACATAAAATCAATGTATATCCATATGCAGACATGTTGTATAAGAAGACAAATCAATGCGACTACTTAGCATATAGACACAACCAAAATTTTATACACATCAATATATAGACTCCTGTACTTTGTGTCATAAAATAAATATATACTTTTAAACAATGCTAGCCTTGCAACTATACAATATATATAATTGTAACTTAGAAATTTATAACAGCAGTCTTTTATAACAAGTAGATAAATACACTAATATATACTTTTGTGCCCCTTTTTTTTTAGATCGGTGCTCATACAAAACCAATATAACCTATCTAAGCTCATGTATATATGTGTAGAAGAATAAAAGCCTAAATCTAGGACACAAAAGAAAGCAATATAAAATATGTACATATTAATACATACATACAACACGCACATACCATGTAAAGTAGAGATTAGGTCGGCGGAGAGATGAAATACCCTGACATGAAGAAGGACACGCAAAACAGATTGAAGGAAACACGGGCAGACTGGGTTATGTGGCCACTAGTACTGGGAGGAAGGGACATGGTGACCAGTCAATGCGCAGGTGGATGAGGGAAGCCTGCACGGTGGCGAGCCAGCTGCTCTTGGGTGAGGAGACGTTGAGGCATAGGGAAGAGTGGCTTCGGTATTGAAAAACACAGAGCAGGGAAGGTAGAAGAAATAGGTTTGAGAAAAAGTTCTGAGAGAGGGAAGGAAAAGTGATGGGTAAAATTAGAAGGAAAATAAACGAACAGGCACTTTCTTTATGTGTTCCTATATTTTTGAACCAAATAAAAACAGACGGGGGAGAACGAAAAGGCAACAGCAGTGGAAATAAAAATGAATGGAACTAAACATCTATTGTTTTGAAGTAACGTGACCGAGATGTGAAAAGACAAATCAAGTATAAATGAACTTGGGAATAGCAAAGTAGCAAAGGTATGAATTCAGAAGACATTAATAGTCCCGTGGCTATTGGTTTTATACGCAGGATAACGAAAAGTCTCAGAGCAGATTGTAACCGGCTACCGATACGGTAAGAGTTACGCAAAGTGCAACGTACAACGGAACTCCGAATTTGACAATCGAATATACCGTAGAGATCAGCACGACGAGACGATCAAAACGGTATATAGAAATCAGTGGTACGATTGAATTACAAAAATTCGAATTTTTCTACTACGGAAAATGCAAGAAAAACTCTGAAAAATAAGATCGACGGAGCCAAAGATGTCCGAATTTGGAAAAACGACAAACTGACATCTTGCTCAAAAGATGCTTTAGAATTTTTCTATGTAAAAATATTTAGGTTTCGGAAACATTTTATTTTCATCGCTTTTTAACTGATTAAATTGACGTAAATTTACGCGCGAAATAAACTTTCATATTTTCGGACGAAAATTTACCAGTTGCTATGTTTAACTAGACGTATTTCAAATATTAAATTTTTATTTCGAAATTTTATCGTTTAAAATTTCACAAAATTTCAACTAATTACGTTATTAAAACAGTTGAAATTTACGGGTCGTTACAATTTTCTATAATATAAAGTGAGTATTTCAAAACAAAACAATAATGAAGTTACATTTTAAGTGTGCAGGTGGTCTGTGTATAAGCAATACATAGGATTGGTTGAAATATGATTTTTTAGCATATAAGCTTTATACGTATATAACAATATGTTATGTTTAAAGTATATATATTTATTATTATTATTATTATTATTATTTTAGGCACATGCATATATATATTTGCATACAACGGTTTATAGTCTGGAGTATATATAGCATATATGAACTTGTATTTAATATGTTGTATAGTATATAATATATTAGGCAAGCTATACAAGTTGGGTATTTTTGTGCTGAGTTTACATATATATATATATATATATATATATAGTTTACACGTTTAAAGCATACAGGTAGTATAGTATGAATTAGCTTTGACAAAATTATAAGTTACGGTACATACATTTATTTTGTTTTCTGAAAATCTATTATGATTATGGGTCTACAGTACTATATTGTTCATGTTTTATAATAGATCTAACTATTACTGTATACATTTTGAAAAGTAGTCAGAGTTTGTACTCTATTTAGTTATATTTTAAGTATATAGATATAACAGGTTGTTTATATTATTAGTATATATGGATGCTAGTATACTTTGGTGTAATTTAAAGCAATGACTTTAATTTATACATATTATTTTTATGTTGTCTTAAAATAAAATATTGATTTTAAAGAAATAGTAATAACACATATAATTTTCGTTTCTATCGAATTGATCTGATTGGTTCTCATCAAATTCTGATTTATCAGCTTTGTTCGTCGATTCGTGCCATTCTAGCTTGTTTGGGAGTCGTGCTTGCATTCATAACTCAAATTCAGTGTCAAATATCTTCTCTAGCCTCGAAAGGTGAGCACTCACTCACGATTAACGTTCTTTTATTTTTTAAATTTGATTTCAATTGAAACGACAATTGAAATAGGCTGTTGTTAGTTAATTACACTGTTATATATGTTATTCCCTGTATCAGTTCACCTGTGACATCTGACACCATTATCTGTTAATTATTTATGCGATGATAATATAGTTTGGCTGATAATTGATTGATTTTTGATGTTTATATTGGACGTTAAATTGTTAATGTTAAAATGATAAATAGTATGCAATTGAAATTGATATAGGATAGTTAAATGTTAAATTTGATTAAATGACATTTGTATAATATGACCCATTTAACTGTCAAAATTTATTGACACATAGGATTTGTTTAATTACATCTTGAACCACTGAATGTATATTGTTAAATTGATGATGGATGAAATTGTAATAGATGACAAGTGAAAACCGTAATGTAATAATCTTTAATCTACATGAAATGATAGTGTAGATTCTAGAAATAATTATATTAATTTGCACAAATAACCAATGCGAATTAATACGGTTATTTCGGGATTATTTGAATTGATTATTGGATTGTTGTTATTGCTTGTTTATTTACTTTGACACCATCCCAGTTATCACACTGCAAGTTCCCTTTGTTATACTTTGATTTTGAATTGAATTGGAATCGGGTTGAAATGATAAATACCCAGATGAACTTGACTTAGGTTAGAGAATTAAATAAAACCCGATTGGTCAATAATTTGATTTAAAAATAAAATGAAGATTTTATTTGAATAAATAATATGGTTTTGAAATGAAGTTGAAATTTGAATTTTTATGAAAGGAAAATGTTAATATTTAATAATATGAAACAAAATATTAACAATGTAATTGATGAAAGAATGTTGTTTAATTTGAGAAATGATTGAATTAAGTTTGAAATTATAATTAAGTTTGAAATTATTAAACTTTGAAATGATTTAATAATTAAGTTTGAAATTATAATTAAGTTTGAAATTATTAAACTTTGAAATTATTTAATAATTTAGTTTTGAATTATTTAATAATTAAATAAGATTGAATGATTTAATGATCAAATTGAATTGAATTCTTTAATAAGTGAAATTGAACTTTTGAATAAGTGAATTTACTTCGTAAATAATTGAAATTGAGTTTTCTTTATTAATTAAGTTTGGAAAATTATTTAAGTAAGTAAATAAGTGAAATTAAATTTCTTTAACAAAAAAATAAAATGTGATTTATTGAAATTAATGTAAGACTTGAAATTTAAAGAATTTGATTTGATGAATTTAATTTAATTCAATTTGTAAGTTTTGATATAATGAAGTTGACTTAAGTAATTGATTAAATGAATTGGAAATTAAATAGAAATTGTTTTGAATGACAAATTTACTTAACGAATATTGAATGAAATCGATAAATGAAGTTAAATTGATTGAATGTTAAATTAAATTAATTTAAATGATTTCGGAATGAAACTTATATTCGAACTTGAATCAATATTTGAATTGTTTAAAATAGAAATAGAAATTGAATTATAAGATTTTGAAATGGTAATTTGGAAATTTTGAAACGTAAATTATGGAAATTGATTTAGAAAGAGAAATGAAATGTTGGTTTACAAATTCTATTTGAAATTGAATTTGATTTGGTTTTTGAAATATATAAAATGACCAATCGGTGTAATAATTACGGAAGTTATTAAAGAGACCGGAATCGGTTATGGACATACTCTCTGTCTAAACCGAAAACCACTTTAATAACTATACGCGGAGTGATGATCCAGAATGAAGTGGTTGGAATGATGTACGTGTTGACTGAAGAAAGAGAACGATGATGGATAGCCTTGACACTTGTGTCAAATTGGAAATGACTAAAACAGGAGCCGTGCCGGGCCAATGGAGGTCAGCTACCTCAAGTGAACACACTTCTTCGAACTGCTCATTACTTGTTGTCGATTGGTGCACCCTTGATTTTGGGAGTGTTGTTTCACGGTGTTGCGATCGCTGCGGCGATGCGTTTTCACCAGTCCGGATCAAGCAAACGGTAGTGTCACTACCTTGGGTATTGCCTCATGTGCCTTGTCATACTTGTATTCCTTTACACGCGACCACTACGATTTTTGGTTTGTACCTTTAGTATATGGATTGCCCTCTGGTGACTTCCGGTTTTGGGGAAACTACGGTCTTGTATATGCTCTTGGGAATAAAAATGTGTTAAGGGTGGAATGGGCCATGACTTAACACTATTTTGATATCTTTATATTACTGATAGACATTATCTACTTATCGTACACTACTACCTAGTAGATAGTTTAACGGATCCTTAAAGGATGGTTATTCCAAACATCCTTTGAGTTACTTGTATTTCAATTGCTATTTCACTTGAGTTGGATTTATTGATATAAGAATGTTAATCCTGACTCGAGTGTTTTGTGTTTTGCTTTACGCTCGGGTCAGACTGAGTGTACCAGTATTCGAGACTCACCTTTGAAGTTGGAGCTTTGCTTGAAGATCCAGCCATCTATTCTGCTTTCAGTATTCGATGATTCCAGTGATGTATTCTAATTTGTATCTGATGTATCGTATTACTCTTCCATTGTATCTGGTTTAACTCTGATGTAACTTATACATTTATATAGTAGCTTCATGAACTACTATCTCTTTTATTTCCGCTGCATTTATTACTCTGTGTCTGTGATCTGTGATTATATTTATTTACTGTATATGTTCAGTTTTGCCAAATTTAAATTAACAGCGCGGTATTTTGAGCAATTCAATTCCGGCATGAGTGTCTACCTATACACTTATAATGGATGCGAATGGTCCAAAATATCGGGTCGTTACAAGAAACATGTGAAATAAAGAGCTAATCATAGTTTTGTCACTATTTAATGCAAATCGAATTAGAAAATATTATTATAGCTTAGAATGTAACATTTTCCAATACTTATAGCATTACATAACATGATAAATGTACATATAACAAAAACCTTATGTTGGCTTATTTTCGAAACAAACGAATAATTTTTTTTCTACTTCAAACATATATATATAGATGTAATAATTGAAACAATACAAAATTTAATATAATTCAAAGTGAAATAATGTATCACCATATAATTTAGTTATAAATACACATGAAAATACCAATTTTAAAGAATTACTTATGGAAATAATTATAAGGGATTAGATTATTATAGTTTAATTTTATAATATATTAGTATTAAAGAGAAGTAATAAGCAAATAATTTTCTTACTAAATTGATTTACAAATAAAATAGAATTAATTGTAATTGATTCTTTAATTACTTTGAATTCAATATTGTCAAAATCAAAAGAAATTAATTTGTTTTAACAATTGAATGGTAATAATTTTGATATTATCCGACCTATTTTAAAATAGTTCGATTTCAAACATTATAAATAATTACATCTTCAATGTGTACTTATGAATGAACATTTCCATTTTCATAAAAATTAAAAAACGTTATATGATATAAAAGCTTAATAAAAAATCATAGATAATTTCCTCATCGTTTTGTAATATCACTAAGAATTTGGTGGAAACCATGAATTTGAGTTTAGTGAACATTTCATAGTATCTTAAACAACACAGTAGAAAAATATATAAAATGCAGATTTGTTAAGAAAGATAATACCAAAATTTACAAAAAGTAAGTTCAAGTGACTAAGACTACAGAAAGAATTTAAAAAAAAGTAAATTTGCAATATACATAGTTAAAATTGAACTTGTACAAAATTTTAAAGTTACCTATTGAAGATATCTAAAAATGGTGGTTGTGCATTTATATTTGTTTTCCCTAGACTATTTTATGACAAATTATTTTTTATATTTTCTTTTACTTTTAGGTATAAATTTTTCCTCGCAACTTGATTTTTCTTATATACTTATGTTTGAGAATTGAAAAAAAGACCAACTTTACCTTCATTCAATTATATATAACAACTTAAGATCTATTCGTATATATATGTTAATAAACACAATAATTCTTCATAAATAAATGAAAGACCAAAATCATAATCTTCAACAAAAACAAAAACAAAATGAAAATGGATTTTGATACAAAATGTAAGGAACAAAAAATTGTTATACTTTATCTATAACAATTTTTCAAAACAACCGAATATTCTAAGATGTTTATGCATTAATAAATTCAATAAGCTCCTGCAAAATAAATGAAGAAAACCATATTCATAAGTATGCTAATCAAAAAAATAAGAGAGAAATAAGTCGATAACTTAATTGTTATTATTGACAAGCACCTTTGTCCAAGTGGTTAAATGATTCGGCTTTGGTGCAGGATGTCACAAGTTCGAAACTTGCTTTCGACCGTTTATTTGACATGGGATAGGTTGTCCCAATGATTTGTTGTATATAAAGTACCAATTCAAAAAAAAAACTTAATTGTTATTAAATAAGAGAAAATTTAGATCAGAGGCTGAAGCCATTAATTTAGGACAACAATAAATTCAAACTTGAATTACAAGAAGTTAATAAAATAAAGATCTAACATTTAATTCGAGATCGTTGGTCCAATAAGCCAAGGTTTATGACGGTGTTTAGATATATTTTTCATAAAATTCCAAACCCTAACAAGCAGAAAAGCAACCACTGCAAAATATAAATAGAATCAAAAGCAATCATGGAATATGCAACGATGAAGAACTATTAATGAATTCAGTCAAATTATAGCCATGTTAAGACAATCATGATATTGATACATAAATTTGTTTGGAAAGGAACCCTACTTTGCTTTAAATTGAGAATTGAATTATGTTAATATGAAACCGGAGAAGGGAAGAAACAAAATTGTGAATGAATTTTTTTACATAAAGGAGGAAGAAGAAAGCGAAGATGTGAAATAACCAAGGAGAAGAAGAAAATGAGGATATGAAATAACTAAGGAATTTTTTTCTTGCATTGAAAGTATGGAGAAGAGGAAGAGAATGTCAGTTAGATTATTTAAAAATAATGAATGCAGAGTGTGGGTATATAAGAGACTGAGTTATGTATTGGAGAAATTATTATTTTATAATGGAAATAAATTTAGTTCTAAATTAGAATACTTAATTTTACGGGGGTAAATGAATTTTTACCGTTGAATTGATGAGAGAAGAGTATTTTGAGTGAGAGAGAATGAGAGATAAGAATATCAAAATTCCAGTATTCTCTTTTATAATAAAATAATAATAGAATAAATATGATTGATTTAGTTGATGCCTAAATGGAGTTATATTTGTTGCCTATTTCTTCTCATATTGTTAGTTAAATTAGTATTCTCTCACTTGTTGTATTGTATTTTATTCTGTTATTTTAGACCATTTTAATACAACTTTTGAAAGTATGTTGTGTCAAAAGATTATTGGAACATGGTTGGTTTATTCATTTTAAATCCGCACTTTAAACAAGCTATAGAACATTCAAAAATGAGTCGTTCGGATCACTTCACAAATCATATATGTCGATTTCATTCAATGTGATCTAAAGGAATTAGTTGATAAAATGGTAGGGAATTAGTTGATAAAACGGTGGAGAAATTGGCGTTAGAAGGACTTAGCAATAAAACATTAATAATTTACCCATCCCTTGGTGCAGTTGGTGATAGTCATAACATCTTTGAGGGTGATCAAGAATCTAAAGTCCAATGGCTATGCTCGTCATGTATAAATGTCAATTTCATCAGGTGTTTTATGTATTCACGGAGGTTTAACCTACGATGAAAGATGCACATTTTAAGATTTACAAGCCGTTGGTTGATTGGTTTCCTTGATTGTTAAGAAAAAAGGATAATGATATTGCTAATTTATTATAAAATAGATAATAAAATAGAAACATCAATCATTTTGTTTGAAGATGGATTATTAATGGGAATGGTGTGTTTGATCGTTGTTTGTTTGGTGAAACTATACTTAGGATATATTGGGTATGAGGCATGTGTTTAGTTTTTATTATGAAAAATAAAGAAGTGAACAAAACGAATATTAGTAATGGTTTTTTCCTAAGTAGAAAAAAAGTTTTATCAGATCTATATATACATAGTAACACAACATTAGAGGAAAATGCCATCCTCTTGTAAATTTGAGTCGTACGTCAAAAACTATAATAATTTCAAAATTCTATTGTAGTCTTGGCTACAATCAATAATTATCACTACCTACAAGTCTACTTACGCAAGAACGCAAACATATAAATATGATGGGTGCGTCACGAAAGAAGCATGAGAAATAGGCATTTGAAAGGAAAATAGAAATAAAGGGTAAGTTTGACTAAAAAAGAATACGTTTCTGTATTGCGAAAGAGTCAGAGAGAGAAAGTAGTTGTTTATATGTATTTGTTTTATATTGTTTTAAGCATTTTTGAATAAATATTGGTAATTGATACTAAATTATAAATTATGTAGAAAATAGGGAAAAATATAGTACGTTTCATTAAAGAAAAAGGGTGCATATGAATAAAAAGGCATCCATCACATTTCATTCGATATGCCGAAACTGTCATACTAAAAAATTTAAACGACACATAGGTTCATTTTCCAGTGTTTACCAAGAAAACAGGCAAGCTAATAATGTTTTGGCTCGTTCAAAAAAATTAATGCATATTCTCACTCCTCATAATCCTCTATAGACAACCGAATTAAAACCATGTTCAGCAGTTTGTTTGAACAATCTACAACAATGATTATGAACGTTCTGTCTAAGTAATGAGTGCATAGACATAACTGCTTCATCAGGCTTTGCTTCCTGCCTGATAGAGTTTAGGGTATGTCATAGGGGCAATTATGTAATTTGTTACATATATCTAACTCGTTGACTAATCTTGTTCGAAATAAAGGTGTTTCCTTTTTATTATATACTTGATATAATGAAGTTATATTAATTAATTAATTAGTTAAAGGTATATTTAATAGAAAATCCACAATTGTATGTTTTGTGATAGTAGTTACAAAGTGTTGTAACTGTAAGTAATTTATCAAAATAAAAATAAATACACCATTTTAAATGTTCCTACTCAAGATGCATCGAGACTGGATATCGATGTATCCATTGAGAATAAAGTACGTAACGCTCGTCAAATACTGGGCAGTGTATTACTCATGACTGCTGGGGCACCTAGGGATTACGTACTAATAGTTATTGGATAACTATGGAACAACTCATGCGATAGTTTTCTGTTGGTTAATATAACTAGGATCAAACATAAAATATGGATGTGAATAATTTACATAGTTCTTTCGACTTGAGAATAATGTGAATCTTCAATATGAAAGCTCCGCTTTGATTATAGTCAAATCATGGCATGGCATCCATCGAGTGACTATAGTTAGGTCGAGTGGAAGTATTTGAAGTGAAGCACTATTCAAGAAAAGATTCGTCTCCTCAATTATATGAGGTTAGTATCACGGTCAACTCAAGTCAAGCCAAGTCAAAATCTCTGGCCAGAGTAGTTCGGTTAATAATAATTGTTATTATTGAACCATGGACTTTTTGTTTGGACCATAGAGTTCATTGTGGACGATGTTGGAATTTTTAACCATTACCAAATTCAACAAGTCCAAAGTGATATAGCTTTGATGAAGAGAATTGGTGTAAATAATTGCCACAACTGGGTAACGCTTATTAAATTAAAAAAAGATTTTTCCAAAAATGAGTAAGCGATAAATTTGGCCATAATGTCACGCCACTTTCTAAGTGAAGTGTGAACGTTAACGTTCGAATAGTTCGACGTTAAACGTTGACCGAATTTTCCCCCCAAGAGTCGCACAACCAAATCGATGAATTCTCTTAAGACTGAATGATTTAATTTGTTTATAATAGTTATAAATCGATTAAACTAATTAATATTTATGAAATATTAATTATAAAATTTGGATATGATTTGAGAAATAAATTTGTTGCATGTATTTATAAAAAACTTGTAAACATGTTGATCAATATGAGATATCGACAACAAATTTAGTTGAATACAATTATATATTTAAATTAGGTTAAATGGGTTCACAACCTATGAATTTTAGAGGTGAAAGTCATTGGTTTTGATAGAGGAAGGGGACAGCTACTATGTATGAGATTAGGTTTTTGAGATGTGTGGTTGAGATCATTATGCTCTCTTATCCTACCCATATAAAAGCTAATCTCAAAACCTTAGTCAAAGGCTAATTCATTTTTTGAGCTGCTACTTTCTTCTTCTTCTTCCTCATTATAATGGAAGAAACTCTCCTCTAAAATCATGCCAAAAATTCTCCAATCCAATTTAAATTAAAAATACTAATTGTAGTAGAAGGTCTCTAATCCGGGATTAGCAACCTGATGGATTGGGAATTGTTCTTAGAAGAGAATTCATTGTTCAACGTGGACTCAAAGGCTTCATTAGAAGGTGAACTTTTATTTATTATTATTGTTTTGATTTCAACTTTATCATATGAATGTTGATTTACATCCAAATCACTTGTTTGTATTCAGATCTGTTTATTGTTTAGATTAGGTAAGAATTTTGTGGGTACATGTGCTTGTTACAATTGGCTTGGTTATGTGCTTGTTGTAGTATTTTATCTATTGATTTATTGTTGAATTTTTTTCTAAAAAAAAATTAATTTTGATTTATATCAATATATATAAATAGATCAAGATTAAATGTATACATATTTGCAAATTGTCTATATGTATAATTGTATATATGTTTATATCTTGTATATATTTAATCTAAACTTTTCTTATGATTTTTTATACCTATTGATGAACCATAAAATATAAAATTATTTTGTTAAATATGTATATACCTATTTTATTATTATTTAATGATTTTGTGAATGACTTATTATGTATAAAATAATTAATGGTTAAAATTTTCAATTTTATATTTTTTGTATTTTTTGCACCATGTAAGATGCTTATTTTAAAATTTTAATATTTTTTGAAATTAATTTATTATTTTCTAAAATTAATTTACTTTTGGCCTGCAATCAATTATTTAACAAAAAATATAAATTCAATCGATAAAATTTTGGAAATTTTTCATAACATTATATGTTTTGCAGGTACTTTCAAAAAAAATTCAGATTTCTAATACTTAATTTAATATTTTTTATAATTAATTTATTTTTGAGCTACAATTAATTATCTGATTAAAAATATAATTTCAGTCGAGAAAATTCTAGAAAATTTTTCTAAGCCCAAAATATATCTCATCTAGCTTCAGAAAATTTTTAGAATTTTTAATATTGATTTCATATTTTTAAGAATTAATTTGGTTAAGGGCTATTATCAACTATTTAATAATAATAATTATTTTAATTAAAAAAATTCCATAAATAAAAATTAAGCCCAAATATGTTTCTAGATTTTCTAAAATTATAAAACTTGCATTTTTATCATGTGATTATTTTACATTAATTTATTATGGTAGAAACTGTTTTATTCAATAATTTATATATATATATATATATATATATATTCATATACATATATTAATATCCTATTTTGACATATTATACAAGCATATATTTGAACAAATTACAGTACACACAAAATGAGCTAATGTGTCCATTGCAATGTAAATCCCAGCATCTATATACGGGCACATTATACACTTCACGAATTATGATGTTACACATGCACACACATATATATACTTATATAAATAAATAAATAAAAATAAATAAAAGTTAAACTACAATCTGTACAGTTAGAATACATATTGACATAGTAATAAATCTTGCCATGAATAAATTATCAATTAATGACATTTAATGTATCAATCAACTCAAAATAAAGAGGGAAAATGAAAGTTTTCTCTCTCCATTTAATGTAATTAATACTCTCAATTAATTCTCTTTTTAGGGAAAGAAATGAAAGGTTTCATTCCCTATACATTAACTAAATGTTAGGTGTATTTGATACACTATACATTTGAAATTAAAAACTTCCCTTTAACTAATTTAAATAAAATAAATGATTTATTTAGAACAAATTTAGAAATATTCTAAATAAATTAGGCTTCATAGGCCCAACTAAGATCCAATAGGGTAAAAAAATTTGAAATTTACTCATTTCTTCTACCGCGGGCTGGCCCAGTTCTTTCAATGGTATCAGAGCCAAATGGCCTATGCGGTCTAAATTATCATTTTTGGGCTAACCAATTAAGCTTGCCCACTTAGTACGGTGTCTAGAAATGTAATATCTAGGATTGGAATTGGGTAATCAAGTTCCCTGTCCTATCTGATTACCAGCCTGGCCTGAACGGTGATGTGAGCCCAAAGGTTGCCCCTAATAGAAAAGGCCCAAATTGAATTGGGCCTCGGGCTAATTTTCAAAATGTTTTGAAAATTAAAGTTAAATATTTTAGATTTAACTGTTAAATTTAAAATAAAATATGTTTATTATAAAAGTTATAATATAAAATATTTTTTCAAAATATTTGAAAAAATTCATATTAATTTCAAAATTTAAGTTTATTAATAAGATTAATAATAGTAAATTAATTAAATAAGTTAATTAATTAATGAACATGTATGTGTATTATATATTGAGATATATGTTATGTTGTTTTTAAATTGTTTAAAATAACATAAGTACACATGTATGTATGTGAACTGAATTTTGAAATTACTATAATTTAATTAAAATAGTTTAATTAAATAAATTAATTAAAGGTTAATCAATTAAAATACACATATATAAGATATATGTGGTATACTATAAAGGTTATAACATACACTATAAAGGTTATAGTAGAAATGTCCAATATAAAAGTTACATTGGAATACTAATAAAATTAATTAAAGAGTTAATTAATTAAATAAGATTTAGTTAATATAATGTTATACATAAGTTTATCATATAAGTAATATGATATGAAATATAAAAGCTATATAATAATAAAACTTATATAATATGAATGTATAATTAAAGGTGGAACATTAAAGAAACCCTAAATAGACTTAAGGAATAAATACATACGTATATGTACATATACCGTGATTTATGATGTGTCTGACACTTGAATCATGAGAGTATTTCATAAGGAATACATTATTCCATAAGTCATTATCACTCGATATAGTATATTGAAGATAATGAATCTTTAATATAAAATTATCCTCTGCCATATATATATATATAAATTACTTGCATACTCCTTAGTTGTAGAGCAAACTCAAGCTAGAGATGTTATGTGTAGTATTATTAATATATCGAATAGACGAGGTAAGATAAGTATATGTATTTGTTGAGAAAACTCAAGGTACATATATTATACTTAGGCCGTCGCGATATGATAGGTATGAGTGAATAGTCTCTTTCAATTTATTGAGCAAACTCAAGGTTAAAATGAGATTAGGACGAGGTAACATGGGTTAGGAGTTGTATGTGATACAACCGATAATGAGTTATCCATCGACCGTGGAGCTATGACTTGTTGAGCAAACTCAAGGCCAGAATTTCAAGACGGACGAGTCCTAACGCCCACTAGTGAAGTCGAAAGACTTCTATGTTTCACTTAGGGTTTGGTGAAACATAAGAGACTAGCGGATGCCTTATTAGAAAAATGAAATGATAACATTTAAGCTGTGATGCCCCACCTCTATACCCACGCTAGCCAAGGACACTACGAGGTAATGCCGTCAACTAGCACGGAGAATAAGGCTGTTGAGGAGCGACCATCTGTATAATTGCTTTGTGCGAGTACCGATATGCCAGATAAAAATATAACTTTTCATCTCAAGAGGAAATCCGACATACCGATACAAACTCAAAGCTACTACACAGTGGCTTTATGGACTTCGGAAACAAATATAGAAATAAACGTAACATAAATCAGTCACAGACATCCATATCACAAAGGCGGAAGAAGATATGAATATATATATAACACATGAAAGTGTACATCAGAGTAGTGGTCAAAAAGATCCATGATAATACAAAAGAATAGCATCACGTGCTATACGAAAGAATAAGTACACAACATAGAGTCTATATCTCAAATGTGTACATCCAAAAACTACTAATCTAAGTAGTTAGCCAAAAGTCAGAGAAGTCCGGAAGAGAAGTCAAGCAGAAGCACCTGTAACATCTCGGTCTGACCCGAGTATTATTTATAAGAAAATAATAAACGGATCAGTCTAGCTATAAATATCAAATGAAAAGGTATAGAATAAATGATATGGCATGAACATGTAACAACCATAACGGCATACTACTATAAGCATGTAAATGATAATCAACAAAAGATTAACCAATATCACAAGAATCTTCTCAAAGATAAAATAGGGTATCATACCCTAAACTTGTATTCATAACAAGTCAATAACACATAAATTCACCAATGCACAAAAACTGATATCATATCAATGAAAATCAAGTAAAATTGGTGAAGCACAAATTCCAGAAATCATCACCAGAAATCCAGAAATCACAAAAAAGGGGGGAAGGCCTATGAGCCGAATGCTCCACGAATAGTCCGAAGACTAATGAGCCGAATGCTCCACGAACGGTCCGAAGACCAATGAGCCGAATGCTCCACGAACGGTCCGAAGACCAATGAGCCGAATGCTCCACGAACGGTCCGAAGACCAATGAGCCGAATGCTCCACGTACGTGAGTAGAAACATCACGTAAACGAGGTCTAGTATCCCTCGCAGACAAAGAGACACCGCACAATTGCTAGTCTAAATCAAATCACAAAAATGATCATCATGATCATCAAGAAGTGTCAATCACACCAAGCTAGTAAATATAAGAGTTTAGCTTCATGTCCCATAACCACTTGCTTAACTTAAATATTTACGAACAAGATGTAAATCTTCACTAGCAAATTGTCACGAAAAGGTTCAATCGAACAAGTCCAAGAGCTAACCGACGAAGTGAACGCAAGCGTTTCATACCACTCGTTTTACTAAGTCGTTTAATTCGATTTCTCATCCGAGTGAAGTAAAGGCTTGTATATACTAGTAGATTAGAAAACGGTTTGAGAAAACGAGCTTTATATTTAAAACAGTGTTGAAAACGTTTGATGGAAGAGTTTTGATATTTACTACTAGTATTGAAACCTTTATGTTTTTAAAGTGACAAGTCACAAAACGATTGTAGAAACAATCAATCATCAAAATTCACATTCGAAGACGTGAATCAAATCCAATTAAACCGATAAAGAATTAATTGAAATGGATATTCAAAAATCCCGAAAAAGGAGTCATCAAAGTCATAATAAATGATAACAACCACTAAGAACCAACATGAATCGATAAAATTCGGAAAACCAATCAAAATGAGCATAAATAGGCAAAACAGGAAAACAGGAGCAGGTCAATCGACTGAAATCACTGTTCAGTCGACTGAACACTGTCCAGAAAATTCCGGGCTTCAGCTCAGTCGACTGAACAGAGGATTCAGTCGATTGAACCTGATTTTCTGCATTTCCTATCCTATGACAATTGAAGTGCAAACACTCACAACTTGCAACCGGACGAGCAACGGCGCTAAGGGTTTACGCCAATCGACTACCCGGCCATATAAGCTCTTCGATTTATCACCAAAAACATGATCCAACATCAAAGCTATGATTTTTAGAGTTTTAGACTTCCAAAACACCAAAAATTGCAATGCTCACAAAACCCATCCGAATCAAAAGCAATTGCACATGGATAATTGTTAGGAATTCATAACAAGAAATCAAGGATAGTTATAGACATAGATGTGAGATAAAAATCTCACCTTTTGACAAAAATCAAAGAAGAAGGAGCTCAATTGCAAAGAGAAGACCAACCGTTCTCCACTTCAACTCTACAAGCTTCAATCTAGATCAAAACAAGCATTTCCCAAATTTAGGTTTAGGAATTTCTGAAATAGAAGGAAGAAAGAGTTGGAGAAGAAGAAGGGGATGCTTACCAATGGGTTCTCTTTGATTTTGGAGCAAGAATTTGATATTGAAAGAGGAACTAGGGCTTGGAGTTTTAATTTCCCATCTCTCCCACCATTTTTGCTTTAGAACTGAAAAGAGGAGGAAGTGAGAGTGAATGGGGAGGGATGGTTCAGTTTGGGGTATAAGGATGACTAGTGGGCTGAACCCAAACCCAAACCCAAAGTGAAAAAGGTCAAATTTTTAGCTAGCTCCAAACATATCGAAGTTTATACTCAAAAAGGTTGCAAACGACATTTTGAACTCAACGGAGGTAGTCTCGAGTCCTAATTTGACCGTTTGCAAAAAGTAGCTTTTCGGACTAAAATCCGACTATCGATAAAATATTTAAATAAAATATTTAAATATAAAATCGATAAATATGCGGGTTGTTACAGACTCCCCTCCTTAAAGAAATTGCGTCCTCGCAATCTTAAGAAATAACAAAAAGTAACAACCGTAAAGGCATATCATCACAAAAGAAAGTTTGAAATAAGAAGTTCACCATAAAGAGCACGAAAGCATTAGTCCGAACGTGTTTGCTCGATGAATTCTCTAGATTCCCAAGAGGAATCCCTATGATTCGAGAACCATTGAACTCTCACAAGAAGAACATCTTTATTTCGAAGGCGCTCAACCTCCGAAGAAATGGTGCGAATAGAATGTTGCTCAAAAGTCAAATCTGGTGAAACTTCAATCCCTACTATAACACCAGGCTCAAGAATAAAAATCGGAAACCTAAAATCATTTCCATAGTTAAAAGACGTGGAAAACGTCAAGAATAGCAGAAAATTGAGCCGGTGCAACGGCGTAGTACAAAAGCGGTATGCCCAAGAAACTAGAAACTCGAATAATTTGGAACAACGGCGTAGTACAATAACGGTATGCCAGATGAACCAAAGCTCAATTAATTCGGAACACCGACGCAGTACAAAAATGGTACATCCAATGAACCGAAGACCATAAAAGAAATGAGACGAATCTCACTAAAACGAAGTACATCGAAATGTCCGATGAACTTGATAAAAAGATAATTTCATTCAGACATCATCAAAGAATCAACCACTTGTTGCTTACGACTAAGCGCATTGGCAACATGATTTTCCTTCTGGGATTAAAAAGAATATCAAGATCATAAGATGCCGGGAACTCAAGCCAATATTAAATTCCTTATGAGAAAATAAATATTCCAAAGATTTATGATCGAGGCGGAGAACAAGTTTCTCCCCCAAAATGATGATGCCAAACTCTAAAAGTGAAAACAATAGTCGCGAGCACTAGATCATGAGTGGCATACCTAGTCTCGATTGGCTTTAATGATTTAGAAGCACAAGTGATAGCACGTTCTCTTTTGCAAAGGGAACGACATCCAAACCAACACGATTAGCATTGGTACAAAAGATATGGTTTTGGTTCCCTTCGGGAATCACAAGGATAAGAGTACCGAAAAGAAAGAATTCAATCTTCTTTCCCGAAAAGCTAAAAATTTCAAAATCACAATTACCCTTTTCAAAAAAATTTACATTTTACAAGTCAATTTATTGTGCCAAATTGTCTCATCAAAGCGTTTAGGAGATTCCTATCGATAACGTTGATCAAGCGCATCGACCAGAATTCTTAAAGCACTCAATGGGCAATACAATCACAAAATCATAATCCATATGATAAAAATATCTCTTAAAAGTTTTAAGATTATTCTTTTCTTATTGAAGAACAAAATCCAATTATACTTATAAATAAATCTTATGAAAAAAATTTGCAAAATTTTAAATTTCTATTTTCATCCAAAGTTAATAAATACAAGGATGGAGTTATCGAGATATTCATAGAATACTCGATTTATAAATTGGATGAAATAAGCTGGATAAACCGAATGACATAATAAGTCATTCATAAGAATCATAACGAGTGCGAAATATGGTAAGTGGAATGCTAAGTTCCGCAACTCGTAGCTAAAGAAACCGGTGGCAAGGTCGAGCTGAAAAGACCTTAACACCACTCAAAAGACTGCTTAGGTGATAATCCTAAGACAAACTCAAAAATACCGAAAAATTCTCAAACCACATGAATGAGAGAAATAACACTTTCCTCATCATGTAAGCTTAAAGAATAAAAATGATGCCATCAAATTGAAATCAAAATCACAAAGGAAAAACAGAAATCTGCTTAATAGATTGGAATTGTCGAAGATGAATAGTCCACACGGGACAAAGGATATGGCTTCGTAATAATTAAGTCAATCCTTACAAAAGTCAATTCCGAAGCATAAGTAAAGATCGGTTCGGAAAGAAAATTCACATAAAATAATTTCGATATAAATAAAAAGAAAACTAAGATTTGCGGATCCGCCAACCGGATTCGCAATCCTCAAAGAAGTCAACAAGCCCAAAATGTTTAAAGAAAACAAATCGCAAGTTCTTTTGATAAAAATAATGAGATGAACTCGTACCAAAAAGAACTTAAATAAGATAATCACAAAATAAATGTCATCAAAGATTGAATGAGGAGTACCTCGACCGCGAGAAGTGTCACTGGGCGCATTTAGATTTCCCCCTCTCCTATTCTGAAGTTTGGGACAAGAAGATATATGGTGACCCGAATTTTTGCAATAGCGACAATGAAGGGGTTTCGGACACTCCCTCGCATAGTGGTCCATGGAACCACAATTGTAGCATTGCTCACTGCTAGAAGTAGGGGTCTTTGCTTCCCTTTCTTATTGGGGATGGGGCCTTTGAACATAATAGGCCTCTTCATATTATTGTTGAAGTTCTGTTTGGCACCCACAACTTCAACATCACACTCTTTATCAGCCTCTTCAAGCCAAAGAGCGATATCAATGAGTTGATCGAAAGAAACTTCTAATTTCAGAAGTAATGGCTTCTTGAGATTTTTGTTCAAGCCATAAACAAATCTCTGATTTTTCTTCAATGGGGTGTTGATGTATTCAACCCCGTATTTGGACAGTGACTCGAATGATGCGACATAATCTGTCACGGAAGATTCACCTTGAACATGGTCTATGAAACATCGAGCCAATGTCACTTTCTCTGCTTCTGGTACGAATTTTAATTCGAAGCGTTCCCGGAATTGCTCCCAGGTGAGATCCGCTTCAATGATTTCAGAAATAAGAAGCTCATACCAATCCAATGCTCTATCTTGGAGCATGCTAGAAGCCACTTGGACTCGGTGGAGATCAAAAAGATTCATGCGAGAAAAGATGCGGTCGCATGATCTAAGCCAAGCTTGAATTTCAATGACACTCTCAGATCCCCGGAATGACCTTCCACCCAAATCGGTATAATCTCTACACAAGCGTGCAAAACCGAATCGAGGATGAGTAGGCTCTGGAATGGGTCCGATAGCTTGAGCATTCTTAATAAGATCTAGAAGCTGCGGGGCAGACATAAATACTCCCTCCTGAGGAGTAGCACTAGATTGACCAGCGCTGCGACGGCCAGGTCTAACCATTTCTCTTCTCTAAGAAAGAAAGAAAGAAGAGGAAAAAGGTTATTCTCAAAATGAATATCAAACAACCTTGATTGATAAAACAAGGCATCACAAAAGAAAATAGGATAGAACGGTACGAAGACTCGAACCAAATCCTATGGCACGATTCCTAAGAAAGACTTAGGACAATGATCCTTGCTAGATTATTCTACATTGTTCCGAAGTTTGGCTCTGATACCAAGCTAGTAACGCCCCACCTCTATACCCACGCTAGCCAAGGACACTATGGGGTAATGCCGTCAACTAGCGTGGAGAATAAGGCTATTGAGGAGCGACCATCTGTATAATTGCTTTGTGCGAGTACCGATATGCCAGATAAAAATATAACTTTTCATCTCAAGAGGAAATCCGACATACCGATACAAACTCAAAGCTACTACACAGTGGCTATATGGACTTCGGAAACAAATATAGAAATAAACGTAACATAAATCAGTCACAGACATCCATATCACAAAGGCGGAAGAAGATATGAATATATATATAACACATGAAAGTGTACATCAGAGTAGTGGTCAAAAAGATCCATGATAATACAAAAGAATAGCATCACGTGCTATACGTAAGAATAAGTACACAACATAGAGTCTATATCTCAAATGTGTACATCCAAAAACTACTAATCTAAGTAGTTAGCCAAAAGTCAGAGAAGTCCGGAAGAGAAGTCAAGCAGAAGCACCTGTAACATCTCGGTCTGACCCGAGTATTATTTATAAGAAAATAATAAACGGATCAGTCTAGCTATAAATATCAAATGAAAAGGTATAGAATAAATGATATGGCATGAACATGTAACAACCATAACGGCATACTACTATTAGCATGTAAATGATAATCAACAAAAGATTAACCAATATCACAAGAATCTTCTCAAAGATAAAATAGGGTATCATACCCTAAACTTGTATTCATAACAAGTCAATAACACATAAATTCACCAATGCACAAAAACTGATATCATATCAATGAAAATCAAGTAAAATTGGTGAAGCACAAATTCCAGAAATCATCACCAGAAATATAGAAATCACAAAAAAAGGAGGGAAGGCCTATGAGCCGAATGCTCCACGAACGGTCCGAAGACCAATGAGCCGAATGCTCCACGAACGGTCCGAAGACCAATGAGCCGAATGCTCCACGAACGTGAGTAGAAACATCACGTAAACGAGGTCTAGTATCCCTCGCAGACAAAGAGACATTGCACAATTGCTAGTCTAAATCAAATCACAAAAATGATCATCATGATCATCAAGAAGTGTCAATCACACCAAGCTAGTAAATATAAGAGTTTAGCTTCATGTCCCATAACCACTTGCTTAACTTAAATATTTATGAACAAGATGTAAATCTTCACTAGCAAATTGTCACGAAAGGGTTCAATCGAACAAGTCCAAGAGCTAACCGACGAAGTGAACGCAAGCGTTTCATACCACTCGTTTTACTAAGTCGTTTAATTCGATTTCTCATCCGAGTGAAGTAAAGGCTTGTATATACTAGTAGATTAGAAAACGGTTTGAGAAAACGAGCTTTATATTTAAAACAACGTTGAAAACGTTTGATGGAAGAGTTTTGATATTTACTACTAGTATTGAAACCTTTATATTTTTAAAGTGACAAGTCACAAAACGATTGTAGAAACAATCAATCATCAAAATTCATATTCGAAGACGTGAATCAAATCCAATTAAACCGATAAAGAATTAATCGAAATGGATATTCAAAAATCCTGAAAAAGGAGTCATCAAAGTCATAATAAATGATAACAACCACTAAGAACCAACATGAATCGATAAAATTCGGAAAACCAATCAAAATGAGCATAAATAGGCAAAATAGGAAAACAGGAGCAGGTCAGTCGACTGAAATCCTTGTTCAGTCGACTGAACACTATCCAGAAAATTCCGGGCTTCAGCTCAGTCGACTGAACAGAGGATTCAATCGACTGAACCTGATTTTCTGCATTTCCTATCCTATGACAATTGAAGTGCAAACACTCACAACTTGCAACCGGACGAGCAACGACGCTAAGGGTTTACGCCAATCGACTACCCGGGCATATAAGCTCTTCGATTTATCACCAAAAACATGATCCAACATCAAAGCTATGATTTTTAGAGTTTTAGACTTCCAAAACACCAAAAATTGCAATGCTCACAAAACCCATCCGAATCAAAAGCAATTGCACATGGATAATTGTTAGGAATTCATAACAAGAAATCAAGGATAGTTATAGACATAGATGTGAGATAAAAATCTCACCTTTTGACAAAAATCAAAGAAGAAGGAGCTCAATTGCAAAGAGAAGACCAACCGTTCTCCACTTCAACTCTACAAGCTTCAATCTAGATCAAAACAAGCATTTCCCAAATTTAGGTTTAGGAATTTCTGAAATAGAAGGAAGAAAGAGTTGGAGAAGAAGAAGGGGATGCTTACCAATGGGTTCTCTTTGATTTTGGAGCAAGAATTTGAGATTGAAAGAGGAACTAGGGCTTGGAGTTTTAATTTCCCATCTCTCCCACCATTTTTGCTTTAGAACTGAAAAGAGGAGGAAGTGAGAGTGAATGGGGAGGGATGGTTCAGTTTGGGGTATAAGGATGACTAGTGGGCTGAACCCAAACCCAAACCCAAAGTGAAAAAGGTCAAATTTTTAGCTAGCTCCAAACATATCGAAGTTTATACTCAAAAAGGTTGCAAACGGCATTTTGAACTCAATGGAGGTGGTCTCGAGTCCTAATTTGACCGTTTTCAAAAAGTAGTTTTTCAGACTAAAATCTGACTATCGATAAAATATTTAAATAAAATATTTAAATATAAAATCGATAAATATGCGGGTTGTTACATAACCTTTCTAATACTGAAAGAACATATGCTATATAATGTTATAATAATCTACATTGATAAATTTGTGCATTTAATAGGATTGATAAAATATTTATCAATTGAGATACACAAATGAAATGAAGATTGACAAATAGAAATATAATATATACCTACCAATAAAAGGTTATTGCATATTAACGTTTCAATACCCATGCAAGTGCCTGATGTTACAACTACTAAATACAGATTTTGGTCACTTACGCATTTATTTGGTCCAGACCTTGTATTACATTCTATGAGTTTCGAACCCTAAAAGTAATACAAGACTCTGGATATTTGATCCATATACAATCGCATATAAATTTTATAGGGTGAACGGTTAGAGTTTGTAATGTAAAATATTTCGATGAAATTAGTTCATCCGAAAATCCAAATAAACCATAGTGCAAGGTTAAGTATTCAATTTGATTAATTAAAAAGGATCATATTGTGTTAATTATAATGCTAGAACAAAACTACAATATAAATCTAAGAACTTGATCGCTGAAATGTCAGTTTAATCAGTTTACGCAAAGTGCGACAAATTTGATGTTCTTAAAAGTTAAGGATAATCGAATGCGCTTTTATAAAGTGTTCATTAGGATATTGTAGTAAAGATTTTCTTTTGAATGGTTTGACCATTTAGAAAGAAAAACGAATGTACAAGAGTAGGTGTTATTTAAGGTATAGTTAGGATGAAGAGAGTGAATAGTCACTTCTGCTTCATAAAGAAACATCGGAAACGAGAATTGTAGTAATAATGAGAATTGTTTTTTATGATATTTATTTCTCTTGAGTTCAAGATATTTGATCGAAGAACCCTCCATCGTAAACTAGTTGCAGAATGTGAAATAAATAAATCTATATTAAGTGAATGATGGACCTCCGAATATAGTACGCTATTATAGTAATGGCGGAAATAGCGAGCGTACCATATAACACTTTCTGATTGCATTATATTACGAAAATTATTTTCGTAAAACGTGCCGAACATAATTTATGTAGTAATGACTATTATTCGGTATCGACTGAGAAACAGACATAGCTATATTTCAATATGAATATTATGAGTATGAAATAAAACTATAACATATTATTTCTTTTTATAACAAAAGTGATGTATTTGAAAATACAGAAGTATCTAATATTATTTACAGTTATTTTGGAATTATAGACTAAGCCATAGTTTGGAGAAAATAATTTTATTATATGATTTTGAATCATGTGATACTGGTTAATTATATCTCAAACAATTAAGGGCTATGCACCCATTCAGCGGGAGCATCATAAGAGTTGATGAACTCTTACATATTGATGTATGCAATCGTAAGTCCATTAATACAAAAACGGTTCCACGTAATTTGTCATATTCACCGATGAGTTATCATAGACAGGGACATGTGTATTTGATACACATGTAATATGTCTATGGCAAACTCGCAGAGTATAAAACAGAAGTAAATAAAATAACATGTAATAGAAAAGATTCAATTTGATTGAATGAGTGAGTATATTGGAAAATGTTCCGAACGTACCTAAAAATGAATAAAGATTCAATCTCAAAAGTCACTTCTCCATATGATACATAATAATGCATCGATAAGGATTAATCGAACTTTGTTGGACAATGTACGATTAATTATGAGTGAAGTTGAGTTAGTTTCTTTCTATAAGGTCATGTACTTAAGAATAGCACACAAGGTTAATATTATTTCATCTAAATAACAGTTTACAAAATCACACAAGATAAGGGTTTATAAGAAACTCCAACATATCCTGAGCCAAGGAGTTGGCAGGTTGTGTGAGTTAAAAGATTGCATGTAATAATTGTTCGTGAGGGATCTTGTATGAATCTCATCAAAAGGATTTCGGGAAAGACTATCATTGGATGACATATTTATGTTTTGAACATAATTTTTGAAAACTAAAACCAATTCAGTTTTATAAATAAAGAAATTCATAAAACATTTATGAATACTTATTCTATTGCATGGAGAAATAATTGTTGTTTCAAGAAATACCAACTTTATTATGAAGGAATTTCTTTGAGGAATTATTGGTAGTAAAAGGGAATTGGATACGATCCATAGATAGAACTTATTAGATGAGATGAAATGAAATTAACTAACCTAAACAAACACATCGTATTAGAGTGTCTAATAAGTATTCCCGCATATTGAAGTGAAATTATGAGTTTCTTATCAATGTCGAAAATATATAATCCTCGGTTGTTTAATTAAACCATTAAGAGTGTTGACCCTATGATATGGTATGGTGCGCAAATCCAAAAGAATTCCAAGTATGCTATCAAAATATGATTTTGGTAGTCATAACCGAAGGGATGTGATCCATAGGCCACGATTGTGTCTTTTTGAGCAAGACTAATGCAGTTGGAATTTAATGAGCAATGTTGATAAGAATATCCTCATAAATTTCAAATATTAAAATTAGCGTAATAGATTTGTTACTCAATGTACTCAAATTATTTCAGATTTACTCACAAAATTAGCGCTTGGTCAGACCTAGTATTTTGGTATATATGTGCTGAAATAGAAAATTCTAAATAATAAGTTAGAATAGTCTATTTGCACGTAACAATCAAAGCGTCTCGAAGTCAGTGGGAGCGATATAGAGATTGTGAGTTTTCGAATATGATCCAAGAAATGATACAAAATGTATCATTTTATAAGCATCAAAATTGAATAAGTATTTTGATAGAAATATCAAATGGTTTGATTTTCAATAAAAGTGCAGAGGAAGCGTGTGTTCATTAAGAAGGAACGTTAAACGGTACATTAATATTTCTAAACTATAAGTAAACAACATGTTGTTGATTTTAACGATGTACTTCTATTAAATCGACCTTAGTTGTTTAAAACTCATTCTGGATTGTAAATGATATCTTTTATAGTGAGTATATATGATATTGCGAATGTCCCAAATTGATATGTAAAGACACCTTATTAAATTGTTTAATACGGAACATGTGAGATGAGTTCCTTATGTATTGGTAATAGGAATTATCATACAATTTATGTTGTCTACAATATCATGATTTGTTTATGTATTTGATACACGAAGCAAATATCAAATCAAAATAGATATCACTAAATGGTTGTTTGAAGTGTTCTCGTGTATTTATGAAATACTAGAGAATCGTTTACAGAAACAAAAACTCCTTATGAAGGAGTGTATAAACTCAAACATCATAAGTGATATAGAATATAATATGTCAATAACAAATTTAAGTTAAGAACCTTTAAGTTGGAAATGTTTCAAATGAAAGACCGTGGTTGATTCAATGAAAAAGACTAAATACATCGCCTTGAATAGCGCCGCAACAAAAGCATGTGTGTGTGTGTATATATATATATATTGTGTGTGTGTGTGTGTATAAATGCATAAATTGCTAACTGAGCCGATTCCAAATGTTCATAATCCCATAATATTGTTATAGGATAACAATGTTGCGATATAGTCCATAAATAGAACTTAGAGCTCACTGGAAGTCAAGAGACATACTTTGAATTATTCCACGTGATAAAACAGTTTATCACCATCGGAGAGAGTTGATTGAAGAGTAGAAAATTGAAACATAATAGCATACCCGTTCACTGAGGGACCGACTCGATTGGTTTTGAGAAAATTGATTGGAGAAATAGGAATAAGATTCCATAATTGACCCCAAGTGCAAGTAGGGGATTGATAAAGTTTGGAGTATGCCCTAGGGGCAATTATGTAATTTGTTACATATATCTAACTCGTTGACTAATCTTGCTCGAAATAAAGGTGTTTCCGTTCTATTATATACTTGATATAACGTGGTTCTATTAATTAATTAGTTAATTAAAAGTATATTTAATAGAAACCCCATAAAGGTATGTTTTTTGATAGTAGTTACAAAGTGTTGTAACCGTGAGTAATTTATCACAATAAAAATAAATATACCATTTTAAAGTTCCTAGTCAAGATGTATCAAGACTGGATATTGATGTATCCATTGAGACTAGAGTACATAACGCTTTCCAAATGTTAGGCAGTGTATTACTCATGACTGCTGGGGGCATCTAGAAGTTACGTACTAATAGTTATTGGATAACTATGGAACGACTCATTCGATAGTTTTCTGTTGGTTAATATAACTAAGCTCAAACATAAAATATCGATGTGAATAATTTACATAGTTCTTTCCACTTGAGAATACTGTGAATCTTCAATATGAAAGCTCTGCTTTGATTATAGTCAAATCATGGCACGGCGTCCATCGAGTGACTATAGTTGGGTCGAGTAGAAGTATTGGAAGTGAAGCACTATTCAAGAGAGGATTCGTCTCCTCAGTTACATGGGGTTAGTATCACGATCAACTCAAGTCAACCCAAAGTCAAAATCTCTGGCTAGAGTAGTTGGATTAATAATAACTGTTATTATTGAACCAAGAACTTTGTGTTTGGACCATAGAGTTGAATGTGGACGATGTTGGAATTTTTAACCATTACCAAATTCAATAAGTCTAAAGTAATATAGTTTTGACGAAGAGAATTGGTGTAAATAATTGCCATAACTGGGTAACGCTTATTAAATTAAAATAAGATTTTTTTGAAAATGAGTAAGCGACAAATTTGGCCATAATGTCACACCATCTGCTAAGTGAAGTGTGAACGTTAATGTTCGAATAGTTCGACGTTAATCGCAGACTGAATTTACACCCAAGAGTCACACGACCGAATCGATGAATACTCTTAAGACCGAATGATTTAATTAGTTTATAATTTTTATAAATCGATTAAATTAATTAATATTTATGAAATATTAATGATAAAATTTGGAAATGATTTTAGAAATAAATTTGTTGCATGTATTTATAAAAAAGTTATAAACATGTTGATCGATATGAGATATCGACAACAAATTTAGTTGAATATAATTATGTATATTTAAATTGGGTAAAATGGGCTACAACCCATGAATTTTAGAGGTGAAAGTCATTGGTTTGATAGAGGAAGGGGAAAGCTACTATGTATGAGATTAGGGTTTTGAGATGTGTTATTGAGATCATTATTTGCTCTCTTATCCTACCCATATAAAAGCTAATCTCAAAACCCTAGTCAAAGGCTAAATCATTTTCTGAGCCGCCACTTTCTTCTTCTTCTTCCTCATTTTAATGGCAGCAATTCTCCTCTAAAATCATCCCAAAAATTTTCAAATCCAATTTAAATTAAAAATACTAATTTGTAGTAGAAGGTCTTCAATCCCGGATTATCAACCTGATGGATTGAGAATTTTTCTTAGAAGAGAATTCATTATCCAATGTGGACTCAAAAGCTTCACTAAAAGTGAAATTTTATTTATTATTATTGTATTGATTTCAAGTTTATCATATGAATGTTGATTTACATCCAAATCACTTCTGTGTATTCAGGTCTATTTATTGTTTAAATTAGGTGAGATTTTTGTGGGTATATGTGTTTGTTACAATTGGATTGGTTATGTGCTTGTTGTAGTGTTTTTGTAATGCCCCAGAAATTCATGAAACCTTATTTTGGTTGAATTTTGAAAATATATGAATTTATTTGTATAGGAATGTATGGAATTAATTGTGTGTAAGTGTGTGTGCATGTGTGCACGTGCACACTGATATGGCTCAAGGAAGAACTCCAAATTTCCTGAAATTAAAAGAAGAACTGGAAAAGCCTTACAAACATGATTTTGTAATGAAAATTATTAAACCAAATATGGATATTTGATTTCTGGATTATATGAATTATTTTAGAAAATAAGATAAAGCAAGTTTTGTTTGAACCAGTAAACAGATTTTACTTAATTTAAACCCAGGATAAATTAGATAAGGATTTGAAACATGTATGCACATATATGTGTATGTCTTTCTGAAACTAAGGAGGAGTTAAGTAAGCCTAGATAAGATATGTATGCATATGTACATTTCTATAAGTACTGAAAGTATTAAAAAGAAATAAGCAAGGGAAAGCATAACATTAAAATAGCAAAAGACATATTACAAGCAAAACAATTGCTTTAGGCAAAAAATAGAAAGGAGGATTTTTAGAAAATAAACAAGTGACAATGTCACACAATTGTCATGATTTAGAAAGAGAACAAAATAATATTCTGGAAAAGAAAAAGGGGAATAAGCATTACATGGCCGGGGTATTAAGGGTGAAAATAAGAAAATCTGAAATGCAAAATGCATGAGTATTGGCCAGGGTAGGAATGGGATTTTACAATGATGAAACCCTAGAAAAACCTCTCTTATAAATCCAAGTTTAAACCAGAAAAACCATTTTCTACCCGAGACATTTAAGAAAACAAAGAAGAAAAATATTGCAAGAAGAAAGGCAAAGTTTCAAAGAGTTTCTTTTCTGGATTAAGCAAGAGGAGCATTTTTCAGTGAGTAATCTCACTAAACCCATGGCATTAAGTCCTGTTATGAGGCAGCCAAGTTTATGTTATTTTTCTACATATTTCTGATTTTATTACTATGGTTTTAATGGATGCTTTAATGGGTGTTTATGAATGCTTTTGATTGCTTTGATGGTTGAGTATTTTGCTCTGTTTCGTTACACCCAGAAATGTTAAATTATGAAATCATGAAAGTAAATAGAGAATACTTGTAACTGGTTTAGACATGGCATGGAAAATTCAGAAATCAAAATATGTATATGAGTTGCATTACACTTGTGTAAGTACTGAGGCTCAAATGAAAGATTCATGGGTGCAATGGAAATACCCAAAAGTGTTGAACCCTTGATCAAATAGAAAACCCATGATCCAGAAATCTTGTTTAAGCTAGATCTTGAATTTAGTTCAAACATGGTTGCTTATGAAACAATAATAACCCACATGCCTAGTCTCTATTCACAGTTGTAAATATTCTTGTATTTTCTTTAAGCCAGAATATTTGAAAATATGATTTCCCCTGGATATGAATATTAGCTTGCCTTTGAAGTATGCTTGCAAGTTTTATGTAATGTTTCATGTACACTGTGATTTAATCACCTAGCTATCTCATGATAGGATCAAACATGAACACTTAGTAAATAAACTAAGGATTGTGAGCCAAGAAGACTGTTGGAATGCTTGTTATATTTAAAGTATGCAAGTTGGCACATGGTTTGTTTAAGCCCTAAGATCTTTATGCAATATTGTGAATTATTTTATTGCAATGTGTCCCCGTGATTCCTTTATGGCAGATGAGGCTAGGAATTAATTTAGTAAATGCAACCCTAAATTGATGAAGTAGGAACTTGAGTTATTCCTAGGTTGGTTGGATTGGAGCTATGATAGTTCCTGAGTATCTCTGTTTGACATGTATGTTTGCATAGTTGAAAGTGTGTACATAATTAGTTTTAATACTGATCATATATGCACAATATATCAGAAACAAGTCAGGCTAATTGATTAAAGAAGTTATGCCAACCTATACAAAATGCTTATGTCTCACTTATCTACTTAATATCATGGAATTTTTTATATTGCTCATACCAGATCTTGTATCTGACCCTTGTTTGCTTATGGCATCTGGGGTGTCTCATTTAAAATGGGGCAGCCTCTAATGCTCTTTCAGGGAATGCTGGTTCTAAATAGGAAGCTGCTATGGCTAATGAGAATGATTGGATAAGCATGCTAAATTAGAATTAAATAAGAGCTTAGAATGAACTATTTGCATGTAATCTTGGAAGTTTCATAATTCTGCTTTTGTTGTTATGTAATGATCTTGAATGTTTGGATTTTATTTAGTTGTTTCAATTGAATCAGGTAATGTATTAAGGTTGGGAAAAACCAAAGACATAGTTGAATCTTATGCAAGAAAATATCTTTGAGTATTATGGTAGAAATCTGTAGATGATATATGCCTATATTTGAGAAATGGATACACACACACACACAGATATATATATATATATATTGTGTATTAGTCAATCTTGAGTCACTTAAAAGCTTTAAGTTTTGAGGTTAAAAATCTGAGTTTAGCTGGAAGTAATATTTCAAGAATTTTGTGACTATATACAGAAGTGTTTTGATAAAAGAAACAATATATATATTTTTGTGCACTGTATAAAGATGTGTACATGTTTTAAGGGATTTTTTAAGTATCTTGTATCTGAATTTACATTGCAATAGCCAGGCACTAATGTTTTGATGACCTAGTCATAAGGTTAACCCACCTCAAAAGGAGTGAGGTCTAGGTTGATCAAGATGACCAGATTTTTTGGGTTTAAAGGAAGAAAATGCACTTTGTAAAATATGAAGCTTTCTTTGCAAATGCACGTACAAAGACATTTTCAAATACTTGAGCAATTCACTTTTATTTTGAGTAGCTTTCTTAGTCCAGAGAGCACAATACATCTGATATGCACACATATTACTTAAATACTACTTTTGTTAAATGACCATAAAATCTGGATTTTCTAAATCCAGTAAAGCAACCTTTAAATTAGGATGCAAGCTGAGGTAACTCAGGGATTAGGGAATGGATTTGATTCAGAGAAACACAACTATATAAATTGTGAATGAATCACTCAACTGGTTTGGTTATAAGTAAAGGAATTTGTGATAAAATCACTCATGTTGAAAATTATAAATGTGTATATCATTTTTCTTTCTGGCTTTTGATCAAATATCAAACAATTAGATTAAAACTATGATAACTTGCTATATAATCTGAGATCACTTTGCTAAGTCAAACTAACAGACAATCACCATAAGAATGATCAAAATTTCTAGGTATAAATTATATATGATTATGGGATTCACTCCCATGACTCAAATATCAAAACTAAGGAAAATGAGCTATGTACTGGTTGATTAGAGACTCAAATTCAATCAGGATGCACTCTTGCTTACCAACACTCTGATCCAAGCAAGAGGGTCACATACATCTTCATATGTGTGTGAATATTTATTAATGAACTGATATAAATATATTAGTGGAAAAATTAGGATCCTGGATAATTTAATAGAAAGGCTAAATGACTCTAGGAAATTTATTAATGACTCAAAAAAAAATCCTAGTAAAAATTAGGTAAAATAAATAGGGTCATTTCATTTGGTATCAGAGCTATGTTAAAACTATACATAGCTAAGAATGATTGTATTGATTGATTGAAGTACTATAACCATATGTATGTACTATTTGTTTGTTTGAGTAAAATAATAATTCAGATAGAAAGTTATAGCAAAAGAAAAATACTCATGATAAACTAACCCTATCTACCCCTACCCTAGTTATCCAATCATGGTAGGAAGAGGATCTCATCACAATGCAGGATCAAGTGCACCACAAATGCTTGATATGCAAGACTTTATGAGGGCTTTAAGGGATGGAGTAGGGCAGAGACTTGAGAACCCACATGAGGAACTTTCAAAACTATTAAAGACTTATACCAATTTGGGAGGCAAGAGCTTTGAAGGGACTGAAAATGTGATGGAAATTCAAGCATGGTTGAGAACACTGGACAGAATTTTCAATGACATGCAATTGGATGATCAAAGGAAGAAGCAAGTGGCCTCAAGACAACTGAAAGGTGTGGCTTTAAGCTGGTGGGAGGTAGTCATAGCTGGGAGGATTGAGAATGAAATCACTTGGAATCAATTCAAGGAGACGTTGGAAGCTAGATTTGTTCCAGCATCAGCCAAAACTCTATTGCTTGAAGAATTCATCAAACTTAGGCAGGGAACCTTTAATGTGACTGAATATACTCAAAGGTTTGAGGGCTTGTCTAAGTATAGAGCTATGCTTGTGGCTGATGAGGCATCAAAGAATGATAGGTATATTAAGGGTTTAAACCCAGGGCTTAGTAGGGCTATGTTGCCATATGCAGATAAAACCTTTGATCAATTCATTGATCTGGCCTTAAAGTTTGAGCAACATGACAAGCAGAGGGAGAAGTATAGGAGTTTTAAGAACAACAACAACAAGAAAAATAAGGGAAGGTATCACCCCTATGACAAAAAGAAGGAGGAGACAGAAAGCAAGAAAACCAATGATACTAAGACCACTAATACAAAGAGGAAAATAGTGTGTCATCATTGTGGAAAAGAAGGACATATCAAACCAAGGTGTCCAGAATTGAAGGGAGGAGCTTTCAAGTGCTACCTATGTGGTAAGGAGGGACATATCAAGAGAAATTGCCCTGAGTATAAACAGCAATGGAAGCTAGCAAGTTTGGAGAGGAAAAGCAAATCCACAGTAGAAGCTATTGCAGAAAACCATGGTCAAGTGGAAGGTACCTTATCTATTTGTACCCTACCCATATCAGTAGTGTATGATACAGGGGCAACACATTCTCTGATTTCCCATGAATTAGTTGCATTGCTTAAATTAAATTGCATACTGGTTGAAACCCCTTTGTTAGTGCAAAGCCCATTGGGAAATTCTAGTGTTTTAAACATGATTTGTGTGGATGTGGAATTAAACATAGGAGGAAATGTTTTTATTTCCAATTTTTATGTTTTAAATTACCCAAATATAGGTGTTATATTGGGTGTAGACTGGTTAAGGCAATACAAAGCCATAATTAATTTAGACTCATCCACCATATCATTAAAAAATTCTAGAGGCCAAAGAATCACAATTTTGTGTGAAGTAGCCAAAGAAAGGAAATTATATCATTTGATTGACTTGGATAAGAATTCCAGTGAGCCTTCTATTGAAGAAATCCCCATAATTAACAAATACTTGGATATGTTTGGAGAAGTTAAGGGTGTTCCACACCACATACCAGTGGAATTTCAGATTAGTCTCATACCAGGAGCAAGTCTAATTATTAAGAAACCCACTAGGATGGAGCCAAGTGAGTTGAAGGAGTTGAAGAAACAGTTAGAAGAATTGGAAAGCAAAGGATTTATAAGACCAAGTAATTCATGCTGGGGTGCTCCAGTAGTGTTTGTAAGAAAACATGATGGTACTTTAAGGATGTGTATAGATTACAGGGAGCTAAACAAAGTCACTATTAAAAACAAGTACCCCTTACCTAGAATTGATGATCTTTTTGATCAACTTAGTGGAGCAAAAATATTTTCTAGGTTAGACTTGGCATCTGGATTCCATCAGATGAAGGTTGAGGACTCAAGTGTTAAGTATACAGCCTTTAACACTAGGTATGGTTTATATGAGTTTCTTGTCATGCCATTTCGGTTGACAAATGCCCCATCATACTTTGTAGACTTGATGAATATGATATTCAGGGATTATTTAGACAAGTTTGTATTGATTTTTATTGATGATATTTTGATTTATTCTAAAATAGTAGAGGAACATGAAAATCACTTACACCTTGTTTTGTCTAGATTAAGAGAAAAAGATTTAAAAGCAAAGTTTTCTAAGTGTGCATTTTGGAAAGAAGAAGTGCATTTCTGTGACGCCCCACCTCTATACCCACGCTAGCCAAGAACACTACGGTGTAGTGCTGTCAACTAGCACAGAGAATAAGGCTGTTGAGGAGCGACCATCTATGTAATTGCTTTGTGCGAGCACCGATATGTCAGATAATAAAACATTGCATTTCATCTTTAGAGGAAACCCGACATACCGATACAAACTCAAAGCTACTACACAGTGGCTATAATAGTTTAGGACAATAGATATAAAAATAACACAGATAACATAAATGCGGAATACAGATGGAATTGAAAAGTCTCATATATATAATAACTGATATCAGTTACAATACATTTGACACAATACAAATGATACAACTACAACTGTCGACTCAAGAAGTTATATATACAAGTACATTATCGACTAATATACATGAATACATTATCATCTTAAAACAGACACACTGACTACTACAACAGACGAAGACCACTTCAAATGATATAAAAAGTCTTCATAGCTCTAGCAGCAACCCAAAGCTAAAAATCTACAACCTGAAAATACTCGGTCTGACCCGAGTATTAAATTCAAAAGAAAATAATACACGGGTCAGTCTAATTCAAACTCAGTTATTAATGCACAGAAGCAATAATAATCAAATTTCAAATAGACGAAAGTCACAAAAATCTCGTATACCCAACTTCTCGATAAGAGAACCGGATAACGGCAGATATAACACTAAATAGTGTTAATCCACAAAACAGAAATTCAAAGCAGTTTAAACAATTGAAATGTCAATTTAAAAATCATCAATGCTAATTGGCGGCAGTACACGCTAACGTGTACTGCCTCGCCAATACAGCCTACGAATTACGCAACAGTTCGATGAATCAAGAACAAAAGAAATATCGATTAAAATTTATCAATTCAGTGTGGCTGTAGTGCACGCACGCGTGCACTGCCTCGCCACAACAGAATATAAAGTCACCACAAGGGACAGGGGTAAAACTGCTACGAAAATGCAGCCACCACTTGTATTTAAGGGCAAGGCTGCATCAGTGAAATGAAACAGTGTATCCAGTGAAAGAGGCAACAAGTGAAACAAGTTCAACACGTCGCAAAGCAAGGCACAGGGAAATAGCAAACTGAAGGCGAGAGCACCAAAGATATGGCACTACAACACTCAACAGAAAAGAAGCAGATCAGCCTCATTAGAAGATAAGGTCATCAGTGAAGCAAAATGACAAAATGCAAATGATACAAGGCATCAATGCAATGTATCAGATTCGAGAACAAGGCAGCTGAAGACAGTAACAAGAAAAGGGCAGACATGACTCAACATGTATGAATGGCCTCAACGTCAAAGACAGAGAGACCAAAATGAAACTGCACATGCCTCAATAACAACTACATGGAACTGGAGATTGCGACTTAAATAGAAAATGCACGTGAACCTCATGGCAACAATTCAAGGCAACAGTGACAACTCAAATACAAACCAAATGCCATCAGTGAATATGATAACACTGCAACAACTACGCTGCAAGTACCACAGGCACATGGAGATGCAGTGAAGCCAATATGGAAAATAATGATGAAGTATATAAGTGCAGGCAACGAAAATTAGAGAAGTACAAAATGGTCAAGCTGTAAAACCAAGACTACAGGCACATGGTCAAGTGCACTAGTTCAAAAAGGCACAAGAGAGTCAAAGTGCACAAGAGATACAAGTGCAGACACAACTGAACAAGTTCAAGTGACTCAAACTAAATGCACAAATTACTTACAACATGAGTGCAGCAGTCCAACAACTCAAGTGAAGCTACAGATCAACAGGGAAGAACTCAGTGATTAAACTATGAAGGCAACATGCAAGCTCGACTAGCAGGTGAATGTGCAACAACAACAAAGCAGAAGCAATCAAGTTCAACAAGACAAGTACAAAACAGTGACAACATCACAAACAAACTCATCAAGCCCATAGTCAACAAACAAACTAGCATCAATGCATACTGGAATGAATGCATCAAAGTGACAAAGGGATCAGATTAAAATACATTGTGAAAATCAGTGACTCAAGATCAAAGATTCAAATGCAAGGTCAACGCATCAACAACAAAAATGCAACAGTTCATACATGAAGTCAGAGATGAGCACAAGATACAACATGCACAACTTAATATGAATTGCAGTTCAACTGAAATGAACACAGGTGAAGGCAGAGACCAAGAAGTGATAACATGAAACAGTGAGTATCACGACAATGTCAAAGCCGTGACTATCACTTAGTGTTTATGAAAATATACGAATTTAAAAATGGTCAGACAATTTGAAGTCACAGAGGAAAGTATCACAGATAAACAAATGTCAAAGCTGTGATGCAAACAGTGAAGAACACTGTCAAGTCGAATGCAACAGAGAAGATGGCCCGAGACAAAGCTCACATGAGACAGAAAATCATCTCATATGAATGAACAGTGAACATCAATGCATCCAGGAAATCAGATGGCCAGAGACGAAGCTCACTGGGGCCAGAAGATAAGCAGTCAGGTGTTAAAAATCACGTTCAAGAAATCGAATGCCAAAATGCAGTTTTAACAAGAAGGAGAAAATCAAGTTCGAGTTCTATTAGACATGCACGAACGAAGATCAAAGCATTAGCCAAGATCACAGAGACGAAATCAACGTCGTCGAACTCAAACTCATAACAGTGATTATCCACGAGAACAAACATCTCAAAACAATCGAGCATAACAATAGAATAATACTCGAGTATGAATTAGAAGTGAGCAGAACTCACCTTGCTTCGACGCGACTCGGAGGAACTCGAACGAGCACGAATTTGAGGATCGAACAGCTCCAAGTAGAAGCGGTGGCATCCCTATGTCGAATGAAGCCAAGCAGAACAAAACCACAAGCAAAGGCGAACGCTCAAGGGAAAATGCCCCAATTCATCAGTTTGGAGAAAAGGGATCGAAGCCCTAATTTGCATGGAGCCGAAGTCCTTTGTCGAAGCGAAGACGAGCACGACGAAGGCACAGACGAACTACAGAGCAGCGAACCTTCGATCGAGCTTCAATGTCGGCAGAAGCCCTAGTTTCGCGGCTGCCATTATTTCATTTTCTTGTTCGATTTGTTATTAGGGTTAGAAAGATGAGAAAATGATAAAGGGATCTGGTTATACGCTTTAGTAACTTTATCTCTACAAATAACAAAATAAAATATAAACAAAATTCACCTACAAAAGCCCAATAACATTTTACCCATTTTTCTTAAATCAATTTATATAATAGAGAATTTTGCAAATACTAAAAAGACTTTCAATTTTTGATTTAAAATCCCAAACAACGATTAACCATTTTATTAAAGAATTTTAAATACGATTTAAAACTCAATATCAATTGTCAACTAGATTAAATCGTTATTTTATCGATAATTAAAATTTACGAATTTCCGGGTTGTTACAGACTCCCCTCCTTAAAGAAATTGCGTCCTCGCAATCATAAGGAATAAATGGATAAAAGGTAACAACCATAAGAGCATGGCAATGTCGAATGCATAAGCAAAGCAAAGGTCAGTAGGGGAAGTATTAGATATGAAATCAAAAGGTTCGACTGCTTCAAGTCAAAGAATCAACAATCGTGGGGATCAAGGAATCAAAATCAGACGACTATCAAAAGCAAGAATCAATCGAGTTCCAGCATTTAAAAGAAAAGGGAAGCAGAGCAGAAATCACGTACTGCACGAATTGAATGTGAGTAAATCAAATTACTCACCTGAATCGTCAGAGAAAAAGACGAAGCTCAAATCTCAAAATCGCAAATATTCAATCATCGAAAACGATAATCGAATTTTCAAATCGCAAATAGGTTTAACTATCAAAAATGATAATCAAATTTCACAAATATCCGATTATCAAAAACGATAATCAGAAACAAAAACATTCGATTAATCAAATCGAAAATTATTTAATTATCTTAAACGATAATTAAATCGGAAAATATTTAATTATCACAAATGATAATCAAATTTCACAAATATCTGATTATCAAAAACGATAATCAGAAACACAAATATTCGATTAATCAAATCGAAAAATATTTAATTATCTCAAACGATAATTAAATCGAAAAATATTTAATTATCACAAATGATAATCAAATTTCACAAATATCTGATTATCAAAAACGATAATCAGAAATAAGAAATATCCGATTATCTAAAACGATAATCAGAAACACAAATATCTAATTATCAAAAACGATAATCAGAAACACAAATATTCGATTAATCAAATTGAAAAATATTTAATTATCTCAAATGATAATCAAATTTCACAAATATCTGATTATCAAAAACGATAATCAGAAACACAAACATTCGATTAATCAAATCGAAAATTATTTAATTATCTCAAACGATAATTAAATCGGAAAATATTTAATTATCACAAATGATAATCAAATTTCACAAATATCTGATTATCAAAAACGATAATCAGAAACACAAATATTCGATTAATCAAATCGAAAATTATTTAATTATCTCAAACGATAATTAAATCGGAAAATATTTAATTATCACAAATGATAATCAAATTTCACAAATATCTGATTATCAAAAACGATAATCAGAAACACAAATATTCGATTAATCAAATCGAAAAATATTTAATTATCTCAAACGATAATTAAATCGGAAAATATTTAATTATCACAAATGATAATCAAATTTCACAAATATCTGATTATCAAAAACGATAATCAGAAACACAAATATTCGATTAATCAAATCGAAAAATATTTAATTATCTCAAACGATAATTAAATCGGAAAATATTTAATTATCACAAATGATAATCAAATTTCACAAATATCTGATTATCAAAAACGATAATCAGAAATAAGAAATATCCGATTATCTAAAACGATAATCAGAAACACAAATATCTGATTATCAAAAACGATTAATCAAAAGTCATAAATATTCAATTAACGAGTCCGGAATTAACCGAAGTAGTAAAAGTATGGTTCCATACTCCTTACTTTTGCTAAATCGTTTAAATCTCTTTATCGTTTCCTTGAAAGTGCAGAATTGTGTGTTTTAAAAATAACATTTCGCATTCTCAAACGGACAAGTCCGGAATTAAGAGAACCAGTAAAAGAAAGGGGTCATAGTCCTCGATTTTGCTGAAACGTTTAAATCGCTTCCTCATTCTATTGAAAATGCAAACTGTAATAATTTTGAAAACAATTTTAATTTATATTTTGAAATAACTTTTAAAATTAAGAATTTTGAAAATACATGATTAAATTAGTAATATCAGTATTGCGGGAGAACCGCTTGTAAATCCATTTCAAAATTGACGGCTACTGAAGTTAACACGTCAAAATCTCATCAAAATAACTGGCATCGAAATATAATACCAAATGAATTTTCATTCATCAAAAATGTCACAAGAATCTTCTCAAAGATAGAAAGGGATATCATACCCTAAACTTGTATTCATAACAAGTCAATAACACATGAATTCACCAATGCACAAAAATTGATAAACATATCAATAGAAATCACGAAAATTGGTGAAGCACAAAATTCCAGAAATCATCACAAGAAATCCAGAAAACACATAAATAGGGGGGAGGCCTAACACATGAATGGGAGCATGAAAACTCACCTACGCGTATCACACAGGAATGGCCCGAAGACCGTAGCGTGCTACCCTAGATATGTGATGGCGAAACATCACATAAACAGGGTATAGTCTCCCCGCAGACAAAGAGACTTCGCACAATCGCTAGTCTAAATTATAAAAAAGGGGAAAAGGCCTAACACATGAATGGGAGCATGAAAACTCACCTACGCGTAAACACATGACGAGAAGCTATCTCATGGAAGCTATCCATTAAATTTTCACACAGGAATGGCCCGAAGACCGTAGGGTGCTACCCTAGATATGTGATGGCGAAACATCACATAAACGGGGTATAGTCTCCCCGCAGACAAAGAAATATGTGAGACAAAATCACACAAAAAGTATCCAGACAATCCTCAAAGCCCAAGAGATATGTGTGAGACGAAATCACACCGATGAGGCCTAGTCTAACCATGCAATATGTGTGGGACGAAATCACACAATGGTGTCTAGACAATCCTCAAAGCCCAAGAGATATGTGTGAGACGAAATCACACCGATGAGGCCTAGTCTAAATCATAAAAATGATCATCATGATCATAAAGAAGTGTCAATCACACCAAGCTAGTAAATATATGAGTTTAGCTTCATGTCCCATAACCACTTGCTTAACTTAAATATTTACGAACAAGTTGTAAATCTTCGCTAGGAAATTGTCACAAAAAGGGTTCAATCGAACAAGTCCAAGAGCTAACCGACGAAGTAAACACAAGCGTTTCATACCACTTGTTTTACTAGGCCGTTTAATTCAATTTCTCATACGAGTGAAATAAAGGCTTGTATATACTAATAGATTGGAAAATGATTTAGGAAAAGAGCTTTGTAGTAAAATAGTTTTTGAAATCGTTTGGAGAAAAGGATTTAAGTATTTACTACTAGTATAGAAAACCTTTATATTTTTAAAGTGACAAATCACAAAAATGATTGTAGAAACAATCAATCACAAGAATTCACATACGAAGATGTGAATGGAATCCAAAGAAATCGATACTGAATCCATCAGAAAGTATGTTCACAAAAATCCCGAAGAAAATGTCATCAAAGTTGCTAATAAATGATAGTAACAAATCGGGGAAATGATCAAGAATCGATCAAATTAGGAAACCAACGGCAAAAAAAATCAGAGTCTTGAAAATCAAGAAATTAGCAATTTCTCAAAAACAAAGTGACCGAAGTCGAATGGAATTCAAGATGAGGAAAACACAAAATATCAAGTTCAAAATCGCTGAGATTCAAACTAGATGTGAATGAGAAATCAAAATCACTCAATTTGCAACTGGTCCAGCTATTTTTCATCATAGTGTAACAGGTACACAATGACACTCATAGCATAGAACAAAAGTGGAACAAAGTCCAAAAGTCAAAATGGCTTTAATTTGCCAAATTAAAACAAAATCAACATCGGCTAAATCAATTCAAAGCCGAAAACACAAGAATAAGCGTTAGGAATTCATACCTAACAGTCAAAAATAATCATATGTAAAGATGAGAGATAAAACATCGACAAATAGTTGTAACACATGTTGTAACGACCCGTATTTTTACGGACCGAAAAGTTTGTCAAAATCTGGAATTTTAGCATTTTTAAGTCATTTCAGATTTTAGGCATAATTTGTCTAAGTTCTAGGTCGTGAACGACCTAAGAGCTAAGTCGTGACCGACCTATAGGATGTTAGCGAGTTAAGAAGGCTTGCGACTTAGAGGTTAGGTCATCTTGGTTTAGGTCGTAGACGACCTAAGAGGTAGCGCGACCTAGAGGGTGAGCGACCTAAGTTTAAGAGTTGAGTTGTTAGGTCGTCTGGATGGCCTAGGGTAGTGAACCGGTTAAGTGTTAGGTCGGTTGGAGCGACCTAGAGTATTGGGCGACCTATAGGGGAGCGACCTAAGGAACATGCGACTTAAGAGATAGAAGTATAGTAAACAGGGTAAGTTAGCGACCTTAGAAGGATAGGTTGGCAACGACCTAAGGAAGGAGTAGTTAGGTCGTATGACTTGTGTGTAGTTAGGTCGCCAGGCTATTTGTGTGTTAGGTCGCGTGAGTGTTAGGTCGCGTGGGATTTCTGAGTCGTAGGCAGTTAAGTCGTAAACGACCTAAGTAAGGTCGTTGAGTTCTATAGTTGTTAGGTTGCTGGGTTTGGTTTAGTATTAGATCGCGCATAGTTAAGTCGCGCGTTGTTTTAAACCGTTGGATTGATAGGTTGCATGGAAGCGCATCTGTTAGGTCGCTTAGGTGCGCTGAGGTGCTAAGTCGCATTTGCTTAAGTGTTAGGTCGTGACTTTGTTAAGTCGCGATGGTGTTAAGTTGTAGGTCGCGTGAATGCGCATATGCGGTAGGTCGCTGGGTTGTTGAGGCGCGTGAGTATTAGGTCGCGTAAGGACTTAGGTCGTTAGGTCTCATACCTGCGATATGTTAGGTCGTAGGGTGTTAAGCAGCTAAGTCTTTAGGTCGGTTGGTTTTAGGTCGTAGGTCGTGGACGACCTAATTCCGAGGCTGCGACTTAAGGGAATTTCAGCTATAAATAGAAGGGGGTTGGCTTCATTTTTGGGATCCGGATTTCGAAGCGACGAAGTGCTGCCATTTTGAGAGCTCGACTTCTACACTTCTTCACTTCTTTTCTCCACTCTAATCTAGTGCTTCCATCCATCCAAATCGAAGATCAAGATTGAAGATTCAAGAGCTTAAATTGAAGATCTTCATCTTTTCAAGAGAGATTTCTTCGTTTGAAGCGGATTCGTGATAGATCAAGCTTGATCCTTCGCTGTCCAGATCTGAAGCGTGTAGATTTGAGGTTGTTTAGGTGATTTGGTGAGTGGTGATTATCTCTCACACGGATCCAAAGGAGTATATCGGATTGTTGGCTCGATTTGGTGTTAAAATAGTGATTTCCATGCATTTTCTTCATCCTAAGTGTAGATCCATATAGATCCATTGTTCATGATGATGTTACATCCATTTTATCATATGTTAACCTGTGCAAGTTCATTCATCAAGTTGTAGAGATAATTCTCATGTTTTCATGCTTATTGGACTTTCAACTCTTTAATTACGAAAATGCCATTATTGTGATAATTGTCTACCTAGATCTTATTTGAATGCTTAATTGTTTGGATTAATGTTTGATTTGATTGATTGTTATGAATTAGATGATTGATGGTTTGATTTAGACCGAAGACGATTCAAAAGCTAAGGGAAAGGCTCTTGAATTGGGAAAGCTGCTCATGGCATATGTAGCGGGATGATGAAGCTCTTATGCATAGATTTGATGATGTGATGTTGAGATGAGGCTTTGCGAGGATGTGATGAAGCGAAGCAATCATGTGATGAAGACTTGGTCTAATCCAGACGGGATCATTCCAAGCATGTTGATAACTCGGTGATATGATTCGAGTTGAGGATAATGAATGGATATGAGAATAGTCGTCGAGGAGGATGACTAGGAGGCTTGGATAGCATCGTTGTTGAAGGTTCTAGCATGCTCTAAGCAAGAGTACGTTTGGGCAGATTCGATAGTCCCAACGACTAACTGTTGATGGTCGAGTACTCTGGGCAGATTCGATAGTCCTAGGCACGGGTTGCGACGACGTGCGGGAGTTATGTCTAGAGCCGGGGTTTCCATTAGCCCTTGACGGACGGTTGAAAGAATGTTCCGGTCATTCAATTAACGGTGATATCGAAGCAATGATAACAGTGATAGCCAGAGTCATGGATGTTTGGTTGTATCGTCATTCGGACTCAAGAGCGGTATTTTCTGGGTGCTTATCTGATTTAGGCCTTGGTACTTGGAAAACATCGCTCTTGACTCGAATGATTATTATTATACATTAAATTGTATGTTCTGCTATGTCTGCTTCTATTAGTGTGTGTCTGGGGGCTATCACTGTAGAATGAGGTTGGAGTGGGAGGGTTGTATTCCTATTCCTTTTCCTTTATGCTCTTTTGGTATGTTGTTAGTTAATTTACTGCTCACTAAGATTGTTGTCTGACTCAAGGCTTTATGTTTTAATTCTTATTGCCTTGGGCTGTTCGTCCATTTTGGGACGGGCAGACTAGGTAGCAGGTGACAGGTGCTGTTCTCTTCTCACGATGCTGATATCGAAGACGAGATGGAGAGTTGCATATTATCTTCTTATTATATGTACTGGATATTCCGCTGTTTTGTATTCTCTGAGAGATATGTAGTGAGGCTTGATGTATTGACTATTTGGATGCTTGTATTCAACTATTATGGAGTTTTATATGATGTCGTTTTGTTCTGTAAAGCTTCACTATACATATGTTCTATTGTATTTTGTCCATGCGCTGTGAGTAATACGATAGATTCTGTTGTTTTATTTTACCCTGACAATCGTCCATGGTCGCCTGGCACACTTTACAGCGCACTATCTCTAGATTCGGTGCAGGGGTCATGGGCGGTCGTCACATTTGGTATCAGAGCCTTGGTTAATCGATTTTACCCAACGCTCGCCGTCGTAACTACGTATGAGAGACGTAATTGTATTTTGATGGATGAATACTATATATATAATATAGTAGTTTAGTTGAGTTTGAGTCCTTTAGGCAGTTGTTTCTCTAGATGTTCTAATCATTCCTTTTTATAGATATTGAGAATGAGTCGAAGAGGGAGACCAGCTGCTAGGGAAGGCCATGCTACTGAAGAGACTGCTGATTATGCAGCCATGTTCGAAGCTATGATGACTTCGATCATGAGAAGGATACCAGTTCCGGGGACGGCAGTTGATGTTGGAGTTCAGGTTCAGACTCCGAAACCAGTGGATTTTGCTAAGTTGTGCAAGGACTATACTGCTCTTGGAGGGAAGGTTTTCTTGGGAACAGAATCAACTATCGAAGTCCAGAGATGGATAGATGCTTGTAGAAGGATCTTTGGTGATTTGGGAATTGATGATGCAACTAAGAGGAAGTTGGCATCAAGGCAGCTTCAAGGGAGAGCCTCTGATTGGTGGAACTCTATTACCATCAATACTGCGGAGGAAGAGATTACTTGGGAGCAATTCCAAGCTAGATTTGAAGCTAAGTTCATTTCTACAGCTCAGAAGTCTGTTCTGTTCAAGAGGTTTGTGGAGCTCAAGCAAGGTGGAAGATCAGTTCTGGAGTATGTTTCTGAGTTCGAAGCTTTGTCCAAGTATGCCCGGTCATATATTGAGTCTGCTTATCAGAAGAATGAGAAGTTTGTGACAGGCTTGGACAGTTATCTTGGGAGACAGTTGGTGGATCATTTGGACGATTCATTTGAGAAGCTTGTGGAGAAAGCTCTTAGGCATGAGAGTCTGTTTCCTAAGGAAGGACCTGTTGTTGCTGTTACCAGGGGAGAGTCTAAACCACAGCAGGGTGGAAACCAGAAGAGGAAGCAGCAGCAGCAGAAGGGTAAGGATGGCCAGAAGAAGCCGAAAGGCGAGGTGACTTGCTACAATTGTCAGCAGAAGGGCCATTTCTCGAAGGATTGTAAGAATCCGAAGGCACCGATGAAGTGTCACAACTGTGACAAGCTAGGGCACATCAGGAAGAATTGTCCAGAACCGAGGAAGGACAAGCAGATTGTGCAAGCTTATGCTTTGGGAGCTGTTCCGTCGTCTTCGAAAGCTCCTACTGCTGAAGAGAAAGGAAAGAGTGTGGTTGTTCAAGGTACTCTTTTCCTATGTGGTGTTCCAGTTAGAGTTCTGTTTGATACTGGAGCGTCGCATTCGTTTGTTTGTAATGAACTCGTAGGCCGGTTAGGTTTGGAACCGGATATTGTTGATAGGCCATTGGTTGTGACTAATCCAGTTGGGGGTTCGTCTTGTTTGTGTATGTTATGCCGTGGTCTAGTTGTATCGAGTCATGGTTGCTCTTTTGTTTGTGATTGCTTTGTTCTGAACTTTGCGGGGTTCGGAATTATTTTGGGTATGGACTGGCTTAGGAAGTATGCGGCTAAGGTTGATTGTGAGAGGCTGGAGGTGACAGTCGAGAATGTGGAGGGGCGAAAGATTGTGATACGATGTAAGCATGAGGAAGGCGTCTTCATGAGCTTCATGTATTCGCTAGTTGTTCCACGGGATGGACTGTCTCTAGTGCCAATCGCAAATGGATTCGAGGATGTCTTTGACGAAGTCAAAGGGTTGCCGCCGCATAGAGAGAACGAGTTTCGTATAGATCTAGTTGAAGGAGCCAGACCTGTTGTGATGCCTCTCAGGCGGATGGCTCCTAGGGAACAGCAGGAGTTGAGGGTGCAAGTTGATGATCTTTTGTAGAAAGGATTCATTCGGCGTAGTGTGTCCGAATGGGGTGCACCAGTTGTGTTCGCAACCAAGGCAGATGGATCATTGAGATTGTGTGTGGATTATCGTGAGCTGAATAAGGTGACTAAGAAGAACAAGTATCCATTGCCGAGAATAGATGACTTGTTTGATCAGCTTCACGAAGCCAAGGTGTTTTCTCAGATGGATTTAGCAACGGGATTTCACCAGTTGAGAGTGGCTAAGGATAGTGTGCCGAAGACTGCTTTTCGGACACCATCTGGTTTCTTTGAGTGGCTGGTAATGCCGTTTGGATTGACTAACGCGCCAGCATATTTTGTGGATCTTATGAATAGAGTGTTCAGAGATCAGTTGAACAAGTTTGTACTTGTGTTCGTGGATGATATTCTGATTTATTCCAGAACGGAAGAAGAGCACAAGACGCACCTGCGTATCGTTTTGGAGATCTTACGGAAACATCAGCTGAAGGCTAAGTTTTCGAAGTGTCACTTCTGGAAGAGTGAAGTGAGGTTCTTAGGCCATGTGATTTCTGGAAGTGGAATAGCGGTTGATCCCGCTAAGGTGGCAGCAATCCAGGATTGGGTTAGACGTAAGAATGCATCTGATGTGAGAAGTTTTCTTGGATTAGCAGGATATTATCGACGGTTTATCAAAGACTTCTCCAAGATAGCTGCACCATTAACAGGATTGACGAAGAAGAACCAAGTGTTCGGTTGGGATGCTAGGTGTGAGCAAGCTTTCGGAATCCTGAAAGAGAGATTGACGAGTGCTCCTGTTTTGACTATTCCAAGTGGGAATGATGAGATGGTGGTTTACACCGACGCATGTGGTACTGGACTTGGAGCAGTGCTGATGCAGAGGGATAAAGTTGTTGTGTATGCAAGTCGACAACTGAAGCCGCATGAAAGGAATTACCCAACTCATGATTTGGAGTTAGCGGCGATTGTATTTGCTCTGAAGATGTGGAGACATTATCTACTGGGAGTTCGATTCGAGTTGTTTACAGATCATAAGTCGTTGAAGTATCTTTTCTCCCAAAAGGATTTGAATCTTCGGCAGCAACGTTGGCTAGAGTTTTTAGCATCATATGATTTTGGTATAGCTTATACTTCGGGAAAAGGTAACGCAGTGGCAGATGCGTTAAGTCGAAGACATGCAGGATTGGGAGCTATGTTTTCAGAATGGAAGAGTCTCGAGTATTTAGCTGGATTTGACTTCAGGCCTAGATGTGAATTGGAACCTGAGATGTTGGCAAACTTATCAATAAGACCCACTCTTGTGGAAAGGATTGGCGAGGGCCAAAAGCGAGATGATAAGCTTGTCAAGATTATCCGTGAATTGGAATCTGGATTGGATCCAGAAAAGGATAAAGGATTCGAGGTCGATCGAGAGGGTTGGCTTCGAAAGCAAGGACGACTAGTTGTTCCCGATATAGATGAATTGAGGAGTGAAGTTCTGAAGGAAAGTCATCACTCGAAGCTGACAATTCATCCAGGTGGAAATAAGATGTATCGGGATATGAAGAGAACCTACTACTGGGACGGCATGAAGAAGGATGTTGGAAATTTTATTTCCAAGTGTATGAACTGCCAGTTGGTAAAAGCCGAACAGAAGAAGCCAAGTGGATTGCTTCAGCCATTAGAAGTTCCTACATGGAAGTGGGAGTAGATATCAATGGATTTTATTGATGGATTACCTAGAACCAGAACCGGAAATGAAGGGATTTGGGTCATTGTGGATCGTCTGACTAAGAGCGCAAGATTCATTCCTGTTCGATCGACTAGGACTGCATCAAAGTTGGCTGAGTTGTATGTTAAGTGGATAGTTCGATTCCATGGTATTCCGAAGAGTATAGTGAGCGATCGAGACCCATTGTTCACTAGTGGATTTTGGAAGAGCTTCCAAGAAGTTTTGGGGACTGAGTTGTGTTTGAGTACAGCTTATCACCCTCAAACAGATGGTCAGACCGAGAGAGTTAATCGGGTTTTGGAAGATCTCCTCAGAGCTTGTGTTTTGGATTTTGAAGGATCATGGGAAGATCACCTTCATTTGGTGGAGTTTGCATACAACAACAGTTACCAGTCAAGTATTGGTATGGCACCATATGAGGCATTGTATGGAAGACCGTGTAACTCTCCGACATGTTGGTTAGAGACTGGAGAAAAGCCGTTACTTGGGCCAGAGATGATTCGACAGACTTCGGATTGCATAGAGATCATTCGGCAACGAATGAAGGCAGCCCAAGACCGTCAGAAGAGTTATGCCGATAAGCGTCGAAAAGATTTGGAATTCGACGTAGGTGATATTGTTTTTGTGAATATTTCTCCATTGAACAATGTTATCCGATTCGGGAAGAAAGGAAAATTGACTCCGAGATTTGTTGGACCATTTCCGATTATCGAGCGAATTGGAAAGCTCGCCTATAGATTGGAGTTACCGGAGAAGATGTCGAGTGTGCACAATGTTTTTCACGTATCGTATCTACGGAAGTATGTGCACGACTCGAGTACAGTGGTTTCTGCTGATAGCTGTGAAGATTTCGAAGTTGATTCAGCTGATAAAAGACCTCGTAAGCCGCTTCGTGTTGTAGAAACCGACACGAAATAGCTTAGGAGGAAGGTAGTTAAGTTGCTCAAGATACAATGGAGTGATGATGATAACGACTGCACGTGGGAGGTGGAAGAGAGGATGAAGGCAGCTCATCCCGAACTCTTCAAGGTATGGCCCTAAGGTGTCGTGTCATCTCGCGATATTGTAACTTGTTCTATTTTTAGAATTCTGTACGCTAAGCTAGAATTGGATGCATGGTTTGTTGATTGCTATGGGTGGTAGGCGTACAGAATAGTTTTTGATTGTTTTGTTTGTTTGGAATTTCAGGGGCGAAATTCCTAAGGGGGAGAGAATGTAACGACCCGTATTTTTACGGACCGAAAAGTTTGTCAAAATCTGGAATTTTAGCATTTTTAAGTCATTTCAGATTTTAGGCATAATTTGTCTAAGTTCTAGGTCGTGAACGACCTAAGAGCTAAGTCGTGACCGACCTATAGGATGTTAGCGAGTTAAGAAGGCTTGCGACTTAGAGGTTAGGTCATCTTGGTTTAGGCCGTAGACGACCTAAGAGGTAGCGCGACCTAGAGGGTGAGCGACCTAAGTTTGAGAGTTGAGTTGTTAGGTCGTCTGGATGGCCTAGGGTAGTGAACCGGTTAAGTGTTAGGTCGGTTGGAGCGACCTAGAGTATTGGGCGACCTATAGGGGAGCGACCTAAGGAACATGCGACCTAAGAGATAGAAGTATAGTAAACAGGGTAAGTTAGCGACCTTAGAAGGATAGGTTGGCAATGACCTAAGGAAGGAGTAGTTAGGTCGTATGACTTGTGTGTAGTTAGGTCGCCAGGCTATTTGTGTGTTAGGTCGCGTGAGTGTTAGGTCGCGTGGGATTTCTGAGTCGTAGGCAGTTAAGTCGTAAACAACCTAAGTAAGGTCGTTGAGTTCTATAGTTGTTAGGTCGCTGGGTTTGGTTTAGTATTAGATCGCGCATAGTTAAGTCGCGCGTTGTTTTAAACCGTTGGATTGATAGGTTGCATGGAAGCGCATCTGTTAGGTCGCTTAGGTGCCCTGAGGTGCTAAGTCGCATTTGCTTAAGTGTTAGGTCGTGACTTTTTTAAGTCGCGATGGTGTTAAGTCGTAGGTCGCGTGAATGCGCATATGCGGTAGGTCGCTGGGTTGTTGAGGCGCGTGAGTATTAGGTCGCGTAAGGACTTAGGTCGTTAGGTCTCATACCTGCGATATGTTAGGTCGTAGGGTGTTAAGCAGCTAAGTCTTTAGGTCGGTTGGTTTTAGGTCGTAGGTCGTGGACGACCTAATTCCGAGGCTGCGACTTAAGGGAATTTCAGCTATAAATAGAAGGGGGTTGGCTTCATTTTTGGGATCCGGATTTCGAAGCGACGAAGTGCTGCCATTTTGAGAGCTCGACTTCTACACTTCTTCACTTCTTTTCTCCACTCTAATCTAGTGCTTCCATCCATCCAAATCGAAGATCAAGATTGAAGATTCAAGAGCTTAAATTGAAGATCTTCATCTTTTCAAGAGAGATTTCTTCGTTTGAAGCGGATTCGTGATAGATCAAGCTTGATCCTTCGCTGTCCAGATCTGAAGCGTGTAGATTTCAGGTTGTTTAGGTGATTTGGTGAGTGGTGATTATCTCTCACACGGATCCAAAGGAGTATATCGGATTGTTGGCTCGATTTGGTGTTAAAATAGTGATTTCCATGCATTTTCTTCATCCTAAGTGTAGATCCATATAGATCCATTGTTCATGATGATGTTACATCCATTTTATCATATGTTAACCTATGCAATTTCATTCATCAAGTTGTAGAGATAATTCTCATGTTTTCATGCTTATTGGACTTTCAACTCTTTAATTACGAAAATGCCATTATTGTGATAATTGTCTACCTAGATCTTATTTGAATGCTTAATTGTTTGGATTAATGTTTGATTTGATTGATTGTTATGAATTAGATGATTGATGGTTTGATTTAGACCGAAGACGATTCAAAAGCTAAGGGAAAGGCTCTTGAATTGGGAAAGCTGCTCATGGCATATGTAGCGGGATGATGAAGCTCTTATGCATAGATTTGATGATGTGATGTTGAGATGAGGCTTTGCGAGGATGTGATGAAGCGAAGAAATCATGTGATGAAGACTTGGTCTAATCCAGACGGGATCATTCCAAGCATGTTGATAACTCGGTGATATGATTCGAGTTGAGGATAATGAATGGATATGAGAATAGTCGTCGAGGAGGATGACTAGGAGGCTTGGATAGCATCGTTGTTGAAGGTTCTAGCATGCTCTAAGCAAGAGTACGTTTGGGCAGATTCGATAGTCCCAACGACTAACTGTTGATGGTCGAGTACTCTGGGCAGATTCGATAGTCCTAGGCACGGGTTGCGATGACGTGCGGGAGTTATGTCTAGAACCGGGGTTTCCATTAGCCCTTGACGGACGGCTGAAAGAATGTGCCGGTCATTCAATTAACGGTGATATCGAAGCAATGATAACAGTGATAGCCAGAGTCATGGATGTTTGGTTGTATCGTCATTCGGACTCAAGAGCGGTATTTTCTGGGTGCTTATCTGATTTAGGCCTTGGTACTTGGAAAACATCGCTCTTGACTCGAATGATTATTATTATACATTAAATTGTATGTTCTGCTATGTCTGCTTCTATTAGTGTGTGTCTGGGGGCTATCACTGTAGAATGAGGTTGGAGTGGGAGGGTTGTATTCCTATTCCTTTTCCTTTATGCTCTTTTGGTATGTTGTTAGTTAATTTACTGCTCACTAAGATTGTTGTCTGACTCAAGGCTTTATGTTTTAATTCTTATTGCCTTGGGCTGTTCGTCCATTTTGGGACGGGCAGACTAGGTAGCAGGTGACAGGTGCTGTTCTCTTCTCACGATGCTGATATCGAAGACGAGATGGAGAGTTGCATATTATCTTCTTATTATATGTACTGGATATTCCACTGTTTTGTATTCTCTGAGAGATATGTAGTGAGGCTTGATGTATTGACTATTTGGATGCTTGTATTCAACTATTATGGAGTTTTATATGATGTCGTTTTGTTCTGTAAAGCTTCACTATACATATGTTCTATTGTATTTTGTCCATGCGCTGTGAGTAATACGATAGATTCTGTTGTTTTATTTTACCCTGACAATCGTCCATGGTCGCCTGGCACACTTTACAACGCACTATCTCTAGATTCGGTGCAGGGGTCATGGGCGGTCGTCACACATGTTCCATCTAAGTTATGTTTTATAATTGTCCTAAACCCCAGGCTCTGATACCAAGCTGTGACGCCCCACCTCTATACCCACGCTAGCCAAGAACACTACGGTGTAGTGCTGTCAACTAGCACGGAGAATAAGGCTGTTGAGGAGCGACCATCTATGTAATTGCTTTGTGCGAGCACCGATATGCCAGATAATAAAACATTGCATTTCATCTTTAGAGGAAACCCGACATACCGATACAAACTCAAAGCTACTACACAGTGGCTATAATAGTTTAGGACAATAGATATAAAAATAACACAGATAACATAAATGCGGAATACAGATGGAATTGAAAAGTCTCATATATATAATAACTGATATCCGTTACAATACATTTGACACAATACAAATGATACAACTACAACTGTCGACTCAAGAAGTTATATATACAAGTACATTATCGACTAATATACATGAATACATTATCATCTTAAAACAGACACACTGACTACTACAACAGACGAAGACCACTTCAAATGATATAAAAAGTCTTCATAGCTCTAGCAGCAACCCAAAGCTAAAAATCTACAACCTGAAAATACTCGGTCTGACCCGAGTATTAAATTCAAAAGAAAATAATACACGGGTCAGTCTAATTCAAACTCAGTTATTAATGCATAGAAGCAATAATAATCAAATTTCAAATAGACGAAAGTCACAGAAATCTCGTATACCCAACTTCTCGATAAGAGAACCGGATAACGGCGGATATAACACTAAACAATGTTAATCCACAAAACAGAAATTCAAAGCAGTTTAAACAATTGAAATGTCAATTTAAAAATCATCAATGCTAATTGGCTGCAGTACACGCTAACGTGTACTGCCTCGCCAATACAGCCTACGAATTACGCAACAGGTCGATGAATCAAGAACAAAAGAAATATCGATTAAAATTTGTCAATTCAGTGTGGCTGCAGTGCACGCACGCGTGCACCGCCTCGCCACAACAGAATATAAAGTCACCACAAGGGACAGGGATAAAACTGCTACGAAAATGCAGCCACCACTTGTATTTAAGGGCAAGGCTGCATCAGTGAAATGAAACAGTGTATCCAGTGAAAAAGGCAACAAGTGAAACAAGTTCAACACGTCGCAAAGCAAGGCACAGGGAAATAGCAAACTGAAGGCGAGAGCACCAAAGATATGGCACTACAACACTCAACAGAAAAGAAGCAGATCAGCCTCATTAGAAGATAAGGTCATCAGTGAAGCAAAATGACAAAATGCAAATGATACAAGGCATCAATGCAATGTATCAGATTCGAGAACAAGGCAGCTGAAGACAGTAACAAGAAAAGGGAAGACATGACTCAACATGTATGAATGGCCTCAACGTCAAAGACAGAGAGACCAAAATGAAACTACACATGCCTCAATAACAACTACATGGAACTGGAGATTGCGACTTAAATAGAAAATGCACGTGAACCTCATGGCAACAATTCAAGGCAACAGTGACAACTCAAATACAAACCAAATGCCATCAGTGAATATGATAACACTGCAACAACTACGCTGCAAGTACCACAGGCACATGGAGATGCAGTGAAGCCAATATGGCAAATAATGATGAAGTATATAAGTGCAGGCAACAAAAATTAGAGAAGTACAAAATGGTCAAGCTGTAAAACCAAGACTACAGGCACATGGTCAAGTGCACTAGTTCAAAAAGGCACAAGAGAGTCAAAGTGTACAAGAGATACAAGTGCAGACACAACTGAACAAGTTCAAGTGACTCAAACTAAATGCACAAATTACTTACAACATGAGTGCAGCAGTCCAACAACTCAAGTGAAGCTACAGATCAACAGGGAAGAACTCAGTGATTAAACTATGAAGGCAACATGCAAGCTCGACTAGCAGGTGAATGTGCAACAACAACAAAGCAGAAGCAATCAAGTTCAACAAGACAAGTACAAAACAGTGACAACATCACAAACAAACTCATCAAGCCCATAGTCAACAAACAAACTAGCATCAATGCATACTGGAATGAATGCATCAAAGTGACAAAGGGATCAGATTAAAATACATTGTGAAAATCAGTGACTCAAGATCAAAGATTCAAATGCAAGGTCAACGCATCAACAACAAAAATGCAACAGTTCATACATGAAGTCAGAGATGAGCACAAGATACAACATGCACAACTTAATATGAATTGCAGTTCAACTGAAATGAACACAGGTGAAGGCAGAGACCAAGAAGTGATAACATGAAACAGTGAGTATCACGACAATGTCAAAGCCGTGACTATCACTTAGTGTTTATGAAAATATACGAATTTAAAAATGGTCAGACAATTTGAAGTCACAGAGGAAAGTATCACAGATAAACAAATGTCAAAGCTGTGATGCAAACAGTAAAGAACACTGTCAAGTCGAATGCAACAGAGAAGATGGCCCGAGACAAAGCTCACATGAGATAGAAAATCATCTCATATGAATGAACAGTGAACATCAATGCATCCAGGAAATCAGATGGCCAGAGACGAAGCTCACTGGGGCCAGAAGATAAGCAGTCAGGTGTTAAAAATCACGTTCAAGAAATCGAATGCCAAAATGCAGTTTTAACAAGAAGGAGAAAATCAAGTTCGAGTTCTATTAGACATGCACGAACGAAGATCAAAGCATTAGCCAAAATCACAGAGACGAAATCAACGTCGTCGAACTCAAACTCATAACAGTGATTATCCACGAGAACAAACATCTCAAAACAATCGAGCATAACAACAGAATAATACTCGAGTATGAATTAGAAGTGAGCAGAACTCACCTTGCTTCGACGCGACTCGGAGGAACTCGAACGAGCACGAATTTGAGGATCGAACAGCTCCAAGTAGAAGCGGTGGCATCCCTATGTCGAATGAAGCCAAGCAGAACAAAACCACAAGCAAAGGCGAACGCTCAAGGGAAAATGCCCCAATTCATCAGTTTGGAGAAAAGGGATCGAAGCCCTAATTTGCACGGAGCCAAAGTCCTTTGTCGAAGCGAAGACGAGCACGGCGAAGGCACAGACGAACTACAGAGCAGCGAACCTTCGATCGAGCTTCAATGTCGGCAGAAGCCCTAGTTTCGCGGCTGCCATTATTTCGTTTTCTTGTTCGATTTGTTATTAGGGTTAGAAAGATGAGAAAATGATAAAGGGATCCGGTTATACGCTTTAGTAACTTTATCTCTACAAATAACAAAATAAAATATAAACAAAATTCACCTACAAAAGCCCAATAACATTTTACCCATTTTTCTTAAATCAATTTATATAATAGAGAATTTTGCAAATACTAAAAAGACTTTCAATTTTTGATTTAAAATCCCAAACAACGATTAACCATTTTATTAAAGAATTTTAAATACGATTTAAAACTCAATATCAATTGTCAACTAGATTAAATCGTTATTTTATCGATAATTAAAATTTACGAATCTCCGGGTTGTTACAATTTCCTTGGGCATGTTATATCTGCCAAAGGCATTTTAGTGAACCCCAATAAAATTGTGGCTATCCAAGCATGGAAAAGACCAAGCACAGTAGGAGAAGTTAGGTCATTTATGGGGATGGCAGGGTATTATAGAAGATTTATAAAGGATTTTTCTAAGATGTCATCACCTCTTACCAACCTAACTAAAAAGAACCAACCCTTTATATGGACTCAGAAATGTGAGTAAGCCTTTAGTAAAATCAAGGAGGCCTTAGTCAATGCACCAGTGTTGAGAGTACCAGAAGGAAATGAGGATTTGATTGTTTATACTGATGCAAGTGGTTCTGGGCTAGGAGCTGTATTGATGCAGCAAGATCAAGTTATAGCCTATGCATCAAGGTATGCAACCCATGATCTTGATTTGGCAGCAGTGGTATATGCACTAAAGCTCTGGAGACATTATCTTCTAGGTGCTAAGTTTATTTTATACACTGACCATAAAGCATTGAAATATCTCTTTTCACAAAAAAATTTGAATATGAGATAGCATAGATGGGTTGAGTTTCTAGCAGCATATGATTTAGACATACTTTATACTCCAGGAAAAGCTAATAAGGTTGCAGATGCTTTGAGCAGGCAGCATGCAAAAGTAGTCATGTTAATGATAGAAGAGTTTAGAAATTTATCTCTGCTTACTGATTTGGAAATTGAGGAAAACAATGAGGTGAACATGGAGATGATTGAAGAAGGGAGTAAAGGAAAATTAAGTTTGATAACTTTGCAATCAGATTTAATTTTGAAAGTGGGGAAAATGCAAGAGGAAGATCCATATTTATTAGAAAAGAAAACTCTAATAGAAAAAGGAGAAGAAGTAGCAAACTACCACACTGATAAGAATGGTTACTTAAGGAATAAAGGTAGGATATGTGTTCCAGAAGATATAGGGTTGAAGGAAGAGATACTTAATGAATACCATAGGAGTAAATATTCCATACATCCAGGCAGCACCAAAATGTACCAAAACCTAAAAAGGGATTATTGGTGGAGAGGGATGAAATCAGATGTGGCCAAACATGTTGCAAAGTGTATGACTTGCCAACAAGTCAAGGCAGAAACCCAAAGACCCTCAGGCCTATTGCAACCTCTAAGCATACCACAGTGGAAGTGGGAAGATATATCTATGGATTTCATAGATGGTCTGCCCAGATCAAAGAGAGGAAATACAAGCATTTGGGTAGTAGTTGATAGATTGACTAAAGTGGCACACTTTATACCAGTGAAGGCAGAAAGAAATGCACCTAAACTAGCTCAAATATTCATGAGAGAAGTAGTGAGACTACATGGCATCCCTAAAACTATAGTGAGTGATAGGGACACAATCTTATATCCAGATTTTGGAAGAGCTTTCAAGAAGCCATGGGGAGTGAGTTATGCTTGAGTACTGCATACCACCCCCAATCAGATGGTCAAACTGAAGTAATAAACAAAGTTTTGGAAGATTTATTGAGGGCATGTGCATTGGACTTTGGAGGTAATTGGGAAGATCACCTCCACTTGGCTGAATTTACATATAACAATAGTTATCAAAGCACCATAGGCATGGCACCATTTGAAGCCTTGTACGGCAAACCATGTTTGTCACCAATATGTTGGGTTAAAGCAGGAGAAAGGGCTGTCTTAGGGCCTGAGTAAGTTAAAGAGACTACAGAGAAAATTGAGCTTGTGAGGAGAAGAATGGCAGCAGCTCAAGATAGGCAAAAGAAGTTTGCAGATGTAAGGAGGAAGCAGGTAGAATATGAAGATGGTGATTATGTTTTCATCAAAGTTTCACCTATGAAGAAGGTGTTGAGGTTTGGCAAGCAGGGAAAACTTACCCCAAGATATGTTGGACCTTACAAGATTTTGGAAAGAGTAGGTTCATTAGCATACAAGTTGGAGCTACCAGAAGAGATGAGTGCAATGCACAATGTATTTCATGTGTCACAACTTAGGAGATGGGTGCATGATAAAGAGGAAATTCTAGAGAAACCCACTCAAGGTCAAATAAATCCTGATTTGGTCTATGAGAAAGAACCAGTGGGGATTTTAGCTAAAGAGAAAAAGAAGTTGAGGAGCAAAACTCTGAAATTGGTGAAGGTTCAATGGAGCCTAGACCCTAATGATTGTACATGGGAGTTAGAGGATAAGATAAAGATGGATTACCCTAAGCTTTTTGCAGTGGAAGGTAAATTCTAATTTCCTAAAAAGTTTAATATGTATGGTTGTTTTGACTGAATTGTTTGCTTGTGCAATGTTTGATAGATTTTATAAAAATCTGGAAATGTTTAAAGTAAAAATGAGAAAATTGTGAGGACACAATTCCTAAAAAGGTGGGGTGATTGTAATGCCCCAGAAATTCATGAAACCTTATTTTGGTTGAATTTTGAAAATATATGAATTTATTTGTATAGGAATATATGGAATTAATTGTGTGCAAGTGTGTGTGCATGTGTGCACGTGCACACTGATATGGCACAAGGAAGAACTCCAAATTTCCTGAAATTAAAAGAAGAACTGGAAAAGCCTTACAGACATGATTTTGTAATGAAAATTATTAAACCAAATATGGATATTTGATTTCTGGATTATATGAATTATTTTAGAAAATAAGATAAAGCAAGTTTTGTTTGAACCAATAAACAGATTTTACTTAATTTAAACCCAGGATAAATTAGATAAGGATTTGAAACATGTATGCACATATATGTGTATGTCTTTCTGAAACTAAGGAGGAGTTAAGTAAGCCTAGATAAGATATGTATGCATATGTACATTTCTATAAGTACTGAAAGTATTAAAAAGAAATAAGCAAGGGAAAGCATAACATTAAAATAGCAAAAGACATATTGCAAGCAAAACAATTGCTTTAGGCAGAAAATAGAAAGGAGGGTTTTTAGAAAATAAACAAGTGACAATGTCACACAATTGTCATGATTTAGAAAGAGAACAAAATAGATATTCTGGAAAAGAAAAACGGGAATAAGCATTACATGGCCGGGGTATTAAGGGTGAAAATAAGCAAATCTGAAATGCAAAATGCATGAGTATTGGCCAGGGTAGGAATGGGATTTTACAATGATGAAACCCTAGAAAAACCTCTCTTATAAATCCAAGTTTAAACCAGAAAAACCATTTTCTACCCGAGACATTTAAGAAAACAAAGAAGAAAAATATTGCAAGAAGAAAGGCAAAGTTTCAAAGAGTTTCTTTTCTGGATTAAGCAAGAGGAGCATTTTTCAGTGAGTAATCTCACTAAACTCATGGCATTAAGTCCTGTTATGAGGCAGCCAAGTTTATGTTATTTTTCTACATATTTCTGATTTTATTAATATGGTTTTAATGGATGCTTTAATGGGTGTTTATGAATGCTTTTGATTGCTTTGATGGTTGAGTATTTTGCTCTGTTTGGTTACACCCAGAAATGTTAAATTATGAAATCATGAAAGTAAATAGAGAATACTTGTAACTGGTTTAGACATGGCATGGGAAATTCAGAAATCAAAATATGTATATGAGTTGCATTACACTTGTGTAAGTACTGAGGCTCAAATGAAAGATTCATGGGTGCAATGGAAATACCCAAAAGTGCTGAACCCTTGATCAAATAGAAAACCCATGAGCCAGAAATCTTGTTTAAGCTAGATCTTGAATTTAGTTCAAACATGGTTGCTTATGAAACAATAATAACCCACATGCCTAGTCTCTATTCACAGTTGTAAATATTCTTGTATTTTCTTTAAGCCAGAATATTTGAAAATATGATTTCCCCTGGATATGAATATTAGCTTGCCTTTGAAGTATGCTTGCAAGTTTTATGTAATGTTTCATGTACACTGTGATTTAATCACCTAGCTATCTCATGATAGGATCAAACATGAACACTTAGTAAATAAACTAAGGATTGTGAGCCAAGAAGACTGCTGGAATGCTTGTTATATTTAAATATGCAAGTTGGCACATGGTTTGTTTAAGCCCTGAGATCTTTGTGCAATATTGTGAATTATTTTATTGCAATGTGTCCCCGTGATTCCTTTATGGCAGATGAGGCTAGGAATTAATTTAGTAAATGCAACCCTAAATTGATGAAGTAGGAACTTGAGTTATTCCTAGGTTGGTTGGATTGGAGCTATGATAGTTCCTGAGTATCTCTGTTTGACATGTATGTTTGCATAGTTGAAAGTGTGTACATAATTAGTTTTAATACTGATCATATATGCACAATATATCAGAAACAAGTCAGGCTAATTGATTAAAGAAGTTATGCCAACCTATACAAAATGCTTATGTCTCACTTATCTACTTAATATCATGGAATTTTTGATATTGCTCATACCAGATCTTGTATCTGACCCTTGTTTGCTTATGGCATCTGGGGTGTCTCATTTAAAATGGGACAGCCTCTAATGCTCTTTCAGGGAATGCTGGTTCTAAATAGGAAGCTGCTATGGCTAATGAGAATGATTGGATAAGCATGCTAAATTAGAATTAAATAAGAGCTTAGAATGAACTATTTGCATGTAATCTTGGAAGTTTCATAATTCTGCTTTTGTTGTTATGTAATGATCTTGAATGTTTGGATTTTATTTAGTTGTTTCAATTGAATCAGGTAATGTATTAAGGTTGGGAAAAACCAAAGACTTAGTTGAATCTTATGCAAGAAAATATCTTTGAGTATTATGGTAGAAATCTGTAGATGATATATGCCTATATTTGAGAAATGGATACACACATATATATATATATATATATTGTGTATTAGTCAATCTTGAGTCACTTAAAAGCTTTAAGTTTTAAGGTTAAAAATCTGAGTTTAGCTGGAAGTAATATTTGAAGAATTTTGTGACTATATATAGAAGTGTTTTGATAAAAGAAACAATATATATATTTTTGTGCACTGTATAAAGATGTGTACATGTTTTAAGGGATTTTTCAAGTATCTTGTATCTGAATTTACATTGCAATAGCCAGGCACTAATGTTTTGATGACTTAGTCATAAGGTTAACCCACCTCAAAAGGAGTGAGGTCTGGGTTGATCAAGATGACCAGATTTTTTGGGTTTAAAGGAAGAAAATGCACTTTGTAAATTATGAAGCTTTCTTTGCAAATGCACGTACAAAGACATTTTCAAATACTTGAGCAATTCACTTTTATTTTGAGTAGCTTTCTTAGTCCAGAGAGCACAATACATCTGATATGCACACATATTACTTAAATACTACTTTTGTTAAATGACCATAAAATCTGGATTTTCTAAATCCAGTAAAGCAACCTTTAAATTAGGATGCAAGCTGAGGTAACTCAGGGATTAGGGAATGGATTTGATTCAGAGAAACACAACTATATAAATTGTGAATGAATCACTCAACTGGTTTGGTTATAAGTAAAGGAATTTGTGATAAAATCACTCATGTTGAAAATTATAAATGTGTATATCATTTTTCTTTCTGGCTTTTGATCAAATATCAAACAATTAGATTAAAACTATGATGACTTGCTATATAATCTGAGATCACTTTGCTAAGTCAAACTAACAGACAATCACCATAAGAATGATCAAAATTTCTAGGTATAAATTATATATGATTATGGGATTCACTCCCATGACTCAAATATCAAAACTAAGGAAAATGAGCTATGTACTGGTTGATTAGAAACTCAAATTCAATCAGGATGCACTCTTGCTTACCAACACTCTGATCCAAGCAAGAGGGTCACATACATCTTCATATGTGTGTGAATATTTATTAATAAACTGATATAAATATATTAGTGGAAAAATTAGGATCCTGGATAATTTAATAGAAAGGCTAAATGACTCTAGGAAATTTATTAATGACTCAAAAAAAAATCCTAGTAAAAATTAGGTAAAATAAATAGGGTCATTTCAGTTTTGTTTATTGATTTATTGTTGAATTTTTTTCTTAAAAAATAATTTTGATTTATATCAATATATATAAATAGATCTAGATTAAATGTATACAGATTTGCAATTTGTCTATATGTATAATGATATATGTTTATATCTTGTATATATTTAATCTAAAAATTTTATTATGATTTTTTATACCTATTGTGAACCATAAAATATAAAATTATTTTATTAAATATGTATATACATATTTCATTATTATTTAATGATTTTATGAATTGTTTATTACGTATAAAATAATTATTGATTCAAAATTTTAATTTTATAGTTTTTATATTTTTTGCACCATGTAAGATGCTTATTGTAAAATTTTAAGATTTTTTTAACTTAATTATTAATTTTTAAAATTAATTTACTTTCAACCTGCAATCAATTATTTAATTAAAAATATACATTAAATTCATAAATTTCTGGAAATTTTTCATAAGTATTAGATGTTTCACAGGTACCTTCAAAATTTTTTTTAGATATTTTAAACTTAATTTAATATTTTTAATATTTAATTAATTTTGAACCGCAGTTAATTATTTAATTACAAATATAATTTTAGATGAGAAAATTCTAGAAAACTTTTCTAAGCCTAAAATATGTCTCCTTAACCTTCAAAAAAGTTTAATAATTTTTTAACTTGATTTCCTATTTTTAAGAATTAATTAGATTAAGGACTATTATCAACTATTTAATAATAAATATTATTTTAATTAAAAAAATCCATAAATAAATATTAAGCCCAAAATATGTTTCCAGATTTTTTAAAATTATAAAAATTGTATTTCTATCATGTGATTATTTTATATTAATTTATTGTGGAAGAAACTATTTTATTCAATAATATATATATGTGTGTGTGTGTGTGTATTCATATACATATATTTATTCCTATTTTGACATATTATACAAGCACATATTTGGACAAATTACAATACACACAAAATGAGCTAATGTATCTGCTGCAATGTAAATCCTAGCATCTATATACGGGCACATTATACCCTTCACGGATTATGATGTTACACATGCATACACACACACACACACATATATATATATATTTGTATATATATATATCTGATTCATATATATATATATAATTATATAAATAATTAAAACAAAATTAAATAATTCTCAAACTACAATTTGTACAGTTAGAATACATATGGACATAGTAATAAATCTTGCCATGAATAAATTATTAATTGATGACATTTAATGTATCAATCAATTCAAATTAAAGAAAGGAAATGAAAGGTTTTTCTCTCCATTTAATGCAATTAATACTCTCAGTTAATTCTTGTTTTAGAGAACAAAATGAAAGGTTTCATTCCCTGTACATTAACTAAATGTTAGGTGTATTTGATACACTATACATTTGAAATTAAAAACTTCCCATTAGCTAATTTAAATAAAATAAATGATTTTATTTAAAACAAATTTAGAAATGTTCTAAATAGATTAGGCTTCATAGGCTCAACTAAGATCCAATCGGGTAAATAAATTTGAAATTCACCTATTTCTTCCGCTGCGGGCTGGTCCATTTCCTTCATTATCATACTTTCTTTAAATTATCAGCACTCCTTCCTTTGCTTCTTGAGCCCAAAGCAGTACTTTGTTTCTTGACCAAATCATAAAACAAAAGATAGATCCAAACATATATTTAAATATCTAAAAAAGAATTGATTTCATTCAATGTTTGATTTAAAGAACTTAGCTAAGCTCACCTCCTCAGGTCATGAAACGACTTCGCTGTAATGGATTTCCAAAAATCCATAGTACTCAAACCACTAGAGTGATCCATTAATTGAGAAGTGACCCATGAGTGCATGAAACAAGGTCGGTCAGCAGCGTGTGAAATGAGTAAATTTCAAAAAAAATCTCTAATTGGATTTTAGTAGACCTATAAAGTCTAATGGTTATACTGAATCCAATTTAGTTCACTCAAATAAATCATATTTTATTCAATTTTTTTGATTAAATTAATTAATGTATGTTAATTAATTTAACATTTATATGTTTTGAGTATATTAATATATACTCATGTGTTTATATAAGTGTAATGTGCAAATAGCTAGGCGTGCACGGTTGATGACATATCCGCTATATAAACATCGTTCATTTATATATGTGTTAATTCTTTCAAAACATTGTTTAAAATACTTGTAAATTTATAAATATAAATATAAATTTTTGTAATTATTTATATGCGGTAAAATATAAAATATCTAATCTAATTTTTACTATGTCGATAAATTTTAAATTTAAATTTTGTATTTAAATCTAATTATGACTTAATAAAACATTTTAAAATTCAAAATTGGATCTTAAAATTATCGGTTAAAATAACTTTAATTAAATTTAAATACATACATTTATATAAAATAATTATTACAGCCGAAACTATTATTTATTTATTTAAAACACACAACATTGTTTTATATGCATAAATAATATATATATATATATATATTATAAAATAAATATTTTAAAATAATATATATATAACATTATTTGGAGTAAGATTTTATTATTATTTATATTTATATATATTTGATTTATTTAAAATACACAACACTGTTTTAATATATATATATATTATAAAATAAATATTTTAAAATTATATATATGCAAGTGTTATTGGCAAGTAAGAAAAATATATTTTAAAAAAGATTATTTTTTTATAAAAATAATACATACACATATATATATAATAATATTAAAAGTAAACATTGTATTAAGTAAAATTAAATGTATATATATATATATGTATACATATTATAATATAATAAAATTATGCTATCGGCAAGAGAATTCTTTTAAATTTAATTATCGAAAATAATCTGAATAATTTAATTAAATATGTTTATATTTTTAAAATATTTTGAAGGTATTTTCGGTTTAAAAGTAGTAAATATTTATTTAAAATTAAAAATAAATATTTATAACATTTAGAAAATTTATATATATATATATTAGAATACAAACATTGCTGAATTTAAAATATTTACATACATTTTCAGTTTTAATCTTTGAATTTAAATTAACGGTACATATAGAATAATTATTTAATATAGTTTAATATATATTAATATTTATGGGGAGATATTATCACATATATAACATCGTTACAATGATATGAACAACATAATGAACAATATATATAATACAAAAGAATATGCCTCAAGGAAGTAGCATTTGATTTACACATCGATTCAAATCGTCTCCGATAGCTTTTAGATGATAGAGTTAGGGGTATGCCCTAGGAGCAATTTTTAGTTTATTGTAAATTATTAACTATGTAATAAATTCATTCGAAATAAAGGTTTTTTTTCTTTTTATTATACACTTGTCATACTATGTTATGTTAATTATTTATTTAATTTAAGTATATTAATAGAAAATATACTAGAAAATATTTAAATGATATGTTATGTGATAGCAATTACAAAGTATTATAATCACTAGAAATTTATCACATCAAAAATAACATATTATTTTAAATATAATTGAGATAGGATATCAATACCTCCATTGACACTAGAGCACGTAATGCTCTCCAAATGTTGGACAATGTATTACTCAAGGTTGTTAGGAGCACCAAGAAGGTACGTATTGATATTTACTGGATAATTATGGAATGATTCACTCGAGAGTTTTTCGTTGGTTAATATATCTATGTTCAAACATAGAATCTCGAAGTGACGATATTACACAATTCTCTCAGCTTGAAAATACTATTAAACTTCAAGTAGATACTCCACTTCGATTATAGTTAAATCGTGACATGGCATCCACCTAGACTAGTTGGGTCTGAGTTAAAGCATTAGGAGTGAAACACTGTGATGACCCGGGATTTTGGGCAATATGAATTTAATAATCTTTATTTATAATTAAATTGGATTGATAATTTTGTTTTATAAATTGACAAGTTTATTTATTTTAAAAGGCTAATAAAATTTTAATATTGGAAATATCTATTTATATCTTTTCTAAAATTTAATAAAGGTTTTAATTTGTTTTCCTTTAATAAGTATTAAACTAAAAATGGTTTATAAATTTATATATTAAGGTTTTAAATAAGCTTTCTTTTAAAATATCTCTTAAACTTAAATGGTTTGTAAACATATAAAAGAGATAAGACATAAGTAACATATAAATAATTATAACATAAGTAAATACAAATTCACATTTTACATAATTTAAAGAAAATCATAAATACTTTTATAATAAGGGTTTTAACACTTGTAAGTATATAAAACAAGTTTGGACATGTGTAAAATGATTTAAGCATGCAAGTACATTTGTAATGCAATAAAATATACAAGTGGCATACTCTTTCTTAGTTAAAATTGAAATTTAAATAAATATGTATTAGTAAGAGACCTGGCTTCTATTTTCTCAGTTCGAATCTTTTCTTTCTAAATACTCTTTCTTCTTCTAAAAACCTGAAACTAAACTAAAAGCAAATGAAGATAAAAATCTGGGAATTTAAAATGTGCAAAATCAGTTTGAAAGTGAATGCTGCAACTCCAAATCAACCTGCAACTAAAATGAAGTTCAACTGAAATTCAAATCTTTTGCAATTCAAAAGGAATCAAGACCAACTCAGCAGTTTCAACTTTAAATAGCATCAAATTGAAGGCATGCAAGTATTAAAATTCAACAGCAAGGCAATTTAAAACAACTCAGCTTTCAAAGCCTGGAAAACTACTCTGTTTTGTTCCCTGCTCTTTAAATATAAGGTGAGTAAATTTCCTTTAAAAACAGTTTTAAAAATCTGTTGTTATGATGTATGTGATGAAATCTTGTAGTAATATAGTATATAATGTTGCCTGAATGTATGGATGTGAATGCATGTATATATATATTGATATACCTGTGAATGACTGTGAATATGTACATATATAAACTTTGTTTTTATTACAGGCTCAACTTCCCTAAAGAAAAATTCAATTTCTCTTCATCCAAGTGATATTAGGCTTCGTTTTTTTAAATGAATATTGATTGTAAGATCATAACTTCATTTTTAAAAATAAATATAAGTGTTTATGTTAAGAGATTATTTCAAAATATATATAGTTACAGTGAAAATCAAAAATGGGTTAAAAATCGATCATGATGATTTCGATTTTTGATTATAGGATCTGATGCGTATTAGAAAATAATGAATTTAGGTAATCGAATCATGATTTTTAACATTGTAATTACTGAGGACTTTTGAGATGATCAGAATTTGGGTTTTCTTCGATTGTCGACGAACGGCGTGGTGATGGTTGTCGAGTAGGGGCCTGGAGGTGGCTGGTATATCGTAGATAAGGGGAAAAATGGCTAGGGAAATTACTGATGGTTGAGGCGGTGGGAAATTGATGGAGTAGGGTTTTGAAGAGTATCTTGGTCGAAGTTGAGTTCGAGATGTTTTCGTCACCGTGGGGAGGTCGGAGTAGATCGCGTTGGAGGGGATCATTTCAGGAGAACGAGGCGGTTCGATGGAGTGGTCGGAGGGGCTACTCGAGGCGGAGTTCATCGGCATTGGGTGGTTTCTGATCGGAATCTGGTTCCAATTTTGATCGAGATTGTCGAATTTCGATTCGATGAAGAATTTTTCGATCTGGGTTTCTAGTTGTAGTCGCGTAAGTATTAGTGATTGTCGTGAGTTGCCGTGATGATCACCGGAGGAAGGAGTTGGTGGTGTACGTGCACGCGTGCACGTTTGTGCACTGGTTCGAGAGTTTGGGGAAGATGAAGATGGATCGGGGAAGGTCTCGTGATTATCGTGTGGAGACACGAAGCAGATGAAGTCGCGAATAACTCGAAGCTGACTCGGGTTTGCAAAGGGTATGACTCGGGTTGTTCTGGGTTTTTAAATCTGAGAGTTGATTTACAAATGTTTTCGAGTTTAAAAGCAAAGTAAAAACAAGGTTTTTAAGTTAAAGCTATATTCAAAAGAAATTATAAAGAAATGTTTTAAAATAGATTTCAAGTTTTATTTTTTAAATGGATAAGTTTAAAGAAAATGATAATTATTTCAAAGATAAATAATTGTTTAATTTAATTAAACATGTTTGAAAAGCATTTTCAAAGATTTTAAGCATAATAAAAATTAAGTGTTTGAATTGTTTTAAAGTAAAATTACATTTTAATTTTATGATTGATTTTTAAATGAGTTTTAATAAAGTAAATAATTTGAGTTTAATTAAGGATAATTAATAACTAAATTAAAGCTTAATTACTATTTGTAATTAAGGATAATTACTTAATAAAGTAATTAGTGGATGGTAAATGAATTAATTAAAGGTTAAGGATGTTTTATTGATAAATTAATTAATGTAATTAATTTTAGGTTAATTAATTAGTTTAATTAGTTAAGATAATCATTTATGATAAATTAAGTGTAATTACTTAGTAAAGTAATTGATGGGTAATTACTGAATGTAATTAAATTAAGAAGAATTACCTATAGAAGTAATTTAATAAAAGTGATAAAAAGGGTTAATCACTTGATGTTATTAATTAAAGGATTAATGTAATTAATTAAGGAGTTAATTAATTAGGGTAAGTAATTATAGGATGATAATTACTGTTTATGATTAATTAAGGTGGATTAATAGAAATGATTAATTAATGGAAGTAATTAATTAAGGATTATTAATTAATGTAATTAATGAAGTAATTAAAGGTTAATTACTGTTAATGATTAAGAATAATTAATTTGTGAAATTAATTAAAGGATAATTACTTTATGTAATTAATGAATAATTAATCAAGGATGATTAATATTTAAATGAGTAATTAATTAATTAAAGGTTTGTAATTAATTAATGATTAATTAAGCAAGGTTGGATAATTAATTCTTAAGTAATTAATTTAATTTAAGATAATTAAATTAATTATAACATAAGGTTAATAATTGTTGCTTATGGATGATTGTTTGTGTAGAATATCTGAATTGGATGATATATATTGGATGATATGTTGTGATATTCTGTGATATGATATTGGATATATCTGTGATAAATGTGTGATATTTATCTATGTTAATGCTGTGTGAATTCAAGTATTGAATTAAATTAAATTGTTTAAACCTTTAAACAACTTGGCCTTAAAAGATACGTTTTGGATTTCGATGAGACCGGGATCGGGTTTGCTACATTACAGCGTGATAGGGGGTTCTCGCTTCGCGGTTTGGTGGCGAACGGGAGACTCTTACCCCTACATGTCCCATTGAGGGGTTGGTTGCGAGTCGAGAGGCTGGCCGTAAAAGCAAATTCGAGGTACCAATGTAAGCCACGGTGGGGCTGGGATGGTTGAAAAGCCTACCAGTTGAGGCCGCTGTCGATGGTTGAAAAGCCTAGACCGTTACAATTGGTATCAGAGCACTAGGTTGAGTGAATACCTAGGTTCGGAAGGGTTGTTCATTAGAGATAGGATCTGTAGCAACCTGTTTGAGTGTATATATATATATATACGAGAGCGCGTATTTGTTAGTTATATAAAATGGTTTTATATTGTGTTAATTGATCGGTTGAGTGGTATATGGATTCTGGTCAATACGAGTAGCTAACGTTATTGATAGGGATCTCTAAACACTTGACCAAGCCAACGGACACAATATTGTTTTAAAAAGGTAGATGAAATAATTTTACCCAGATATAATTTCTATATAAAAAAAAAATATCATTTTAAATGTATATGGTATTTATAATGATTGGTTGGGATGATAATAATTTATCATCTAGGATTAGGAGTCTGAGTGTTGAGGTTGGAAGTGTATTTGTCGAGACTGTAGACCTAATACCGTCTCGAGTGAACTTTACAGTTGTGTAAGGATTTCACAATCTCTGAAGGAAACCTGTTAAGGTTCGGAGTTCATCTTAGGAGTTGGATGAGTAGAGTTGGATCTGTCGGAGAACAGAAGCGAGTGATGGTAGCTTGGCGACTTCAGGAAGGAGCAGTTGTGTGATAAGACGCAGTATCTATGGATGTTCCCGAAGGAGATTTTCTTTTGGAACAAGATTAAGAAGGTATTGGAGGAACAGTTGATGTCTACCGCAGGAAAGACTCGACTGTATAGGAATTCTCTGATATCAAGTAAGAGAGTTTTGTCTATTTTGAAGTATGGGACTAAGGTCGATTAGTTGTTCTTCGGACATGGTCTCATTGTTCCCTTAAGAAGAGTAAGTTATTGGCGATTGGTTTGGAGCCCGAGTTTCTTTTGGATGTCTGCCATCTCGGAGATTCGTTGTGAGGTTTGTTGATGGTCTTAGTTTGAGAAGCCTTTGGATCAGAAGTTTTTGGTTAGCTGTGATAGCAGTGCAGCTCGGAGTGTTCGGTGTGCTGTCGAGATAGAGTTTGGATGCAACAGTATGGTCCGTTTCTTCGATGGTCCCGGAATCTTTGTGGTTCTTTTATCAGCAGTCCGAGTAGATGGTGAAGTTTTTCTTGAAGGGTTAACCTTGTTCGGAAAAGTTTAAGGCTGTTTTAATTAGTAAAGAGAGAACAGTTTCTTTGGAATCCGAACTAGGTAGGATCGCAAAAGTGAATTGCGATTATTTTGAGAGTTCATCTTGAGTAATCTTTTGTATGAAATTGAGACATCTCAAGAGGAAGTAAAAGTTATCGAAGAGGTCAAAGATTTAGTTTATATCGATTTGGTTCCTAGAGAAGGATTTGGTGAAGTATCTTAGAATTTTATGGAGTATCTGTGTTTTCTCTTCTGCTTCTAGTTTCGAGTTTCCTCTAGCCAAGGATAGCTGAAGACAGTACCCTTGACCGAGGACTCGTCTATTCTTTGAGAAGTTGGTTATGTCTTTAAGATAACCAATGTTTCCGCTTGTTTGTGGATCTAGTTTGTGCTCGAGTTCATCGACATTCTCATCTATTTCAAATCAGAGTTGTGCAGCGAAAGCAAAGGTAGTAGCTGTGCAAGAAAGGAAGTTCAGTCTTCTATTTCTTGTGGAGTAGAGTTTGTGGATTTCAGCAGATTTGAAGATCATTTTGTGCTTGATTCATATTTGTTTCAAGAAGCATCAGCGAAGGTTGAGCTGATCGGGAAGAGATGAGGTAGCTCGGGATCGTCTGGTGAGTTATGCAGATATGAGACAGAGTTTGGAATTCGGAATTGGGAATTGGAAGTTGTTTAAATTTTCTCCGACTATAGAGCTATAAGATTTGGTAAGATTTGAAAGCTAGCTCCGAAGTATTTTGGATTTTCCTGTGTTCCGAGAAGAGTAGTTCTTTGATCTACAGGATTGAATGGCCAGTTTGGATAGCTGGAATTCATTGTATTTCACGTATCTCTAAGGGAGTACGTGTATGACCCATCACTGGTTGTGGAATCAACAGTTCAGATAGATTTGGTAGTTGAGCTAGACTTGAGTGTGGTCTGATATTTTGTTCAGATTAGTGGATCTAGAGAAGAGAGTAGCTTTGGATCATAGTGGTGTTGTTAGTTTAGATTCTGTAGAGCGAGTATCCCGGTGATTTATACTTGGGAAACTCTAGATAGTATTATGAAGATCTATCCTGATTTGTATCAGAATAGTTAGTTAAGTTTGATTGTTTGATTGGTTGCTATGATTGTTAATAACTGGATGATAGGTATGCTTTGCTGTTTGAGATTGAAATCTTTGTTGGGTTATTAAATTATCTTTGCTTTTAATTTCGGGGACGAAATTCTTTTAAGGGGGGAGGAATGTGATGACCCGGGATTTTGGGCAATATGAATTTAATAATCTTTATTTATAATTAAATTGGATTGATAATTTTGTTTTATAAATTGACAAGTTTATTTATTTTAAAAGGCTAATAAAATTTTAATATTGGAAATATCTATTTATATCTTTTCTAAAATTTAATAAAGGTTTTAATTTGTTTTCCTTTAATAAGTATTAAACTAAAAATGGTTTATAAATTTATATATTAAGGTTTTAAATAAGCTTTCTTTTAAAATATCTCTTAAACTTAAATGGTTTGTAAACATATAAAAGAGATAATACATAAGTAACATATAAATAATTATAACATAAGTAAATACAAATTCACATTTTACATAATTTAAAGAAAATCATAAATACTTTTATAATAAGGGTTTTAACACTTGTAAGTATATAAAACAAGTTTGGACATGTGTAAAATGATTTAAGCATGCAAGTACATTTGTAATGCAATAAAATATACAAGTGGCATACTCTTTCTTAGTTAAAATTGAAATTTAAATAAATATGTATTAGTAAGAGACCTGGCTTCTATTTTCTCAGTTCGAATCTTTTCTTTCTAAATACTCTTTCTTCTTCTAAAAACCTGAAACTAAACTAAAAGCAAATGAAGATAAAAATCTGGGAATTTAAAATGTGCAAAATCAGTTTGAAAGTGAATGCTGCAACTCCAAATCAACCTGCAACTAAAATGAAGTTCAACTGAAATTCAAATCTTTTGCAATTCAAAAGGAATCAAGACCAACTCAGCAGTTTCAACTTTAAATAGCATCAAATTGAAGGCATGCAAGTATTAAAATTCAACAGCAAGGCAATTTAAAACAACTCAGCTTTCAAAGCCTGGAAAACTACTCTGTTTTGTTCCCTGCTCTTTAAATATAAGGTGAGTAAATTTCCTTTAAAAACAGTTTTAAAAATCTGTTGTTATGATGTATGTGATGAAATCTTGTAGTAATATAGTATATAATGTTGCCTGAATGTATGGATGTGAATGCATGTATATATATATTGATATACCTGTGAATGACTGTGAATATGTACATATATAAACTTTGTTTTTATTACAGGCTCAACTTCCCTAAAGAAAAATTCAATTTCTCTTCATCCAAGTGATATTAGGCTTCGTTTTTTTAAATGAATATTGATTGTAAGATCATAACTTCATTTTTAAAAATAAATATAAGTGTTTATGTTAAGAGATTATTTCAAAATATATATAGTTACAGTGAAAATCAAAAATGGGTTAAAAATCGATCATGATGATTTCGATTTTTGATTATAGGATCTGATGCGTATTAGAAAATAATGAATTTAGGTAATCGAATCATGATTTTTAACATTGTAATTACTGAGGACTTTTGAGATGATCAGAATTTGGGTTTTCTTCGATTGTCGACGAACGGCGTGGTGATGGTTGTCGAGTAGGGGCCTGGAGGTGGCTGGTGTATCGTAGATAAGGGGAAAAATGGCTAGGGAAATTACTGATGGTTGAGGCGGTGGGAAATTGATGGAGTAGGGTTTTGAAGAGTATCTTGGTCGAAGTTGAGTTCGAGATGTTTTCGTCACCGTGGGGAGGTCGGAGTAGATCGCGTTGGAGGGGATCATTTCAGGAGAACGAGGCGGTTCGATGGAGTGGTCGGAGGGGCTACTCGAGGCGGAGTTCATCGGCATTGGGTGGTTTCTGATCGGAATCTGGTTCCAATTTTGATCGAGATTGTCGAATTTCGATTCGATGAAGAATTTTTCGATCTGGGTTTCTAGTTGTAGTCGCGTAAGTATTAGTGATTGTCGTGAGTTGCCGTGATGATCACCGGAGGAAGGAGTTGGTGGTGTACGTGCACGCGTGCACGTTTGTGCACTGGTTCGAGAGTTTGGGGAAGATGAAGATGGATCGGGGAAGGTCTCGTGATTATCGCGTGGAGACACGAAGCAGATGAAGTCGCGAATAACTCGAAGCTGACTCGGGTTTGCAAAGGGTATGACTCGGGTTGTTCTGGGTTTTTAAATCTGAGAGTTGATTTACAAATGTTTTCGAGTTTAAAAGCAAAGTAAAAACAAGGTTTTTAAGTTAAAGCTATATTCAAAAGAAATTATAAAGAAATGTTTTAAAATAGATTTCAAGTTTTATTTTTTAAATGGATAAGTTTAAAGAAAATGATAATTATTTCAAAGATAAATAATTGTTTAATTTAATTAAACATGTTTGAAAAGCATTTTCAAAGATTTTAAGCATAATAAAAATTAAGTGTTTGAATTGTTTTAAAGTAAAATTACATTTTAATTTTATGATTGATTTTTAAATGAGTTTTAATAAAGTAAATAATTTGAGTTTAATTAAGGATAATTAATAACTAAATTAAAGCTTAATTACTATTTGTAATTAAGGATAATTACTTAATAAAGTAATTAGTGGATGGTAAATGAATTAATTAAAGGTTAAGGATGTTTTATTGATAAATTAATTAATGTAATTAATTTTAGGTTAATTAATTAGTTTAATTAGTTAAGATAATCATTTATGATAAATTAAGTGTAATTACTTAGTAAAGTAATTGATGGGTAATTACTGAATGTAATTAAATTAAGAAGAATTACCTATAGAAGTAATTTAATAAAAGTGATAAAAAGGGTTAATCACTTGATGTTATTAATTAAAGGATTAATGTAATTAGTTAAGGAGTTAATTAATTAGGGTAAGTAATTATAGGATGATAATTACTGTTTATGATTAATTAAGGTGGATTAATAGAAATGATTAATTAATGGAAGTAATTAATTAAGGATTATTAATTAATGTAATTAATGAAGTAATTAAAGGTTAATTACTGTTAATGATTAAGAATAATTAATTTGTGAAATTAATTAAAGGATAATTACTTTATGTAATTAATGAATAATTAATCAAGGATGATTAATATTTAAATGAGTAATTAATTAATTAAAGGTTTGTAATTAATTAATGATTAATTAAGCAAGGTTGGATAATTAATTCTTAAGTAATTAATTTAATTTAAGATAATTAAATTAATTATAACATAAGGTTAATAATTGTTGCTTATGGATGATTGTTTGTGTAGAATATCTGAATTGGATGATATATATTGGATGATATGTTGTGATATTCTGTGATATGATATTGGATATATCTGTGATAAATGTGTGATATTTATCTATGTTAATGCTGTGTGAATTCAAGTATTGAATTAAATTAAATTGTTTAAACCTTTAAACAACTTGGCCTTAAAAGATACGTTTTGGATTTCGATGAGACCGGGATCGGGTTTCCGTATACCGGTATTCCAGGTCTGGAGACCCGAATACCACATCGATCCAAATTTACGATAGGTCGTGAATCTCAAGTGAAGATGAAGATTCAGAGTGCAAGGGTTATTGTCGTTAACTCTGAGGGTGATTCCAAAACGAGTGTAACGAGATAATGCCTTCGGTTTCGTTCGAACCCGGAACGAACTTGTATGGATTGAATGCTTTCAGCACATCGTCAGGCGGACGATGAGCATTCTAAGTGATATGATCTGATTAAAGGTAATCGTAACCTCAAGCCTCATCAACCGGGAATGGCTAAAACAGGGGAGGTGCAGCAAGGCTTCGTGGGTAGCACCCACTGAGAGCAAGATAGATCCCTGTCTAGAGGTCCCTTTTCTTTTATTCGGCTTAGTGTGTGGTTGGTCGCGCCAACTACGGGATTATCTTGTTCGGGATTATCCAGTAAGGGATGGTTCCGGCTTTGTGTTGCAGGGGAGCGGGCGTACTCCTCGGTACGGTGATCTAGGCCACGTACTATGACGGGCGGTACCCCAGTAGCCCTGCCATTGTATGGAATCCAAACTCCAATAAGTGCCGTACGTATTAGTTGTGCCCAACTATGTTGGAATGTGAGATGTAAGCATTTCAGCTATTTCTGTATTTTACTTGAAAACCCTAGACCCTATTATAATATAACTGGATTTCCTATCAAATGTTTTTGGTTAGCGTAAGGTAAAAACTTTTCCATGTTTATGTGTGGGAAGTCTTACGTGATACCTTTGTTCTCAAAAGGTTTTAAAGTTAAACAATTTTAACCCGTTTACTCACACCAGACCCATGTCTGACCCAAGTGTTTATTTCTGTTTTATAAACTCTTGGGTACTCAAATTTTTACGAGTAGCCAAGAGATTCAGGTTTAGTTTTGACGAATATTCTGGAGGAGCAATGGAGCAGGAGGCTTCGGCGTTCGTAGATATAGTATTCCGCTGTGTTGATATCTGTGATAGTGTCTTGTCTTGTATTTGAGTTGTAATGTCTAGACAGATGTTTATAACTGTCTAGTAAGTGATGTATAAGTTGTGTACTCTGATTATGTAAAGACTATGTATTAGTTATGTGATATATTATAATTTGTTCCGTTTCCGCTGTGAGATTCTGATGTGTTGTTTCTTTCTTTCTCTTCTTTTCTATTTTCTACCCCTTTCTTTCTTCATAATGATGCGACTTTCTGGGCATAGAAAGTCGGGTCGTTACAAATACTATTCAATAAACAATTCGTCTTCTCAATAATATAAGATTAGTATCACGATCAACTATAGTCAACTCAAAGTCAAAGTCCCTGGCCAGCGCTGTACGGTTAATAATAATTGTTATTATTGAATCAAGGATTTTTTGTTTGGACTAACCAAGTTGAATGTGGACGATATTGGAATTTTGACCAAAACCACATTCCATAAGTCCTAAAGTGATATAGTTTTGACAAAGAAAATTTGTGTAAATAATCGTTACTAATGAGTACCACTAAAAATAATAAAATTGGATTTTACCGAAAAATGTGTAAACGATAAATATGGCCAAATTGTCACACCACTAGCTAAGGTAACATGTGAAAGTTAATATTCAAATTGTTCGATATTAATTGCTGATTGAATTTACATCTTTGAGTCGCATAACAATAATGATGAATACTCCATAACACCACATGATTTAATTAATTTGTAACTATTATAAATTAATTAAATTGATTAATATTATTGAAATATTAGTTACTAAATATTATTTGATTTATTTGAATTCCATTAGTATTTGGTAAAGTGCGTATATTAAATTATATATGTATGTGTTGATATATGATATCAATAAATATTTAAATTTGATTTAAATAAATTAATTACTAAGTGGGTTTGGAAATTTTTGTAGGCCTATAATGCCTCTAGTATGAATGGCCATAGAAGCTAGGGGAGGTGGTTTAAATGTTCAAATATTGATTTGAATTGGCAAACTAAGCTCGAGTAAGTAAAGGAGAAAAGATCTCCACTTTTTCCTCTACTTGGATGCCTATTTAAACACCTCATTCTCATTCATTTGTAGAGCCCTCTTCTTCCCTATGCTAGCCATAAGCATCAAGGAAAAATTGCCTTTCATTTCTAAAACAAATTCAATACAAAATCAATTAAATTAAAAGGTGGTGTTCTCCTCTAGATTGTTGCAATTTCTGAAGGTAATTCAGTCAGATCTAGGAGTTTTCATGCATTCAAGGTGCATATCATAGGCTACTTCCTTTTGGTAATCTTTTAATCTCAATTATATATATATGTATATGTATAATATATATGTATATGTATATGTATATGTATATGTATGTATGTAACTATATATGTATGTATACATGTGTATGTGTGTGTATATATATACCCCATTATGTTCATGTAGATTAGATCTCATTCTTTATAACGAATTTATATGTGCCAGTGTTATCTGATCTAATGTGTGTATGTTCAAATTGATTGAAATAACATTACAATATTGCTAGAATAAACATACATGCATACATACATACATATACACGTATGTATGTATGTATGTGTGTGTGTATGTGTATGTATATGTATGTATATCGGCCATTATTTTATTTATATAAATAATGTTTTTGACTTTTAAATTAATTTTATTACTTAAAATAATTCTATAATATATATATATATATAATTTAGGTTAATTTTGTTTTAATTATTTTTTATCTATATATTCTTTTAGCTATATATATATAATTGTAATTCATTTTTGTAAATGATAAATTTATTTTAAAACATTTTAATATATGTTTAAGGTACCCTACCCTCTTATTTTGCCCCAAACAAGATTTTCTAAACCCTAGCCGCTATTTTAAAATCCCTCTCATCCAACGGCCCTCCTCCATCGCCGCTACCAGAGGCCATATCTCGACCCCAAATAGGATATTGCTCGGCTTGATGAGGGGTTTGGACGGTTGGATCGTCATAGATGGTAGTGTGGCAATTACAATTCCAGTTTGAAGGTGGCATGTTTTTGTAGGGTTTTCACGTTAGGTGGCGACACGAGGGAGATCGAGGCCGGGGTCTTTAGGTGTGCCTCGGTGGAGGCTGCTTGTGGGTGAAGTGCGGTGGCTGGTCGTGGAGCACGGCGGCGGTGATGGGGAAGAAAGAAAACAATGGAGGGTTTGAAATATTACGGCCTAGAAATGAAGACGAAATGATTAAGCTGGGGTAATTAAGGAAATAATGATGTAATTAGTAAACAATTCTATAATTTAATTAGTAAATGTTGTAAAATCAACATCTATTTCATATTAGATCCAAATCAAACGCGGTCAATCGTGTTGGACTCATAGTGTCGACCACTAAATTTTGGAATTGTATTGGTTGAGGTTGGAGCACGTAGAATTTCAAGCTAAAATCGAACGCTGTTCGATTTTAGACAGAACCAGAACATGGAAGTGATAACTTGAATTTTGGTGAGTTTAACTCATCTTTTTGGTTAATCATTAAGATATATCTAGCAGATAAAATTTATTGTTTTTGTTTGGTTGAAATTATTAGTTGTTTAGTTATATATTTGCTTTTACAAGCGATTGTCATTTAAAATTGAAATACAGGAAAATATATTGAGAAATCCGGATTTCTCACCGTAGTGATTTTAATTTTCAGTTATCTATACCTATTGATTCTATTCGGTTATAACCCTGTTATATAGATTTATTAATTGTTGAATCTTGGTTGTTTAGCACTATTATTATGACATTGTGATATGTTCAAAACTTAACCCCTGTAGTGATAAAAATCAATAACAATATTGGTTAAATGCTTGGTGGCTATTAGCCTCAATTTAGTATTTTGAAAATACTATTAATTACCATTGGACTTAAAATGGTTTTGATTTAGAAATTGATTTCAAATCTGATTTTGGGTTTCATGGAATATTTTATTTAAATGGATTTTTAACATCTATTCTACTCCAACCCCTTTTTATGTGTCTTTTCTAAATCATTTAGAAATGTTTTTAAAGTTATTTAAATATTGTTTGATAATGTTTTAAAAGTTTCTTATTTATATTGGATATTGTTTAAAGGTTATTTATCAATTTTTAATATTATGAAAAGTTATTTATTTAAATAATTAATATTGTTTGAAGATAATAATAATTATTATTATTGACGTTTTGGAATTAATAATAATTATTTATTAATAATGTTTTGGAAGTTAATTATTATTTATTATAATAATGTTTGAAGATTAATTATTATTGTTTTTTTTTGAAATGGTAATTTATATACAACATGTCATTGGGACAACATCACATGTCAATAAACGTTCGAATCACGCTACACAAGTTTTGAACTTGTGACCTCTCGCACCAAAGCCGAATCACTTAACCACTTGGACAATGGTGCTTGTAATGTTTTAAATTATTAATTATTTTATTTATAATGTTTTGAAGTTAACAATTATTATTATATAATAATGTTTTGAAGTAAATAATGATTATTTATTTATGACGTTTAAATTTAATTAATTTTTTAAATTATTGTTTTTATAAATAATAAATTGATTTATAAAAGGAATTTAATTTAATAAAGGAGTTATAAATCAAAATGGAGTTTTGGATTTATAAGAGATTTTTTTATAAAGGCTTTATAAAGGTTTTTTTATAAAGAAGTTTAAAAAAGGATAGAGTTTTATTAATTGTTTTGGAGATTTATAAAAATAGTTTTATAAATGGTTTAATGGATTTATAAAAGTGTTTTAATTTTTTTTTAGAAATTTGTAAAAGGGATTTATAAATGGTTTAGAGATTTATAAAAGGAATTTATAAATGATTTTTGAGTTGTATAAAAAGGGAATTCATAAAAGAAGATACATCTAATTTCCATAAATGATCTTTTAATAATTATGGTGGTGTGGAACATCTTTCCATACTTAACACCAATAGGAAACCTTTCTCGGTTTTTGTAAATATATTTATACCGTTGAGATAAGTATATAAATACATTTTCTAAGTAGTGAAGGTGCAGAGTTTTTGTGAATATACTTATACCGTTGAGATAAGTATATGGATATCCTTCTAAGTATTGAAAGAAGTAAAAAGGATTTGTGAGTATACCTTTGTAAAAGTATTTTGATACAAGTATTTATAAGGTGATTTTAATTAAGAAAGGATTAATTAAAGAGGCTAGTGGTTGCTTATGTGCTTTACCAATGTTGGTTTTCCCTACGAAATTAAATCCCTGATGTGATTGTTATTTTATCTTATAGTTAAATCGCCGACTATCAAACTTGGCCAGTTTTAAATTATCGTTGTCAGTTCGGAGAGACCGAGATCAGATATATTATCCGAAAACCACTTCGAACCAACATAAATGTTTGAATTGGAACATACTGAAGATGATTGCAGACAGAACTTTTAAAGTGCAAGGGCTACTTGCTACTAATCCTGAGGTTGATTCCAAAAATGGATGTGGTAGAGGTAGTGCCTTCAGTTTTGGTTCAGACCCAAAATGAACTTGTATGGATGAATGTTGGCATTGCATTTCTGCCTGGAGGGGAGTGTTAGCATTCGAAGTGAAATTGCTATCTAAAAGGTAAAATGTAGACTTTAGCCTCATCAACCAGCAAAATAACTAAAGCAGGGACTTGCCGCAAGGCTTTGTTGGTCGCTCCCATTAGGGTATGATCATAGCCTTATTTAGATTTGATATTTATGTAGCTTCGGGGCCTATTATGGTTATTTGACTGCAACCAAAGGGATGATCATATTCGACGCTATCCAGTAAGGGGTAGGGCCGGTCCTGAGTAGCAGAGGTGCAACGTGTTGTAATCTTCGTTACATTTTATCTAGAGGTGTACGGATTCGATGGGTAGACCCTTACCCTTTCATAGTTGGAATCCATTTTCAAATACGAGCCTTCGGACTTGGTTGTGTCCCTATTAATCTGGAATTTAATTAATGTAGCAATTTTGGCTATGATTCAATATTTATTTTAAACCATAGACATTATTATAATATTAGAGGATTTTCTATAGAAATGTTTTGGTTATTATAAGGTAAAAACTAGTCCATATTTATGTGCATCGTGGTCTTACGAGATACCATTCTTTTAAAGGTTTTATAACATTAAAATCCATTTGAGGTGTGTTTTCTCATGCTGGTTTACCAGACTGATCCGAGTGTTATTTTATTATAATGCTTGTGTCAGACCGAGCATATTTACAGATTTAGTTGGGATGTTTTAGAGCTTCAGGAGATGAGCTGGATGCCTCTAAGACGTATTCACGTACATTGTATTTCCACCATATTGGTTGTTGTTTATTTACCGGCAATTGTGAGGACAACTTGTTATAACTGTCCAGGCTGATGGATTGTATAGCGTACTCTGATTAGGGTTTGTATATTACAGTTATCCTTTCTATAAAAATCTATTGTATATTACATATTACTCGTCACGATATGAGATTATGTTATGTTTTTTCTTTCTTTCCCCCATCAATCTGTCTTTTCGGCACTTGGATGTTTAGCTTGTGAATACCGTAAATGTATTATGTCGACTTTTGAGGGTCGTAAAGGTAAGTCGTACAACATGGTATCGAAGCTTGGGTTGAGCGAACACCTAGGCTTTGGTGGGGTTAACTCATTTGAGATAAGGTAAGTGAGACCCTAGGATGAGTTTGAATGTATGTATGTATGTGCGTGTGTGTGTGTGTGTATATATATATATATATATATATGAGCACGTACTTGTTAGTGCTAGAAAAATATTTTATATTATGTTAATTTACCGTTTATGAATTATGGTCGATACAGAAGGAATAACTGTATCGATACGGCACTTGAACAAGGCAAATCGACACAGTATTGTTTTGAAATTGGGTAAATGAAATAATCTTACCTAAATTATATTATATATATAAAAGAATAATTCTTCAAAAATTATTACAATTATATATGGTGTGTTTGGTTGTTAAAGAATGATAATATTCAATTATTATCATTTATTATTGACTAGTTATGCTCAGATAGTTTATGGGCATTTTAACTTGAGTTAAATTAAGTATGAACACCTTGTGAATTCAGTTTCATAGTTTGACTATAAGGTGTTTGATGATAATATTGAGTTGAATTTTAATTATAACAAAAGTTATTTATTATAATCTATACAAAGATAAACAATCATGAAATGATCTTATATAAGAAGTGAAATTTTATAAATAGGGTTTATGAATAAAATAATATTTAAGCTAGAAGTTTAAGAACTTGAATCCCAACGACTTTGAAAATCATTTTTCAAAGTTTTGGAGTAAATACTAATAATATCCTTATGGAAGTGTTTATTTATAGAAATATTTTAAAAATTGATTTTTAAAGAGATAAAAAGCACTGAACTCACTTCAGTCGCTGAAAAATAACTCTGGTGATGACTGCAGCATCATCGGTGTTCATTTTTGAGTTTCTAAGTGGGGAATTGCTACCAGGGAAATGTGTTTCGAGTTTTTTTGGTAAAATGGGTCAAGATTTAAAAATCCCAAAGGAATGATTTTTTATATACAAGGAGATATATATATATATATTATTGTTTTAAAATGTTTTGAAATAAAACCCGGGTGATTAATTATGAAGTTGTCAGTTAAGTCATTTGATGGTGGCATGTACCCTCTGCATTAGAGTAGTTTGGTTTTGCTTCTCATTTTGATATGTTTTTTAGGAAAATTTCATTTATTAAAAATGAAATGAATTTTCGACAATTTTGGACGGTTGGGATTTCCAAATATGATATAGAGATTAAAGCTAAGTGTCTTGTGAAAATATAAGAAATTAAGTTTCTATAACTTATAGATTTGAAGAGATAGAAATTTAAAACAAGTTTTAAATTTGTTGAATATTATGGTTAAGTAAAACAATTTTGAATATTATATATATGCTCTTAGGAAGTAGAAGAGTATTTTGCAAATATGAGCTTGAGTTATAGAATGTTAATATACTTAAGTAATATTTCTTAAGTAAAATAATGATTCCTTAAAAAAGTAATTATAATCTTGGGAAATGTTTTATTAATGAAGATAAGTCATTATAAAGTATTTGTAGCTTTAGAGTAATATGTTACGAAATGACTCGGAAAATAAATTCTAGTATTAATTAAGAATATGAACTTAAATTTTAAAGTGTTCATAAAACCTAAGTTGTGTTTTAAAAATATTATAAACCTAAGTAAGCTTTTATGAAATAGGTCATAAATAATTTTAGTATTAAAGGGAATATACTAAGAAATAATAAATGTGAATTAAAATAATTGGTATAGTTAAGAAAAGTAAATTTGAAAATTGAGCTATGAGATGAAATTTAACTTAGCTAAAGTAAAGTTGAATAAAATAATTTATGAAATGGTTTGTAAATGAATTTTAGTATTAAAGGAAATACTATTGGAAAATTGCAACGACCTAAAATTTCACCACTTTGATTTGCGAATATTTAATTAATTTTAAATATTCAATATATAAGTTTTATAATAAAATAAAACTATTTTAAATAATAACTATTAATGGTGAAATAGTTTTCAAATTTTTTTACAAAAATATTTAGTTTGAAGAAAAATCTGAAATGTGACTAGAATTTGTTTTCCTTCGTCGGCTAAAAGTTATCGAAAATGTTGTGAACCCTTTAGTATAAATATACAAATTCAATTTGAAAATAAGTTAGGATATGTATGTATTCATGTATGTATGCATTAGATAAGTATATGTATGTGTATATAAACACTTAAGATAATATAATATAAAAATTTAGTAAAAGTAAACATCACATCAATGGAACATGTTTAAACATTAAGTACAAGAGGTTTAAATGCATGTTTGCTTTGACATGATTGGAAGGGAGGCTATGGGGTCTGAAATGGCATGTGTGGTGGAGGGTGTTGAGGTGGCAAAAGAATGTGGAGGGTGGAGGTACAATGGTAGATAAGTAATTCTCTTTTTTCTCTTATTTATAAATAGCCTTCCATTCCTTCACTTTTCCTCCTTTTCCTCCTATCATATTTTCCTCATCTATGATCCAAATGAAGGCTTTGTTTTTCTCAAATCATGTAATTTTAGTGGTTACAACTTTTATTTGTATCACTTCTTCAAATTTTGAGCTTAGCTATGTCAAAATCTCATTCTTTCAGACCCATTTTCAGACCCATATTTTCATGTTCGAAATACCTCTTCTTCGTTTGACCATATCTCCCTCAAAACAAATCCAAATTAAGTGATTATTTTTCTGAAATGATAGATAAAATAATGTGCAAGAACTTTTATTTTGACCACTTTTTAAATTTCGAGAGTAACATGGAAAAAATTTGAGGGGAAGGTGACCCATTTTCGAGTTGATTTTTTGGTTTTCCAAGCTTTGCAAGTTCAAAAATATTTCAAAATATTTTTGCAAAATTTTGGTGAGTAAATTCTTAACTTTTTGGGAAAGAATATTCTTTTATATATGTGTTGGTTATATGGTTATATATATAATGTTATTGGTTGGAGTATTGTATGGTTTGGATGCATATATATGTTGCTTATATATGTGAATGCATGTGGTTAAGTTAGTGTATGCTTGAATGTGAAGTCTAGATTTTGTGAATGATGTAAAACTGTGATCTTGTTTGTTTGGGTTTCTGGTATGAATAAGTTGTTATGGACATAATTATGTGTTTATTGTGCAACGAAAATTTAAAAAAGTTAACAATTAGATTTGGTTATCGATGAAAAATCCTTTATAAAGCGTACAAGTTTTGGTTCGTAATCAAAATCGATTTTAAAAGTTAGAAACATGGTTTCAAATTATTTTTTTGTGTTTTGGAAAGTTAGTAAGCTTTCTAGTATTAAGTTTCCAAAGAGAAAAGCTGAAATATTTGCAAATATGACATCTATAGCGATAATCGCTATGGATGCAATTTCGATAAAAGTCCATTTTTTTGAAAATTCAGTTTCATACTTTAAAATTATTTTGGAATGGTGTTATAAACTTAATAATTTTTTTAGAAAGTTAATTAAGTGTTAATAATTAATTATTAATTAATTAAGCTTGGTAATTAATAATTAATTAAGTATTAAAAAAGGTTCATTAATCTTAATTAAATAAAGATTAATCCTAGTTAATTATCCTTTAAAAGTAAGATTAATTTTCAATTAATTATAAGTTAAGTATATAATTTATTTTTAATTAATTATTAATCAAATATAAGATCAATTATTTATTTATTTAATAATCAAGTGTTTAACTATTTTTAACGATAAATTAATTAAGGTTTTAATTTAAAATAATTATTTATTAAAGGTTTAATAAATTATTTAAGTCTTAATTAAAAGATTATTTAATTAACTAATTGAGATTAATTAATAGTTAATTATTAATAAAGGTTTTTAATTATTATTTAATAATTAATGAAGGATTAATTAAGGTTTTAATTTATAAATAAATTATTTATTAAAGGTTTAATTATATCTTAAGTTATAACTAAATTAAGTTAAGAATTAATAAAGATTAATCATGATCCAACAAAGAGTTTAACTTGTAATTAATCATTTTAAAAGGGAGTTTTAAGTTTTAAATACTTTGTTTCGAGAATCAAATTGTTTTAAAGGTACTTCTCTTCCAAAGATGGTTTTAAACACAGGGGATTCAAATGTCGATACCATAAAGTAGACAAACATGGTGAATAAGTTATATAAATGGTATGATTGTGTGGACATGTGTTAGCAGAATAAATCCCCGTTCTGTTATCAGTTGATTGTTTGATTTTTTGGACATGTGTTAGTAAAATAAATCCCCATCCTGTTATAATATAATTGTTTATTATGTGGACATGTTTAGTATAATAAATTACTATTATGTTATAAGTAGTGAATTGTTTGCACATCTATTTAGCAGGACAAATCATCATCCTGCTATTATGTCGTTTGGACATGTATATACTAGTTGAGTTGTATTGACATGTTATTCCGTGATTTGGATATGAATTGCATTAACAGACATGTTGACTTATGTAATTAAATGGTTAAGTGACTTAAAAGTGAAATTAATGTTAAATGGTAACTTAAATCACTACCATTGCGATTGCTAAGCCTCGTTTTGAAAATCATAAGTATAGTTTTGAATTAATTTCAATTTTTTAATCAATATAGGGTAAGGTTTATAAATGATTTTTCAAGTTATATTATTATTTTATAGAGGTATTTATAAATAATAAATTGTTTATAAAATGGGTTTTACTAAGTAAAAAGGTGTATTTAAAGTGATTTAAGAGGATGAGTTGCAAAAGATATTTTGTAAAGAATTTTCTTAAAGAAGATTTATCAAAGGAGTTTTAAATGGGGGAATGTTTTATAAATGATTTTAGAGGTTTGTAAAGAGGTTTTGTAAATTGATTTGTAAACTTATGAAAGTGTTTTATAAATTTATTTTGGAAATTTATAAAGGTATTTAAATGTGAAGGGAGCTTTTAAAAGGAAACTTTTATAAAGGTTAAGTGTATTGGTTTATAGTAAGTAATGTTTTCAAAAATAAATTTGAAAGGAGGAATTTTCCAAATGTTTTGATAGTATACTTACACCCCTAAAATAAGTATAAATATTTTCCAAGTAAAAATGGGAAGTAAGGGTTTTGGAAATAGTGTCGTGTAAAGATCATCTGATCAAGTTTTATAAAGTGATTTTATTAAGTAAGGATTAAATTAAAAAGGCTTAGTGGATCCCATATGGAATTAAATCAATGTTTGAATGATTATTTATTTGATAGTTAAATAACCGACTATCAAACGTCGACCAAAACATAACGTTGGAAATATATAGGAGAAACACATGATATATGGCACAGTCATCCTCAATGATGTTATATAGTGCATATAAATCTCGTTTCATTCTTTTAGGATAAATGATAAGGAAATACGTCCACTAACAGTTATGAGGTGATCTCCGCTCTTACCTTGTCTGTTTATTTACTAAAGAACCGGGGTTGAGTTTACTGGAAATTATAGAAGTTGTTTCAAAGAGACCGGGATCAGATATGTTGTCCGAAAACCACTTCGATCCAACTTAAGCATTTCGACTGAAGACACCTTGAAGAGTATGGAATCGAAGATGGAGTTTTGAAGTGAAAGGACTATTTGCTACTAACCTTGAGGGTGACTCCAAAATGGGTATAATGGAGGTAGTGCCTTCGCGTTCAGTCCCAGAGCGAACTTGTATGGATGAATGCTGGCATTGCATTGTTGCCTGGAGGGCAGTGTTAGCATTCCAAGTAGGAAGTGCTATATAAAGGTAAAACGTATCGTCAAGCCTCATCAACCAGGAAATGACAAAAATCGGGCATGCAGCAGAGCTATATGGGTCGCTCCCATCAGGGTACCGTCATCCAAAATCTTGATCGATCACTATTCACTCATGTATGCTTCGGGGCCCAAAGTGGGGTGATCATATTCGGTACTACTAGTCAAGTGGTAAGCAAGTTCAATGTGGCAAGGGTACAAGATGTTCTTGTCAGAGCCCGGTGCATTTTATCTAGAGATGTACCATCGGAAGGTAGTTCCTTACCTTGTCATAGTATGGAATCCATTCTCCAATACGTGCCTTTACGGTTTTAGATGTACCCAACTATGTTGAAATGTGAGATGCAAGCATTTCAGCTATATTCATATTTTACTTGAACCGTTAGATATTATTATAATATCACTGGATTTTCTATAAAAAGTATTTTGGTTATCATAAGGTAAAAACTCATTCGTGTTTATGTGCGGCGTGGTCTTACGAGATACCCTTGGTTTTAAAAGTATTTTAAAAGAAATAATTCAGTTGTTTGAGTTTACTTACATCAGACCCTTATCTGATCTAGAGTTTTATTTTCTTTCCCTAAACTCTTGAGCACTCAAATTTGTATGAGTAGTCAAGTGATCCATGTTTCTCACGACTGCATCTTAGGTGGCTTCACCGTTAGCTATTTTATTATCTATTTCTGCTATGTATGTATGATTTATATATCAGTTGGGTAGGGACAGGTTTTTATAACTGTCCTAAGGTAGAATTTGTATTAGTATGACTGTGATGTATCATTTTGGAAATGGTTTTGTAAAGAATTATGTTGATTAATATATGTTATTTGGTTGCGCTGTGAGATTCTGTGATTTTTTAGTTTCTTCTTATTTTCTATCTTCTTTCTTTCCCATAACGATCGGTCTTTCTCGCACTTAAATGTTCGGCACACAATACAGTGGATGTATTAGTGTCGATTCTCAAGGGTCGAAAAAGACCGGTTCATTACAAAAATCAAGTGTGATTTAAAATTGAATGTGAATAAAAAGAATTTGATATAATTTAGGAATCAATTGAATAAATACGTAAGTTATATGTAGATCATTTTATTCACATAACTATTTTGATCTAGATTCAAGTATATGGTTTTGAGGTGATTTACACCGGTCCGAGTTAAGTTTTTTCACTAGATTCTTGATTGCGAACACTTGATACATATTTTTGATTTGAATCTAAAGTTTTCTATCATAGTATATGGTTATGCAAGGAGAACGGAGGTTTCTAATCAAGGAACTGGATCAAAGTCCACACTACAGTGATCGAGTAAGCGATACTAGTTCGAAAGTGAAATTGTATGATCGAGTGAGTGATCAGATTTGATATTGCATACAAATGACATATGTACATTGTACGGGCTTAAATATAATTGTAGGCTTTTGACATTAGAAATGCATGTTACATGATTTGATATGACATTTTTGTTTGGGATGATTGTTATTTATGGTTTGGCATGCTTAGATTCATGTTATATGATGGATGAGCTGTTATATTGTTTCATTGTCATGTTAAACTCTCTTTTGGGTTATATAAGTGAGTTTCAAGTACTTGGAAGCAAAGGCTAGCTTGCTACTTTTGGTTTCATGAGTACAGTTGTTGCCCGATAAATAGGCATGTAATAATTTAGAGTTTGAGTTTTGATTGGTAATTTTATGCCCCAAATATGGGAGTTCACTTTTGGGCTTTTGTTTTCTTTTGTTGGTTTAGGCCCGCAGTGTCAATTTGTAGTTTTTTCTATCCAGCCATGCAAAGGAGACGCTGCCAAAAAATTTCGTAACTTTAAGAAACATAGAAATCTAATAATCTTTTTCAACTAATTGATTCTGAAAAGTTAATGGATTTGGAAGCATTTTTCTTACCTTTGGGAATTTCGGGGACGAAATTCTTTTAAGTGGGATTTTATATTTGATTTTGAAATGTTTAATTAATATTAAATATTAAATTTTGAGTTTTATAAGTAAAATAACTTAAAATTCAAATATTGGGATTTATTGAATATGTGAATTATGAACTTAATATTGGAATAGTGATTTAAATATAGGAATTATTTAAGTAATTGATCTTGAAATTAATTTGAATAAAGTGATTTCGAAAGCTTATCTAAATTCTTTTTAAATAATAAATGATTATTTTAAACTTGAATTTATATTAAAGTGATTGAATTTGTTTTAAAAATAATTCGTTTTAGTTAACATGTGAAATTATCATTTCGGGGCACTGTCTCAGATTTTGACGAAACTAGTGTTATTATTTCTGGAATAATGAATTGTTGTACATCGATGAGTTTAGTGGCGATCGGACGTACTGTGTGGTTGTGCGAGCTTGAAATGCGTAGAGATTAATCTTCGAAATTTAAATATTATATAATTTGATTTTTAAAAGCTAACTTTTGTATATGATAGAAGTAGGTTTTGAAAATAATTCCATTGAGTTTGGAATAGGGGTATTTAGTTAGGAACACCAGCGAGCACGCCTCGGTTGGAGTTCGAAAAATTTAGGGCGGGAATAATGTCAATTAGAAATCTTATATATAGGACCCTTCCCTCTTCTTTTGCCCTAAACGTGATTTCTAAACCCTAGCTGCTGTTTTAAAATCCCTCTCATCCAATAGCCCTCCTCCATTGTGGATATCGGTGGCCGTATTAGACCTCGACCAAACTAGGATATTGCTCAGCTTGATGAGGGGAGTACTTTGGACGGTTGGATCGCCGTAGATGGTGGCGTGGCGACGGCAATTACAGTTCAAAGGCGGTGTGGTTTTTTTGGGTTTTCACATCGGCGGTGACACGAGGGTGGTCGAGGCCGGGGTCTTTGGGTGTGTCTTGATGGGGGCTACTTGTGGGTGAAGTGCAGTGGCTGGTTATGGAGCACGGCAGCGTGATGGGGAAGAAAGCGAACGATGGAGGGTTTGAAATATTACGGTCTAGAAATGAAGACGAGATGATTAAGCTAGGGTAATTAAGGAAATAATGATGTAATTAGTAAATAATTATATTATCAATAATTATAAAATTAGTATTAGTAAATCATGTAAAATCAATATCTATTTCATACTAAGTCCAAATCGAACACGGTCAGTCGTATTGGACTCATAGCATCAAACACTAAATTTTGGAATTGGATTGGTTAAGTCTTATAGAATTTCAAGCTAAAAACGAACGATGTTCGATTTTAGAGGAACCAGAACGTGGAAGTGATAACTGGAATTTTGGTGATTTTGTTAATCAGGAAGATATATATAGTAGATAAAATTTACTGTTTGTGTTTGGTTGAAATTATCGGTTATTTAGTTAAATATTTGCATTTACAAGCGATTTTCATTTGAAGTTGAAATACAGGAAAATATATTGAGAAATCCGGATTTATTACTGTAGTGATTTTAATTCAATTATATATACCTGTTGATTATATTTGGTTATAACCATGTCACAGATTTGTTAATTGGTGAATCTTGATTGTTTAACACTATTAGTTATGACATTGTGATATGTTCAAAACTTATCCCCTGTAGTGATAAAAATCAATAACAATATTGGTTAAGTGCTTGGTTGCTATTGGCCTCAATTTAGTATTTTGAAAATACTATTAATTGCCGCTGGGCTTAAAATGGTTTTGATTTAGAAAATGATTTTAAATCTGATTTTTGGGTTTTTTGGAATATTTTATTTAAGTGGATTTTTAACTTCTATTTTACTCCAACCCCTTTTTATTTGTATTTTTAAATCATTTAGAAATGTTTTTAAATTTGTTTAAATATTGTTTGATAATGTTTTAAAAGTTGTTTATTTATATTGAATATTGTTCAAAGGTTATTTATCAATTTTTAATATTGTGAAAAGTTATTTGTTAAAATAATTAATATTGTTTGAAGATAATAATAATTAGTTATTAATAATGTTTTGGAATTAGTAATTATTATTTATTAATAATTTTTTGGAAGTTAATTATTAATTATTTTAATAATGTTTGAAGATTAATTATTATTGTTTATTTAATAATGTTTTAAATTATTAATTATTTTATTTATAATGTTTTGAAGTTAATAATTATTATTATATAATAACGTTTTAAAGTAAATAATTATTATTTATTTATGACGTTTAAATTTAATTATTTATTAAATTAATTGTATTTATAAATAACAAATTGATTTACAAATGAAATTTCATTTAATAAAGGAGTTACAAATGAAAACACAGTTTTGGATTTATAAGAGATTTTTTTATAAAGGCTTTATAAAGGATTTTTATAAAGAATTTTTATAAAGAAGTTTAGGAAAGGATAACATTTATAAATTGTTTTGGAGATTTATAAAAAGAAATTATAAATGGTTTTATAGATTTATAAAAGAGTTTTATAAATGTTTTTAGAAATTTGTAAAAGAGATTTATAAATGGAATTTATAAATGATTTTTGAGTTGTATAAAATAGGAATTTATAAAAGAAGATATATCTGATTTCCATAAATGATATTTTAATAATTACGACGGTGTGGAACATCTTTCCGTACTTTTCACCAATAAGACACCTTTCTCAGTTTTTGTAAATATACTTATACCATTGAGATAAGTATATAAATACATTTTCTAAGTAGTGTATGTGTAGAATTTTTGTGAATATACTTATACGTTGAGTTAAGTATATGGATATTCTTCCAAGCATTGAAATAAGAAAAAGGATTTGTGAATATACCATTGTAAAAGTATTTTGCTACAAGTATTTACAAAGTGATTTTAATTGGTGAAAAGAATAATTAAAGAGGTTAGTGATTACTTATGTGCTTAACAAATATTGGTTTTCCCTATAAAATTAAATCCCTGACGCGATTGTTGATTTATCTATTAGTTAAATCACTGACTATCAAACTTAGCCAGTTTTAACTTATCATTGTCGATTCAGAGAAACCGGGATCGGAAATATTATCCAAAAACCACTTCGAACTAGCATAACCATTCAAATTAGACCATCTTGAAAATGATTGAAGACGGAACTGAAGTGCAAGGGCTACTTGCTACTATCCTGAGGGTGATTCCAAAAATGGATGTAGTGGAGGTAGTGCCTTCGATTTCATTCAGACCCAGAACAAACTTATATGAATGAATGGTGCCATTGCATTTCTGCTTGGAAGGCAGTGTTAGCATTCCAAATGGAATTGCTATCTAATATGTAAAATGTTCTAGCCTCATCATCTGGTAAAATTAATAAGGCAGGGACATGTCGTAGGGCTATGTGGGTCGCTCCTATTAGGGTAGATCATCGTCATATCTAGATTTGATATCTATGTATGCTTCGGGGCCCATTATGGTTGTTTGACTGCAACCAAGGGGTAATCATATTCGACGCTATCCAGTAAGAGGTGGGGCCGATCCTTAGCAAAGGTATAATATGTTGTAGCATCCCATAAGTTTTATCTAGAGGTGTACGAATTTGGTGGGTAGACCCTTACCTTTTCGTAGTTGGAATTCATTTTCCAATACAAGGCTTCGGACTTGATTGTATACCTATTATGCTGGAATTTAATTAATGTAACAATTTCGGCTATGATTCAATATTTATTTTAAACCATATACATTATTATAATATTAGAGGATTTTTGAAGAAATGTTTTGGCTATCGAAAGGTAAAAACCAGTTTATGTTTATGTGCGGCGTGATCTTAAGAAATACCTTTCTCTTAAAAAAAATATAATATTAAAATCCATTTGAGGTGTGTTTTCTCATGTTGTTTACCAGACTGATTCGGGTGTTATTTTATTATAATGCTCGGGTCAGACCGAGCATATTTACATATTTAGTTGGGATGCTTTGGAGCTTCGAAAGACGAGCTGGATGCCTCCAAGATGTATTCACGTACATTATATTTCCACTGCATTGATTGTTGTTTATTTATCAGTAATTGTGAGGATAGCTTGTTATAAATGTCCTGGTTGATGAATTGTATAGCGTACTCTGATTAGGTGTATGTATATTACAAGTATCCTTTTTGTAAAGATCTGTTGTATATTATATATTACTCGTCATGATGTGAGATTTCGATCTGTCTTTTCTTTCATTCCCCCAGCAATCTATCTTCCCGACACGTGGATGTTTGGCACGTGAATACCATGAATATATTAGTGTCATTGAGAGTCGAAAAGGCGGGTTGTTACAGCTCACATTGTTTGAAAATAATAGAATTTTGGAAACAATATCTTCATTCATTTTTTTTCTAAATGAACATATTTCTTTATAAAATAATATAAATTCCGAGTAAAACATTTCTTATTACATTTCCAAAATATTGTGTTGATTCTGCCTCATTTAGGCATTTAGAAATCTCTATCTCTACGTTAGCTACTCGTATCGATCAGAATTTATAAACCACCCAACGGACCGATTAACATGGAATAACCCATGAATATTTTTCAATCATTTTAGAAAATAATATTCATACTTTCTCAAATCATTTTCTTGATTATATAAAAATATTAACTTTTAATATTACATATTTATGCTCATCCATTATCAACCATTTGCATTCAAAACAATACATCACACCCTATTAAATTATTCACAACGGCAATAAACCATTCAAATTTATTATATCTTATTTTATTTATTAAGTATATTTTCCAATTCCAAATTTAATCAGATATATATAATTTATCATTCTATATATTATAATTATTAATTGCTCAAACATTTTTATTATTATCCAGCGGTTTTATTTTAGAGCAACCGCTGGATTTTATTAATAAATGGTTTCATCTAAATTAAAATGGGTTTATCAATTCTTTGAATGATAGCTTTTCATTCAATTTCACATTTTAAACTAAGCATAAATAAAAAAAATAAACATTAGTGCAACAATATACATTTTAATCAAATAAACAAACAATCGCCTTCAGCGGAAAGCTATCTTTCCAACTTCTGCTATGCAACTCTGATCACTAATAGATCAAGGCACAACAATTCAATTATAAGCCATCTAAGGTCTCATTTATGATATATATTAAATCTTTTCTATATAGAAGTGAGTTCCAAAATTTAAAATCATTTTCATAAAAATAATTTGTAAAGTACTTCAATTTTTTTACAAATACGTCTTGATGATTATTCCCAATAATCATTTATATTTTTATCCTAAATAGGAATAAATTCATGCACACCCAAGGAACTGGACTCTAAGTCTTGCTAGTTTAGATCTCAACTCTGTATCAATTATATTATATAATCTTCTGAACACAGCTCTGATACCAAGATGTAACAACCCACCGCTATATCCATACTATGAAGAACATTGTAAGTAATGTCGTCTAATAACATGGAGAATACGGCTGGTTAAGGATGATCGAATGTGAATATATCTTTGTACTAACACTAACACATCTTTATTACCTTTTTAGGATCCGAACTAAATGTTTTGGCATATACAGTATTAATACAAAGTAATAAACACACCAATTAAAAATATTCATAATATTATATAATATAGATAAATCAGAATCAGAGTCACAGATCGCAGCGAAATAATATACATCATATATCATAATAAGACACGAGTCTACAAAATATCAGTACTAGACCTATGTGAATATATACATTACATCCAAAATACTGTATCAGGTACATAATGACTACTAAATAATATACATGACATATCATCCTAAATGTCAGCATATACAATAATAAAGCAAACTGAACAGTCAAAATAGTCTACTCCATAGCTAACACAAAATCCAAAGGTCAACAAAATCCAAAGTAATAAGCCTCTCCCGAGTATTTAAAATTAAACAGGTCATACTATATCTGATAAAAAGATGAAATACTGATATCATAAATATACGACTTAACAATAAATAAGCCATAATAACAATATGCCAGAACAAATGATCATAATAAGGCCTATCAATTAAAATCACCATTTCATAAATCCATTTATGACTTAACCATAAAATAAGTCATCTCAAAATATGCATATAACCATTTAACTATAATAAGGCATATCAAACCAAATCACCATTTTATAAATCCATATAAAGTCTCAAATGGACCGTCATCAAAATATGGTGATAACAATTCAAAATCTTCAAACTCACAAAAGAAAGAGGATTTTATTCCTGAACCCAATGACAAGGTCGCTAACACCTCCTCAAGTAGTTTCGTCGGCCCTAACAAGGTCGCTAACATCTCCTCAAGCAGTTTCGCCCTGAATGACAAGGTCACTAACACATCTCTAAGTAGTTTTGTCGACCATAGCAAGGTCACTAATACCATACAAAATAGTTTTTCCCTGAATGACAAGGTCCCTAACACCTCCTCAAGCAGTATCGTCAAGCGCTACCCAAATATCGACTCTCTAGTCGATGTAAAATGGGTCATCTTCTCTCGGGGATCTATCGTTCTGAAATCTGAACACCCTAAGATAGTAAAACTCTAAAGTGTAGATCACTTTTACTTTAGTAATCACTATAATTTAACTAATTGTCCCATACCAGGAAGTAAATTCAAGTATTTACTAAAATCTAGTAATTTCCACTCAAACTCTATTTAATAAATTATAATAATAAGCGAATTGTACGAAAAGTCCCATACCGATCCAACAATTCAGTCGTTTATTAAAATTCCTTGTTTCATAGAAAAGCACGAAATCTCAATAAAATCTCAATCCATAATAAATAAAATAAAAGAGTTTTAAATTAATTTTTATATACACAAAGATATAATTCCCCAAAATCACTTTTAAATTCTTAAATTCAATTTTAAAGAAAAGTTGTTTATTTACAATGGCTTTTGAACAATTTCGAAATCATTTAAACCTCTTTTATAATTAAAATCACTTGAAACTAAAATTAATACTTTCATAACAGCTTTTATAAAATAATACTATATTTTATTTATTTATTTATTTTGCCTCTAAAACATTTCCAAAATTTTATATACTTATAATAGTAAATTTTAAAAAATTATAAATAAATATTACTCATTTTTAAAAACTTTGAATAGGAATTTTGAAATAAGAAATAAGTTAAGAAAATAATGTAATTTAACTATATTCTGTAAACTAAATTCCAATATGGATCAAATATATAAAATCTCATTTTTGAGAATCTTTTAAAACATTTGAACAATTCAAACAATAATTCATCAAAATGCAACTTCTAGAGCAAACATTGCTCTATAAAATATAATTCCATAATACGGAATTATTTAGCGATCCGAGTTGCTTTCTGAAAACTCCGATCACAGAACAATGTATGTACTTCTACATAAGTTTATAGATTTGAATTTGCAATCGAACAAGGTTTCGTTTGCAAATTAGCCTTTTTAATCCACATAACAGTTCATATATCACCAAACAATCAATCAAACATAAATATGCAATAATATGTCATTTAATTCAATCATTAATACCCATATATGTGCTTATTGTCTGTATTTGTGCTCAAATCATAAATACAGTACACAGTTTCTAAAATTGAAAATTTACTAATTCATTTTAACTCATTAATTCATCCATTCAGCAATTCATTCAAAACAATAATCATTTCAGAAATATCAAAGTATATAGATATAGATGAGTGAGTACTATAACTCACCTCAATCGTTTTCTCCTCTGCCTTGACTGAATTTGACTACATCAATAGCCATCTCCGCCTACCGCTACTTATACGCCTCGGCTATATCCATTTCAAACCACTGAGACCATCCTTCACACCTGAAAGCCATCATCGTGCCCTTGCTCCTAGCCCAGATCGTATGCTCATCCATGCCTCCTGCCCAGGTCGCATCGATCACCAATAACCATAAGCCTTCATCACGCCTTCCACTCTCCGCCTTCCTTAATCGATTGCACGTTTCATTCTCCTTTTCTTTTCTTTTTTTCTCTTAAGGTCGAGCACGATTTCTGATTGAGGAATTTAATGCTTAGCTATGGAGTCGAACGGGTTTGGGGATTGTAAGAAGGAAATAACATGGGCTGGGCTAAGAAATAAATAAAGAAAAGGGAAAAGCCTTGATTTTATTTGTTATAAGCCATGATCTTATTTGTTAATGACTAGATTAAACTCACTATCCTTTAATTTAATTCTTTTCTCTTTTCTCTTAATTAGCTCCATTGTTCATTCGTAAATATATATCAATCTTATTTAAACCGATTTACACTTCACTCTACATAATATATTCTGATAATTGCATAAGTTCTCTCAATTTAATACTGGTTCATTTTCGTTAAATCATTTATTTTATTGAATGTTCAATAAATATTATTTTCATTGATTTCAAGTATATACAATTATTTACAATTTAAAATAGTTTATGTTTATTAAAACATTACATTTGAATTTTAATATATTATCTAAAAAATGAACTTATTAATTAATTCAATTTTATCATAACAAATTCCTTCATTAAGTAAACTTTATTGAATAATAATTTGATTCCAAAAGTAATAATTATCAAAAACTAAGTTAAACACTTCTATTTTAATTAAATTAGTTTAGTATTTGGTTCTAAAATAGGTTGTTACATATATGCACCCGACTAATTACTAATAGCACCAAGAACATTTCTAGAGGTTACTTCATTTACTAAATATTACCCAAATATTAAAAACAATAGTAATTAATATTTCTTTAAATATTAATAAATTTAAGTAATTTACAACACTTTATAAACTAATTAAATCGAATGGTGATTCAGAGACTAAAATGAGTACAATTGTGCGTCTCACATATGTGAAATTAGTCAGGGATTAATATTTGAAAAATTCAAATACTAATGTTTACATGTCACTTTAGCTAGTGGCATGACAACTTGGTCAAACTCATCGGTTGCAAATCTCATCGATAAAATCCAATTTTACAAATTTAAGCGGCACTTTTTAACAATGATTATCTACACCAATTCTCTTCGTCAACACTATATCACTTATGGGTTATGGAATTCGATTTTGGCCAAAATTCCAATATCATCCACATTCAACTCAGTCCATAACAAAGTCCTTGGTTCAATTATAACATTTACTATTAACCATACTACTATGGCCAGAGATTTGAATTTGAGTTGACTACTGTTGACCGAAGGACACGAATTTTCTATTGAATTGTGTTTCACTTCCAATGCTTCAACTCAGACCCAACTATAGTCACCCGATGGTCGCCTTGTCATGACTTAACTATAATCAAAATGGAGTAAAAGTTGAGAGAAATGTGTAATATTATCACTCCAAGATTTTCTATTCGACCTGGTTGTTATTAACCTATAAGAAACTCTCGAATGAGCCATTCTATAGTTATCCAATAACTATCAGTACATAACCCCCTTGGAGACCCCAACAGCCATGTGTAATACAGTATCCAACATTTGGAGAGCGTTATGTGCTCTAATCTCAATGGATGTATAAATATCCTTTCACGAAACATTTTGACTAGGAATATATAAAATAGTATATTATTTTATTTTGTGGTAATTTTCTCACGATTAACAATTCTTATAATTATATAACATATCATTTAAGGATTTTATGTTTAATATACTTTAAATTAATTAATTTATTATATCACTATATAACAAACTATATAATAAAAACTATGTATCTTTATTACGAATAAGATTAGTTATAGAGTTAGATATATGTAACAAATTACATAATTGCCCATAGAGCATAACCCTGACCCTCTCATCTATTACTACAACACACTATATTTGGATTAGCAGGTTTGGAGAATAGTGATGCTTAACCCCATTAAGGATATCAGAGTATAATTAGGTTTTGAAGTAAACTAGAGGTATTAAAGGAATGTTTTAAACACACATCTAGTTTTTATTACACCGTCATATATCCAAGCCAACTGCTTGAATTTGGGGTAGCACGGTTTTAAAACCGGCGGAATCGGTACGTATTGACTTCCACCATTTGTCATCTCCTTGAACACAATCAAGTTCAACCAACTAATGATTGGTTCCATCACTAGCAAATATGTTTCATATTCTCCCATTTATTTTCGATGTGCATGACGTTGAAATTAAGACCTAAGTGTTGCTATAATCTCAACTACAATTTCTTTGTACCAAAGTGCAATTCCTCTGTTAGGAGTAGTAAGCCTTATAGAGAAAATATTTATAAAAGACAGAGATATTTGCATATTTCAATACATGATATGCATTGAAGAATCGACAGAGGAGGAAGGTATTCTGAAAATTGTTTAAAAAGTTAAAAAATATATATGTTATAGAGATGAGCAAAATAAACATTATTTTTTTAAAAGAATATCTTTGAAAGTGATTGGATGAAGCTATAATTTGGTTTGGATTTTGGGATTTGAGTCATGATGGGAGGAAGAAGAAGATAGAGATATATAGGTGTAGTGAGAAGAGAGAAAGCTGATGGTTCTTTAAGAAATAACCGTAGGTGTCTACATGATGCTTTTGATAAAGATAGGGGTATGCCTTAGAGGCAATTCTATAATTTATTGTAAATCATAAACTCTGTCATAAAATCTCGTTCAAAATAAAATGTGTTTTTCTTTCTCTTATATGCTCGTTATAATGTGATATAATTATCTAATTATTTAATTTAAGTATATTGAACAGAAAATCCATAGATGGTGTGTTTTGTGATATTAATTACAATTGTTTTAATCATGAGTATTTTATCACAATACATGCATACATATACATATACATATCTTCATATTCAACTCCTTCTGAGAGAATAAACATCTTAAAGACTTGTGATCTGTGTATAACTCAAATCTCTCCCTAAGAGATAATGTCTCCATTTCTTTAGTGCGAAGGTTACCGCTGCCAACTCTAAATCATGAGTAGGATATTTCACTTCATGCGGTCTAAAGTGTCGTAAAGTTTAGGCAATAACTTACCTTTCTGCATCAACACAACCCCTAATCCGGTTTCACATGCATTGGTATACACTACTAATCTTTGGTTCCCATCTGGAACTACTAACACAGGTGCATTGGTCAACAAATGCTTTAACTTAAGGAATGCTCCCTCACACTTGTTAGACCAAATAAACTTCACGTCCTTCCTGGTTAGCTTATTCAAAGACACCGCTATTCGTGTGAAATCCTTAATGAATCTCCGGTAATAGCCAGCAAGTCAGAGAAAACTTCTAATCTCAGTCACCGGCTCTAGCCTCTTCCAGTTGTTAACGGCTTCGATCTTATCTGGATCAACTGACAAACCCTTTTCTGAGAACACGTGACCAAGAAACTTAACCTCTTTCTTCCATAAATGACACTTCGAAAACTTCGCTTTCAGTTGATGCTGCCTCAGCGTCTCAAGCACTACTCTAAGGTGAACTTCATGCTCTCGCTCATCCTTGGAGTATATTAAAATGTCATCTATGAATACCGATATGAACTTATCCAAGTGCTCTCAGAAAATCCGGTTCATCAAATCCACGAAGAAAGCTGGTGCATTAGTTAACCTGAATGGCATTACTAACTATTCATACAAACCATACCTATTCTGAAACGCTGTCAATGGAATAATGTCCTCTGCCACTCTTAGCTGGTGGAAAACTATTGCCAAATCCAATTGGAAAAATACTCTGGCTCCACTCAACTGATCAAATAAATCATCGACTCTTAGGATTGGATACCTATTCTTGATCATCTTCTCGTTCAACTTATGGAAGTCGATACACATCCTTAACGACCCATCCGGTTTCTTTACGAACACCACAACCGCTCCCCAAGGCGAATTGCTTGGTCTAATGAAATTCTTCCCTTCTAAATCCACTAGCCGCACCTTCAATTCCTTCATCTCGGTCGGTGTCATCCTACTAGGTGGTCTACTTACAGGTTCTGCTCCTGGCATAAGATCTATTCGAAACTCAATGGCTCACTTCGGTGGTAGACCTTTGACCAGCTCAAAAACGTCTGCAAACTCTTTTGCTATCAAAACCCGATTCAATTCTTTTTCTACTTCCATAGCACTCAACAAAGCATAAGCACTCCGATCTGAATTCTCCACTGAGTATATAATTCGGTTATGACTATTAGGATGCCTTAGCGATATTTCTCTATCTTGGCAAAATATCCTACCATTATATTTTTCTAATCAGTCGATACCCAAAATGATCCCGAAGCCTACGAAATCAAAAACATACAAACTGCATGCGAACTTATGACCTAATAAATCAAGTTCTAACTGGTCACATCTCATCCCCAGAATTGCATACCTTTCTATCGAATTCGCAACCCTTAAGGAAGTAACAAGGTATGAGGGTTCTAAACATAACCTATCTACCAAACACTGAGATATAAATGAATGCGATGCACCGGTATCAAATGGTACCCTAACTATGAATCAAAACGTACCTTCCATCACAATTTTTCTCTTCTCAGCAGCGATTGGCCTAGCAGATGATGGTCCTACAACAAAGACCTTTCCCTTGTCCGGTTTAACCGGTTCTGGACACTGATTCTCATAATGCCCAATCTAGTCACAGTTGAAGCATTTCACTCCTTTCTTATCTGCAACCTTCTTCCTTTTTCTAGTTTGACATTCATGAGCATAATGTCCCTTATTATCACACTTAAAGCAAACTACATTAGCCTTTGCCTTCTTAGTAGCTCATCCTTTCTGAGCTCCTTTCTTTTTAAAGAATTTCTTCTTCTTGCCATGAAAACCCTAGGTTTCAACCTGCTTCTCCTTTCTATAAGTAAAAAGCATCTCTTTATTTCGGATTGCCATCTCCACTTACTCTGTACTTGGATTATGAAGATGTGGCATAGTCGCTATAGTAGTCTCGGGTCTTAACCGTCGAATAAATTTCTCGTTTATTTTAATGACGGTGTCAATGATAGCATATCCGTATCTGGACAACTCATCAAACTTCGTAGCATACTCAATCATCGACATCCCACCCTGCACTAAGTCCATGAACTTTCTCAACAACACTGACATGGAAATTTCAGACAAGAACCTCTCTTCAAATATCCTACGAAATTCTGCCCAAGTCAAATCTTCCTCGGGAACTCCTATAGTAATATTATTCCACCAACAAAGCGCTGCTCCCTGCAATTGTCTAGAGGCAAGTCTCCTCTTCTGCTCATCGTTTAATCCCAAGTCAACGAAGATCCTCTCATAATGCAATAACCAGTTTTCTACTTCAACAACATCCTATATTCCCAAAAACAACTTCCCACCAAGACTGGTGTAATCCCGCTTAGCTTGGCATAGTTATTGTCAACTGGGGCACAGGATTAGCTCCTCCAACATTTACAGCAATTCCCCCAACTACTCCTGCAGCTGCTCCAACTTGTATCAGATTGACAAAGAACTGATACATCATTCCCATATCTACTGACGAGGTTCTAACACCTACGTTGGCATTTGCATTTGGATTAGCATTAGCCTGTCGACCCGGGTTCATCCTGGTGTTGGGTCAGCATTTCCATTGGTTTTGGTGCTTCCTCCACCTAGATTTCCTCTTCCGTTTCCTGCCTCCATCTTCCTTTCTCGTAAACCTGCAAATGAGCCTTAGTAAGATACATAAGAACAGTCTAAGAGAGAGGGGAGTACGTACTTATAGATATACACATAACAAATACAAGTACGTTACTATAGCTTAACCCAAACCCCGATCTTACTTTCTGATTCATTGGATTATGTTTTGAAAATCTTTTAGGTTCAAATTTCTTTTAAGTTTACATAAACTAATGCTCTGATACCAAATTGTAACATCCCCACTTGGAGGCCCAAAACTAACTGCTACGGATTCAGCAGCCATCCATAGATATTAATTCTCGATGACTAAATTCGGTAATGTTAGATACGATATAACAAAAACACATGGATATGGAAATAATTTAAAATTATAAAAAAAATTCTCATTCCACTTCAAATCACATTTCAAATCATTACATAATCTCAATTCTTAAAACACGTTCAGAGAAATATAATTATTAATCAATACACTAAGAGCAACATATAAGGATGCCCCCTTGGTTGATCAAAGTCTAAATATAGACAATTAAACAACTTTGCCATTACATTCAAAACCCAGCAGAATCAAACAGAAAGAACTCCTAATAGCTAGTTTGCCTCCTGCACCTCTCTGGAAGCTTATTCGTCTAAAGGAGAACCTGAAAACCTTAACTCTCAAACTAACCAAAATCAATTGAGCACCCGAGAGTTTAAGGGGAAAACACAAAACTTTGAGTCAGACAAAAAGTCTGGTATGAATAATAACCTACCATCTCGAACCACATAGATACCTAGTGAGACCATGCCGCTTAGCGGAATGGGTTTTCCCCTCACTAGTATCTTAATCCCAATTTATAATAACAATATACTGTGCATCTGCATCCACAATGGTTAAAACATAACATAATAAAAGGTATTATGATGACATGTAAACATGCAATATGCTCTGGATTTCCCATCCCCATTTACCTAACTATCTGTCTCAAGTTATAGTTTCTAGGTCACTATTAACCTATTAGTTTTCATGGGTTGACTAATAAAATGTTAATTATTTATGGAATTCCTATCCACTTTCATAGTTTTCATGGGGTCACTATGAACCGATTGGTTCCTACTGATACTATCATCCAATCATAGTTTTCATGGAATCTCTATGAACCTATTGGTAACTACCAATAACTTTCTCTAATCATAGTTTTCATGGTCTTACTATTAACCTATTGGATTCTCCAATAACTTCTCTTATGTCATAGTTTTCATGGGATCACTATGAACCTATTCATCTCCTTTAATAACTTAATCCAGACATAGTTTCCATAGGTACACTAAGAACCTATTGGCCTCTGCCAATAAATATTTCCATACATATCTCTAATATAATATTTTACATAACATATTCAATCCTCATAGCATTCGAAACCCATTTTACATGATTTTATCCTTAAAATAAATTATACCTTTTCACAAAAATAATTGTTTAAATCAAACATGGCATATACTCAAGGCATATCCTCATAGAATCCATCCAAATGGTTTTAAAACTTTAAACCCGAAATTACATTGTTCATTAAGACATATATGAGATGGTTTAGATTATTATTCACCTTGTTTGGATAAGGAACTTGAGATTTTTTCTTGATTAATTCTTCTTTGCTTGAATCCTTAGCTTCTAATTGATTTTTATCCCCTTTTCCCCTAGGGTTATGGTCGGCCTTAGTCTTTTTTTGTTTATATTTTTGTTATGTGAATGTATAAATCAAAACGAGGTAAGGGTTTAGGCGTTATGGGGTTATGGTATACGGCTATTCCCCATATTGCCCTTGCCTTACTTAATTTAATTTTCATCTTATAAACAATTCTTATGAATTTACTTATGAGCCATTTTCTAAATCCATTTAATTAAGGCACGACCATAATTAGTTTTCAAATCTCAATTCTCTCATCACTCTAGTCTCTACATTATTCTATTTAATTTATCTAATTAAATCACCTGAATAATGTTATTAAAAATTAGGGTTGTTACAATCAGTCATCTCTGTGTTATCTAAATCTAGGCCTACTGCAGTATCTCCAAAGTTCCAACGAGATCATCATCTGACATCTCATTTCGAGCTCCCTTTGCCTCAGAATCAATGTGGCTGTTACCATCATCCAAATTCTACGATATTTATGCATCGAAAAGATGGATGCAGGGCGGGTAATATTCTCGCTCTGAAGTCTTGAAGCGGAGGATCAGTTCAAGTCCCACCACGATGAAAAGCTCTTCAATCCCAAGAGCGACAAAATCTCTGAACTTCACCGGTCGCCGATGAAGAATATCAAAGTCCGCCATTCTGAGATAGGTGGCGATTTTCCGCTCACTCTGATCAAGCTAAGTGGCTTCTTGCGGAGTGAGGCCGGGATGACGAGAGAAAGAACCGCCGGCGTGTGGCGGTGCCATTGGCTGAGAGGCGGTTGGAAAAGGGAGAAAAGGGTTTAGATGTGGAGCAGTGGTGGGGCAAGATCTAGCACGTAAGGATTTTGGTATCAGTGGTGGAGGAATGGAGGAGAGAGGTTTTGGTTAAGCGGAGGAAAGGTGGAAATGGGTTCGACCAAAAAAATGAAGAGGAGGAAGAGAGTGAGGGGGTGTGGTGGCTGAAGATCTGGACACGACTTATAGTCACGTTCCAGGTTCGGGTTCGACCCGAATCTACATAGAGGTCGACCGCTAATAGGTCAACCGGTCGACCACTACGGTCGACCGCTTGGTCGATCGCTAGCCCACATTTGGGTGTGGCCTTAACCTGGACCCAATAAGGCCGGTTAAATTAATTAATATTCTAATGACCGTTCTGCATTTCAGCTTAACCCATCCAGAAAAATTCTACCTTCCACACGACAATATCCACCATACCGTGTAGACCCTTCCTTGGCAAGATTACAATAGCCTTAGCAAAACTGTTACGACCAACATCCAAAAACCCGAAAATATTCCATCTACTATTCCCTGCCTACTTCACATAGAAATATTCCTTCCAATAGCTGGTAGGTTTAACAACACTTCAAACTAAATACCCCAATAAAGCTGGTGTCGTTCCTATTTTGTCCATACCTTAAAGAGAGAAAATGTAAAATCCCTCGATTTTATGAAACAAAAAAACACCGAGCTAAGTATATGCTCCTTTATACTTGTTTCTAAATAACAGAAACCATTTCATACCAAAACTTCCCTTAAAAGTCAAACTTATATATATATATATTAGGGTTTCCAAAAACCTTTTTATAACACAAATTTTTTAAATTGGAAAACTATTTTCTTGCCAAAAATAAATATCAAGCCTTTATTGATATATACATATAAATATTTAAGGATTTAAGAATTAATCTTTTGTAAACTAAAAATTTCTTATCACAACAAACCTAGCGGTATACGTGTTTCTTTAAAAATTAAAATTTCAAAACTTTCCCAAAATAAATCCTTGGAAAAAGAAATCCTTTGGAAACCCTTTTTCCCAAATCTAAGGCATTTACAAAATATACTTTATAAATATTCTCTAACAGGTTTTAGACTAAGGAATTGATATTAATTATTCAAATAAAAATATGGTTTGCCAACAAAGAAGTGATCAATGAATGCACCCTAACAAAGACTTGCTTTTGGACAATTGCGACATACTGAATCTAATTTCCCATCCATCTAGAATAATTGTGTGTCTCCGACTGGAACTCAAAATCGAAAATCACAAGGTAGCTAGAATCTTAACCGTCAAGTCGAACATGTCCGGTCTCCGGGATTCAGCCATATGTCTTACTCATGCTCTTCATCAACATCACTTTATGCATCACCAGCACTCCATGGGGTACTTCAGAGTCGGCGTGAAAATCTTAGCTCTAAGATATTTCCAACTCATAGTTGCTATGCTCATTTCTTCGAAGTGGAACTACAACTACTTTTATAGTCGGAACTCTTAGAATCTAGCATAATAATATAATATTACTAGATAGGAAAGTACGAATACGTTCTCTCAATTTATCCCAATCCCTCTGATCTACTAACCTAGGCTCTGATACCAAATGTAACAACCCATACCTCCATGGGTCCAAATTTTGACAAAAATTGAAACTCAAGTCCATCTAAGCACAGATCGTTGGATTTGGTACCTACAAATAAGCATGAGCATTATCAGAGATTGATAGGAATCTAAACTCACAGCGGAAACAATAATAGGATAAGAATATTGTCTATGGTTACTACCTTGGAATTAATGGTATTCCTTGGATAGCAGATTGTCACATCAACATCAAGCATGAGAGAAAGAAGATTCTCCAACAACAAAGCACATCCAGCTCCAGTGACATGTTCCTCTAAATATATCCTATGGATTGTAAGGAGGAGAGGGTCAGAACAACGTTCTGATGACTGGAAAAATATAAACTATCCATAACATAAACTTATACCGATAGGTTTCCATTTAATTGTTATGTCCATTAGAGTTAGCAATTCTAATATAACCTTTAATTGCACATACGATTACTTGCTTACCCCTTCCCAAGGTATGAAATACTAATGAAGCCATATCAACCACCCAATGCTTCCAACCCATTAGCCACTTAGTGCTTCTAAATATGAAGCGGGCTTCTATATTTAAAAGAAAAATAGGCAGACTCTGTCGTTTACAACCTTAATTGAGGTAGAGCCTATCATTTAAGACATATTCCCAAGGTGGTTTCCTATCAATGTTGTCAATGGTCAGTGCGTCCTAGCTATAAGACCTCCGACCACTATTTAAGGCTTCCGACATTTAATGTCCAACTATTACCGCATCTATCGTCGATAAAATCGTAGTCATGTAATAAACAGCACCCAAGCCACTTAATACCTTTTTATTAGAAAATAGGAAGACTCTGGTTATTTAAGACCTTAACTAAGGCAAACCTTATCATTTAAGACCTATTCCCAAGGCATGCTCCTAAATGGTACTATTATTACTACGGCTTTAGCAATATAAGAGACTGTACCCAAGCCACTTAATACTTCCCAGTGGAAAATAGGTAGACCCCATCATTTAAGGCAAACTTCCACAAGTGTGCTCCTTAATGGTACTATCTAGCTTTCATTGCTTGATAATCTCATTGGATTACTTAATGCTTCTTTTATAGGAAAGAGGAGGACTTTATAGTCACTTAAGTCTCCAAACTTGAAGCAAACCCTTCCCTAGATATCTACTCTCACTCTTTAGTTATAAATATGGCATCTCATTGGGTTACTTCTTTCGCTAGGGAGGCAGACCCTTCAGCCACTAAGACCTCAACACTGAAGTAAACCCTTTTTAGAGACATCCTTATTTAATTATCTGAAATCTCACTAGGCTACTTAATACTTCCATTTAGGAGAGAGGCGGACCCTTTAGCCACTTAGACCTCAAACCAGAAGCGAACCTCTATAGAGATATCCCTCACCGCTCTTAATTCCAAATTTGAACCATTTAATACTTTTCAATTAAGAAAGCAGGCCCAAACTCTCATGTCGTCACGTGTAACAACCCGCATATTTATCGATTTTTATATTTAAAAATTTTATTTAATTTTTTTATCGTTAATCGGATTTTGGTCCGAAAAGCTATTTTTTGCATACGGTCAAATTAGGACTCGAGACCACCTCCATTGAGTCCAAAATGACGTTTGCGATCTTTTTGAGTGTAAACTTCGATATGTTTGGAGATAGTGAAATTTTCGTCACTTTTCCCACCTTTTACTTTGGTTTGGACTGCACCTTCTAACTCAGCCCCAACCCACCCCCTCTTCCTCACTTTATCAAACACTTCAAGCTTCATCAAAAATGGTTTTGGGAAAGGGAAATTAAAACTCCAAACTCAAATTCAATTGCAAACCCAACATTCAACTCCAAATTCAAGAAGAAAATAATGGATTCAAGCTTTGGATTGCTTCTCCTTGCTTTCAATCTCCATCTTCATCCATTTTAGTGAAAAGGTGAGATTTTTAATCTCACATCTTGCCTATAACTGTCATTGGACTGTTGGGAATGATTCCCTATCGCATTTGTATGAACATTTGCTTTTGGTTTGGATTGGATTGGCGAAAAGCCCCAATTTTCAATGTTTTTGGTGATTTTCTGGCACTAGGTCGTTCTGGAATGTTAGCTCGCATGGCCTTAGGTCGTTTCCGACCTACTATCACTCGGCAAACTTTAGGTCGCTCGTCCCAGTATAAGTCGTAGGTCGCTTGGCCTATAAGTCGATAGGTCGCTCGGCTTAGATAACCTCTTTAGGTCGCTGGCCTTTATAGCGATAGGTCGCTCGACCACCTTATCACTAGGTTGCTCGGCTCATCTTCTCGTTAGGTCGCTCACCTATGACCTCATTAGGTCGCTCGCCATATCGCTTGGTTAGGTTGCTGGCCTCTAGGTCGCGAGTCTTTAGGTCGCCAGTTTTAGGTCGCGTGGTTTTAGATCGCGTATCTCTTAGGTCGCTCGACCTGTCTTCCAGTAGGTCGTGTATCGCCTTTAGGTCGCAACCACTAGGTCGCTTGGCCTCCGATTTTAGGTCGTTAGACCTACTTCTGTTAGGTCGCTCGACCACAACACCCCTAAGTCGCAACCCATTAGGTCGTATGACCTACTTTTCCTTAGGTCGCTTGGCTCGATTTCGTTAGGTCGTTTGACCTGTATTTCACTAGGTCGCTCGCACCTTAATGTTGTTAGGTCGCATGGCCTTGACTTCTTTAAGTCGCTCGACCCTGATACCTTATTAAGTCGCAACCTGTTAGGTCGCTGGACCACTCTACCAGTTAGGTCGCTCGCCTTTTTATCAGTAGGTCGTTCGACCTACATTTGGTTAGGTCGCTCTGCAAGCCTGGCCGCACTTCCTACTTCTACTTTGATGGTTTTGGGACTGATTCCTTTGGACTTTACTCACGTCTTCGAATGTGAAATTTTGTGATGCAGTTTGTTTCAACAATCGTTTTGTGACTTGTCACTTCAAAAATGTGAAGGCTTCAATACTAGTAGTGAATATCATAACTCTTTCATCAAAGCGATTTCAACACTGTTTTAAATATAAAGCTCGTTTTCTCAAACCGTTTTCTAATCTACTAGTATATACAAGCCTTTACTTCACTCGGATGAGAAATCGAATTAAACGACTAAGTAAAACGAGTGGTATGAAACGCTTGCGTTCACTTCGTCGGGTAGCTCTTAGACTTGTTCGATTGAACCCTTTTTGTGACAATTTCCTAGTGGGGATCTACAGTTTGTTCGTAAATATTTAAGTTAAGCTAGTGGTTATAGGACATGAAGCTAAACTTATATATTTACTGGCTTAGTGTAATTGACACTTCCTTATGATCATGACGATCATTTTTGTGATTTAGACTAGCGATTGAGCGATGTCTCTTTGTCTGCGAGGGAGACTAGACCCCACTTTTGTGATGTTTGCCATCACATATATGGGGTAGCACCCCATGGTCTTTGGGTCATTCCTGTGTGAAAATTTAATGGATAGCTTCCATGAGATAGCTTCTCGTTCATGTGTTATACGCGTTGGTGAGTTTTCATGCTCCCGTTCATGTGTTAGGCCTCCCCCTTTTTATGTGTTTTCTGGATTTCTTGTGATGATTTCTGGAATTTTGTGCTTCACCAATTTTCGTGATTTTCATTGATATGATATCAATTTTTGTGCATTGGTGAATTCATGTGCTATTGACTTGTTGTGAATACAAGTTTAGCGTATGATACCCTATTTTATCCTTGAGAAGATTCTTGTGATATTGATTGATCTTTTGTTGATTATCATTTACATACTTATAGTAGTATGCCGTTATGGTTATTACATGTTCATGCCATATTATTTATCATATACCTTATCATTTGATATTTATAGCTAGACTGATCCGTTTATTATTTTCTTATAAATAATACTCGGGTCAGACCGAGATGTTACAGGTGCTTCTGCTTGACTTCTCTTCAGGATTATTCTGATTTTTGGCTAACTACATAGATTAGTAGTTTTTGGATGTACACATTTGAGATATAGACTCTATGTTGTGTACTTATTCTTTTGTATAGCACGGGTTGCTATTCTTTTGTATTATCTTGGATCTTTCCGACCACTACTCTGATGTACACTTTCATGTGTATATATATTTATTCATATCTTCTTCCGCCTTTGTGATATGGATGTCTATGACTGATTTATGTTATGATTATTTCTATGTTTGTTTCCGAAGATTATATATAGCCACCGTGTGATAGATTTGAGTTTGTATCGGTATGTTGGATTTCCTCCTTAAATGATATGCATTCTATTCTATCTGACATATCGGTGCTCGTACAAAGAAGTTACATGGATGGTCGCTCCTCCACAGCCTTATTCTCCGTGCTAATTGACAGCACTACATCGTAGTGTTCTTGGTTAGCGTGGGTATAGAGGTGGGGCGTCACAGCTTGGTATCAGAGCCAAACTTCGGAACAATGTAGAATAACTTAACAAGGATCATCGTCCTAAGTTCAACTTAGGAGTCGTGCCTTAGGATTTAAGTCGAGTCTTCGAACCGACTCATCCTATTTTCCACATATGAATCCTTGTTTTATCTATCAAGACTTGCTTGATATTTATTTGGAGAATAACTCTTCTTCTTTTCTCTTTCTAAAAGAAGAGAATGTCTAGACCAGGTCATCCCAGAGCTGGACCATCTACTGTCACTCCCCAGGATGGAGTTTTTATGACCGCTCAACAGCTTCTTGATTTAGTAAAGAATGCTCAAGCAGCTAGTCCTAATCAGGAACCTACTCATCCTAAGTCTGGATTTGCACGTTTGTGCAACGATTATACCAACTTGGGTGGGAAACCATTCAATGGTTCCAAAACTATTATTGAGTTCCAGGCTTGGTTAAGAACATGCGATAGGATCTTTTCTCGCATGAATCTTGTCGATCTTCACCGTGTTCAGGTGGCCTCCAGTATGCTCCAAGAGAGAGCATTGGATTGGTACGAACTTCTTATTTCTGAGATTAATGAAGCGGATCTCACCTGGGAGCAATTCCGGGAACGCTTCGAATTAAAATTCGTACCAGAAGCAGAGAAAGTGACATTGGCTCGTCGTTTCATAGACCTTGTTCAAGGTGCATCCTCTGTGACAGATTATGTCGCATCCTTCGAGTCACTGTCTAAATATGGGGTTGAATACATCAACACCCCATTGAAGAAGAACCAAAGATTCGTCTATGGCTTAAACAAGAATCTCAAGAAGCCATTACTTCTTAAATTAGAAGTTTCTTTCGATCAACTGATTGATATAGCTCTTCGTCTTGAAGAGGCTGATAAGGACAGTGATGTTGAAGTGGTGGCTGCCAAACCAAACTTCAACAACAAGTTCAAAGGTCCTTATCCCAACAAAAAGGGTAAGAAAGCAACTCCTGCTGCAAAGACATTTTCCCCCAGTGATCAGAAATGCTTCAACTGTGGTGCTAAGGGCCATTTTTCGAACAAGTGTTCAAAGCCCCGCTCTTGCCGCTATTGTAAAACTCCAGATCATTTTATGCACCAATGCCCTAAGCTTCAACAGAAGGAGGGAAAGTTAAACGTTGCTCAAGCCCCTGGCAACACATCTCGCGTACAAGGTATGTCTCATTCTGTCCTTGATGGCATTATATTATTTCATGATCAACCTATTAGAGTTCTCTTTGATACGGGTGCATCCCATTCTTTTATATCAAAGGAACTTGTCAATACTTTTTCTTTAAGTGTTGTTGCTTTAATGACTTCTTTAAGAATTGCGAATCCAGTTGGTGGATCCGCAACTCTTAGTCTGCTTTGTAAAGACGTCGAGATTATTTTGTGTGATTTTTCTTTCCTAGCCGATTTGCATGTCATGCGTTACTTAGGCTTTGGAATGATTTTGGGTATGGATTGGCTTACTCATTATGAAGCTCATATTCTATGTCCTGAGCGGACTATTTATCTCCGACATCCGCAATCTGTTAACCAGATTTCTATTATTCTTAAAGATTCGGATTCCGCTTTGGTTGCATCTTTATATTCTTTAAATCCTCGTGATGATGATAATGATGATGAGGAAGATGTTATTTCTCTTATTCGCGTCGTTCGTGAATTTTCCGACATCTTTGAGCCCGTTTTAGGATTACCACCTAAACGAGCAATTGAGTTCAAAATTAATCTTATACCTGGAGCTCAACCTATTACTCGTCCTCCTTATCGCATGTCTAATAAGGAGAATGAAGAGATGCGCAAACAATTATCCGAGTTAGAGACGAAGCAACTTATTCGCTCTAGTTCCTCACCTTGGGGAGCTTCAGCTATTTTCGTAAATAAGTCCGATGGTACACTTAGGCTTTGCGTTGACTACCGCAAGCTTAATGATCTTACTATTAAGAATAAATATCCTTTACCTCGGATTGATGATCTGTTTGATCAACTTAGTGGTGCTAGAGTCTTTTCACAATTGGACTTGGCCACCGGTTTTCATCAGCTTCGCATTTCAGAGGATAGTATTCCTTTGACTTCATTCCGTACGTGTTATGGATCTTATGAATGGCTAGTTATGCCATTTGGTTTGACAAATGCTCCGGCTTATTTCGTTGACCTCATGAATCGAGTTTTCAAAGATTTCCTTGATCGGTTTGTTCTCATCTTTATTGATGATATTCTTGTGTATTCCAAAACCGAGGAGGAACATGAAAAGCATCTTCGGATTGTATTGGAAACTCTTAGGAGCAATCAATTAAAGGAAATTTTTTCTAAATGCCACTTTTGGCAATCTAGTGTGAAGTTTCTCGGTCATATTATTTCCGAATCCAGAATATCAGTGGATCCTTCAAAGATTGAAGCGATTCAAAATTGGAAGAGACCGGAGAGCATGACTGAAATCCGTAGCTTTCTCGGATTGGCAGGTTATTACCGCCGTTTTATAAAAGACTTTTCTAAGATTGTCGTGCCTCTTACTGGCTTAACAAAGAAAGGTGTTAAATACATTTGGTCGGACAAATGTGAAACTTCTTTTCAGAAATTAAAAGAACTTCTTTCTGATGCTCCTATTCTTATTATTCCCGAAGGGAATCAAGATTTTGTCGTTTATACCGATGTTAGTCGCGTTGGTTTGGGTGTCGTTCTTATGCAAAAAGAGCGTGTTATTGCTTATGCTTCTAGGCAATTGAAGCCGGCTGAGACTAGATATGCCACACATGATTTAGATCTCGCGGCTATCGTTTTCGCCCTTCGAATTTGGCGACATTATCTTTTGGGAGAGAAATTTGTACTTTATACTGATCATAAGTCTTTGAAATATTTATTTTCTCAGAAGGAACTTAATTTGCGTCAACAGCGTTGGCTCGAATTCCTTGCCTCTTATGATCTTGATATCCTTTATACTCCCGGAAAGGGAAATCGAGTTGTCGATGCACTTAGTCGCAAGCAACAAGCGGTTGTTTCCATGATGATATCTGAATGGAATAATCTCGAAGTTTTATCCACTTGTGGAATTCGAGATCGTGTTTCCGATTTATGTTCATCAATGGTTTTATGTAGCCTTGAGGCTCGTCCTTCTCTTTTAGACCGCATTCTTGAAGCTCAAAGGCTAGATCCTGAATTGGCTTTGCTTGGCCAAAATCTTAAGGATAAAACCGATATTGAAGGTTTGAAAGACTTTGATATCGATTCTCGTGGCGGCATTCGAAAATTTGGTAGACTTATCGTACCAAATATTAGTGATCTTTGTAAAGATATTCTTGAAGATTCACATCGTTCCAAATATTCCATTCATCCCGGTAGCAGTAAAATGTACGCAGATATGAAGCGACTTTATTACTGGAAGGGAATGAAATCTGATATCGCTAACTTTGTTAAGTGTTGCATGACTTGCCAGCTTGTTAAGGCTGAACATCAAAGGCCCGGTGGGTTATTGCAACCATTGGAAATTCCAGTATGGAAGGGGATCAAATTTCCATGGATTTTATTGATGGCCTTCCCCGTTCTCGTTCGGGTCATAATAGCTTATGGGTGATTGTTGATAGACTTACTAAATCTGCCCATTTTATCCCCGTTCGGTCGAACCGAACCGTTCCTCTTCTAGCCAAACTTTTTATCAAAGAAGTTGTCAAACTGCATAGAGTTCCTTCTTCCATTGTTAGTGATCGGGATCCATTGTTTACTAGTGGATTCTGGAAGAGTCTTCAAAAAGCTTTGGGAACGAAGCTTAATTTAAGCACCGCTTATCACCCCAGTCCGATGGACAAACTGAGCATGTAAATCAAACACTTGAAGATCTTCTGCGTGCATGTGTTCTTGACTTTGGTGGAAGTTGGTAAGATCATATTTCACTTGTTGAATTTTCCTATAATAACAGCTTCCAATCTAGTATTGGTATGGCTCCTTTCGAGGCACTCTATGGAAGGCCATGCCGATCTCTTTCTTATTGGCTAGAGGCCGGTGAGAAGCTGGTTTTAGGACCAGATTTTATTCGAGATTCCACAGAAAAGATCGAACTTATTCGACATAGGATGAAAGAAGCCCAGAGTAGACAAAAATCCTATGCCGATAACCGAAGAAGGAAATTAGAATTTTCTGTTGGTGATCTCGTATTTATTCGTGTTTCACCTATGAAGGGTGTTGTATGTTTCAGTCGATCGGGAAAGTAGCGCCTCGATATATTGGGCCATTTCCTATCACTGAACGTATTGGTTCCATGGCTTATCGCCTTTTATTACCGGCTCAGTTTTCTGCCATGCATGACGTGTTTCACGTTTCTCAATTACGGAAGTGCCTTCGGGATTCTGATTCGATGCTTGAGCCCGGTGTTGTGGAAGAGATTGAAGTTTCGCCTAATTTGACTTATGAGCAGCAGCCTGTTCGAATGATTGCTTCGGAGATCAAACGACTTCGAAATAAAGATGTTCCGCTTGTTAAAGTTCAATGGTCCTCAAATCCTAAGGATTGCTCTTGGGAAACTAGAGAATTCATCGAGCGTACACATCCGGAATTACTTTCTCATGCTCTTTGAGGTAAACTTCTTATTTCAAATTTCTTATGTGCTAATATGCATTTATGGTTGTTACTTTTTATTTTTTCGTCTTATATATTGCGAGGACGCAATTTCTTTAAGGAGGGGAGTCTGTAACAACCCGCATATTTATCGATTTTTATATTTAAAAATTTTATCGTTAATCGGTTTTTGGTCCGAAAAGCTACATTTTGCATACGGTCAAATTAGGACTCGAGACCACCTCCATTGAGTCCAAAATGATGTTTGCGATCTTTTTGAGTGTAAACTTCGATATGTTTGGAGATAGTGAAATTTTCGTCACTTTTCCCGCCTTTGACTTTGGTTTGGACCGCACCTTCTAACTCAGCCCCAACCCACCCCCTCTTCCTCACTTTATCAAACACTTCAAGCTTCATCAAAAATGGTTTTGGGAAAGGGAAATTAAAACTCCAAACTCAAATTCAATTGCAAACCCAACATTCAACTCCAAATTCAAGAAGAAAATAGTGGATTCAAGCTTTGGATTGCTTCTCCTTGCTTTCAATCTCCATCTTCATCCATTTTAGTGAAAAGGTGAGATTTTTAATCTCACATCTTGCCTATAACTGTCATTTGACTGTTGGGAATGATTCCCTATCGCATTTGTATGAACATATGCTTTTGGTTTGGGTTGGATTGGCGAAAAGCCCCAATTTTCAGTGTTTTTGGTGATTTTCTAGCACTAGGTCGTTCTGGAATGTTAGCTCGCATGGCCTTAGGTCGTTTCCGACCTACTATCACTCGGCAAACTTTAGGTCGCTCGTCCCAGTATAAGTCGTAGGTCGCTTGGCCTATAAGTCGATAGGTCGCTCGGCTTAGATAACCTCTTTAGGTCGCTGGCCTTTACAGCGATAGGTCGCTCGACCACCTTATCACTAGGTCGCTCGGCTCGTCTTCTCGTTAGGTCGCTCACCTATGACCTCGTTAGGTCGCTCGCCATATCGCTTGGTTAGGTCGTTGGCCTCTAGGTCGCGAGTCTTTAGGTCGCCAGTTTTAGGTCGCGTGGTTTTAGATCGCGTATCTCTTAGGTCGCTCGACCTGTCTTCCAGTAGGCCGTGTATCGCCTTTAGGTCGCAACCACTAGGTCGCTTGGCCTCCGATTTTAGGTCGTTAGACCTACTTCTGTTAGGTCGCTCGACCACAACCCCCTAAGTCGCAACCCATTAGGTCGTATGACCTACTTTTCCTTAGGTCGCTTGGCTCGATTTCGTTAGGTCATTTGACCTGTATTTCACTAGGTCGCTCGCACCTTAATGTTGTTAGGTCGCATGGCCTTGACTTCTTTAAGTCGCTCGACCCTGATACCTTATTAAGTCGCAACCTGTTAGGTCGCTGGACCACTCTACCAGTTAGGTCGCTCGCCTTTTTATCAGTAGGTCGTTCGACCTACATTTGGTTAGGTCGCTCTGCAAGCCTGGCCGCACTTCCTACTTCTACTTTGATGGTTTTGGGACTGATTCCTTTGGACTTTACTCACGTCTTCGAATGTGAAATTTTGTGATGCAGTTTGTTTCAACAATCGTTTTGTGACTTGTCATCTCAAAAATGTAAAGGCTTCAATACTAGTAGTGAATATCATAACTCTTTCATCAAAGCGATTTCAACACTGTTTTAAATATAAAGCTCGTTTTCTCAAACCGTTTCCTAATCTACTAGTCTATACAAGCCTTTACTTCACTCGGATGAGAAATCGAATTAAACGACTTAATAAAACGAGTGGTATGAAACGCTTGCGTTCACTTCGTCGGTTAGCTCTTGGACTTGTTCGATTGAACCCTTTTTGTGACAATTTCCTAGTGGAGATCTACAGTTTGTTCGTAAATATTTAAGTTATGCTAGTGGTTATGGGACATGAAGCTAAACTCATATATTTACTGGCTTAGTGTAATTGACACTTCCTTATGATCATGACGATCATTTTTGTGATTTAGACTAGCGATTGAGCGATGTCTCTTTGTCTGCGAGGGAGACTAGACCCCGCTTTTGTGATGTTTCGCCATCACATATATGGGGTAGCATCCCGTGGTCTTCGGGCCATTCCTGTGTGAAAATTTAATGGATAGCTTCCATGAGATAGCTTCTCGTTCATGTGTTATACGCGTTGGTGAGTTTTCATGCTCCCGTTCATGTGTTAGGCCTCCCCCTTTTTATGTGTTTTCTGGATTTCTTCTGATGATTTCTGGAATTTTGTGCTTCACCAATTTTCGTGATTTTCATTGATATGATATCAATTTTTGTGCATTGGTGAATTCATGTGTTATTGACTTGTTATGAATACAAGTTTAGGGTATGATACCCTATTTTATCCTTGAGAAGATTCTTGTGATATTGATTGATCTTTTGTTGATTATCATTTACATACTTATAGTAGTATGCCGTTATGGTTATTACATGTTCATGCCATATTATTTATCATATACCTTATCATCTGATATTTATAGCTAGACTAATCCGTTTATTATTTTCTTATAAATAATACTCGGGTCAGACCGAGATGTTACAAGTGCTTCTGCTTGACTTCTCTTCAGGATTATTCTGATTTTTGGCTAACTAAATAGATTAGTAGTTTTTGGATGTACACATTTGAGATATATACTCTATGTTGTGTACTTATTCTTTTGTATAGCACGGGTTGCTATTCTTTTGTATTATCTTGGATCTTTCCGACCACTACTCTGATGTACACTTTCATGTGTATATATATTTATTCATATCTTCTTCCGCCTTTGTGATATGGATGTCTGTGACTGATTTATGTTATGATTATTTCTATGTTTGTTTCCGAAGATTATATATAGCCACCGTGTGATAGCTTTGAGTTTGTATCGGTATGTCGGATTTCCTCCTTAAATGATATGCATTCTATTCTATCTGACATATCGGTGCTCGCACAAAGAAGTTACATGGATGGTCGCTCCTCCACAGCCTTATTCTCCGTGCTAATTGACAGCACTACATCGTAGTGTTCTTGGTTAGCGTGGGTATAGAGGTGGGGCGTCACATCATGGGTCCTAGGGTTAGTGATATCTCACATCACTAGTAAGTACACCCGAACGCTAGTAGCCTCAAAGTGAAGGACACTCTTACGTCGTGTGACCGCTAATCTCGCATCACTAACCCACTAAGTCCAATTAACCATCTTAAGTCTTCATTTATATTATCTTAGGTAGACATTGGACATAGCTTACTAATTCCCTTTTTATTTAAGGCAATAAAATTTACTTAAATATTTATCTACCCATAAATCTTCGTTTAATGCTCATAAATGACAATTTGTCCATAAAATCCTAATGGATATTTCCTATGACATTTATGTATGATTACTAATTTCAAGTTAGTAACCTTTTATATCTATTCCATTTTTATCAGTCTCATTAATCCATCTACCCTATCAATTTATTGCAACTCCCATATTTATTACCATTTATTGGAGTTACAACCTTTTAAATTCTTTTCTCATTAGTTAATTATCCTAAACGCGAATATTACATGCATGCATCGTTTTTAGCTTTTTATTTAATTATTATAAGCGTAGTGATTACGTATAAATATTTACTTTTATCAAATATGTTCTAGTTATATACATTTACTAGAATATACTTTTCCAAAATTGTTGGAATCATATCTAAAAAGAATATCCGCTATAATTTCCATAAATTAGTCCAGAACAAAAGATTTAACTTTACAATATAAAAAATTACATCATTTTAAATTACAAGGAATGATCATTTCTTTTTATTATTGAAATAGACAATGTTAACTACAATGAATTCATACTTTACACATTTCTTTCTCTTTCTATATACATCTATTCCTTGTTAGATCAAACCCTGTATTTTTCTAAAAGAGAAAGAAATCAAACTTATTTACAAATATTAAACAGATCTGAATTCCAAAAATTTCAAATATAGAAAAGTTTATATTCTAACAAGATTAGGGTAACAACCCAAATTTATAACATTATTATACAACCTATTTCAGATCTGGAATAAATTTCATTCAGATCAATATTCTAAATTCACACTTTTGGGACTGATTTCCATATCAGGTTGTATACAATGCTAAATCAATTCATAAACAAGAATATGTAGGCGATGTTTATTATATTCAATTCGTTGCCTATATTTCATATACAATTATCCTATTAGCCATAAAAATCAAACAAACACCAACGAGATAATTTTCATATTATAACAATTTATAAAATTTCCTAATCACCTTTTAAAAGCGATACAAATTTCCAGATCTGAAGTAGAACCTTTAATTCATCTCCAAATCCTTTTTATCCAAGAGATATGTATAAAAAAGTATATACATACATTAGAATTATAGATCTGAGAAGAGATTTGGGATTGAAAGAGAAATAGATACAAATATATATATATATATATATAGAATCTCAAATATGCATATGGTTGATTCTCTTCTCTTCTTCTTTTTATTAGATTTCAACTCTTCTTCGATTTGTATGAATATAGATACAAATATCATATCTTTATAATTTAGAAAGAAAGTAGAGAAGAAGAAATGGCAGAGCGTCGCTACCGCCTCCATAAAAATATGAGAAGAAAAGGGAGGGTTAGGCCTGAATTTATAGGTGCTAGAATTAACCAGAACCGTTAGATAGAAATATATTAAATCCAAGCTGTTGCGGTTTAGGTTTATTGGAGCCGCCAGGTCGCCACCAGTCGACCGCCCTTGGGTGATGGGTCAACTGCTAGGGGTCGGCTATCCCCAATAACAAGTCGGCTTGTGGGCCCGAGTAATTAATATAAAAATATTAATTTCTTCTTATTTAATTATTTTCGTTCTGAATTCATTTTTCATCCGTAACTTCTTCGTTCGAACTCCGATCGCAAAAATTCCAAATATGAAAGTTGCTCAGAATTTCGACACGAACGCAATGATGGAAGTTTCGTAGTCAAATTTTATTGTTTGCACAAATTCCATTTTCAAAGCCTAATTAATTAACTAACTAATTAAATAACTAACGCCAAATTATGGGGTGTTGCAACATACGTATAGTATGTATACTGTGATTTCTGATGCACCCGACACTTGAATCATGAGGGTATTTCGTAAGAAATACATTATTCCATAAGTTGATATCGCTCAATATAATATATTAAAGATTATGAATCTTTAATATAAAGTTGTCATCTACCATTTATAAATTAATAGATTACTTGCATACTCCTTGGTTGTTGATATTCCTCAAGCTAAGGATGTTATATGTAGTACTATTATATTGAATAAACGAGGTAAGATATATGTACGTATTTGTTGATATTCCTCAAGGTATATACATATATACTTAGGCCGTTGTGAAATGATAGGTACGAGTGAATAATATCTTTCGATTTATTGATATTCCACAAAGTCAAAATGAGATTAGGATAAGGAACCACGGGTTAGAAGTTGTATATATGATATAATCGATAAGGAGTTATCCATTGTTTACGGAAGTATGAATTGTTGATATTCCTTAAGATCAGAATCCTAAGGTAAACGATTTCTAACACCCACTAATGAAGTCAAAAGACTTATATGCTTCATCTTAGGGTTTGGAGAAACATAAAAGACTACTAGGAGCTTATTAGCAAAATGAAATATAAATTTTAACCTTACTAATATTATAAGAACATCTACTATGAAACCATCCTAACCTACTAAGTTTAAACTTGTAGAAAAACGTCTACACCCAAGCTATTTTCTTAAAATGAAAAACTCACCGAACCTAACTACGTTTACTAGCTAAGAGCGATAAAGACAGCATTAACTTATGAACATCTTTGGTTGTTGATAATTTCACCTTCAAAAGAAAACCCATTAATGATGCAGACCCCGAACTAAGGCTAGCCTATGATAAATGGGTTTCAGACCTACAACCGCCTAAGTTTTCGTGTTGCCTACGTTAAACAAGTGGTTGCAGAGATTGCAGAAAAACATGCATGTCCATGAGATTTTTGATAGTCCTAAAACTCTATTTGGTGAACAGTCTTGTTCCGTAAGGTACGAACTTTTGAAGAAACTATTTAATATAAAAATGACCAAGGGACAGAAAGTGGATGATTACGTTCTAATGATGAAAGGCTAAATTTGTAGACTTGCATAGATAGATGTAGCGATAAGCAACAAGATGCAAGTAGACTTGATCCTTGTGTCTCTTACTCCCCAATATGAGCCGTTTATGTTAAACTATAATATAAACCAGTTGAACGTAAGCCTTGTGGAGCTCCTCAATATGTTGAGTTTGGCCAAATCTTCGTCCAAGGATCAATGGTATGTACATGCTGTTAAGGGGAATGCCTTATCTTCGAAAGGTTCGAAGAAGCGGAAAAAGGTTAACAAGAAAAATAAGAAGACTGCTACTGCAAACAAGGGTGAATGTCAATATTGTCACAAGAAGGGTCAATGGAAATGGAATTGTCTGGAGTAATTAAAGGTCGTCAAAGCGAAAAACTGGAATGGTTTTAAGGCTCTATCGATATAATTATGATTCAAAATTATTTTGCCATCAATAAATTAACTTGGGTTTTTGATACTGGATCTGGAACTCACATCTGTAATTCGTTATAGGGGATTAGAAACTGGCGTCATGTTTTAAAGGGAGAATTGAGGCTTTAAGTTGCTGATGGATCTATGGTAGATGATAGAGTTAGAGGTATGCCCTATGGGTAATATGTAATTTGTTACACATATCTAACTAGATAACCAATCTTGTTCAAAATAAAAGGTATTTTCTTTCTACTATATACTTGATATAATATGCTATACTAACTAATTAATTTAATTAAAAGTATATTTAATAGAAAATTCATAAATGGTATGTTTTGTGATAGTAGTTACAAAGTGTTGTAACTGTGAGTAATTTATCACAATGAAAATAAATATACCATTTTAAACATTCCTAGTCAAGACGTATCGAAATTGGATATCAATACATCAGTTGGGACTAGAGTATGTAAGCTCTCCAAATGTTAGGCAATGTATTACTCATGGCTGTTGGGGGGATCAAGGGGTTACGTACTGATAGTTATTAGATAACTATTGAATGACTCGCTCGATAGTTTTCTATTGGTTAATATAACTAAGATCAAATGGAAAATATCTATGTGACTAATTTATACAGTTCTCTCGACTTAAGAATACCATCGATCTTCAACATGAAAGCTCCACTTTGATTATAGTCAAACTATGGCATGGCGTCCATCGAGTGACTATAGTTGGGCAGAGTTAAATATGGATGATATTGGAAACTGGTCGTTACCGAATTCCATAAGTCCAAAGTGATATAGTTTTGACGAAGAGAATTGGTGTAAATAATAGTCACAACTCGGTAGCACTTAACAAAGTAAAATTAGATTTTACCAAAACCAAGTAAGCGAAAAATTTGATTAAAATGTCACACCACCGGATAAGTGACATGTGAAAGTTATTATTTGAATAGTTCGATATTAATCATTGGCCAAATTTACACCTAACGAGTCAACACAACCGAAATGATGAATTCTCCTTTGACCAAATAATATATTTAATCAGTAACTATTATAAATTAATTAATATTTATAAAATATTAATTACAAAATTTATTTTGATTTGATGAACAAATATTATTAAATATATTTATAATAGTTATAAATATATTAATCGATATACGATATCGATACGTGTTTAAATTGGATTTAAATACAGAATATTTAGTTCGGGCTTTAAATGGGTTTGAAGCCCATATGGGGCCTGGTGTAGTTCAACCATATCATGACTAGGTAGGGGCAGCTTGTAGGATGAAGAATGGGCTAGGGATTTGACAGATAAGAGGAACGAATGGGTATTTGAGATTAACGGATCTAGATCGTAACTTCTCCCTAGGTTCTCTCCCTTATAAATAGTTCAAAATTCTCATTCTTTTCTAGAATTTTGGAGCCCCTACACCTATTCATTGCTGGCTGAAATTACCCTCTCTCCTCTCCATCTTTCTCAAGTTCAAATCAAATTATTTTAGCTGTTATCAGATAGGTGGTGGTCAGTGGTTCAAGGACTAGCACTTTTTTTAGTCGAATATTGTTTCTAGGAGCCTACATCATCATTTCAAGCTATGCTTAAGGGCTCTGGCGACAGGATACGTCTCTAATTAACTACAAACATTAATTTATATTTATAACGCTCACTATATACATACATACATACATACATACATACATATATATATATATATATAATATTGCCAGTTAGGTGACGATGCTAATATGTAGATATATTTATATTTTCATAATTTAGATTGGTCATATATATATATATATGTATTTATGTATGTGTGTGTGTATGTTTATAAAGAAAATTATGAGAAATAATCTATATACAGTATGACTGAAAATAAAAAAAACATTTTTTGATTATTTAAATAATTTAATATACATATATTTATATAGTTTATAACTTAAATACTATATTATAATTATTTAAAATATGAAAATAAAATTTTATATATGATGTTTAATAAGCATATTATTTTTGGAAGAAAATAATTTTTTTTAATTTTTCTATACTATTTTTAAATAATATTTAAATCAATTTATCATATACATAATTATATAAGTTCATATAAGGATTATAAAATATATTTTATATTTTATAAAGTCAAAATGATACATATTAAACTCACAACAGAAATTAAAAAACAAATTTTTTATTTTTAAAAATATAAATTATAATCGAAAATTTAAAAATAAGAATTTTAATTGTTTTAAGTTATAAAATTATATAATAAATTTTCAAATTTTAAAATTTTCATCCAAAATTTGCTAGTTAACATATAAATTTAGATTCGAATGATTTTTTTTCGAACTTTATAATAATTATTTCTGTTTTATTAATATATATATATATATTTAAATTTGAAAAAATATCCTGGTCTATGCGCCAGACAAGATAAATATATATGTTTAAATAAAAATTAATTTATAATTTATATATATATATATATATATATATATATTATAATACATATTTGTATAAGTATTTAAGATATTCATTTATTTGTATATGTGTGTGTGTGTATGTATATATATTTATGTATTTGTATAAGTACCTTTTTTGACCTTACCGCAAAAAAATTATTTTTTTTTTGAGAAAAATGTGTAGTCCTCTAATAAAAGAGGAGAGCACACATGAAACTATATATATAACACATAATATGGTGCTGCCAACATGCCTGGCAGGTGGCATATCTATGTACTGATAACAGAGTAAAAAACAAGTACCCCTAAAATGAGCTCCGGCAAAGCCACCGCCCATTTAACCCCAATACCGAGCTCCGGCATGGCCACCACCCGATAATGAGGTGTTATAAGTACCTGGAAAACTGAAATAAAGATCTAAATCCAGAGATGCTGGAAATCTGCACCCTCTAAAAGAAGACTCTATGAAGCTACCTCTGAGGAAAAAAGCTAATCTGAAGAAGAAACTGATCATTTATTATATTTTAAATGATATAAACATACTCATATAGTAATTAATGCATACATTCGATTAATATTGTATATTTGTATTCATATATAAATGTTTATATATTTTACACAAAATTATATATAAATAAAATATTAATTTATGTATACATATGTGTTTTGAAATATTTTATTATAAAAGTAAAAGTGTATATATATACACATACATACATTTGGACAATACATTTACATATTGGATGAGCTCACATGTCTGTTGCGATATAAATCTCAACTTCTATATACGGACATATTATACCTTACACGGTGTAACGACCTGTTTTTCCATACCCATTAAATCGACAATAAACCACACATGTTCAACTCAAATTGCACGAACAAGCAGATCATTAAGGGTAGAAAGAAAAATAAAGATAAAACAAAACAGAAAAACAGAATCTCACACGACTATATTATTTCAACAACAATCTTTACATTGGAAAAGTTATATATATATATATATATATATATCAGAGTCTAACCTAGATTCAGTCTGGACAGTTACAACACCAGCCCTTACAAATGCTGACAAAACAAATGCAATAGATGCAGCAGATAATAGAATACGCCCATACGATGATGAAGATCTCCAGCTCTCCTTTGGAAACTCCAAGCATCTTCAGCTAATGCTGAAACTACTCGGATCTGACCCGAGTATTAAAAATACCCGGATCAGGCTTGATAAAGCAGCGTGAGATACTCAAAATTTTAAATGTATAGCTCATAACGATGTTATCAAAACCTTTGAAAAGAAGGGTGTCTCATAAGACACGCCCCCATATAAATGCGGGCGGGTTTTTACCTTATGATAACCAAAACACTTTTATTACCAAAATAATTTGATAGTATCTTTAATGACATTATTTTGGAAAACATCTTTCAAATAAACTTATTCAAATAAGGTATCAATACCCGGACTAAGTCTAAGGGAATATATCCAGACTAGCTGAAACAGAATATACCGGATGAAATATATGATAACAAAAGGGGTAGCTGAAATGTTTGCAATGCGTTACAGCTATTTTGGGAATACAATCAAAACCATAAAGCTCGTATTGGAATTGGATTTTCCAATATAATAGGGAACCACGATAACCATGCATAGCAACCGGAACCGAGTGGTTTTTCGTGCAAGGACTCACACACCACTATTCCTCATATTGCCACACTTCTTGATATCCGGTGGCTTCTCATGCAAGGACTTACATGCCACTATAACATATAATAAGGGTCCCGTCTGGACACCTTAGTGACCTAGATCATATGCCGCCAATCACCTTGAGGGATCATATGCCACCCCCATCATACTAAGCCTGAAATATGTAACATAGTTCCCGTATCATTTCCGAGATATGAGGCTTGGGAGTGAGGTTACGCTCAACTTAGACAAAGCCATGCTTTTCATACAAAACTATGCTTTGAACATGTAACGACCCTGAATTTTGAACGAATTAAATTGAAAATATTTAATTAATTTTAAATATTTGAACGATAATTTGATTTGAACCCCCGATTTAAATTTGAATTTGGCGATTAAATTATAAGATTTAATCGATTGGAGTTGAGTAAAAAATTTGTATCTTCAATTTATTGTTGAAGAAAAATATTTCAAAAGCTTTTAAATTTCGCAATGATAATACTGAAGATGATTGAAGCTTCAGAATCGAAATTGAAATCGATTTGATCAGTTTTGAATAAATCGTTTGAACCGATATTTATAGAATAGTCATTTTTCAAACAGTCTTGGAATTCGACGAAACCAGTTCCATTGGGTCCGTAATATTGAATTATTGTCGGATTTCCAATTTTGTATTTTTCGGGGTTGATATGTAACCGTACGGCGGTTAAACGCCTTGAAATTTAAATTGAATTTCAATTTAAATCTAAATTTAAATTTTTTAACTTGGTCAATGTCAATACACGTTGTCTCCATTTAACCACGCCTACAATCATGCAGAGATCACGGAAGGAGATCGTGCTAAGTATGGCCTCTGTCGTTTTGAAATGCAAAATAAAATCATCTCGAGCCAGTTTTTTCCATTTGTTCGTTCAAAACAAAAATGACGAGCTCTTCACAAAAGAAAAAAAATAAAATTAAAACCCCTCTCGTTCGTTTCCCCTCAATTTTACAGTTTGTTCGTGAAATTAAAACGAATAGCGAGTTCACCATCAGCCACCTAGGGGATACACGGCCTCGCGTAGCAGTTTGAAGGGGTCGCATGGGGGAGGAGGTCTCGGTGGTTGCAGTTCGTCGTTGAAGGGAGTCAATCGAGTTCAGGCGGCGACGTGATGAAGTATGGATCGAGTGGCGATTTAGGGCAAGCGATCGACGTTTGTGGTTGAACTCGCGATCGAGTGGAGGCGCGCAGTTCGACGTCGAACTCGAGTTCTCGAGGCAGTGGCGACTGAAGATGGCAATCGATGTTAGGCGACGCGATGAAAGGGGTGGCGCAGTTCTGGTAGTGGAGTTCGCGACTTCGATGGTCAGGGCCGTTGTCGTGAACATGGGTTCTCTGTACGATGGAAGCTAGGGCAGTAAGGTATTTGTGAATTTTATTCAATTCAATTTAAATCTGAAATAAATTTTAAAAAAACATACAGAACTATCAAGGAAAAGTCATTTGCTATTGACTAGTATTTTATACATATATATGTTTAGTTATAAACGATTAAAAGAATTTCTTAAATAAAGGATGTAATATTAGAAGTTTAGATAAAATCAGGTTTTTCGGAAATCTTTATAAAACTGTTAAAAATTATTTTTGTTACTAAGAAAATTGTTGAAAGGAAATTTGTTAAAAATTTAATCGTTAAGTTAAAACTAAATTATTAGCTGAATTTAAAATTTTAAAATGGTGGAGTGAACTATTCGAATTTATTTCGAATGTTAATAAAATTTTATAATTGTTTATGCAAGGTCGAAATTGTGAAGAAAACAAAACAGAAATGGAAATGGATTACAAAAATAAAAGCTAAGGTGAGATTTTTCTCACTCAAGAATTGATTGCAGTTATTGATTGTTTGATATGATTGCTATGTTGATTGTGGTATTAGATATTTTAGGATATATATATATAGCAGTATATACATATTGGCATATGTATATATTGGATTGATTGATTTCCCGCCTCGTATAGCGGATGAGACCCTATTGCGCCGTTAGTAAGCGGATTTATAAAAACCTATATACCGCGATAATTCCGTACTGGAGCGGAATTGGTATTGTGCTAACGTCTTTGGATGCAGGAAAACAGGTTGGAGGGATCCAACTGGACCCCTCACATTGATTGAATTTATTTCTACTGTGATGTGATAATCTGTGAATGATTATAGTGATGCTATTAATCATATTGATATCTGGAAATTGTTTTGAAAGCTAAAATTTAGCTGAATGGATGTTTGACATCATTGGATTCCAAAGATAAACGAAATTGAATTTTTGAAATTCAAGTAGAAAATTTCTAAGTGAACCAATTTTTGAAATTGAAGAAATTTTGAAGAAAGGAATTTTTAAAGTATAAAAGGTTAATTTTTATAATCTTATCAAATTAATTCCAGAATCAAGTGAAAATGTTAAATAAATGGATTTCGTAAAATAGTGATTTTAAATTGAAGAATTTAATTTAAGAATCTGGATTTTTAAATAGATTGAAAGAAACGATCGAAATTTATTTTCTTAAAAAAAGGAATTTATTAAAAGAAGATAAGTTGGAAATCCGATTAGAAATTTACTTGGTAAATTGAAATGATTTGGGAAGTCAATGTAAAATGACTTCAATTTAAAGAATCCATTTAAACACAGGATATTGAATAATTTGAAGGAAAATAAGAAATTTATTTTAGTAGGGATAAATAAAATTAGAAATCAATCTGTAATTGATTTAATATTTGGAAATGAATTCTTGAGAAATCAGTATGGAAATTTTATTTAAGGTTGAAAATAAATTCAGAAATCAATATTGAAATTGAATTGATATTGAAGTTTTTATAAATAGAATTGAAATTTATAAAATTTGTTTAAAAATCCGAAATCACTTATTTTGATAAGTAAAAATATAGAAGTTGATAAAAGAAGATTTATAAGTCGAAGTTGTTATTAAAATGGAAATAGAATTTATAAACGTTGTTTTATAAATTCGAAATAGATTGAATTTGATAAATTAAATATGGGAGATTATTAAAGAAGATATATTCGCGATTTTGGATAGCGAATTATATTTTGAAATAAATGTGTAGGAAAGATTGAAATTTGGTTAAGTGAAGTATATTCACGATTTTGGACAGTGAATATATTATTGAATAAAATGGATTCATTTTTTTGAAGAAGTGATATTAAAAAATGAAGTTAAACATTTTAAAAGATGTTTTAAAATGTATTGTGAATTGAAAGCATAGATTTCAACGTTCATTGTTGAAATAGACGTTTTCGAGAAATTTAAGGAAATGGTGGACTATAACACTGTTGTTATAGTAAATGATTTCCGAAAAGAAATGTTTTATATAGTATTGGGATTTACACATCTATCTTAATTCTGAATCCCTATACTAGTGATTTTGAGTCGTCGTAACGATGTTTTACGCAACATTCGTTTTGACTCAAATAAATGTTATAGAAAATGGTTTCCTTAAAAGAATGAAATATACACTTAATTTGATTTAAGTATATCGAATATTTTCTAAGTGTTGAAAATAAATAGATTTGTGAAATACTTATTATTAAATAAGTAAGGAAATGCTTTTCCAATATGAAATGAAACGTTTTGAGATTTATCTTGGTAAAGATAAATTGAAAGTGAATATTGAAATCGATTAAAAATCGTATATCAGTAGATATTTTGAAAGATATAAATTCACTATGGAATTTATAAAAGAAAGCGAAGTCGTTTGAAAATAAATATTGATTTATTTTTGAAGTGTGGAAATTGATTTGAAATTGTTTTCAAATGGTTAAGCGTGGAAAATTCTATATCTAGTAAAGATATTTTTTTGAAGATGAAATAATTTGGAAAATTATTTGGAATCTGATGATGTTGCGCATCTTTATTGATAGTTAAATAACCGACTATCAATAATTACCTATAGATAGGTATTTGTTGTGATTGGATGAATTTGAATGCCACACTTGTTTTTAAATAAACGCTCACTATTCGGGTTAGCCGGGAAAGGACCATGGGGTCGCATAACCCATTCCGAATATGTGATACGTCGTTATGAATCGCATTCGAAGACCGGTGTTGAAGACCGGATATTTTTGAAAACGGAAGGATTACCGTCGAGTTACTCTACATCGACTGATCTTCGATTTAGAGGTTTTATCACCCTTAGTGACGGGAAGTCCTGACGTGATAGAATTTATCCGGATTTGCAAGGGCTTCGTGAGAAGTGCCTTCGGTTCTGTTCGATCCCGGAACATACTTGTATGGATTGTGTGTCTGACGTTACAATTTGAGATATAAAGCTGATTTCTTTCAAATACATTTCTGTTGGTGGCGGAGAATTTATTCTCTTAGCTTAACACCCTTCTCTGAGACGTACGAGCTCAGAGGTTATGTAGTTGAAATTTATCAGCGATATATCCCAATTTGGTAACGTGGCATACTGAGTGTTGCTGTGAAATGATCAGTGTTTGATCATTTGTGATATGATCATTTGTTTGATCTTATATCTTTGTGATCATAGGTTGATCATTTTGTTTGACCCGAAGCAGGGCTTTGTAGAAAGCGTAGCTTTGTGGACGAGACTTCATCGAGCCTCACACCCCGGAAATGGTCGAAACAGGAAAGATGCAGCAAGGTTCTAGGGAGTAGCGCCCCTTAGTGTATGTCATTCCTTCTGGATAAAGGTGGTATCATGGTATGGAGCCCAGATACTTAACCTCTGTGGTTACTGCATTTATTTTTATCTATGTGGTTTGTTGCGAATCGGGGATCCTCGGGAAAGATCGGTGACGATCGGGGGATGGCATACGCGTGTCAGTAGTTACCTATTTTTGCAGAGGTAACCCGGCCTTGTGTTGGCAGAGATCCGGTTAGGTTCTCGGGTCGTCTATTCCAGGGACGTACCCATCGTGGATAGGAAGTTCCTTAGCCTGACCATTTGTTGGAAATCCAAAGAAACAATACGTGACTTGTACGGTTTTAGTTGTATTGCCTGCTATGGAATGTGGCGGTAACCTGCTATTGAACATAGTAGCTATAGTAGGCATAAGTGCGGAATGCCTATGCTGGCTAAGATTAATATTATACTTTCGAAATGTTTTCTACACTATGCACTAATAATAATATCAAAAAGGATTTGATTTTTGCGTAGTAAGCATCTTTGACTATCATAAGAAGAAATCTCCTCCAATCCTGCGTTTGCATTGTGTGTGTGGTGGGAGGTCTTATGGTAGTTTCATTTTCCAAAAGCATTTCGAATTGACTTTAAGATCTTCCTGTTGTTTATTTTAAAGAATAACTGTTTTACGATCTCACACCAGTCACCATGACTGACTCGGAGTTTATTGTTTCCCTTCTAAACTCTGGGTGCCCACCAATTTCCACACGGGCAGCCTAGAGTTATATTATCAGGATATCCTGGATATTCTGGAGCTTTGGAGATAAGCTGGATGGCGAGACGTAGTATTTGTATCTGATAGTATTTATTCCGCTGTGTATTCTGTATGAGGACAAGTTTATATAACTGTCCATTGTTGTTTATTGACTCTGATGATATGATGTGATGTAATGTAATAACATATATAATTCTTTTGTTTTTAAAAGATATTCATTTATCTATTATATATCGTTCCGCTGCGATGTGTAAGATTCTGATATTGTTTTCTTTTCTGATGTGTTCTGTTGTTCTTCTTTCTTCTTTTTTCTTCTTCTTCTACTTTTTCGTTTTCTTAAAACCCTCACTATTGGAGTTTCCGGCACTCGATTGCTCGGCAGTCGATAAAGTGAGTATCGATGTCGAATTTTCGAAAGTCGAAAATTTCGGTATGTGACAAAGTTGGTATCAGAGCATATGGTTAAGCGACAACCCTGCTCTGTTGGGTGTTACTCATTAGAGATAGAGTCAGCAGTACTCTCGAATGAGTTGAGTGTAATAATAGATATGAGCGCATATTTGTTAGTGAATATAAAATGTTTATATTGTGTTTGCTTATCCGTTGAGATGTTTGTGAATTTCGGTCGGTATGTGGGACGCCATATTATCGATAGGGATTTCTAAATACTTAAACGAGGCAAGACGACATAGTATTGTTTTAAAATAGGGTGAATGAAATAATTTTACCCAAAACTATTTTTGTATAGAAAAGAAGCGATTTTCTATAAAGTACTATAGTATATGGTTGCATGGTTGTTAGGAAAGTGATGATATTGAAATGTTATCATTACTATTGAAACTGAATAAGAAACTGAAATCGAAACTCCAAAGTTAAGAAATTAATTCACATACGAATGAAATTTAAGAATGTAAATTATAAATGTGAATTGTAATTTGAAACGGAATTCCAGAGAAGTTTTTGGAAATATTTTGAAAAGAATTTGAAAATTTTGAGGATTTGGAAAGTTTAATTTCTTTTTGATTTGAAGATGAATTTCAAAGGTTTTGAAAAGTATTCTGACGAGATGAAAAGCTCTAAACTCTTTTCGGTCGCTGGAAAATAATTCCGATGATGATCGCGACATCACCGGTGTTCATTTTCGGGTTTCCAAAAGAGAAATTGCTGCCAAATTGTTTTAAATAGAAGTTGTTTGGAAAATTTGGGTTTTGTTTTGGAAATTCAAAGGATAATTTGAATTGTTTTCAAAATGGCTTTGAAATGACGGTAAGACTCTGGAATGCTATGTAAAGATGTAACTTATACAAATTAAATTTTGATAGAATAAATTTAACTTAAAAGATAGAGTTAAATTAAAGAAGTATAAGTGAATAAATTTGAAGTTGTAAGAAATGAATTGAAAAATGAGATGAGACTTGAATCAAGTGGAATAAAATCCAAACCTGAGAAAAATGAATAAGGATTGAATCCGAATAAACTACTTTGATAACTAATTAATTAATTCAGGAAATGGAAGTTGAATTAGTAAAATTAAAACTTGAATTGTGACTAAATAAAAGAATGGTTCGAAATTGTAAATATATTCAAGTACGTAGAAATAAATTTCTGAATGAATGGAATTTACAGTTGCTAATAAATAAAATTAAAGATGAATGTTAAATGTTGTTTTGAATTTGTAAGTGAATAAAACTAGAATTGAATTTAATTTGTGAAGTATTAAACTAAAATGAGTAAGTGAAGCTAAGTGAATATTGACCAAATGGATAAGGTTTTGAACGAATTAAATTCAATGATTATAAAAGAAAAGTAAGTTGAATTCAAACGAAATTTGAAATGTGAAATTGAATGGATATGAATATGTATAACTTCAACAGTGAAGTAAAAAAAATGATATAAGTAGTTTATATTGAAAATTTTGTAAGACAATGTGCAAAATGATTTGAATGCTGTAACTAGATATCATGGCTAGTAGATATACAGGTGTTATAAATTGGATTTGATCTTCAAAGATGAATTTGAATTTGCTCGAAAAGGTAAGTATTTGAATTCGAATATGAGTTTTTGATGATTTCTCTCTAGCCGCTTGGCTGTTTCTTTTTCTTTTTGAAATCTGAGAGTCCGTAGGGACGTTTTGTAGTCGTACCGTATTAGCCGCGCAAAGGAGACGCTGGCGAAATTTTTCGAAAATTTCGAGTGTTAGAAAATTTTTGAGAAATTTTGAAGTTAAAATTTGAAGTTAAACTTAAATTTGAATTATTAAGTAAACAATGTTGTTTGAAACTTAAAATTGAAGTTGGAAATTTAGTTGAGATAATAACGAATCTTTAGTAGAAAGATTTGTTTTGCAAATTTGATAAAAACTATTGGATTGTGAAAAATAGTAGACGAGTTAAGGATCATTTTTCCTAACTGGTAATTTCGAGCACGAAATTCTTTTAAGGGGGGAAGTCTGTAACGACCCTGAATTTTGAACGAATTAAATTGAAAATATTTAATTAATTTTAAATATTTGAACGATAATTTGATTTGAACCCCCGATTTAAATTTGAATTTGGCGATTAAATTATAAGATTTAATCGATTGGAGTTGAGTAAAAAATTTGTATCTTCAATTTATTGTTGAAGAAATATATTTCAAAAGCTTTTAAATTTCGCAATGATAATACTGAAGATGATTGAAGCTTCAGAATCGAAATTGAAATCGATTTGATCAGTTTTGAATAAATCGTTTGAACCGATATTTATAGAATAGTCATTTTTCAAACAGTCTTGGAATTCGACGAAACCAGTTCCATTGGGTCCGTAATATTGAATTATTGTCGGATTTCCAATTTTGTATTTTTTGGGGTTGATATGTAACCGTACGGCGGTTAAACGCCTTGAAATTTAAATTGAATTTCAATTTAAATCTAAATTTAAATTTTTTAACTTGGTCAATGTCAATACACGTTGTCTCCATTTAACCACGCCTACAATCATGCAGAGATCACGGAAGGAGATCGTGCTAAGTATGGCCTCTGTCGTTTTGAAATGCAAAATAAAATCATCTCGAGCCAGTTTTTTCCATTTGTTCGTTCAAAACAAAAATGACGAGCTCTTCACAAAAGAAAAAAAATAAAATTAAAACCCCTCTCGTTCGTTTCCCCTCAATTTTACAGTTTGTTCGCGAAATTAAAACGAATAGCGAGTTCACCATCAGCCACCTAGGGGATACACGGCCTCGCGTAGCAGTTTAAAGGGGTCGCGTGGGGGAGGAGGTCTCGGTGGTTGCAGTTCGTCGTTGAAGGGAGTCAATCGAGTTCAGGCGGCGACGTGATGAAGTATGGATCGAGTGGCGATTTAGGGCAAGCGATCGACGTTTGTGGTTGATCTCGCGATCGAGTGGAGGCGCGCAGTTCGACGTCGAACTCGAGTTCTCGAGGCAGTGGCGACTGAAGATGGCAATCGATGTTAGGCGACGCGATGAAAGGGGTGGCGCAGTTCTGGTAGTGGAGTTCGCGACTTCGATGGTCAGGGCCGTTGTCGTGAACATGGGTTCTCTGTACGATGGAAGCTAGGGCAGTAAGGTATTTGTGAATTTTATTCAATTCAATTTAAATCTGAAATAAATTTTAAAAAAACATACAGAACTATCAAGGAAAAGTCATTTGCTATTGACTAGTATTTTATACATATATATGTTTAGTTATAAACGATTAAAAGAATTTCTTAAATAAAGGATGTAATATTAGAAGTTTAGATAAAATCAGGTTTTTCGGAAATCTTTATAAAACTGTTAAAAATTATTTTTGTTACTAAGAAAATTGTTGAAAGGAAATTTGTTAAAAATTTAATCGTTAAGTTAAAACTAAATTATTAGCTGAATTTAAAATTTTAAAATGGTGGAGTAAACTATTCGAATTTATTTCGAATGTTAATAAAATTTTATAATTGTTTATGCAAGGTCGAAATTGTGAAGAAAACAAAACAGAAATGGAAATGGATTACAAAAATAAAAGCTAAGGTGAGATTTTTCTCACTCAAGAATTGATTGCAGTTATTGATTATTTGATATGATTGCTATGTTGATTGTGGTATTAGATATTTTAGGATATATATATATATATAGCAGTATATACATATTGGCATATGTATAATATTGGATTGATTGATTTCCCGCCTCGTATAGCGGATGAGACCCTATTGCGCCGTTAGTAAGCGGATTTATAAAAACCTATATACCGCGATAATTCCGTACTGGAGCGGAATTGGTATTGTGCTAACGTCTTTGGATGCAGGAAAACAGGTTGGAGGGATCCAACTGGACCCCTCACATTGATTGAATTTATTTCTACTGTGATGTGATAATCTGTGAATGATTATAGTGATGCTATTAATCATATTGATATTTGGAAATTGTTTTGAAAGCTAAAATTTAGCTGAATGGATGTTTGACATCATTGGATTCCAAAGATAAACGAAATTGAATTTTTGAAATTCAAGTAGAAAATTTCTAAGTGAACCAATTTTTGAAATTGAAGAAATTTTGAAGAAAGGAATTTTTAAAGTATAAAAGGTTAATTTTTATAATCTTATCAAATTAATTCCAGAATCAAGTGAAAATGTTAAATAAATGGATTTCGTAAAATAGTGATTTTAAATTGAAGAATTTAATTTAAGAATCTGGATTTTTAAATAGATTGAAAGAAACGATCGAAATTTATTTTCTTAAAAAAAGGAATTTATTAAAAGAAGATAAGTTGGAAATCCGATTAGAAATTTACTTGGTAAATTGAAATGATTTGGGAAGTCAATGTAAAATGACTTCAATTTAAAGAATCCATTTAAAAACAGGATATTGAATAATTTGAAGGAAAATAAGGAATTTATTTTAGTAGGGATAAATAAAATTAGAAATCAATCTGTAATTGATTTAATATTTGGAAATGAATTCTTGAGAAATCAGTATGGAAATTTTATTTAAGGTTGAAAATAAATTCAGAAATCAATATTGAAATTGAATTGATATTGAAGTTTTTATAAATAGAATTGAAATTTATAAAATTTGTTTAAAAATCCGAAATCACTTATTTTGATAAGTAAAAATATAGAAGTTGATAAAAGAAGATTTATAAGTCGAAGTTGTTATTAAAATGGAAATAGAATTTATAAACGTTGTTTTATAAATTCGAAATAGATTGAATTTGATAAATTAAATATGGGAGATTATTAAAGAAGATATATTCGCGATTTTGGATAGCGAATTATATTTTGAAATAAATGTGTAGGAAAGATTGAAATTTGGTTAAGTGAAGTATATTCACGATTTTGGACAGTGAATATATTATTGAATAAAATGGATTCATTTTTTTGAAGAAGTGATATTAAAAAATGAAGTTAAACATTTTAAAAGATGTTTTAAAATGTATTGTGAATTGAAAGCATAGATTTCAACGTTCATTATTGAAATAGACGTTTTCGAGAAATTTAAGGAAATGGTGGACTATAACACTGTTGTTATAGTAAATGATTTCCAAAAAGAAATGTTTTATATAGTATTGGGATTTACACATCTATCTTAATTCTGAATCCCTATACTAGTGATTTTGAGTCGTCGTAACGATGTTTTACGCAACATTCGTTTTGACTCAAATAAATGTTATAGAAAATGGTTTCCTTAAAAGAATGAAATATACACTTAATTTGATTTAAGTATATCGAATATTTTCTAAGTGTTGAAAATAAATAAATTTGTGAAATACTTATTATTAAATAAGTAAGGAAATGCTTTTCCAATATGAAATGAAACTTTTTGAGATTTATCTTGGTAAAGATAAATTGAAAGTGAATATTGAAATCGATTAAAAATCGTATATCAGTAGATATTTTGAAAGATATAAATTCACTATGGAATTTATAAAAGAAAGCGAAGTCGTTTGAAAATAAATATTGATTTATTTTTGAAGTGTGGAAATTGATTTGAAATTGTTTTCAAATGGTTAAGCGTGGAAAATTCTATATCTAGTAAAGATATTTTTGAAGATGAAATAATTTGGAAAATTATTTGGAATCTGATGATGTTGCGCATCTTTATTGATAGTTAAATAACCGACTATCAATAATTACCTATAGATAGGTATTTGTTGTGATTGGATGAATTTGAATGCCACACTTGTTTTTAAATAAACGCTCACTATTCGGGTTAGCCGGGAAAGGACCATGGGGTCGCATAACCCATTCCGAATATGTGATACGTCGTTATGAATCGCATTCGAAGACCGGTGTTGAAGACCGGATATTTTTGAAAACGGAAGGATTACCGTCGAGTTACTCTACATCGACTGATCTTCGATTTAGAGGTTTTATCACCCTTAGTGACGGGAAGTCCTGACGTGATTGAATTTATCCGGATTTGCAAGGGCTTTGTGAGAAGTGCCTTCGGTTCTGTTCGATCCCGGAACAGACTTGTATGGATTGTGTGTCTGACGTTACAATTTGAGATATAAAGCTGATTTCTTTCAAATACATTTCTGTTGGTGGCGGAGAATTTATTCTCTTAGCTTAACACCCTTCTCTGAGACGTACGAGCTCAGAGGTTATGTAGTTGAAATTTATCAGCGATATATCCCAATTTGGTAACGTGGCATACTGAGTGTTGCTGTGAAATGATCAGTGTTTGATCATTTGTGATATGATCATTTGTTTGATCTTATATCTTTGTGATCATAGGTTGATCATTTTGTTTGACCCGAAGCAGGGCTTTGTAGAAAGCGTAGCTTTGTGGACGAGACTTCATCGAGCCTCACACCCCGGAAATGGTCGAAACAGGAAAGATGCAGCAAGGTTCTAGGGAGTAGCGCCCCTTAGTGTATGTCATTCCTTCTGGATAAAGGTGGTATCATGGTATGGAGCCCAGATACTTAACCTCTGTGGTTACTGCATTTATTTTTATCTATGTGGTTTGTTGCGAATCGGGGATCCTCGGGAAAGATCGGTGACGATCGGGGGATGGCATACGCGTGTCAGTAGTTACCTATTTTTGCAGAGGTAACCCGGCCTTGTGTTGGCAGAGATCCGGTTAGGTTCTCGGGTCGTCTATTCCAGGGACGTACCCATCGTGGATAGGAAGTTCCTTAGCCTGACCATTTGTTGGAAATCCAAAGAAACAATACGTGACTTGTACGGTTTTAGTTGTATTACCTGCTATGGAATGTGGCGGTAACCTGCTATTGAACATAGTAGCTATAGTAGGCATAAGTGCGGAATGCCTATGCTGGCTAAGATTAATATTATACTTTCGAAATGTTTTCTACACTATGCACTAATAATAATATCAAAAAGGATTTGATTTTTGCGTAGTAAGCATCTTTGACTATCATAAGAAGAAATCTCCTCCAATCCTGCGTTTGCATTGTGTGTGTGGTGGGAGGTCTTATGGTAGTTTCATTTTCCAAAAGCATTTCGAATTGACTTTAAGATCTTCCTGTTGTTTATTTTAAAGAATAACTGTTTTACGATCTCACACCAGTCACCATGACTGACTCGGAGTTTATTGTTTCCCTTCTAAACTCTGGGTGCCCACCAATTTCCACACGGGCAGCCTAGAGTTATATTATTAGGATATCCTGGATATTCTGGAGCTTTGGAGATAAGCTGGATGGCGAGACGTAGTATTTGTATCTGATAGTATTTATTCCGCTGTGTATTCTGTATGAGGACAAGTTTATATAACTGTCCATTGTTGTTTATTGACTCTGATGATATGATGTGATGTAATGTAATAACATATATAATTCTTTTGTTTTTAAAAGATATTCATTTATCTATTATATATCGTTCCGCTGCGATGTGTAAGATTCTGATATTGTTTTCTGTTCTGATGTGTTCTGTTGTTCTTCTTTCTTCTTTTTTCTTCTTCTTCTACATTTTCTTTTTCTTAAAACCCTCACTATTGGAGTTTCCGGCACTCGATTGCTCGGCAGTCGATAAAGTGAGTATCGATGTCGAATTTTCGAAAGTCGAAAATTTCGGTATGTGACAGAACATAACAGGTTCCACTTTGAATGCCACATTGACATTCCTTAATTACATAACTGATTTCAACCAACATATAACTCATGAGCTCATACGTCTCAAGAAAGGGTGTTAAGCTAAGAGAAGTTGCCTTCTCTGCCACCAAGCAGATAATATGTTGATAGAGATCAATTTATGTGATCAGAAATGCCCTGTCAGACACTCATCCATACAAGTTTGTTTTGGGACTGAACAAAACCAAAGACACTCCTCCTACTACCATTAGTAGCGAGTAGTCCTTGCAATCCGAAGATTTTAAAATACGATAGAACCACTGCTATAAATGTCTCTATATTAGGAACTACCTAGACAATGTTAACAAGCAGTCCTTCCGCTAATGAAGATCTCCGGTCTTCGGTAATCATCATCTTCAATACGTCTTCACTTTCGAACATATACATTGGTTCGAAGTGGTTTTTGGATAGGAATCACCCAAATCCGACCCTGGCTCCTTCGAAACCAATTATCGATCAAAAATATGTTTAGTTCATATATGGATATTAATCATCAATCAATTACTTCATCTTTTATTTAAATAAAATATCTTTCTTAGATATTTTTTTTTTCAATTTACTCCATTTTCTTTTCAAGAGTATATGGAATCATTAAGCCTCATTTATCAAATCATTTGGTTTATTTAAACCTTTCTTAAATCTTTGAATAATTCCAAATTATTTTCTCTTCTACTTAGGAAAACATTACAACATTATTTCTTTAAATCTTTCATTTAAAACTTCTCTTTAAACTTGGGAAATACCGAGTCATCTTATTTAAAATCACGTTTAAACCTTTAATAAAGATTTTCTATTTCCAAATCCTCATTTAAATGGATGAAAAATTATGTTATGTAAAACATCGTTACAACAAACCTAAAACCATTTTATTCAAATCCTTGTTTAAAACTTGGAAAACTCTTCACTTTTTACTATGGGAAAACCTTTTTAGAGCATCCGGGCTTTGCTTTTGATTTGTTCCACCCCTCGTCTAAAAGAGAAAACAAAGGTCAGGTAAGTTCAGGGCATTGGTTGCTCCATTTCTAAACTTAGGTACACACCGTGTTTTACCGTTTAGATCTCACAAGCGGGACAAATGTACTAGTCGTTTTCGAATACTCAGTTTGTTATTACATTCAAGGAAATGATTTATATTATCTTGTTTAAGTTTTATAATAACCATTTATTTAAACTCTTTCTAAAAGAATTATAAAACTTCCAATATATCTTTAAAACACTTATTTATTTATTTAAAAACATTTATAAATGATTTTAGAAAGAGTCGTTAAGTTTAAATCTTTATTCAAAAGTTATAGAAACTGGAGCAGAAAAGTGCTGTGAAAAGTGCTTAAAACAACTTATTTGATTAAAACAACTTTTCTTAATGTTTGAAAATTCTTATTTTCCAATTCAAATATTTTTCAAACCATTTTAATAGATTTATAAAATTTATTTCATATTTTTAATCATTTAAAAATATCATTTATAAAGAAATTCTGAACTGCAAAACCGCGATGTATTTAGAAAATTGTTTTGGACATATTTCAAAATCTACTTATCGAAATCTCGATTTTCTTTCTTTGTTGGAAAGATATGGATATAATAGTCCGGAAAATTCTTATCACGAAGGATTCCGAGCTATATTCCACATTGTACACTTATTTAACTTTTATGATGAGAAATCGCGAACTGCGATTACGCGACACGCCTACTTTTGACTTGTTTTTCAATTTCTTTTCAAACTTCATGGAAACACTTTTAAATATTTATAAAACATTTCTAAATCATTTTAAACTCATTTTAAATAATATTTTTCATATTTCAATCCATTTTCCATTTCATTTCATACTATAATATTGTATTATTATAATATCATTTCCAACCTTATTAGATATTATAAAATCATGAAGAGGCTAAATAACTTCCATATGCATATTTATATGGATTTAAATTCTCATTTAATTAACTATGGTTAATTTCTAACCATTTCTCTTATCATTTACCAAACCAAGTAATCATCCATATTAACAATCATGTAAACATCCAACTTTGCATCCAAGTTATCAAACATATTAATCATCTAAGATATTTAACTTTCATATTATTAAACTTGGAATTATTAGTTAATTCAAAAATGAGTACTCACCTTTACCCAAATTGATTAACTTTCTATCAACATTCTTATCCAACCACACTTCACTAAACTAACTTATACTTCACTAATACATCCATAAACAACTCCACCACCTTGCCCATGCTCACGACCATCCTTCCTCATCCACTTTGCTCTCGGCCCAAAACCTTCCTCCCAACTCCATAGCTCATGGCCATAGCCTCCCCATTCCAATACTCATGGCCTAAGGCCATTTAAAGAAGATAAGAAAAAGTGAATTAAGAAGAGGTTAGAGAGTATTAGTGGATTGGTGCTCAAGCACTCCACTATTTTTAACCCTCCTACCTCTCTTGAAGAAGAGAAGTCATTAATGAGAAAAAGAAAACCCAAAAATGAAGAAGAATAAGAATGAGAAGTGTGAAGAAAATGAGAAGAATGGATGGGTATTTATAGGAAAAGTAAGGAGTGGTGAATTAAAAAATTAACCCTTTACAAAATTACCTAAATATCCTTACTTTATCTTACTTTTTCAACACTTACCATCACTTTATCATATCACTACTTTATGTCTTAATCACTTAATGCATAAGGAAAATAAAGTAAAGATTTGATTTGATTTGACATGATTTTATCCTTTTATGTTTACTTTTTCTTAATGACTTTCTAGAAATTTCTAACCTTAATTAGCAAAAGAAAACTTGGTTAGTTAATAGTTAATACTTAACACATTTAAAAATGTGTACATGTATATGTACATAAAGGTGCAACAACGTTGCGGCAACTTTTATTCGACAAAACGTTGATTTTCGACAAAATGTTTTATGGTAAAATTTTGACATTTTTGTTAAACTATTTATTCATGTAAACCAAACTTAAAAATAAATTTCTTATCATCTTAAAACAATTAAAACGAGTGTATTTGACTTATAAAATAATATAAAATAATATCAAAATATATTTGCAAATATACGACATTGATTCTATCAATGTGCGACGAAATTTTTCAATCACTATAACATAAGTATATATACGGTTATCAAAATTTTATCAACCAATTATATAATGATTTTAAAAGCAATTATTTATCCTTTAAAACAATTATTGGACTGTATATTCAATTTTATCGAAAATCGGCTTTTGTCAATTTTGTCAATGTTACGGTAAACATCCAAAATCTTTATTCAATTCTAAAAATAAGTTTACCATTCTTATTTATTATATAAAACATGATTATTTAAGTTTGAAAATTCTATATTTGAATATTTAAATACATTAAATATTTCGTTTTCAAAGTGGTAAAATTATGGGTCGCTGCACACGGATTGATACGTTACACATGCACATACTTATATATGTGTATATGATACACATATATATTTAATATAACATAAAATTAAATAATACAATATCATTTTATAAATATAAATAAAATGAAAGATTTTATTTAGATAAAATTTAGAAATGTTCTAAATAAATTAGACTTCATAGGCCTAACAAAGTCCGATAGGGTAAATTTTATCGAAATTCACCCATAACTTCCCCTACAGGCTGGCCTGATTCCAACAATAGTATCGGAGCCCAATGGTCTATGTGGTTTAAATTAGTCATGTTAGGTTAACTATTAAGCTCATAGTGTAGATAGTAGAGTGTCTAGAAAGGTAGTATCGAACGATTGGGTATGGGTAGTCAAGTAATTTGCCCTACATGGCTACCAGCCTAGCTTAAATGGATATGCTAGCCCAAAGGTTACCTTTAGTAGAAAATACCCAATTTGACTCAGGCCTTGGGCTAATTTTCAAAAAAAATTGAAAATTAAAATATAAGATTTTAAATTTAATAGTTAAATTTTAAAATAAAATATATACATATTATAAATGTTATAATATAATGAAAATTTTCAAAGTGTTTGAATAATAAGACAAATTAATTTTGAAATTTTAAAAATTTATTAATAAGATTAATAAGATAAATTAATTAAAGAAGTTAATTAATTGATAAACGTATACATTTATTATATATTATGATGTATGCTATGTTGTTTTAAAATGTTTAAAATAACATAACTATACATGTATGTATGTGAAATGGATTCTAAAATTAATTAATACATGTTTAATTAAATAAATTAATTAAAAGGTTAATTAATTAAATAATATGCACATGCATATGAGATATGTGTTATACTATAAAGATTATAGTATATAATTAATATTCAATATAAATGTTATATTAAGATAATATAAAATTAATTAAATAATTTACTATATATTATACATAAGATTATTAAATAAGTAATATGAATTATAAAAGTTATATAATAATAAACTTATATAATATGAATGTATAAATCAAAAATGGAACATTAAGAAACCCTAAATATATACTTAAGGAATAAATACATAAGTGTACATATACAATGATTTTCGATGTGTCCGACACTTAAATCATGAGTGTATTTTATAAGAAATACATTATTCCATAAGACGATAGCATTGAATATAATATATTGAAGATTATGAATCTTCAATATAATATTGTCCTCTACCATACATACATACATACATACATATATATATATATATATATATTACTTGCATACTCCTTAGTATTTGAGCAAACTCAAGCTAGGGATGTTATGTGTAGTATTATTAATATATTGAATAGACGATGTAAGATAACTATATATATTTGTTGAGCAAACTCAAGGTGCATATTGTAACGACCCTGATTTTCGAACCAATCAAAATCACTGAATACCTGTCCATTCTAGAACTATGAATGAAAATTATGAACTAAATACACAATATTTGATAAATATTCAACACTATTAAATGTATAGGATACAATTTCAATTGCACAATTTATCTGAGTAATCAATTTAATCTACTAGGTGTGCTTTAATACATACTAATACAAATACAAATATTTAACGTTGCACAACTTTGATGAGAGAGACATCAATAACCTATTCCTGCAAACTCAATAAACACGTCAAATGCGGAATAAAATAGTAAGCAGGAAAGAAACAATAATATAAGATAGATAGCAATCAATAAACAGGAAAACCTTATATGATTATCGGGCTGCATCACTACTACTTATGACTGCTTACGTACCCCTATCTAATTGGGTAGTCAATTAAATATAGGATCAAGCCAACGTAGTTCTCCTACCGCAAATAGGACTCATGGAGCCTACGATGCAGCAAACAAATATGCAATTCCCAAACTACCCACTTAGACTTAATCTTCACATTTAGATTTCTCAAATCTAATTAACTTTATTATTTTCAAAATATAATCTTTTTGAAAATGCTTATTCGAAAATAATCTCTTCAAACTAATTTCACGTTTTATTTCAAATCTTTTTTGAAACAAAATATATATCTTTTGTATCAAACTATACTTTACTTTGGGAGACTAAAACAAATGACTTTTGAAATATTTATTTGGAAATCCCAAAATATTACTATGAAAACATATCAAAAGATATGCAACCAGATCGGGAGGTTTCTCCCAATAACAAGGCAACTGGGTCCCAGCCTTCACAAATTCAATAAATCAGTACATCCCTCTATCTAAGAGCGGATATACTGTGGGTTAAAATAACCACTCTTTGCTCACTTTTTAGTTACGGGTTACCCGAACAACGACATACCAAATCATTTTGTTTCCCGAAGTGACAAATCATTTTGCACTAATATTCACAAATACTTTCAACACAGTATTGTGTAATTCCTTAAAGTCTTTGGAAATCCATTTTAAAACCACCGAGGTTTTGGTCCTCAAAATTCCCTTTATTTATAAAATACCTTTTTATAAATATCTTTGTACAAATCAATTTTATATAACTCGCTTCAAAATGTTTATTCACTTCAAAAATATATAGAAACTTTTATATAAAGTCATTTCAAAATATTTACTTTAAAATATTTATATTTCTTTAAAAGAAACATTTTATTTAAAGGTAAACATCTTTTATCATAATTATTACTTAATCAAATATTTCCATCGAATACCTTATAGTCAAACTATGAGATTCTCTTCACAAGGTGTTCGTATCTAATTATTTTCTACCCAATCCATGCTATATAAAAATAAAAAATTAATTGCTTATAAACTGGTCGAGCACAATTCAAATAACTAAACAAACAATAACAACGAATACATTATTATTCACAATTAACAATCGATAGCTAACAGATCAATTTATCGAACATTAAAAAATCTGCACATTATCACTTCAAAAATGATCATTTTTTAGTTACAAGCACAGAACGGGATTTATTCTGCTCAATAAATCACCAAATTAATCTATTCAATTTATAATAGCAGAATTGGGTTTTTTCTGCTAAATAAAGGTCACTAATGAGATATAATTATTTAACTACGTAAATCGTAATTAAATTCAATCCCTAACAATTTATCAATATTTTATACTTCACTGAATGGTCAATAAATTACACTAGTGTATTCTACCCGACTATACGAATCTAGTGTGACGCCCCACCTCTATGCTCATAATAACAAAGAGTATTAAAAGAAATACTGTCTATTATTACGAAGAATAAGGCTGGATAGGAGCGACCATCCGTAATTTGCCTTACACTAATATTGGTTATCTCGATAGGAGTAGTATATACTTTTTATTTTTCATCTATTGTTTATTTACTCCCATTGACATATCCAATTATCAGTATAAAACGAACTACGATAATTCATAATAGTTTAGGACATTAGATATAACAATAACACAGATAATATAAATGCGGAACACAGATAAAAACAAAAGTCTCATATATATATAACTGATGTCAGTTAATACATAGTTGACACAATACATATGATACAACTACAACTGTCGACTCTAGAAGTTATATATACAAGTACATTATCGACTAATATACATGAATACATATCGTTCTATACAACGACACGACTACTACAAAATGAAACTGACAACTTCAGAAGATGTGAAAAGTCTTCAAATCCCGAACAGCAACTCAAAGAAGGAAATCTACAACCTGAAATAACTCGGGTCTGACCCGAGTATTAAATTCAAAAGAAAATAATACACGGGTCAGTCTAATTCAAACTCAGTTATTAATGCACAGAAGCAATAATAATCAAATAGTCAAATAGACGACAATCCCAGAAATCTCGTATATCCAACTCTCGATACGAGAATTGGATAACGGCAAATATAACACTAAATAGTGTTAAACAGCAAATCAACAGATTCAAAATATCAACAAAGATAAATGAAATGATTATCAATAAGGTTAATTTAGAAAACAACAGAATTGCCAAAACGGCAATTTACAACATTAAAACGTCAATTCTGTGTGGCTGCAGTACACGCACGCGTGTACTGCCTCGCCACTACAGTATAAGATAGGAATCAACACAAGGTCAAATCCGAGCTACTAGCTGGATTCAACTCAAGTGATTTCGAAAAACAAACCCAATTGGAATATGCCAACAGAAAGATGCAGTTCAAAACAAACTGCAAAGGAAAATAATGTCACCAGTGAAGCACAGTGACCAAATGCAAATGAATACAAAGCATCAATGCAATGTATCAAATTCGAGAACAAAGGCAGTGCAGCAGTTCAAAATGGCAATCGATAGAGACAAGTGCATCTCTCCTAAATGTACATGAATATTTGCAACAAAATGGTGCAACAAGAACCAATAGTGTGAAAAAGGTTCGAACTCATGTCAGTGCACAAGTTACTACACTAACATGCAAAATGAAACAGAGATTTGACTGTCTAAACCAATTCAAAAATGAACCGGTAGGAGCAAAGACAGTACACAAGTCAAAGACCAGAGACCAGTGCACCAGACAGTTGTAATTCAACAACTAAACATGAAGTGTGGATACAAAATGATACAAGTAAAGTGCACAGTATTCCAGATCCAAACAACACGAATGCACAAGGGCAGTTGAACAAGAGCAAGTGCAGCCCCAATATGAAGTTTAAACACTTACATCAGAGAGTGGTGGAAAATAACACCAGTACTCAAATACAAATTCCAATTATCAACTGAAAACTCAAGTGAAGCATAAATCAGTGATGTACATCTGATAGCATCAGTGGACAATGTAAATAGTGCACAGCATAAGTATGAATCAACTCATATATATACTGCATTAGATGACAACAGTGGATATGAACTCGAATTTCAGTGGAGACATGAACAATATTCAAGAAAAATGGAATGCATCAATGAGACTAAAGCTTGCACCAGTGATAGAGAATAGACTAACTGCATATGAACCCAAACTATCTCAAAGCAATACCACTACAACATGACCCAATCTAGTGCAAACTCGAGCAGGCATGTCATAGCACACTAGAATAACCCGAGTACAATAAATGGAGATGCAACAGTGAAACTGGACTGTATACTAAAGGTAAGGTAACACTACCATGCCCAGCCAATAACAGAATATGAGGCGGTGACAACATACAATGGTGACCAAGTTATAACGAACTCATGTGGATGCAACTGCGAGATATGTCAAATGCACATGTACAAAGAGCAACACGGTGTATACTTTGGAATGCACGGTGTGCGACAGGGAGTGTAAACATGACAGGGATGACACAAATCAATGCCAACATCATGAACTGGGCGGTACACCAAAGACAAGGCAGCGCAGCAAGGCCCAATACTATGTGAAATAAATATGCAGACTGCCCCCTTTGGTCAAGACAGCTACAATGAAGTGACTCAATCAACAACGAAAATGCACAGATAGATCAGTACATATAAGAAAACCCAAAGCAATTATACGTGAAGCCCAGGGATACATGTATCAAGTTGAAGCTGCTACAAAATGAACAACAATGTATCATAAACAACTCGAAAATAGTGAAGTCGAAATTCAATAGGTACAAGAAAATAACCAAAAACAATAGCAGTCTTGAACAAAGACAACTGCAGTTTGAACTCAAGTCAGGTTATATAAAAAACCCCAAGTCGAAGTAGACACAAAATGTCATCGCAAATCACCATAACCCAAGTCAGTAGTGACAGGGACGAAGTCACAGAGGAAAACAATAACCAAGTTCAAAATCAAAGTCGAAGCCATTCAAGTCAAGGCCAAAGATAAATCATCTACATCCAAGCATAATCACGCGGCTGAAATGAAGCCAAGAAAATCGAATGGCCGAGATAACCATTCAATTATTTCAAATAATCAAACCCGAAAGTCACGTAAGAGGTTCACATAGCAACATTAATTTCCAAACGAAATCGAACAGTAAACAACAAACTCAGAAAACATATACGAACGAGAATCATCAAATTCGAACACTAATAAGCTCAAGTTGGAATTAGATGTGAGTATACTACTCACCTGTGGTGTCGAATCAAAAGATATACACGAAGACGAACTGCACAATCATCTCGAGCATCAATCACGGCGCGAATTGAAGTAGCCTCGACCAGTTAACTCTAGCGAACATCGAAGCTCCAGGAATCAATTGGATACCACTGCACTCCATTTGCAAAGCCCTAACTTTGTCGAGGGAAACGTACGAGCAAGCCCTAAATCTGCCGAGAGAACGAACGAGTAGGAGCGAGGGAAACGAGCCGCCATTTTTCTTTTCATTCGATTTCTTTTGGACTAGGGTTATGAATCAATGAAAATGAAAAAGAGGGATCGGTTTTTGAATCAACTAAAGAGAACGGCCTCTGATCAACGCAAATGTGGGCTAGATTCCAAATATAAAGCCCACTTCTATCATTTAACAATTTGTTTTAAAAGAATTCCAAATCGATTAAAATACCAACAATAATTAGCTACCGATTTAATCGTCTAATGACGATGATCAATCGATACGGAACCTCGGGTTGTTACAGTCTCCCCTCCTTAAAGAAATTGCGTCCACGCAATCATAGGGAATAAATGGATAAAAGGTAACAACCAAAAGATCATGGCAATGTCGAATGTACAAGCAAAGCAAGTGTCAGCGTGGAAGTATTAGATAAGAAATCGAAAGGTTCGACTGCTTCAAATTAAAAGAATCAACCTCGTGGGAATCAGGGATCAAAATCAGACGACTAACAAAAGCAAGAACAATCGAGTTCCAGCAACTAAAAGAGAAGGAAAATAGAGCAGAAATCCCATACAGAGCACGAATTGAATGTGAGTAAATCGAATTACTCACCTGAATCGCCAGAGAAAAAGACGAAGCTCAAATCTCAAAAATCGCAAATATTCAATCATCAAAACGATAATTGAATTTTCAAATCGCAATTATTTACTTATCTCAAACGATAATCAGAAGACAAATCAAATATCTGATTCTCTCAAACGATAATCAAATTTCAAATTCAACAAATATTTAATTTTCAAAAGCGATAATTAAATCTCAAATCAGCAAATATTTAATTATCAAAAGCGATAATTAAATCTCAAATCAGCAATTATTTAATTATCAAAAGCGATAATTAAATCTCAAATCAGCAAATATTTAATTATCAAAAGCGATAATTAAATCTCAAATCAGCAAATATTTAATTATCAAAAGCGATAATTAAATCTCAAATCGGCAAATATTTAATTATCAAAAGCGATAATTAAATCTCAAATCGGCAAATATTTAATTATCAAAAGCGATAATTAAATCTCAAATCGGCAAATATTTAATTATCAAAAGCGATAATTAAATCTCAAATCAGCAAATATTTAATTATCAAAAGCGATAATTAAATCTCAAATCAGCAAATATTTAATTATCAAAAGCGATAATTAAATCTCAAATCAGCAAATATTTAATTATCAAAAGCGATAATTAAATCTCAAATCAGCAAATATTTAATTATCAAAAGCGATAATTAAATCTCAAATCAGCAAATATTTAATTATCAAAAGCGATAATTAAATCTCAAATCAGCAAATATTTAATTATCAAAAGCGATAATTAAATCTCAAATCGGCAAATATTTAATTATCAAAAGCGATAATTAAATCTCAAATCGGCAAATATTTAATTATCAAAAGCGATAATTAAATCTCAAATCAGCAAATATTTAATTATCAAAAGCGATAATTAAATCTCAAATCAGCAAATATTTAATTATCAAAAGCGATAATTAAATGTCAAATCAGCAATTATTTAATTATCAAAAGCGATAATTAAATCTAAAATCAACAAATATTTAATTATCTGAAGCATAATTAAAAGCAACAAATATTTGATTATCAAAAACGATAATCAGAACTCATATCAACAAATATCTAATTATCACAAGCGATAATTAGAAACAACAAATATCTGATTATCAAAACGATAATTAGAGCTCATATCAACAAATATCTAATTATCACAAGCGATAATTAGAAACAACAAATATCTGATTATCAAAACGATAATCAGAGCTCATATCAACAAATATCTAATTATCACAAGCGATAATTAGAAACAACAAATATCTGATTATCAAAACGATAATCAGAGCTCATATCAACAAATATCTAATTATCACAAGCGATAATTAGAAACAACAAATATCTGATTATCAAAAACGATAATCAGAACTCATATCAACAAATATCCAATTACCTGCAGATAATTGGAAACAACAAATATCTAGAAATCAATTAAGAAGACTAGAAAATCAACATAAAAGCTTGGATCGATCCCATCAGATGGCGAGTTTTTAATTCGCCGCACGTGCATCAACAAATGGCCGAAGCCTACCAAGTACTCAACATAATTTTTGGCTGTGACATCCCGGATTTTTGGCAGTATTATTCTAATCAATATTTAATTGAATTAATTAAAATACAGGTTATTATTTTTAAAACGAATATATATATATATATATGATATAGTCGGGACAATAATAGTTCAAGTAAAATAAATCTTATCAATATTAAATCTAGATATAAAACAAGTATATTGTTAAAAATAAATATATATACATGTAATCATACAAGATAATAAGTATTAAGTTAGAAATAAATATTTGTGATAGAAATAGAATTCAGTATATATGGTTACATGACAACATAAAGTAAACACCTTTGATAAATTCTAGCATCATGATAACTATAGGAATTCATTTAGTTACAAAGCAACAAAACAGTAATATATATGTACAAACTGGATGAGTATGTAGGCTAAACAAGACAAAATATATACAAGATTTGTACAAACAAATAAAGAATAAATATGTAAACTTGGAAGAGAAGGCAATAACAATTACTGTAAAGGATCAAAGAAATATCTATGAACACATATACAAGCATAAAGGACTCTTGCATTTAATGCTAGCACAACTATTTGTCAAATAAAATCTTACAACCGAAATTTCTGTATCATCTTTGCAGAAATTTAATACAAAATTAACCTGGTCAAACATGTAAGGCTGTCTAGATACAACCTGTCTATCCAAGTCCTTCCTATATATATATATCCATCATATTATTGTGTTCGTTGATAGAACTTAACAAAAACCTAAGAGCAAACCTGAAAAGAATATAAAGAACAAAGGAAAATAAACATCATCTGCTGTTTTCATTCATTCATCATCAAGGCAGAGAAGTTTTTCCTGTGATTCAAATCTGCAGTTTTATTCATCAACAACTTGCTTTCTGTTCAAAATTTTTGGTGAGTAAACTTCCTCCTTTAATGTTTGATCTGATGCATAGTCTTTTGTGTGATGTGGGAATATAGGTTTGCATGGATAAATTCATATGTTAATGAGTATTAAGTAAAAGGATATGTACGCATCTGTTTATATACAAATATTTATGCCTCTGTTATACAACAGTTTTCAAGCCTCTGTTCAAACATATTATAACAGTGAGTGACACCCTTTTTATAAAAAAAGAAAATCTTAAGTATGGATATCTGTTGCATGATAATCTCTGTAATAGTTATATATTGTGTGGATGTATATGAGTGGATTTTTTTTTGTGTGCATGTGTTGATATATAAAAGTTCATCCCTATTTAAAAAGTACAGAGTACCAAACTAAGGAAAATTGCAATTCCTCTTATTCTAATCTTTGTTAGGCTAGGGTATTTAAACAAATTATGTTTGTTTAAGGTTAAACTAAGATTTAAAACTATTTTTAAGTTTAATAAACAAAAATATTGTCTGGAAAAATATAAAGAACAGAGGAACTTTAGTTTTTGTTAAAAATCAAGTACATCGTTTTGTTAATTTACATATATAGTCTGAATCCTCTTTACAAAATATGATTTTTAAGATAGAAATCTTGATTTTTAGTTTGGGATCTTGTGTGAAATTTCAAGTTAACCAGAGAAGGGGTTTTGAGGGATCTCTGGTGATCGACAGTTGTTGGGAGGTCGGGGCTTCGTCTGAAGGTGGAAGGATGTACGGCGAGCATAGGAAAATTTCATGGAGTGGTTTCTGATCGTCGTGGCGTCAGCGGTGAAGTAATTTAGGTTTAAAAACCTAATTTTGGTCGAGTCTGGTAACTGGAGTAATGCGAGGCCTCTGGGTGATCGAGTGTCGTCGGGCTTTGGCATTGGGTGCGTGGAAGTTAGGCGAAGGCGTGGCCGGGGTCGTAGATGCTCATGTGATCGGAGGCGAGGTGTCGAAGGGAATTCTGGTGATGGGTATGTGTCCCAGTTTTTCACCTACCTTGCTCGATTTTAACTGGAAATGTATATGAATGATTCGAGGGTAAGGAACGAAGGTCTGGAAGATAGTTGAAGTGCCGGAAGGTTCGCTGAGGGACGGAGGAGCTTCAGCCGGTGGTACACGTGCACGGTGGACATTTCTGGTGATTGTCGTTTCTGGTTTGGCAGGGAAGAATTGCTCGAGTTTTACTCGTAGTAATTTGATGGTTTGCTCGGGTTTATTTGGATTTGACTCAAAGCAAAATTTGTGTGACTCGGGAAAATGCTGGAGCGACTCAAAGTGTGACTCGAGATAATGAGGGGCAGTCTCGAGTTCCTTTTTTTTTATGCAGTATTATATAAAAATAAAGTAGGCTTCTTGTTTTTTAAAAACAAGTTAAGCATTGTAAACCTACTAAAGGATTAACAATTAAGTCCTTAATACGAGTTTTGAGTAATTTAGTCAATAACAATGTTTTAACACCTAATTATTATTTTAAGTTAAGCTAAGTTGAGTACTTAATATCAATTAATTACTTTGAAGAAAAATTAAGAATAATTACTTCATATTTGAATTTAGAGTTTGGATTAATTAATGATTAAATGATAAATAAATTTATAATTAACTACTTAAAGTTAATTAACGAATTATTAGTAGTTAAATAAATTAAGTAATCCAATTAACTGGTGATTAAGGCTACTTAATTTGTAATTAAGTTGTGTTAATCAATAATTAAGGGTTATTAATAAATGGTTGGAGAACAATTAATCTGCAATTAGGATTTATTAATTGGGTTTAGGGGTAATTAAGAGATGGATTACCCGATTGAAATTTATTTGTAATCTCTCGATGAGTAATTAAATAATAAATGCTTGATGAGATTTTAGCGAAGTAATTCATAATTATAGGATGAAATAAATTAAAGGAATTACTTAATGGGAAGAAATAAAAGGGTAATTACTTAGTAGAAGTAATTAAGGATAAAGTATGTGGAGTAATTAATCAAAAAGAATTAATAATTAAGTAAGGGGTTAATCTTTTAAGTAAGAAATTTTCAGAGGGGTAATTACTGTTTATGAGTAATTGGGGTTCATTTATGGATACAATTAATTAAGGATAATCATTCATGAAATGTGGTCAAGTATAATTACTTAATGAAAGAAATTAGATAATGATGTAATTAAGGAATAATTAATCAAGGAGGATAAATTAAGATGAATGGTTATGGGATGGTTAATCAATTGGGCTGAGATTAATTAATAAACAGGACTTAATAGGTGATTGATTTGTCTTGCTTATGTATGATTAGATGAATATTAGATGTCATGAATTGAATTGATACCCCTGATATGAAATGATTCGTGATATGATGTGTTGGATGGGCGCGGGTAATATGGTTGTGTTAATAATGGATTGCTGAGTTAAGATGACATTGGATTCGAAGAGACCGGAGTCGGGTATCAGTACATACCCGAAACCACTTCGATTCCTATAATTTGATATGTGAAACAAAATACCTGAAGTGTAATGACTTAAGTAAATTGGACTATTTAAATCTAAGTTTGGCACTTAGAAATTGTCGTGTGAAATGGTTGACGTTTATAACAACTTGTGAAGTTGTAAGATTGATATAAGTTACCCCGGGTTTATATAAGTTGTATGCTTGTGCATTCCATGTTAGATGGGTTTACTCACGTTGGTTTCTAGCCTGACCCGGGTGTTACTTTGATGTAATGCTCGGGTCAGACCGAGTATTACATATTTTCAGGTAAGGACGTTTCGGAGCTCAAGAGGCGAGCTGGATGGCAGGAACGTATGGAGTGTTTTCGCTATGATATTTTGTTGTATATTGAGACATGTTGATTATATATGTCCAGTGATTGCATATATGTTGTAACTCTGATGTATTAAAGTGTAATTTAACTGATACAGTTTCTTTGTATAAATGGTATTATATGATATTATATTTTGATCCGCTGCGAATGTGAGATTCTGTGACTTGTTTCCTGTTTCTTCTTCTTCAATCTCTTTCTTCTTTTCTAACTATCTGGAAATTTCAGGATCGAAAATTCCGGGTCGTTACATTGGCGCCCATCAGATTGACCCGAAGGTCCGCAGAGTGACCCGAAGGTCTAGTACTGGTATTTGACCCGAAGGTCCGCAGAGTGGCCCGAAAGCCCAACAAATGACCCGAAGGTCCTCATAGTGGCTCGAAAGCACACGAAAGCATCAAAATGTTTCAATTAACGAGTCCGGAATTAACCGAAATAGCAAACGCACATGTCCCATACCACGTGTTTTACTAAATCGTTTGATTCTCTTCATCGTTTACTTGAAAGTGTAAAATTCATCAAAATCATCAAAACAACAGATATTCAATTAACGAGTCCGGAATTAACCGAAAAAGTAAAAGTGTGGTTCCATACTCCGCACTTTTGCTAAATCGTTTAAATCTCTTCATCGTTTCCTTGAAAGTGCAAAATTGTGTATTTTGTAAAAATACACTTTACATTCTCAAACGGACAAGTCCGGAATTAAGCGAATCAGTAAAAGAAAGGGGTCATAGTCCTCGATTTTGCTGAAACGTTTAAATCGCTTCCTCATTCTTTTGAAAGCGTAAACTGTTAAATTTCTGAAAACAATTTTATTTATTTTGTAAAAATAACAATTCACCTTCTCAACTGGACAAGTCCGGAGTTAAGCGAAACAGTAAAAGAAAGGGGTCATAATCCTCGATTTTGCTGAATCGTTTAAGTCGCTTTCTCATTCTTTTGAAAACGCAAACTGTTACAATTTTATAAAACAATTTTCATTTTAAAACGATTTTCCAATCACGTGATTAAAACAGCAAATCAGTAACAATTTTGATAAGGAAATTGTACTTCTCAAAATACCGTAAAAACGGTTACACATCAGTATTGCGGAATAACCGCTTGAAAACCCACTTTTTTTTTAAAAAAAAAAAATTTGGCTGTTACTGAAGTCAAAGCGACAGTAATTTTAAAACATCAAATATCTCATCAAAAGAATTCACATCAAATTGTGACATCAGTGAATTTTCATTCATTAAAATTTTCAACAAAACACCGTGCCTCAAAAATTTAGCATTGGTGTAAAAATCCCGTTATAAAAAATAACGGCAACAAAATACGTTTCATAACCAAGCATCGGTTCAACGTAAAATAAATGTAGTAACGTACAATTCAAATTTTTGCACGTACTACAAAATGAACAAAGAAATCATTCGAAGGTATCTTCAATGAAGATAATTCAAAACAGCAAAATCTAATCAATAGATGATTAGTACAAAAGAAAGCCAGCGGAAATTTCAACAAAAATCACATATCTGCAATTTCTTCGAACCCATAATTTGGATTCGAAATTCTCGAAGAAACAAAATAATTACAGCTATGTGAACAACAAATGAAATTCATATCAATTTCGTATTTTGATTTTTTTTTTAAATCAAAAAGATTATCAGTTGTACTCAGCGAAGACAGTTTCACTGTTTCCGCTGCGCACTCTGATAAACAGAACACAAATCAATCAAATCATCAGAACACGATTTCACTATTATTTTTTAAATAACGATATTTAAAAATTTCATCAAAATTTCAAAACTTTAGTTTTGACTCAAATCACAGATAAAACGTCGACTAATAGTTGTAACATATGTTCCATCCAAGTTATGTTTTATATTATGTCCATAAACCCCAAGCTCTGATACCAACTGTGACGCCCCACCTCTATGCTCATAATAACAAAGAGTATTAAAAGAAATACTGTCTATTATTACGAAGAATAAGGCTGGATAGGAGCGACCATCCGTAATTTGCCTTACACTAATATTGGTTATCTCGATAGGAGTAGTATATACTTTTTATTTTTCATCTATTGTTTATTTACTCCCATCGACATATCCAATTATCAGTATAAAACGAACTACGATAGTTCATAATAGTTTAGGACATTAGATATAACAATAACACAAATAATATAAATGCGGAACACAGATAAAAACAAAAGTCTCATATATATATAACTGATGTCAGTTAATACATAGTTGACACAATACATATGATACAACTACAACTGTCGACTCTAGAAGTTATATATACAAGTACATTATCGACTAATATACATGAATACATATCGTTCTATACAACGACACGACTACTACAAAATGACACTGACAACTTCAGAAGATGTGAAAAGTCTTCAAATCCCGAACAGCAACTCAAAGAAGGAAATCTACAACCTGAAATAACTCGGGTCTGACCCGAGTATTAAATTCAAAAGAAAATAATACACGGGTCAGTCTAATTCAAACTCAGTTATTAATGCACAGAAGCAATAATAATCAAATAGTCAAATAGACGACAATCCCAGAAATCTCGTATATCCAACTCTCGATACGAGAATTGGATAACGGCAAATATAACACTAAATAGTGTTAAACAGCAAATCAACAGATTCAAAATACCAACAAAGATAAATGAAATGATTATCAATAAGGTTAATTTAGAAAACAACAGAATTGCCAAAACGGCAATTTACAACATTAAAACGTCAATTCTGTGTGGCTGCAGTACACGCACGCGTGTACTGCCTCGCCACTACAGTATAAGATAGGAATCAACACAAGGTCAAATCCGAGCTACTAGCTGGATTCAACTCAAGTGATTTCGAAAAACAAACCCAATTGGAATATGCCAACAGAAAGATGCAGTTCAAAACAAACTGCAAAGGAAAATAATGTCACCAGTGAGGCACAGTGACCAAATGCAAATGAATACAAAGCATCAATGCAATGTATCAAATTCGAGAACAAAGGCAGTGCAGCAGTTCAAAATGGCAATCGATAGATACAAGTGCATCTCTCCTAAATGTACATGAATATTTGCAACAAAATGGTGCAACAAGAACCAATAGTGTGAAAAAGGTTCGAACTCATGTCAGTGCACAAGTTACTACACTAACATGCAAAATGAAACAGAGATTTGACTGTCTAAACCAATTCAAAAATGAACTGGTAGGAGCAAAGACAGTACACAAGTCAAAGACCAGAGACCAGTGCACCAGACAGTTGTAATTCAACAACTAAACATGAAGTGTGGATACAAAATGATACAAGTAAAGTGCACAGTATTCCAGATCCAAACAACACGAATGCACAAGGGCAGTTGAACAAGAGCAAGTGCAGCCCCAATATGAAGTTTAAACACTTACATCAGAGAGTGGTGGAAAATAACACCAGTACTCAAATACAAATTCCAATTATCAACTGAAAACTCAAGTGAAGCATAAATCAGTGATGTACATCTGATAGCATCAGTGGACAATGTAAATAGTGCACAGCATAAGTATGAATCAACTCATATATATACTGCATTAGATGACAACAGTGGATATGAACTCGAATTTCAGTGGAGACATGAACAATATTCAAGAAAAATGGAATGCATCAATGAGACTAAAGCTTGCACCAGTGATAGAGAATAGACTAACTGCATATGAACCCAAACTATCTCAAAGCAATACCACTACAACATGACCCAATCTAGTGCAAACTCGAGCAGGCATGTCATAGCACACTAGAATAACCCGAGTACAATAAATGGAGATGCAACAGTGAAACTGGACTGTATACTAAAGGTAAGGTAACACTACCATGCCCAGCCAATAACAGAATATGAGGCGGTGACAACATACAATGGTGACCAAGTTATAACGAACTCATGTGGATGCAACTGCGAGATATGTCAAATGCACATGTACAAAGAGCAACACGGTGTATACTTTGGAATGCACGGTGTGCGACAGGGAGTGTAAACATGACAGGGATGACACAAATCAATGCCAACATCATGAACTGGGCGGTACACCAAAGACAAGGCAGCGCAGCAAGGCCCAATACTATGTGAAATAAATATGCAGACTGCCCCCTTTGGTCAAGACAGCTACAATGAAGTGACTCAATCAACAACGAAAATGCACAGATAGATCAGTACATATAAGAAAACCCAAAGCAATTATACGTGAAGCCCAGGGATACATGTATCAAGTTGAAGCTGCTACAAAATGAACAACAATGTATCATAAACAACTCGAAAATAGTGAAATCGAAATTCAATAGGTACAAGAAAATAACCAAAAACAATAGCAGTCTTGAACAAAGACAACTGCAGTTTGAACTCAAGTCAGGTTATATAAAAAACCCCAAGTCGAAGTAGACACAAAATGTCATCGCAAATCACCATAACCCAAGTCAGTAGTGACAGGGACGAAGTCACAGAGGAAAACAATAACCAAGTTCAAAATCAAAGTCGAAGCCATTCAAGTCAAGGCCAAAGATAAATCATCTACATCCAAGCATAATCACGCGGCTGAAATGAAGCCAAGAAAATCGAATGGCCGAGATAACCATTCAATTATTTCAAATAATCAAACCCGAAAGTCACGTAAGAGGTTCACATAGAAACATTAATTTCCAAACGAAATCGAACAGTAAACAACAAACTCAGAAAACATATACGAACGAGAATCATCAAATTCGAACACTAATAAGCTCAAGTTGGAATTAGATGTGAGTATACTACTCACCTATGGTGTCGAATCAAAAGATATACACGAAGACGAACTGCACAATCATCTCGAGCATCAATCACGGCGCGAATTGAAGTAGCCTCGACCAGTTAACTCTAGCGAACATCGAAGCTCCAGGAATCAATTGGATACCACTGCACTCCATTTGAAAAGCCCTAACTTTGTCGAGGGAAACGTACGAGCAAGCCCTAAATCTACCGAGAGAACGAACGAGTAGGAGCGAGGGAAACGAGCCGCCATTTTTCTTTTCATTCGATTTCTTTTGGACTAGGGTTATGAATCAATGAAAATGAAAAAGAGGGATCGGTTTTTGAATCAACTAAAGAGAACGGCCTCTGATCAACGCAAATGTGGGCTAGATTCCAAATATAAAGCCCACTTCTATCATTTAACAATTTGTTTTAAAAGAATTCCAAATCGATTAAAATACCAACAATAATTAGCTACCGATTTAATCGTCTAATGACGATGATCAATCGATACGGAACCTCGGGTTGTTACATCTAGTATCGAAGACCTCGGGTTAAATGGACTTCGTATGAAGAAGTTATTAATATATAAAGTTAAACCATTATTTAACTAAATTAGTTAACCAATATTACTTAACTAAGCTCCATCCAACCGCATTAGCCAAAGCAACCCACCTGCCTTCACGCATGCTCCTTCATACTTCGTCCTTTTTTTAGTTAAACATTTACTAACTAATTTAATTATAAACTAAGCTAACTAAATAAATATCTAAAAGTTTACTTAACTAAATTATTTGATAAAACCTCACCCAAAGCCCAACAACCCACGACCTACCTGCAATGCACACAACCCACATGCCACTCCTTCTTTACATTTTCTTGCCTAACGTCTATGAATTTCCACCATGCATGCAATATTCTTGTCATGCCTTTCTCACCTCCTATCTCCCTATTCGCTTCACCAAATCACCCGCCATCAGCTTCAATGAATTCCACTTTGCGTCCTCTTCACATCGGACACTACCATCCCAAGATCGGCCTCCGCTGAAGCAACCCAGACCAGCCTTCCTTCCTGTAGTACTTTCGGCCACCACAACCTCTACACACCACCAATTTAAGTGTGACAAGAACGGAAAATGTAGATCTCCTCACCCTCTATAACTTCCATGCTAACGACCTTCGCTAATTCTTGATGTATAGAAAGTTATTGGAATTATTAACGAAAATGGACATTAGTATTTGAAATGACAGACTAAAATGTGTTCCATGCTTGCAAAATGAAAAATGAAAAGTATTACATACGTGAAAAGTAATCCCCCCAATGAATTGTGTCTCTCTGTGTATATATAGCCTAAGCAATGAAAAGAAAATGAAGGGGACAGGGGACAAGAAAACTTGTTTGTGTGCGTGTATGGTTTTGTGTCTATATATGTTTTTTATTTTAAAAGTTTTAGGGTACCCTGCTGTCAAAAATAACGTTCGCGTACAAACCGCGAACGACAAAAATAAAATTATGATCGTGCAAAACAAGGTGACACGATCATGAAATAATAATAGAATAGACTTGTTAACTTATTCTGTGAAGTTTCAAAAGTACCGACGTTTGCCGCAAAAAGCGTTAAACGAAAATTTAGTTATTTTTCAAACTAAAAATTATGGAAAAATTCTATAAAATAAATTAAAAATAGGTCATCAAAAATCATGTCCTAATTTGAAACATAGATTTTATTATAACTTAAATTCAAATCCGAATATTTAAACAAATTAATTATTTAAATTCAATGACCTAAAAATACTGGTCGTTACATTCGTTCCCTTTAAAAGAATTTCGTCCTCGAAATTCCAAGGATGGAAAAATATAACGAAAGACAAATAATCAACAAAAGTTAAGCACACCAAAAATAATATCACCCATAACCCCGGTCGGAGGTACGGTGCCTTATCATATCCATTTTTATTTATCCAATTAAGGTAGTTTCATTTAAAAATTCCTAGGTTGATTTACTAACCTAGAATTTTTTACTTAGGCACCTAACCTAAGCTCTGATACTATCTGTAATGACTTGGATTTTCGAACCAATCAAAATGGCCGAAAACCTATCCGTTTTGAAACTACGAATGAAAACTACCAACTTAATACACAATATTTTATAAATATTCAGCACTATTAAATGTATAAGATAAAATTTCAATTATACAATTTATTAGAGTAATCAATTTAATCTACTAGGGATGCTTTAATACATACCAAATACAAACATCCAACGCTGCACAACTCTGATGAGAGAGACAGTAATAACCTATTCCTGCAAACTCAATAAACATGTCAAATGCGGAATAAAATAGTAAGCAAGAAAGAAACAATAACATAAGATAGCAATCAATAAACATGAAAACCTTATATGATTATTGGGCTACATCACTACCACTTGTGACTGCCTACGTACCTCTGTCTAATTGGGTAGCCAATTAAATACAGGATTAAGCCAACGTAGTTCTTCTACCGCAAAGAGGACTCATGATGCCTACGATGCAACAAACAAATATGCAATTCCTAAACTACCCACTTAGACTTAATCTTGACATTTAGATTTCTCAAATCTAATTAACTTTATTAAATATAATCTCTTTGAAAATACTAATTCGAAAATAATCTCTTCGAACTAAATTTTCGTTTTTATTTCAAATCTTTTTTGAAACAAAAATATATATATTGTATCAAACTATCTTTACTCCAGGATATTAAAACAAACCACATTTGAAGTATTTATTTGAAAATCCCAAAATATTACTATAAAAACATATCAAAATATATGCAACCAGATCGGGAGGTTTCTCCCACTAGCTAGGCAACTGGGTCCCAGCCTTCACAAAGTCATTAAATCAGTACATCCCTCTATCTAAGAGCGGACTATACTATGGGTTAAAATAACCACTTTTTGCCCACATTTTAGTTACAGGTCACCCAAACAATGGTAACATAACAAATCATTTTGTTTCCCGAAGTGACAAATCATTTTGCACTAATATTCACAAATACTTTCAACACAACATTTTTTATTTCCTTAATCTTTGGAAATCCATTTTAAAACCATTGGGGTTTTAGTCCTCAAAATTTTCTTTATTATAAAACACCTTTACATAAATATCTTATACAAATTTTATATAACTCACTTCAAAATATTTATTCACTTCAAAAATATATAAACACCTTTATATAAAATCATTTCAAAATATTTAATTTAAAATATTTATATTTCTTTCAAAGAACATTTCATTTAAAAGGTAAAATTTTGTAAAATTATAATAAACATCTTTTATTATAATTACTACTTAATCAATTAAATCCATTGAACACCTTATAGTCAAACTATGAGATTCTATTCACAAGGTGTCCGTATCTAATTATTTTCTACCCAACCCATGCTATATAAAAATAGAATATTAATTTCTCATAAACTAGTTGAGCACAATTCAAATAACTAACAAACAATAAAAACAAACACATTATTATTCACAATAATCAATAGCTAACAGATCAATTTATCGAACATTAAATAATCTACACATTAATCACTTCAAAAATGATCATTTTTTTACTTACAAGCATAGAACGAGGATTTATTCGACTCGATAAATGACCAAATTAATCTATTCAATTTATAATAGCAGAATTGGGTTTTTTTTTGCTAAATAAAGGTCACTAATGAGATATAATTATTTAGTTATGTAAATCGTAATTAAATTCAATCCCTAACAATTTATCAATATTTTATACTTCACTAAATGTGTCAATAAATTACACTAATGTATACTACCCATCTATACGAATCGAGTATCGAAGACCGCGGGTTAAATGGACTTCATGTGAAGAAGTTATTAATATATAAAGTTAAACCATTAATTAACTAAAATAGTTAACCAATATTACTTAACTATGCTCCATCCAACCGCATTAGCCAAGCAGCCCACCTGCCTTCACGCACGCTCCTGCATACTTCGTCCTTTTTTTAGTTAAACATTTACTAACTAATTTAATTATAAACTAAGCTAACTAAATAAATATCTAAAAGTTTACTTAACTAAATTATTTGATAAAACCTCACCCATATCCCAACAACCCACGGCCTACCTGCAATGCACACAACCCACTACCACTCCTTCTTTACATTTTCTTGCCTAATGTCTATGAATTCCACCATGCATGCAATATTCTTGTCATGCCTCTATCACCTCCTATCTCCCTCTCTGCTTCACCAAATCACCCGCCATCAGCTTCAATGAATTCCACTCCGCGTCCTCTTCACATCGGACACCACCATCCCAAGATTGGCCTCCACTAAAGCAACCCAGACCAGCCTTCCTTCTTGTAGTACTTTCGGCCACCACGACCTCTACACACCACCAATTCGAGTGCCACAATATTGGAGTTTGAATTGAAAAGAGAAATGTAAAATAATGCAAACTTTGTTTTATTGATTGTTGCAGAAAATGTAACAGTGATACAATGAATCTATTTAATTACAAAAGCAGTCTGAATATATAATAAACAACAAGTTGGCTTAAAGTAATAACAGCCCAATAGCAGACAGCAATCCGAAGTAAAGATATGTAGGAGTAGGAACCGTAGGATGAAAAACAATCGTGTGGCTAACAGTCTAGTGACCAAGCTTTGTTAAGATGTGTGTTTGTTGAACCAGTCGACATACGAAAGCTAATACTTCCCCTCAATTCAAACTAGGGTTAGGTCTCTAGTCATGGCGATAAGAGCGATTCTGCGACAAGATGAAATCTTCTTTGAATTTGAACTTCAGAACACCATAGACTAAAGATTGAGATGTAGAAGAGTTGGATTTGAGGAAAAGCTAGGCATTTTGCTTGAAAATGGCAGATCTGAATTCAGCTATGACTTTTGTATCTTCTCTGGTTTGATTTCTTTGACCTTTAAATCCTCTCTTAGCCTATGAAAACTTAAACTTGATAAAGCTTTGGTAAGGATATCTGCTTTTTGATAATATGTAGGAACATGACACACTTGTAACTTTCCTTTAGCTACTTGTTCCCGAACAAAATGTAGATCAATCTCTATGTGTTTAGTTCGGGAATGCTGAATTGGGTTAACTGACATGTAGATTGTACTTTGATTATCACACCATAAGGTAGCTTTGCCATTATTTTTGATCTTCAGTTCAGATAACAGTGATTGAAGCCACATAATTTCAGCTGTAGCACTTGCTACGCTTCTATATTCTGCTTCACTGCTGGATTTTGAAATAGTAGATTGTTTCTTTGAGCTCCATGAAATTAAATTGCCCCCGAGATATATACAATAACCAGTAGTAGACTTTCTATCATCTAAGTCTCCAGCCCAGTCTGCATCACTATAACCCACTAAGTTTAGATCATTGCCCCTTTTAATATGAAGACCAAAATTGATAGTGCCTTTAAGATATCTGAGTACCCTCTTAATCCCTTTCGAATGGTTGTCCAGGGGATTCTGCATAAACTGAGACAATTTGTTAATACTAAAAGCAATATCAGGCCTGGTAATAGTAACATATTGCAGTGCACCAATGATACTCCTATATTGTTTGGCATTTAAAATAGATTCACCTTGATATTTGGAGTATCTTTGGTTACTGATCATAGGTGTTGGTTGAGATTTTGCATTGTCCATTTTGGTTTTGTTTAAAATATCTAAGATATATTGCTTTTGACTGAGAAATATATCTGTGGGGGACATTTTTAAAACCTCAATACCTAAGAAGTAATTTAGTTCACCTAAGTCTTTGATAGAGAATTGCTTATGAAGATATTTGACTAACTCATTTATTTCATCAATGTTATCACCTGTTATAATCAGATCATCTACATATATTAGTATATATATAGATGATTCATTTGTAACTTTGATAAAAAGTGAGTTATCAGATTTGGTGAATTGAAACCCCTTATTTGTTAGTGTGGTTTTTAGTTTGTCAAACCACACTCTAGGTGCTTGCTTGAGACCATATATGGCCTTGTTGAGTTTACATACAAGATTTTTATCTTGTATGTAGCCTTGTGGCTGCTGCATATAGATGTCCTCTTGCAAGACACCATTTAAAAAGGCATTATTCACATCTAATTGTCTCAAGTGCCAATTTTTATACAAAGCAATAGTAAGAACAAGTCTAATGGTAGAGGGTTTTACCACAGGTGAAAAAGTTTCACCAAAATCAAAGCCATACTCCTGTGTATACCCCTTTGCAACAAGTCTAGCCTTATGCTTGCTTATTGTACCATTAGGATTTTTCTTTAATCTGTAGGTCCACTTACAGTTAATAATATTTTTATTACCTGGAGGTGTGACCAAATTCCAAGTATTGTTTTTAATAAGAGCATTGAACTCTTCATCCATGGCTGCTTTCTAATTTTTGTCATTAGCAGCTTGAATGAAGTTTTCAGGTTCTTTGTCAAAAGAGGATGTTATAGTGTAAGCCTTTGGCTTGAAGATGCCACTTTTTGCTCTTGTAATCATGGGGTGACCGTCAATAGGTTGACTCCTCATAGGTGGTGATTCAGCTTGACTACTTTGCTGTATGTTGTCATCATAACTGTTAATTTCTTCAGCTAAGTCTTGATCCTTGTTCTGACTGTAGTTGTTTGATGTTGTTGCAGGGTTGTGCTGACTTGGAGGGCCTTGCAGTTCACAACCTGACCTAGATGGTATAGTGAGTTGTGGATCTGAAGCACCCTTGTTGGCACCATGATCAACATCCTTTTGGATGTCAGTATACAGAGGTAAATGTGGTATTGATCTACTTGGATTGTAGACCTTTGCAGTAGTCTTTATATCTGACTTACTAAAAGGAAACACAAATTCATTAAACACCACATGTCTACTTGTGATAATTCTTCCACTTTCATCCAGGCACCTGTACCCTTTTTGGTTTGTACAATATCCAAGAAAGGTACAAGACTTTGATCTGAAGTTTATGTTAGGAAATCAAATTCATGGTTTTAATGACAACAACTATACAATGAAAATCAAATGTACATATATATGTATATATACAAGAACTTGCTAGAGCAACATCACTAGAAAGACAAGAACAAGGTGCAAAGAACGATACAAGAGGCTACAAGTCGATAGAATTGGAAAAGGAATTGCACATACACAGATACAGCAACATGCACACATTCAGACGTCTGAATGCACTAGCCAGACGTCTGAATGATTCCTCTGTTTCACAATTCAGAAGAAAACAGACGTCTGATCCTGAACTCAGACGTCTGAAAGACATCCAGACATAAAACAGAAATGAAGACCAGACGTCTGGATAATAAACATAGACGTCTGAAATGCTACCAAACACAAAAAATATATGAAGGCCAGATGTCTGAGGTCACTTTCCAGACGTCTGATTATAGGCTCGACTGTGTATTTTCAAAGTCCAACTGTCACATCCGCTTCTCTTCGCCGCAACTCTTCATCATCAACAGAAGCAACTATAAAGCACTCATTAATGGATGCAACTACTCAACATACTTATCTACAACTATATATAGCATCAGGAATCAAGAGAAAAGATTAACATGTCTACTTTACTGACTTATGCTCTCTGATTATACACTCTATCATATACTCTTGATCTATAGCAATCTATACTTGTATTCTACTCTTCCAAATATACAGTTCCTCATAGACAATACTCTCTAGATATATATATTGGAAGCTTTTGTACTATATAGTCAACATCCGTGTAATAGAGAACACACAATTGACAAAGAAACTCTACTATTGTAAACCCGTTCCTCCGGGTGAAGTGAGGGTTATTTGGTGAAAGGAAATTCCGAAGAGGAGCTTCGGGACTGGACGTAGGATGGGAGGTCTGAACCAGTATAAAATCCTGGTGTGATTATTTTATATTTACTTAGATTAATATTGTTTTAGTTGCATCATATATTTTCCCACATATACTTGCATATACACTACACGATCCACTCCGTATAGACTTTCAATTGGTATCGGAGCCTGGGATTCTAGAGATTGTGCCAACATCCTAGAATAAATGGCTATAAAGAGATCTACTCAAGGCAATAGGAAGAGGAAGAGCAATAAAGAAGATTCAAAGGAGAAAACAAACAATTGCTTCATGGCTAAACTCAGATCACAATCGGTATGCTTAGATTCTTTATATAATGATCTTCTGTCAGCACATGATGAATTATTAAAAGATTGTAAAACCTTGAATAAAGTTAATAGAATTTCTTTAGAAAAGTTAAAAGATTGTGAGCAAGAAAATTCCAGTTTAAAAGAGGAGAATAAATTTTTGATAAAACAAACTAAATGTTTTGAAAATACCGTAGAAGAACTTGTTTCACAAAAAGATTTCCTACAAAAAGAAAATGAGCAGTTAGAAGATAAAAATAATGATCTTTTAGAGGAAATCAACGTTTTGCAAAATAAAAATACTATCTTTGATAAAGAAAAGGAAACTTTTTCAAAAGAAATTACGGATTTGAAAAGACAAAATGATTTATTACAATCATCTTTAGATAATTCAAAATCTCAAATTTTTCTTCTCGAAAAAGAGAATTGTACGATAAAAAGGGAGAATTCTGAATTAAATAAGCAAATTGATATTTTGAAAGACAGTAATATTTCTTTTGAAAATAATTTTAACTTCAAAGCTAAATTTGATAAACTTAACACTGAAGTCACAAAATTTAATAAAGGTCAAAACGATTTAAACATGATTTTATCTAGTTCTAGACCTTTACATGACAAAAGTGGTTTAGGATATAATAAAAATGATCGTAGAAATAGCACTAGATACTCTTTCATGTATAGTAAAAATGTTAGTGCTAGTACTAAATTTCGAGTAAAGTCTAGATCAAATTCTTATAGAAATTCAAATACTGCTATGGTCAATAATATTTATAATTTCTCTAGAAGTACAAAATCATTGAACGGAAATATGAATAAAAATTATCTAAGTATTTGGGTTCCTGTTAGTTGGAAAAATAGAGAAAAATACATTGATGATTATTTTGATATGGTAGTTAATAATGAAAATTATATTTATAAAGGTTCAACCACACCCAAATGGGTATGGTTTCCAAAGTACTAACCCCCCGGACCCTAACATAGTAAGTGGGTACCAAAAAATGATTTTTATTGTAGGTACTCAGAGAAACAAAAGGAAAGATTTTGGAATTTACAAATATGATTCCCACATTCTTTTTTGATAATGACAAAGGGGGAGAGATAATGGAAAGCACATATTCAGGGGGAGAATTATAAAAATTACACATAAGTACATTGTATAGTTGTCATCATCAAAAAGGGGGAGATTGTTAGGAAATCAAATTCATGGTTTTAATGACAACAACTATACAATGAAAATCAAATGTACATATATATGTATATATACAATAACTTGCTAGAGCAACATCACTAGAAAGACAAGAACAAGGTGCAAAGAACGATACAAGAGGCTACAAGTCGATAGAATTGGAAAAGGAATTGCACATACACAGATACAGCAACATGCACACATTCAGACGTCTGAATGCACTAGCCAGACGTCTGAATGATTCCTCTGTTTCACAATTCAGAAGAAAACAGACGTCTGATCCTGAACTCAGACGTCTGAAAGACATCCAGACATAAAACAGAAATGAAGACCAGACGTCTGGATAATAAACACAGACGTCTGAAATGCTACCAGACACAAAAAATATATGAAGGCCAGACGTCTGAGGTCACTTTCCAGACGTCTGATTATAGGCTCGACTGTGTATTTTCAAAGTCCAACTGTCACATCCAAAAAGACACATCCGCTTCTCTTCGCCGCAACTCTTCATCATCAACAGAAGCAACTATAAAGCACTCATTAATGGATGCAACTACTCAACATACTTATCTACAACTATATATAGCATCAGGAATCAAGAGAAAAGATTAACCTGTCTACTTTACTGACTTATGCTCTCTGATTATACACTCTATCATATACTCTTGATCTATAGCAATCTATACTTGTATTCTACTCTTCCAAATATACAGTTCCTCATAGACAATACTCTCTAGATATATATATTGGAAGCTTTTGTACTATATAGTCAACATCCGTGTAATAGAGAACACACAATTGACAAAGAAACTCTGCTATTGTAAACCTGTTCCTCCGGGTGAAGTGAGGGTTATTTGGTGAAAGGAAATTCCGAAGAGGAGCTTTGGGACTGGACGTAGGACGGGAGGTCCGAACCAGTATAAAATCCTGGTGTGATTATTTTATATTTACTTAGATTAATATTGTTTTAGTTGCATCATATATTTTGCCACATATACTTGCATATACACTACACGATCCACTCCGTATAGACTTTCAGTTTAACTTGTTCCTGTTGTAAGGTCTAAGACATGGAAAACATAAACAACCAAAGGTTTTTAACATTTTATAGTCTGGTTTAGTCTTAAATAATTTCTCTATAGGACACATGTAGTTCAAAACTTTAGTTGGAAGCCTGTTAATCAGATAAACAGCTGTACTAAATGCTTCAGGCTAGAACTTAAGTGGTATTGAAGCATGTGCAAGAAGTGATAAACCAGACTCTACAATGTGTCTGTGTTTTCTTTCAGCTAACCCATTTTGTTCTGAGGTATATGGACAAGTAGTTCTATAAATTATACCTTTTCTTTTAAAGAAATCATCAAGTGGTTTATATTCACTGCCACCATCAGTCTGAAAAGTTTTCAGCTGACAATTTGTTTGCTTTTCGGCCATAGTTATGAATTGTACAACAACATTATATGTATCAGACTTAGCTTTAAGAAAATAAACCCATGTGTGCCTAGAGTAGGAATCAACAAAAGAAATATAATATTTGTACCCGTAGTCAGAGTTATAGGGTGTTGGTCCCCACAGATCTGAAGCAATCAGATCAAGGGGTTGCTTATACTCAGTTTCAGAGTTTGCAAATGGCAGCTTATGACTTTTGCCAAGTTGACAATAAGTACACACAAAAGGTGATGCATATTCATTAAAGGAAATTTTATTTTCTAAGAGTATTTTCCTAACTATCTTCTCATTAGGATGTCCTAATTTGTTGTGCCACAACTCAAATGTGTTTGTGCTATTTTCAGATATCATGGAGTTATTGCACTCTTTAACTTCAAAGTCTGATTTATTTTGCCAAGAATTTAGATCAATTTGTCCATCAGTTTTGCTCAACATTGTGACATTACAAGAATTTTCGGCTACAGGTCTTTTACAGTTTACAGAATTAAACTTGTATAACCCTTTATCAGCTTCACCCTGCAATATAATTTCCCTAGTTAGCATATCTTTAATTAAGCAATATTTGGGATAAAATTCAAAAAACACATTGTTATCTCTAGCAAACTGAGACACACTAATGAGATTCTTTTTTATTTTGGGTACTCTTAGAAGATTATTTAAATACATCATTCTTTTTCCTTTGATGTGAGCATCCCCTATGTGTGTAATGTTTATACAGTCACCATTACCTAAAGAGATTAATTGTTTACCTTTATACTCCCTGTTGCCTGCATTAAGATTTTCCAAGCTGCTGGTTATGTGATTAGTGGCACCAGTATCTGGGTACCATGCATCATCTTGGACCTGATCTGACTTGGTGCCTTCACTTAGCTGGCAGCTTTTGATATTATTTGAGTCAGGATCACCTTGAGCTTGAACAAGATTAGCACTGCCATTGTTGTTGTTCCTTTGATTGTTAGAATTCTGTCCAGGCATGTAATTTTGGTTAAATCTGAAGTAGCATTTTGCAGCAGTATGACCCACTCTTTCACAAATTTGACACTTGGGTCTGGTGTTATTATTCCATCTCCCCCTGCCTCTAGATCTGTTGGCAAAGCCTCCTCTCTAATTGTGTTGATCACCCTTGTTTTGATTGAAATTCTTATTTTTTGTAGTGTAGTTTATTGATATTTCAGAATCAGTTGCTCTTTTGTGATCAATCCTTGCCTTATGTGCAAGAAGAGTGGACTCAACAAATTGCATATCAGGAATGGTTCTTTGAGTTGTAAGAACTGCTATGACAGATTCATAGTCTGTACTTAATCCATTTAAGACAGTCAAGACTTGTTCATCTTCAGGTACTTTACGTCCTGCAGCTTCAAGAAGATTATATAGCTTCTTAATCCTGGCTATGTAATCTCTCATAGGCTCTTCTTGTTTTCTAATGCTTTGAAGCTCTCTTTTGTAGTGCATTAGTTTTGCACCTGATTGTGTGTTGAACACTCTTTTAGTAGTAAGCCAAATTTCATTTGCAGTTTTGCAACTCATTACTTGAGGTAGAAGCTTGGGGGTGATAGATGCCATGAGCCAAGAACTTATCAACCTATCTTGCCTATGATATTTTGTGTATTCATTGTTGTTAACAATCTTGTTTTGTGCATCAGTGACAAATTTAGGAGGGATGGTTAATGTACCAAGAATGTGACCCTCCAAGCCATAGCCTTCTATGGCTGTCTCAACTTGCACACGCTAAAGAAGATAATTGTCTTCATCTAGCTGAATTGTAATCAACTGGCTTTGAGGGCTAATGATAGTCTTGATCAGATTGTTTGCTTCTGTTATCAAATCTGGAGGAGCAGTGTTACCAGTATTGCCAACTTCTGAGTTGCTGTCGTCTGCCATGATGAATTGATGAGGAAAGTTGGGAGATGAAATAGTGGAAAGCGTTTGCACCTGCAGGTATGAGACTTCCTTTTTCAAGAAATGTGATGAACCACCAGTAATGGTGTAGATCAGATGCAACCAATTTTAAAGATGATCTCTTTAAAATTTAAGGATGGCACTGGTAACTTTTTGATTTCTTGATTAGGGAAGAGAATACTTGTACTGGATGAATGATTTCCACACAATAGTTTCTTTCAAGAAATCTTTGTTGTAACCAGGAATTTGTTCTTTTCGGATGGCACTTTGATTTCTTGATTGAAACTGAATAACCCCAAATGATGAAACAGAATCTGATGGGAAAAAGAACACCAAATGATACAGAAAGAAGAAGAAAGAAAAGGATGATGTTTCTTGAATATAATCGGCTTCAAGAAGAAGGATAAGAATTGAGAGATTGATTTTGATTTTGGCTGTTAAGCCTTTGATAGAAGCTCTGATAACATATTGGAGTTTGAATTGAAAAGAGAAATGTAAAATAATGCAAACTTTGTTTTATTGATTGTTGCAGAAAATGTAACAGTGATACAATGAATCTATTTAATTACAAAAGCAGTCTGAATATATAATAAACAGCAAGTTGGGCTTAAAGTAATAACAGCCCAATAGCAGACAGCAATCCGAAGTAAAGATATGCAGGAGTAGGAACCGTAGGATGAAAAACAATCGTGTGGCTAACAGTCTAGTGACCAAGCTTTGTTAAGATGTGTGTTTGTTGAACCAGTCGACATACGAAAGCTAATACACAAGAACAGAAAATGTAGATCTCCTCACCCTCTATAACTTCCATGCTAATGACCTTCGCTAATTCTTTATGTATAGAAAGTTATTGAATTATTAACGAAAATGGACATTAGTATTTGAAATGACAGACCAAAATATGTTACATGCTTGCAAAATGAAAAATGAAAAGTGTTACATACGTGAAAATTAATCACCCCAATGAATTGTGTCAATCTATGTATATATAGCCTAAGCAATGAAAAGAAAATGAAGGGGACAGGGGACAAGAAAATTTGTTTGTGTGCGTGTGTGGTTTTGTGTCTATATATGTTTTTTATTTTAAAAGTTTTAGGGTACCCTGCTGTCAAAAATCACGTTCGCGTACAAACTGCGAACGACAAAAATAAAAATATGATCGTGCAAAACAAGGTGACACGATCACAAAATAATAATAAATAGACCTGTTAACTTATTCTGTGAAGTTTCAAAAGTACCGACGTTTGCCGCAAAAAGCGAACGAAAATTTAATTATTTTTCAAACTAAAAATTATGGAAAAATTCTATAAAATAAATTAAATCAAAAAATCATGTCCTAATTTGAAACATAGATTTTATTATAAATTAAATTCAAATCTGAATATTTAAACAAATTAATTATTCAAATTCAATAACCCAAAAATACAGGTCGTTACATTCTTTCCCTTTAACAGAATTTCATTCCCGAAATTCCAAGGATGGAAAAATATAACGAAAGACAAAGAATCAACAAAAGTTAAGCACACCAAAAATAATATCACCCATAACCCCGGTCGGAGGTACGGTGCCTTATCATATCCATTTTTATTTATCTAATTAAGGTAGTTTCATTTTAAAAATTCCTAGTTTGATTTACTAACCTAGAATTTTTTTAATTAGGCACCAAACCTAAGCTCTGATACTATCTGTAATGACCTGGATTTTCGAACCAATCAAAATCGCCGAAAACCTGTCCGTTTTGAAACTACGAATGAAAACTACCAACTTAATGCACAATATTTAATAAATATTCAGCACTATTAAATGTATAAGATACAATTTCAATTATACAATTTATTAGAGTAATCAATTTAATCTACTATGTGTGCTTTAATACATACCAAATACAAATATCCAACGCTGCACAACTCTGATGAGAGAGACAGTAATAACCTATTCCTGCAAACTCAATAAACATGTCAAATGCGGAATAAAATATTAAGCAAGAAAGAAACAATAACATAAGATAGATAGCAATCAATAAACAGGAAAACCTTATATGATTATCAATCACACAACCATAGTTTTGTACCTCTGTTTAATTATTTTTCAAATTAAAAATTATGGAGAAATTCTATAAAATAAATTAAAAATAGGTCACCAAAAATCATGTCTTAATTTGAAACATAGATTTCATTATAATTTTAATTCAAATCTGTATATTTAAACAAATTAAATATTCAAATTCGATGACCCAAAAATAGGGGTCGTTGCACATATACTATTATTATGCCTTCGCGATATGGTAGGTACAAGTGGATAATTTCGTTTTGATTTGTTGAGCAAACTCAAGGTTGAAGTGAAATTAGGACAAGGTACCAAGGGTTAGGAGTTGTATATGATATAACCGACAAAGAGTTACCCATCATCCGTAGGGCTATGATTTGTTGAGCAAACTCAAGGTCAGAATTCCAAGACATATGAGTCCTAAAACGCAATAATGAAGGAAAGACTTTTATGTTTTGACTTAGGGTTTGGTGAAACATTAAAGACTAGTGGAAGCCGTATTATAATAATGAAATGATAACATTTAACATTTCTAATGTTGTAAGAACATATGTTATATAATATTATAATAACTTATATTGATAAATTCGTTCATTTAATATGATTGATAAAATGTTTATCAATTAAGATATACAAATGAACTGAATTGAAGATTGATAAATAGAAATATAACATATACTTGCTATTAAATGATTCTTGCATATTAATGTTTCTAAACCATGCAAGCGCCTGATTTTACAACTATTATATACATTCGTAATTTGGTCACTTATGTGTTTATTTAGTTAGGACCGTGTATTGCATTCTATGAGTTCTAAAAGCAATACAAGACTATGGATATTTGATCCATATACTATATCATATAAGTGTCATATGGGGAACAGCCAGACTTCGTAATGTACGGTACTTCGATGAAGTTAGTTCATTCAATATAAACAAATAAACAGTACTATGAGATCGAGTATTCAATTTGATTTATTACAAAATGATTGTATTGTGTTAAATATAATACAAGGCCAAATGTATAAGAAAGATCTAAGAATTCGATCACTGAACTATTAGTTTGATTAGTTTATGTCAAGTGCAACACATTTGATGTCCTTAAATGTTAAGGATAACCTAATGCGATTTTGTAAAGACGTTTAGATGTTGTAGGAAGGGTTTTCATTTGAATGGTTCGATCGTTTAGAAAAAAATGAATGTACAAAAACAGATGTGATTTAAGGTACAATTGGGATGAAGAGAGTGAATAATCACTTCTACTTCATTAAGAAACGTTAGAAACAAGAATTGTAATAATAATAATTGATACTTAACATTGGAATGAGAAATACAATTTCTATTCCAAAATGTATTTTCATATAGAAAATTATTTTCTATGAGATTTGTTTCTTTGAGTTTAAGATATTTGATCAAAGAACTCTTCGCTATAAACTACTTGCAGTATATGAAATAAATAATCTATATTAAGTGAATGATAGACCTCCAAATTTAGTACGCTATTATAGTAATGGTGAAAATAGTGAGAATATGCCATATAGCACTAGTTGACTACATCAAGTTATGAAGATTATATTCGTAAATATACCGAACATTATTATGAAATAATGACTATTTTTTGGTGGCAACTGAAAAATAAACATAGTTAGGTTTCATTATGAGTATTATGAATATTCATTTGAAATAAAATTATAATGGGATATCTGTTTTCACAATAAAAGTAATGCATCGGTTGAAGTATTTAAGATTATTTACAATTACTTTGGGATTTTAGACTAAGTCATAGTTTTGAGAAATAATTTTATTATATGATTATGAATCATTTGATACTAGTTAAATATATCTCAAACAATTAAGGGTTATGCACCCATTTAGTGGAAGTGTCATAAGAGTTGATGAACTCTTTGGATTGATACATATAGATGTATGCAATCGTAAGTCTATTAATACCAAAACGGTTTCATATACTTCATCATATTCACCCATGAGTTATCACATACATGAACATGTGTATATGATACTCATGTATAAGTGTACGATAAGCTCATAGAATATAAAATGGAAGTAAACCATATAACATGCGATAGGAATGACTAGATTTGATCGAATATGACTCAGTCTCAAAGGTCACTCGTTCCTATAATATATAATGATGTATTGATAAGGAATAATCAAACTATGTTGGACAAAGCATGATTAATAATGAGTGAGGCTGAGTTAATTCTTTCTATAAGGTATATACTTAAGAGTAGTACACAAGGTTAAAATTAATATCATCTGAAGAATAGTTTATAAAACCATATAAGATAAGGGTTTATGAGAAATCCCTACATATCCTAGGCCAAGGAGTTGACATGTTGTGCGAGTTGAATGACTGCACATAATAATTGTACGTAAGGAATCTTATATGAGACGTTTTAAGAGAATTTTAGGAACGATAGTCATTAGATGAGTAATTTTTGTTGTGAACATAAATCTATTGTGAACTAATGGAAAATCAATTTTATATACAATCATAAAATGTTATGACTGCCTGTTAATTGCAATGAGAAACAACTGCTATTTCAAGAAATCCCAACTTCGTAGTGAAGGAATTTTTTAAGAAATTCTTGGTATAAAATGGATTTGGATATGATCCTAGGATTAAACTGATTATTAAGGATGAAATGATATTAACCAAACCTAAATGAATGCAACGCATTAGAATGACTAATAAGTATTCTTGTATATTAAAAACAAACTATTAGTTTCTTATCAATGTCGAGAATGGAAGATCCTCCCAGTCAATTGAACCATTAAGAGTATTGACTCTATGATATAGTATGATGCACAAATCCGAAATAGATTCCAAGTACATCATCAAAATATGATTTTGAAAGTTGTACCCAAAGGGATATGATCTATTGGCCGCAAATGTATCTTTAAGAGAAAGACAAATGCAGTTGCAATATAGTGAGCACATTGATAATAATAATACCATAAATTTCAATTGTTGAAGCTAAGTTAATAGATTCACCATTCGATGTGCTTAAGTAGGTTGGGATTTTACTCACAAAATTATTGCATAGTATGACTTTATGTATTGGAATGTATGTGTTGAAACAGAAAAGTCTAAATAATGATTTGGAGTAAACTGTTTACACATAATAACCAAAGTGTCTCAAAGTCGGTGGGAGCAATATCGAGTTTGTGAGTTTCTGAATATGATCCAAAAATAAATACAAAAGTGTCATTCGACGAGCATCAAAATTGAACAAATGATTTGAGAAGAATATCAAATAGTTTGATTGTTAATAAAAATGCAGAGGAAGCGGGTGCTCATAAGAAAGAAAGTTAAAAAGGTGTGTGTGTGTGTGTGTGTGTGTATTTCTAAACCATGAGTAAACAACGCACTGGTGATTGTTAACTATGTACTTGTGTTAAAATTAGCTTTAGTTATTTTAATACTCGATATTGGATTTATAAATATTTTCTTTCATAGTAAGTATAAAATATGTTGGGAATGTCCCAAAACGATATGCAATGACATCTTATTAAAATGTTTAATACGGAACATGTAAGATGGATTTTGTTTGTACCAAAATTGCGCACAACACTCTTCGAATGTGATTGAAGAGATTAAAATGAAGAAATTAAATGGAAAAAGAGGCTAATCTAACAATCACACCAATAAAAGCATGCAGAAATAAAAAAGACAAGAAATTACAGTGGTTCGGCGTTGTAGCCTACGTCCACTTTGAATGTTTTGCTGTTTATTGATGATTGACAACTGATTACAACAGTACAACACTCTAACACTCAAGTTACAATGGAGTTGTGGTAGAGTAACGGCGTAGCAGAGCAAAAGTCCTTTTTCTATAGGCATAGGGGTGCTATTTATAGGTGTAGGTTTGAAATATCTACTCCTGAACTCGTAATACTCCTTCTTACACATGGTTGGGCCCACCAGATCGATCAAGGGTCATTTGGGATCGATTGGGATCGATCCCCATCATCTTCGTATCGATCGAGTTTAGCTCCATTTGTGCTACGATCGATCAGGAACATTCTTGAGTGAATAGGAAAGCTTATGTGAAAATTTGGAGGCATTTGGACTTGTGGATTTCGAGTTATGATCGATCCAAGATTAGATTTGTAGGTTGTCTGATGGCTGCGTATCGATGCTCCTTCGTATCGATCGATCGTCGTATCGATCGATCTTCATATCGATCAGTTGTGCATCAATGACATGGAGTGAGAGTTCAGGAGAGATCCATTTTTCATGCTAGTGGACCACTTCGCTTGGTTGACCATGCCTTCTTCGTATCGATCCTAGAGGTTGCCTTCGTATCGACGCCCAGTTATGGGGTTCGTATCGATACTTGGTTGTGGATTTTGTATCGATGCCTGGTCGATCGATATGAAACATATCAAATGTGTGATCGATATGAAACACAAAGTTTGATAGATTGATGATGCGCGATCGATACGAACTGGATTGAAGTGGGGTTGATGGATACGAAAAACGGATGGACTTTGATGTATACAAACTGACATCTTCTACATGGATTTTGACCGATCCATAACTTGAGCATACGAACTCCGATTGACCTGAAATTTGGAATGTTGCCATTCATAGCTTTGTTCGCCATACCATGCTAGTTGTAGCTTGATCCAAGCTTGGACCAAATTTGCCTGTACCCATCGTGAACCTATGTATAACCGATCAACGGGACAGATTGTCTTTGGTTTCTAGTCAAGTTCTTGGTGTCACGGCCTTGCCAAAAGACGGGAAAACATTTGCCCCCCAAAGTACGTCCTGTGTGGACATGACGTGCTTTGAAAAGCTGCATTCTTTATCCCGAAAAAGTTCTATCTGATTCATTGAATAGTTGTTGTTTTTTCATCAAGAGATGTAACCTTTGATTGATTTCCAATAATATAAATGTTGAATTGTTGACTGCCAATGATCATACAGTGTTTTGTTGTAACTAAAAGTCGAGTGCTAGCAATTTTTTGTCCACTGTTCAGGTTGTCACCAGGTAAGCATTCAATTCCTGTTTGAAAATCGAATGTTAGTTACTCACACATGCACGTGTGTTAACCTGACTCCTGTTCGCGTTTGCACATTCACAGGTCATTGTCATGTTATTTTGTTCTTGCTTAGATCGAGTTTTGTATCGATCCAATCCTCGATCGATGTGAAATTCGATTTATAACAACGATCGATGGTTGTTTTAATCCACTCCTTCATATCGATCCTCTCCTGGATCGATTTGAGATGTCTGGATGTGGATTTTGTATCGATGGCTATCGATACGAAATAGATCAAGTACGGCTTCTGCGTATCGATTGATATAACAAGTGGGTTCTTGAATTGATGGATATGAAAATTGTGTTTCGTATCGATGGAGTGGAGTGGTCCAAATATGATCATGTAGTGACTTTCGTATCGATGGACTTCGTATCGATGGATACAAAATAGATGGCTGGTCATCGATGGATACGAAGTGCTAATCTCTGGATTGATTTGAGTTGATGGATATGAAGCTATGTCTTTATATAGACGGAAGTGATCATTCCAGGTATGCTTGTTCAGCATCTTTCATATTGATAATACATTGACCGCTTCTATCGGTTTTTGCCACTGGGATATGAAACGCCCTTCTCTTGGTTACGAAGGCATATAAATACCTTTTATACTTAGCCAAAATTTTCCACTTGCCTTTGTTTTCATACTTGCTAATTCGTATCGATCAGAAACACGAGAAAAAGAGCTGTCAAGCCTTTCGTCTCCAAAACAAACAATCTATTAATCCTTCAAATCAACCCTTTAGACTAGGCAATTAATTAATTAACTCCATCCCAACATGGTAAGACTCGAGTCTCGATGCCGCTTCATCCGAGGTCGTGGCCGATTCCGGCATCGTTGATGTCGGAATTAGGCTGGAGTGAGGTTGCGGAGGTAGTAATAGAGCCTTGGAGGATTGGGGAAGAAGGAGAGTGATTGATGGAGACGAGGAGGTCACTAGAAGAAGAATCTCTTGCTTCAAACTCGTATCGATACGAGATGGATGGAAGTCACTTCATGTTGATCTGGAACAAAGGGAGTTCGTATCGATTGTGGATGGAGGAAGCTGCTTCGTATCGATCTGAAATGTGGGAGTTCGTATCGATTCGGAGTGATCGATACAAAACTGTGGCAGTGCGATCGATACGAAACCAGGCTTTTAGAGGAACAATCCAAGTTGAAACTTGATGGATACAAAACATAGCCTTTTGCATATTCGAAAACTTGACTCCGACGAGCTTTTTCCTTGCATAACTGGACTTGACCATTAAACTGCACATTTGACTATCCTTCGAAGCTCGTCGATGGAACTGTAATTTGGCAAACATAACGAACTTTAATATGGATAGTTCTTCGAAGTTAGGATGGCACGGTTGAGACAATCAGTGATGATGGTCACTCCGGACGAGTCTCGAAGTCTTATCGTTTTACCAACTTTCGAACTTGTATAAATATAAAGTATTATGTAGCACTGCACAACACAACACGATCATTCACTTCACAACGGGGGAACACGGGTTTATTGCCATCTAATGATGATTTTTACTGAGTTCAATAGCTATGGATCTCGGGATCTCCGAGCCGTAGGATATTCAGAGTCCTCCACTTCTTGGAATCGAAGTGCCAGGCATTGCGGTAGATGTAGTCAGTCCTGCCCCGGATGAACTGCCGGGTGCAGCTTTAGTTTTAAATCTGAAGGATTCGGTACGTTCTAAAATCTCCAAAAATATGCTAGGCAAAATCTGCCTCAGTGGTCTATCTCTAGAAGACGTTCTATTACCGGGGCCGGAAGACAGAGCCCACAATCCCCTAGAAGGGTATACTGCTTGCAATAGTTTCATGTGCATAGCCGGAATGTTGCCCCCGTTTAACCAATTTATTTGGGAAGTGCTGTTCTTTTTTAGGATTGCGCCTTCTCAATTGTATCCAAATGGATATGCTTTTCCCAACAGCTTGTATATTATCTTCATGGAGCATCTTTTTTGACCCCCAACCGTTGAGGAAATCAGATATCTATTCAATGTCAAGAGTCGTGGGGATAACCCTTCGTTTACCTTTTTAGAAGCAGTGAGAAACCGCCAAGTAGTGGCAGAGGCTTGGAGCAAGTTAAGCTATTTCAAGACCGAATGGTTCTTCGTTCGATTCCCACCAAGATTTGCTAGACGGTGGCTAGTTAGACGTAAGTGTTCCAACTTTTTCGTCGATTAACTGGATACTATAAGTCGATGTTGAGTCTAACACTGCGTTTCTTCTACAACTTCGATTCCCCGGCCCGAAGGAGTGCAATTCAAGGAGATGGTGAGAACTCTCCAATCGGTGCCTGCTGAACTTAGAGAGATCGATGAAATCCTTAGCGATGATAATTTGATTGTCGTGGGGCTCATAGAGAGAGGCCAATGCATTGGATTAACAAGAGTTCCCAAAGTGGTTCCGGTAAGGCATGGAGGAAGAAGAGCTCCTAGAGTTATAATCACTGAATGGGGCAATGACGAGAATATTCCAGCTTGGGATGAGCCCGTAGTTGCGCCTTCGCGGGGTCTCCAATTATCAGAAAAAAGAAAAGGCAAGACTCTCGCCCATAAATCCAAGAGGCGTAAGACCGTCGTGGTATCTCTGCTGTGACGCCCCACCTCTATGCTCATAATAACAAAGAGTATTAAAAGAAATACTATCTATTATTACGAAGAATAAGGCTGGATAGGAGCGACCATCCGTAATTGGCCTTACACTAATATTGGTTATCTCGATAGGAGTGGTATATACTTTTTATTTTTCATCAATTATTTATTTACTCCCATCGACATATCCAATTATCAGTATAAAACAAACTACGATAGTTCATAATAGTTTAGGACATTAGATATAACGATAACACAAATAATATAAATGCGGAACACAGATTAACAAAAATCTCATATATATATATAACCAATGTCAGTTACAATATAGTTGACACGATACATATGATACAACTACAACTGTCGACTCTAGAAGTTATATACACAAGTACATTATCAACTAATATACATGAATACATATCATTCTATACAATGACACTACTACGACACAAGGACAATGACAACTTCAGAAGATGTGAAAAGTCTTCAAATCTCGAACAGCAACTCAAAGAAAGAAATCTACAACCTGAAATAACTCGGGTATGACCTGAGTATTACATTCAAAAGAAAATAATACACGGGTCAGTCTAATTCAAACTCAGTTATTAGTGCATAGGAGCAATAATAATCAAACGTCAAATAGACGACAGTCACAGAAATCTCGTATATCCGACTCCTCGATAAAAGAATCGGATAACGGCAGAGATAACACTAAGCAGTGTTAAACAACAAATCAGCAATCCAAATCAATTTAAACAATTGAAATGTCAATTTAAAAACAACAATGCTGGTTGGCTGCAGTACACGCTAACGTGTACTACCTCGCCAATACAGTCTATGAAATACTCAGAGGATCAATGAATCCAAAAGCCAAGAGGATCAATGAATCCAAAAGCCAACGGATACAACTCAAATCAAAATGAACCATTTCAAATACAACTTCAAAATATTGCATTGAACCAACGAAACGATTTAACAATCGAAATATCAACTAAATCTATCAATCCTGCTAGGGCTGCAGTGCACGCACGCGTGTACTGCCACGCCACTAAAATAATGCGAGTGAAACAAGTTCAATATGCCACAAAGCAAAGTACAGTGCAATAGCAAACTGAAGGTGAGAGCACCAAGGATATGGCACCACAACACTCAACAGAAAAAGACGCAGATCAGCCTCACTAGAAAATAATGTCACCAGCGAAGCACAGTGACCAAATGCAAATGAATACAAAGCATCAATGCAATGTATTAGATTCGAGGACAAAGGCAGTGCAGCAGTATAAAACTTCAACCAAGTGGATATGAAATATGTACACAAGTGATGGTACATAACAAACTGCACCTAGCAAAATGAATTAGAGGTACAACGGTGAAACAAGACAGTAACAGGCTCCAGAAACATCAGACTCGCATACAAAGTAAAGCAAGCCACAAAAAGATCTGGGCACAATGAATGACCAAGAGCCCAAGAGCGGTGGTACAAACATGAGGACACAGTAAAATGGATTTTATGCAACCTGAACCAACAGAGCACGAAGGCTCGAATGACCAAATGCATATGGCACTGGTACAACATGAAGCAACAGAAAGATGAAATTCACATCAAACTGCAATGAACCAAGACTCACAAAACGAACGTCAACTAAGTTCAAAGGGTCAAGACAGCTTCAATTCAAACTGAAACTGCTCCTATACTCGAAGCACAGGGCCAAAAGGCATGAACAAGACTTAAATGTACAGCCTTCAGTGTATATATATACGGTAAATTGGCTGCAACAAAATCTGGGTAGTAAAGGATGCATGCTACAACTCCATAGAGCATGCGCAAGGCAAACAAAACAACTCAACTCAGATTAACAAGCACTGGATAACGTGACTAAGGCAGCATCAGTTCAGAAGGGGAACAAGTGTGCACCAGTCTGTACCAGGTCAGTGAACCCAGAGACAGAAGTAGTGCAACAAGACTTCAAGTTCAGTACCAGTGCTCAAGAAATCAGGGAAAAGGAAAAATGCAGATTGCAACACTCAGTGAATTGAATCAATCCAATATGGCAATAACACACAAGGTTGAAGGTAAAAGTTCATAGTGAACCAAGGTGAAAACCACACAAGAAGGAATGACAACTATGTAAAATAACCAGACTTGAGCAATCGCTCACGGACATAACAACAGGGCAAACAACAATCATATATACAAGAAAATCAGGTGCTAGTTAAGATTCAAAGGATTTATACATGGTGCAGTGATACACAAGCAAAGGCTCAAGCACAGTAGCAGTAACAGGTTGTAGGCAGTTGTGCGTTAGTTTCAAAAGTGTACGAGAAAATTCAGGAACCCCAAAACCAGTATCTAATCAAGAGTCAAAATAATATGTGCGAATAATTAGCGACATATTCAAACAATAGATCAAGTCAGAGTATAAACTTTCCAGACTATCACAAATCAACAGAGGAAATGCACATAGCAGGTTCAAACTTGTCAAAACCGGGGTAGCCAAGTCAATGAACAAATTATACAAGTCGTGATAGTCAAGAATTTAAACAACACTGTGTTAATCAAGTACACAAATATACGATTATAACAAGTCAATAATCATCCCCAACATCTTTACGAAATTCAAGTGGCTGAGATGAATTCAAGCAACGAATTCAGTTAATGGATACAAACAAAAATCAACAGCATCGTATCAATTCCAATTCAAGAAATTCACGCAGCAGAATTAAAACGACCGAAGTCAATTTCAAAGCAAGACCGAAGTCATCAATATATACGACGAAAATAAGGGTTTCGCATTTAAAAGATGAACAAGTCACGAAAATCGAACAGCAATTTCGAAGCCAAGATAGCCACGAAATAGTTTGAATTAGATGTGAGTGAGGAGATCACTCACCTTTGTCGATGCAAGGACGAACTCGACTTATTAGAAGGAGCCGCGAACGATTCGATCACTCAACGAAAGAAAGTGAAGCTACGGCCGGCAGCGTCTTCGAATTCTTAAAGCCCTAATTCGCTAGGAGGAACGAAGCCGCCATTTCAAATTTCCCTTCGTTTGTTTTTTGTTTTAGGTTTCGAACGAATGAATGGATTACAAAGGGGAACCGAGTTTTGCTTGATAATCACGGCAACAAAAGAAATGGGCCAAAACAAATTTTAAAGCCCATAAAACAACGATGAATTTACGAAAGAATTTCAATCGATTAAAATCTCAATAACAATCAGCTATTGATATTAATCATTTAATGACGACAATTAATTGATATGAAATCCCGGGTTGTTACAAACTCCCCTCCTTATAAAAATTGCGTCCCCGCAATTTTCATAATTAAAGTTATCAACTAGATAATTGAAATTCAGGAATCATAAAACAGCAAAATCTAATTATCACAAACGGTGATCAAATTTCAAATCAATAAATATTCGATTATCAAAACGATAATCAAATTTCTCAAATCAACAAGTATTCGATTATCAAAAACGATAATCAAATTTCAAATTCAACAATTATTTGATTATCTCAAGCGATAATCAAATTCCAAATTCAATAAATATTTAATTATCAAAAGCGATAATTAAATCTCAAATCAGCAAATATTTAATTATCAAAAGCGATAATTAAATCTCATATCAACAAATATTTAATTATCTAAAGCGATAATTAAATCTCAAATCAGCAATTATTTAAATTATCATAAGCGATAATTAAATTCGAAATCAGCAAATATTTAATTATCTAAAGCGATAATTAAAACAACAAATCAACAATTATTTAATTATCTCAAGCGATAATTAAATCTAAAATCAACAATTATTTAATTATCTCAAGCGATAATTAGAAACAACAAATATCTAATTATCAAAAACGATAATCAGAACTCATATCAACAAATATCTAATTATCACAAGCGATAATTAGAAACAACAAACATCTGATTATCAAAAACGATAATCAGAACTCATATCAACAAATATCTAATTATCACAAGCGATAATTAGAAACAACAAATATCTGATTATCAAAAACGATAATCAAAACTCATATCAACAAATATCTAATTATCACAAGCGATAATTAGAAACAACAAATATCTGATTATCAAAAACGATAATCAGAACTCATATCAACAAATATCTAATTATCACAAGCGATAATTAGAAACAACAAATATCTAATTATCAAAAACGATAATCAGAACTCATATCAACAAATATCTAATTATCACAAGCGATAATTAGAAACAACAAATATCTGATTATCAAAAACGATAATCAGAACTCATATCAACAAATATCTAATTATCACAAGCGATAATTAGAAACAACAAATATCTGATTATCAAAAACGATAATCAAAACTCATATCAACAAATATCTAATTATCACAAGCGATAATTAGAAACAACAAATATCTGATTATCAAAAACGATAATCAGAACTCATATCAACAAATATCTAATTATCACAAGCGATAATTAGAAACAACAAATATCTGATTATCAAAAACGATAATCAGAACTCATATCAACAAATATCCAATTATCACAAGCGATAATTAGAAACAACAAATATTTAATTACCGATACGATAATTAAATCTCATAACATCAGATATCTAATTACCTGCAGATAATTAGAAACAACAAATATCTAGAAATCAATTAAGAAGACTAGAAAATCAACATAAAAGCTTGGATCGATCCCATCAGATGGTGAGTTTTTAATTCGCCGCACGTGCATCTCAGAGTGGCCGAAGCCTACCAAGTACTCAACATAATTTTGGCGCCCATCAGATTGACCCGAAGGTCCGCAGAGTGACCCGAAGGTCTAGTACTGGTATTTGACCCGAAGGTCCGCAGAGTGGCCCGAAAGCCCAACAAATGACCCGAAGGTCCAACAAATGACCCGAAGGTCCTCATAGTGGCTCGAAAGCACACAAAATCATCAAATATTTCAATTAACGAGTCCGGAATTAACCGAAATAGCAAACGCACATGTCCCATACCACGTGTTTTACTAAATCGTTTGATTCTCTTCATCGTTTCCTTGAAAGTGCAAAATTGTGTATTTTGTAAAAATACATTTCACATTCTCAAACGGACAAGTCCGGAATTAAGCGAATCAGTAAAAGAAAGGGGTCATAGTCCTCGATTTTGCTGAAACGTTTAAATCGCTTCCTCATTCTTTTGAAATCGCAAACTAAAATTTTTTGAAAACAATTTTGTTTATTTTGTAAAAATAACAATTCGCATTCTCAACTGAACAAGTCCGGAGTTAAGCGAAACTGTAAAAGAAAGGGGTCATAATCCTCGATTTTGCTGAATCGTTTAAGTCGCTTTCTCATTCTTTTGAAAACGCAAACTGCTAAAATTTTATAAAACAATTTTCATTTTAAAACGATTTTCCAATCACGTGATTAAAACAGCAAATCAGTAACAATTTCGATAAGGAAATTGTACCTCTCAAAATACCGTAAAAACGGTTACAAATCAGCATTGCGGAATAACCGCTTGAAAATCCACTTTTAAAATTTGACGGTTACGGAAGCCAAAGCGACAGTAGTTTTAAAACGTCAAAATCACATCAAAACAATCTACATCAAAATGTAATGTCAGTGAATTCTCATTCATCAAAATGCCACAAAACACCGTACTTCAAAATATAGCATTGGTGTAAAATTCCGTTGTAAAAATAACGGCAACAAAATACGTTTCATAACCAAGCATCGGTTCAACGTAAAATAAATGCAATAACGTGCAATTTAAATTTTTGCACGTACTATAAAATGAACAAAGAATCATTCAAATGTATCTTCAATGAAGATAATTTAAAACAGCAAAAATCTAATCAATAGATGATTAGTACCAAAGAAAGCCAGCGGAAATTTCAACAAAAATCACATATCTGCAATTTCTTCGAATCCTCAATTCGGATTCGAAGTTCTCAAAGAAATAAAATAATTACAGCTATGTAAACAACAAATGAAATTCATATCAATTTCGTATTTTGATTTTTAAATCAAAAAGATTATCAGTTGTACTCAGCGAAGACAGTTTCACTGTTTCCGCTGCGCACTCTGATAAACAGAACACAAATCAATCAAATCATCAGAACACAATTTCACTATTATTTTTAAATAAAGTTATTTAAAAATTTCATCCAAATTTCAAAACTTTAGTTTTGACTCAAGCACAAATAAAACATCGACCAATAGTTGTAACATATGTTCCTTCCGAGTTAAGTTTTATATTATGTCCATAAACCCCAAGCTCTGGTACCAACTGTGACGCCCCACCTCTATGCTCATAATAACAAAGAGTATTAAAAGAAATACTGTCTATTATTACGAAGAATAAGGCTGGATAGGAGCGACCATCCGTAATTGGCCTTACACTAATATTGGTTATCTCGATAGGAGTGGTATATACTTTTTATTTTTCATCAATTATTTATTTACTCCCATCGACATATCCAATTATCAGTATAAAACAAACTACGATAGTTCATAATAGTTTAGGACATTAGATATAACGATAACACAAATAATATAAATGCGGAACACAGATTAACAAAAATCTCATATATATATAACCAATGTCAGTTACAATATAGTTGACACGATACATATGATACAACTACAACTGTCGACTCTAGAAGTTATATACACAAGTACATTATCAACTAATATACATGAATACATATCATTCTATACAATGACACTACTACGACACAAGGACAATGACAACTTCAGAAGATGTGAAAAGTCTTCAAATCTCGAACAGCAACTCAAAGAAAGAAATCTACAACCTGAAATAACTCAGGTATGACCTGAGTATTACATTCAAAAGAAAATAATACACGGGTCAGTCTAATTCAAACTCAGTTATTAGTGCATAGGAGCAATAATAATCAAACGTCAAATAGACGACAGTCACAGAAATCTCGTATATCTGACTCCTCGATAAAAGAATCGGATAACGGCAGAGATAACACTAAGCAGTGTTAAACAACAAATCAGCAATCCAAATCAATTTAAACAATTGAAATGTCAATTTAAAAACAACAATGCTGGTTGGCTGCAGTACACGCTAACGTGTACTACCTCACCAATACAGTCTATGAAATACTCAGAGGATCAATGAATCCAAAAGCCAACGGATACAACTCAAATCAAAATGAACCATTTCAAATACAACTTCAAAATATTGCATTGAACCAACGAAACGATTTAACAATCGAAATATCAACTAAATCTATCAATCCTGCTAGGGCTGCAGTGCACGCACGCGTGTACTGCCACGCCACTAAAATAATGCGAGTGAAACAAGTTCAATATGCCACAAAGCAAAGTACAGTGCAATAGCAAACTGAAGGTGAGAGCACCAAGGATATGGCACCACAACACTCAACAGAAAAAGACGCAGATCAGCCTCACTAGAAAATAATGTCACCAGCGAAGCACAGTGACCAAATGCAAATGAATACAAAGCATCAATGCAATGTATTAGATTCGAGGACAAAGGCAGTGCAGCAGTATAAAACTTCAACCAAGTGGATATGAAATATGTACACAAGTGATGGTACATAACAAACTGCACCTAGCAAAATGAATTAGAGGTACAACGGTGAAACAAGATAGTAACAGGCTCCAGAAACATCAGACTCGCATACAAAGTAAAGCAAGCCACAAAAAGATCTGGGCACAATGAATGACCAAGAGCACAAGAGCGGTGGTACAAACATGATGACACAGTAAAATGGATTTTATGCAACCTGAACCAACAGAGCACGAAGGCTCGAATGACCAAATGCATATGGCACTGGTACAACATGAAGCAACAGAAAGATGAAATTCACATCAAACTGCAATGAACCAAGACTCACAAAACGAACGTCAACTAAGTTCAAAGGGTCAAGACAGCTTCAATTCAAACTGAAACTGCTCCTATACTCGAAGCACAGGGCCAAAAGGCATGAACAAGACTTAAATGTACAGCCTTCAGTGTATATATATACGGTAAATTGGCTGCAACAAAATCTGGGTAGTAAAGGATGCATGCTACAACTCCATAGAGCATGCGCAAGGCAAACAAAACAACTCAACTCAGATTAACAAGCACTGGATAACGTGACTAAGGCAGCATCAGTTCAGAAGGGGAACAAGTGTGCACCAGTCTGTACCAGGTCAGTGAACCCAGAGACAGAAGTAGTGCAACAAGACTTCAAGTTCAGTACTAGTGCTCAAGAAATCAGGGAAAAGGAAAAATGCAGATTGCAACACTCAGTGAATTGAATCAATCCAATATGGCAATAACACACAAGGTTGAAGGTAAAAGTTCATAGTGAACCAAGGTGAAAACCACACAAGAAGGAATGACAACTATGTAAAATAACCAGACTTGAGCAATCGCTCACGGACATAACAACAGGGCAAACAACAATCATATATAAAAGAAAATCAGGTGCTAGTTAAGATTCAAAGGATTTATACATGGTGCAGTGATACACAAGCAAAGGCTCAAGCACAGTAGCAGTAACAGGTTGTAGGCAGTTGTGCGTTAGTTTCAAAAGTGTACGAGAAAATTCAGGAACCCCAAAACCAGTATCTAATCAAGAGTCAAAATAATATGTGCGAATAATTAGCGACATATTCAAACAATAGATCAAGTCAGAGTATAAACTTTCCAGACTATCACAAATCAACAGAGGAAATGCACATAGCAGGTTCAAACTTGTCAAAACCGGGGTAGCCAAGTCAATGAACAAATTATACAAGTCGTGATAGTCAAGAATTTAAACAACACTTTGTTAATAAAGTACACAAATATACGATTATAACAAGTCAATAATCATCCCCAACATCTATACGAAATTCAAGTGGCTGAGATGAATTCAAGCAACGAATTCAGTTAATGGATACAAACAAAAATCAACAGCATCGTATCAATTCCAATTCAAGAAATTCACGCAGCAGAATTAAAACGACCGAAGTCAATTTCAAAGCAAGACCGAAGTCATCAATATATACGACGAAAATAAGGGTTTCGCATTTAAAAGATGAACAAGTCACGAAAATCGAACAGCAATTTCGAAGCCAAGATAGCCACGAAATAGTTTGAATTAGATGTGAGTGAGGAGATCACTCACCTTTGTCGACGCAAGGACGAACTCGACTTATTAGAAGGAGCCGCGAACGATTCGATCACTCAACGAAAGAAAGTGAAGCTACGGCCGGCAGCGTCTTCGAATTCTTGAAGCCCTAATTCGCTAGGAGGAACGAAGCCGCCATTTCAAATTTCCCTTCGTTTGTTTTTTGTTTTAGGTTTCGAACGAATGAATGGATTACAAAGGGGAACCGAGTTTTGCTTGATAATCACGGCAACAAAAGAAATGGGCCAAAACAAATTTTAAAGCCCATAAAACAACGATGAATTTACGAAAGAATTTCAATCGATTAAAATCTCAATAACAATCAGCTATTGATATTAATCATTTAATGACGACAATTAATTGATATGAAATCCCGGGTTGTTACATCTGCCCACTGCGGCTGCTATAAGTCCGGAGACTTCCCTTCCGCAAATGGAAAGTTCTTCTAGAGGATTATCTGATGTCTCTATTTCAGATGACATAGCTTCATTCCATGATCTTGGATTAGAGGGACTCCCTTCCCCGCCGTGAACTGGCACAGGCTTAACTTCTTTATATATGGGGGAGCCAACTCTTATGAGCAAGGCTACCAAAATTGGTTGATTGAGGGGTTTGCACATACATACACACACTTCACGACGCCACACAACTTCTAATCACATGTTCTCTAATCTCTAGAGATGACTAATTCTGCTTCTCTTTTCATTTTACAGACATGATCGTGAGGTAGGGGTCTATGCTCAGCAATCTTCGTTCTAAACTCCATTCTTCTAGCTCTTACTTTGAATCTCATAGGCGTGAAGGTGAAAGGGACTATGATCGAAGCCATCACTCTAGCCAAGAGCATGAGCATTATGAAAGGGAGAAAGAAAGGTCATACCAGAGTAGGCGCCGCTCCTAGTCGCGATCGCCACCACCTAAAGGTTCCTCAAAACCATCCAACTCTGGCATGCAATCTTCTGAAACTACACACCAACTGGCACCTCCTCATACTTTGAAATCCAGCGATCAACGTCGTAGAACGGAAATGAAAACTCCCATCGTTGCAGAGCCAGCTGCCATCGAGCCCACAGGGGAGGGAGCCATCCGAATTGCTAAGTTAAAGAAATATTTTCCGACTATCTGCTTTGATGGCTTCCACTTCCCTTCGAACTTGAAAAGAATTCCCAATGATGCAGAAAAATGGTACAAGACTACGTGCATGATGTTTATAGCCAGTACCAGGAGTGGGCTAAAACTGCAGAAAAGGCTTCGGCGGTAGCTTTCGAGCAGGCCAAAATAATTGAGAAAATGGAGGCCAACCTTGCTCAGAAAGATAGAATAATAGGAGTGCTTGATAATGAAGTTGAATCTTCAAGGAATTCGGAGATAAAAACCGACTAGAGAGCCGAAGAGGTCGGGCAGTCCATGGAAAACATGCAAAAAACTCACATGGACCTGGTACAGGAGATGGGCCACCATAACACTGTTATCACTCGGGAAAGGGATGAGGCGCGGAAAGAAGTTGACGATTTATAGGTGAAATTAGCCGCGGCCATCAAGGAAAAAGATGAGGCCAACAAAGCCGCCCATGAGGCATGTGAACAGGCGGTGGCACTTAAGGATGAGAGGGATGCGGCAAATTTAAAGGCCCAGGAAGCCGATACCAGGGTTGAGAGTGAAATCAAAGCGGTAGAGGCCAGGATGGAGAATGAATTTGAAGATCTTCTGGTCACGTACAATGCCAACGTCTTAAGAAACCACAATTTAAACTGGCTCGGCGAAGATTATCCCTTCCAATTGTACAAGGCCTGGAGCCGCTTGGTGGAGGATGAAAAGGTGATCCGAAATACCACAACTGTTGATGAGTTCGAACTGTAAGCTCAAATACTTGTCGGAGATGAACCGAAGGTCCTCTATGAAACAATTGTCGCCGAAAAGTTGGCTGCCAAATATCCGAACACTGGGGAAGGATCTAGAGTTGAACATCATGAAGTAGGATTCGAAGCGCTCCTAGTCCCTCAATTTGAGCCTACTTCTTCTATCGATCCTTCAGTTGTCCCAGGATATGACCCTGATAAGCCGCACCTTTCCTTGATAAATGAACGTGGCTCGGAAGGCACATCAGCTCGACACGGGAGTCAACCCGAGGAAGGTATTCTGGACACTTCTTCTATTCTCAAAATGAAGGAGCACTATCAGATGATATTACTAATATATTCTCTTATCTTCATTCAGCTCTAGATTCTGCATCAATCGATCCTCCTGCAACTCAAGAAATGCATCACGAGTAGGAGGCAATAATGACGAGGGCTACAACTATGACGGTCGCCTCATTGGTAGGGGAGATGCACGAAAGCAGTTATGTGATTGATGACCAATTAATGGAAGCGCTCCTTGGCCACCAAAGCGATCCAAGTATTGAAATGCCCATTCAATGTGGATGAAGATGTGGTCATTACGAGCTCCTCGGGTCCGGCCAGTAGCATTCCAATAAGCATACGTGCAGACCAGGTGGAGCAGACATTGGAGGAAATAAAAGCCAAAATCGAGCAAGCTGAGCAGGCTCGTAGAGCTGGTGGGGGCATGGAAAGTCCCGGTCCGGTCTCGATACTTATTGTTTCTCTGGGTGGCACTATCATTGATACAAGCGCGGCTCTTTCTTCTAACATCGAGAGTGTCACCATTCCTCCATCTACGCACACAGAGGACATTCCAATCCCTATGAGTTCTAAGGAGGAGACTGCTCTGATTCCCCCGGCCAGAGATAAGCCAGCTAGAGCAGGCTGAGGAGGGAAAGGCTCGAAGAGAGGACCGGGTGGTAGTACAAGCGGGCTACGCTAAAGAAGAGCAAGAAGGATAAAAAAATCAAAGGCGTAGACTTGCACTTCTGCATTTCCTTTTTGTAGATAGTTGGAATATGATTCTCTTTTGCTTTTTGTAGGCTGTGTATAGATGCGGGTTCGGCCCCTGCTTATAGGAATTCTTCGAATAAGATTTTTGTGCTTATCTTTTTCAAAGAATAGTGGAAATAAAACTTCATTTCATTTCAGCATAACTCTATGTTCATTTGTTTAAGTATTTCAGCACTCACATTTCCACTCAATGTTCTTGTGAGGCTTTAGTTTCTGAGTCAAACTTGAGTCTGGTCATTAAGTCCTGAAGTCATGGCTTCGCGTCATAATCAAACGACGAGTCAAATTCCACCGTTGCGCTGTCTCAGCGGCTGGTACTTGAGTTATGCCCCCAGTCCTGTGGAGAATTGAAGTAGTCAGTCGGCAGTCGTTTTCCGCCTTTGCTAATTTTAATTTAACTAAGTCGGAACAAAGTTAAAGTGAAATGAGTTTGCGTGGTCGGATCACACTCACCTATTTGATGGTATTTGCATCCGCACTCTAGGGATTGAACTTGTATGCCGGCGGTTGGTCACACCTGCATAATGCTTGGAAATATATCCGCACTCTGGGGATATAAGTTAATTTGCGGGCGGTCGATCACAACCGTTCAAGTGTTTGGAATCATATCTGTGCTTCGGGGACATGAGTTAATCTACGGGCGGTCGGTCACGTCCGTTTAATGTTTATACTCTGGTCCGTGCTCTCGGGGCCAGAGTCATCTGATGGGTGGTCAGCCACATCCATCTAATGTTTAGGATTATATCCGCACTACAGGGACACAAGTTGTTTTATAGGTGGTCGGTCGCACCCGTTTAAAGTTTATACTCCGGTCCACGCTCTCGGGACCAGAGTTAGTTGATGGGTTGTCAGTCACACCCATTTGGTGTTTATATTCCAGTCCGTGCTCTCGGGACCAGAGTTGATCGATGGGTGGTCAGTCACACCCATTTGATGTTTATACTCCAGTTCGCACTCCAGGAATCTGGAGTCGGTCGATAGATGATCAGTCACGTCTGTTTAAGTATTAGGACCTCGTTCGCACTCCGGGAACAAGGAGTTGATCAAGGTTGTGGATGGTCGGATCACATCCACCTTGATTTGGCAAGTGAAGTCGTAGATGGACGGATCCATCCTCTTCGAACTTGGAAGAATGAAGGAGAGGTCGTGGATGGACGGATCCATCCTCTTCGAGCCCGGATTTTGGAGTTTTGTACTTCAGCTCGCACTCGGGGAGCTGGAGTTTATTAGAGGATTGTCGTGTTTCAATCCTTCTTGATTTCTTCGTTGCTTGCCCCCGAGCTCGAGGTTTCACTTAGCGAGTGACCAATCGGATCGCGATCACTCCCTATTTGAATAAGGCCCACCTTAGGATGGGACTTAGCTCTTCGTACATCGTGATGGTCACATGATACATTTCAAGAATTACCACTCTGGCTTGATGAGTCTGCATTTTATTGCTTAAATAAGAAAGTATGACAAAGTCAGTTGCCTTATTACAAGTTTGAATTCAAAAAATGCATAAACAAATTTCAAAGGAAAAGAAAACTAAAATGAATAAAAGCCAGTTATGTGTAATAGTGACGGAGACTCTTGCTGTTCCATGCCCTTAGTAAAGTGAGATCGTCAACAGTTGATAGTTTGAATGTGCCCTCTACAAGTCCCCGTTCAATGACATACGGTTCTTCCCATGTTGGTTTCATGTGTGAAGGGACCGGATAAATTCTCTTAAGTACGAAATCGCCAACTTCAAAGGTTCTGGGTCGGAACTTAGCGTTGTATAATCGGGCGAATCGACTACGGTGTGCAGCTGCCCTCAAATCAGCCTCCTCACGCTTCTGATCCAGTAAATCCAAAGATTCTACAAGTAGGATGGCGTTCGTCTTTGGATCGTACAAAGTCACACGGTGAGAAGGTACTTCTAATTCGATGGGAATAACGACTTCAGAGCCGTAGGAAAGTGCAACCGGAGTATGGCCGGTCACAGACTTGTGGGTAGTTTGATGTGCCCATAGGGGCATAGAAAGTTTATCGACCCACTTGCCTCCAGCCTTCTCCAGTCGTTTCTTCGGAATGGATTCGATAACTTTGTTGACAGCCTCAACTTGTCCATTTGCTTAAGGGTGAGCTACTGCTGAGAACTTCTTCTGGATGTGGTAGCATTGATAGAAATCTTTGAACTCGACACTATCGAATTGGGTCCCGTTATCAGTTACAATGATGTGTGGGAGACCAGAGCGACAGATGATGTTGCATACAAAAAAGTTGATTACTTTCTTCATCGTGATAGTAGCAAGGGGCTCAGCTTCCGCCCATTTGGTAAAGTAGTCAACCGCAACGATGGCATACTTCGCACCACCTTTAGCCAGAGGTAAAGACCCTATTATATCAATGCCCCATGTGGCGAACGGCCATAGACTGACCATCTGAGTGATTTCAGTAGGCGGGGCTCTTGGAATTATGGCATGCTTCTGGCACCCATCACATTTCTTAGCATAATCTGATGCATCTCGATTCACGGTTGGCCAGTAGTACCCATATCTGAGTAACTTTTTTGCAAGTGCTTACACCCCGGTGTGGTCGCCACACCCCCTCCCTCGTGCACATCGTGTAACACTCATTTGATCTCATCGTGGGCGATACACCAGAGTAAAGGAACAGAATACCCTCTCCCGTATAGGACTCCATTTTGGATAACAAATTGCGAAGCTTTTTGGAGAACCTATCTTTTCTCACTTCTGCGTTCGAGCAACGCTCCGTGCTCAAGATAATTTCTGAATGGAGTCATCCACGACTCCTTCTCGGGCATTGCCTCGTACACCCAGTTTGTCTCTATTTGGTCGATACCTGGAGCGGTAAGTGTCTCAACGGGGACGAGTCCCATTTGTTGTGCTTCGCCAGTGCTAGCTAGTTTTTCCAAAGAATCAGCTTTCTGATTTTGCTCTCAGGGTATGCAGTGGATAGCATAATAGTCGGATTGATTCAACATTTCCTGAACCTGAGTAAGGTAAGTGGCCAACCTCCGGTCTCTGGCTTGATACTCTCCTTGAACCTGGCATATAACTAATTATGAATCACAGTAAATTTCCACAGCAATGATTCCCAAGTCTCTGGAAAGTCTTAGCCCAACAAGTAAAGCTTCATACTCAGCTGCATTTTTAGTTGCACAAAAGTCAAACTTCAAAGCATAGCATATGGATCGGCCTTCTGGGGTTTCGAGTACCACTCCAGCGCCTGAGCAACGGTCGTTTGATGCACCATCGGTGTATAGCTTCCACACATGCTTAGTAGATTCACTGGCTTCGGGCAAGTCTTCTAGTATGGTGAATTCGGCTATGAGGTCCACCAGAACTTGTCCTTGGATGGCTTTCCTCGGTGTATAATTGATGTCAAATTGACTTAACTCAATATTCCACTTGAGCAATCTACCAGACGTCTCAGGTCATGTTAGGATCTGTCGTAACGGCTAGTCGGTGTAGACTGTGATCAGGTGAGCCTGGAAATATGGACGGAGCTTTCTCGAGGCTATGATGAGACAATAAGCTAGCTTTTCTAACTTTGGGTAGTTTATTGCTGCCCCTATCAATCGCTTGCTGATATAATAGACCAGTCGTTGGATCCGATCCTCTTCCCGAATTAGCGCAGCACTGATCGCATTTGCTGAAACCGTCATATAGGTGTATAATTTCTCGTGATCAACTGGCTTCGACAAAATAGGAGGTGTCGCCAGATGTTGAACTAGTGCTTGGAATGCACCTTCACACTCCTCTGTCCATTTGAAATTCCGCTTTCCTTCTCAAATCAGATCGAAGAAAGGGATGCACTTGTCTATATATCTGGAGATGAACCTGCTTAAGGCTGCCACCTTCCCGTTGAGGCTTTGCACTTGCTTTATGGTTCTGGGAGTTTCGAGATTCCGAATCACCCAGATTTTCTCAGGATTTGCTTCAATTCCTCTGGCATTGACGATGAATCCAAGGAATTTTCCTGATGCAACTTCGAAATGACACTTCAACGGATTGAGCTTCATTCTGTACTGTCGGAGTATGTTAAACATTGTTTCCAAATCTCTGACATGGTTGATGGATAGTCGCGACTTCACGAGCATGTCGTCCACGTACACCTCCATGGTCTTTCCAATCTAGTTAGCGAACATTCGATTCACGAGCCTTTGATAAGTTGCCCCAACGTTCTTAAATCCGAATGGCATCACTTTGTAGCAATAGAGTCCCAGATTGGTGACGAAGATAGTATGTTCTTGATCAGGTAGGTGCATCGGTATTTGATTGTAGTTGGAATATGCGTCCATGAAAGATAAGAGCTCATGTCCGGCTGTTGAATCCACAAGTTGATTAATTCTGGGAAGTGGAAACTGTCTTTGGAGCATGCCTTATTCAAATCTGAGTATTCCACACATGTTCGCCATTTCCCGTTGACTTCCTGACAAGCACTTGATTTGATACCCACTCTGGGTATAGAGAATCACGAATAAACCCATTCGACTTAAGTTTATTTACTTCTTCCTTCAGGGCAGCAGATCTCTCTAGATTCATACCACGCCTTTTCTGTTTGAACGGGACGTGCCATAGGTCAATATTTAATGCATGGCTCGCGATGTTCGGCGAGATCCCATACATGTCTGAGTGAGTCCAAGCAAACACATCAAGGTTTTCCCGGTGAAAATCAACCAATTCCTGCCTCATCTGGTGGCTAAGTTGAGATCCGACCTTTACCATTCTGGAATTGTCGTCATCGTAGATCGGAACATTGATCGTCAACTCCGCCGGGGAAGCCTGGGAGTCTTTGACTTCCTCCTCATTGTTATTATCTCTAGGATCAAGATCTTTAAGGAACTGGTTGTGGCACCCGGGCCTAGGCCCAGGCGTTAGCTGTCAATTATTTGAAAAATGAACATAGAGAGATTCTTCTATGCCCTTTCCTTTCTCCTTACGATGCGCATCCCGCAGCTCAACAACATAGCAGGCGCATCCGGCCGCCTGATCACCATGTAATACTCTGACCCTATTATCGGTGGGGAACTTCAGAGTTAGACACCATGGGGCAATCGCTGCCATGAATTCCGCAAGGGACGGTTGGCCCAAAAAGGCATCATAAGGAGAATGAATGTCTAACACAACAAACTGCAGCATCCGAACTCTCTGGCAATCTCCAATACCCAACTCAACTGGCAACTCCACCATTCCAACTGGTATAGTTGCGCTTCCATTAAAACCATGAATTCGTGACTGACACGGTTTTAGATCTTTTGCCTCCATTCTCATTTGGTCATAAGTGCGCTTGAAAAGTATATTGACAGAACTTCCGTTGTCGACTAAGATCCTTTTCATCCAAGCAGGACCTACTTGAGCTGAAATAACCAACGGATCAACAGTAGGGGCCTCGACTCTGTCAGCATCTCGATTCCTGAAAACGATGTCGTCTGTCATCGTCCTCTGTTGTTTTTCCAGGGCCCTGTCATCAACATTACTACAACATTCAAAGTCCACATGCCTAATCGAACTGGCATATGACTCCATTTCCTTTTAGCTTCGATCAGCCGGATGAGGACCACCACTCACGATGTTTATTACCAACCTCCCGCTAGTACGCACGGGTTCTTCGGGCCTAGCTTGGCCTTGACCTTGATTTGGATTAGATAAGCCCGCACCTCCACCCTACGGAGCCCGAACAAACTGCTCTAACTTCCTTTCTCTAATCAACTTCTCGATGATGTCTTGTAAACGACGGTACTTATTAGTATTATGGCCGTAACAATCATGGAATCTACAGAATTTCCCGGTTTGAATTTTTTTCTCAGATGATGGTTTTGGAGTTGGCTTCTTATACTATTCGGTATTACAAGTCTGAAGGTAAACATTTTCCAGCGATGTGTTTAGGGGAGTATATCGGTCGAACATGGGAGCTCTGTGTCTCGGTCCGTGATTTGGGTCTTTCTTCTTTCCCTGACCTCCGTTACGCTTCTGTTGACCTTGCTTATTCTGAATATTCAATTGCACATTGCCGGAGTTCTCACCGGTCTGTTTCACAGCAACATTACTTTGAATGCCTTCTCCACTGGGCTCTGCTACGTCCTTCTTCCTAGATCGTCTAGCATCTTCTCTCCTCAAGAATTGGGCCGCCTTAGCATAGAAATGATCCAACAAAGTGGGGGGTTTCCCAGCCAACCAATCACCAAACTCGAAATCGGGATCGATCCCTTTAGTCAATTCCATAAGAATAGAATTATCATTGGGGTTGCTGACCTATGCACAAGCGACATGGAACCTTTCCAAATAACGTCTAAGGGTCTCTCCTAGAGCTTGAGTAACACTGGACAAGATGTTGACATCATTTGGTCTAGTAGCATGCATACGGAACTGCTCAATAAACTTAGTAGCCAATTGATCAAAACATGAGATGGATCTGGGTGGTAATCGAGTGAACCACATAGTTACAATGGCTCCCAAAGAGATAGGAAAACTTCTACACTTAACCGCATCATTAGCTCGAGCGGCGTTCATGAGCCATTTATACTTTAGGATATGTTGGTAAGGATCCGAATTTCCTTCGTACACCAGCAGAGTCGACATCCTAAACTGATGGGGTGGCTCTGCATATAGAATGTCATCGGTGAATGGAGTTTGACTTCTGGAGATTCCCCAATCATCATTTGTAAGGCCTTGACTTTCTCTAATTATCTGGCGTATCATGGTTGGAATGTCAGGCAATTGGATGTTCGGAGCCAAGGCATGGTTGGGTTCCATATTGCAGGGATGGTTTGGTCGATGTCTACGGTCCATTCCTTGCCTCCTTGGCTCTCGATCTTCAAGGAAGTGAGGATCCTGAGCATGAACGTGTTAGCGATGAGCCAGATCTGGTTGGTTATGGACCTTGGCTTCTAGATTTATAGCGGCAGCAGCTGTGTAGTCATGAATGGTATGATAAGGAAGTGACCCTCCTCGGGAGGAGGGTCCAGCTTGGTGCCTTGTAGAAGGACCAATTCCGGCTTGTCCGAGATTCATGGAATGCATGTTGATGCCCGAAGGTTTCTGCAAAATTTCCATCCAGCCGATGGAATGTAGATCTGTGATTGAAGTCAGATAAAGCCGAGCTTTCGATCAAGGAATGAGAGACATGATCCCTTCTAGATCTCCTTCGCCTTTCTTCGTTCAGCTGGTTTTCGAGCTTCGTGTTGGCACGGATTTACTAAGTGAGCTCTTGATGGCTCTGAGTAAGCTCTTGCATGAGGGTCTGGAACTCCTCTCTAGTCGCAGGACCTTATGGATCTGGAGCTCCAACTGATGTTTGGCCTGCTATGGTCAGCTGCATGGGATCTTGCCTATCCCTTCCTTCTGGATCTACAGCATATGAAGTAGTTCTGGTAGTACGCACCATGATTGATGTAGCTCTTTCCTAGATCTGGAGTAATCTAAATAGAATGGAAGGAACTACTGAAGACAGATATGGATCTCCTCCTTAGATTTTAGCAATCCAACAACGACAGTAGATCCAAAGAATCAAAGAAAATCGGAGTTCTCTCAGTGGAAGCACCAAAGTGTTTGTACCAATATTGGGCACAACACTCTTCGGATGTGATTGAAGAGATTAAAATGAAGAAATTAAATGGAAAAAGAGGCTAATCTAACAATCACACCAATAAAAGCATGAAGAAATAGAAAAGGACAAGAAATTATAGTGGTTCGACGTTGTAGCCTACGTCCACTTTAAATGTTTTGCTGTTTATTGATGATTGACAACTGATTGCAATAGTACAACACTCTCACACTCAAGTTACAATGGAGTTGTGGTAGAGTAACGGTGTAGCAGAGTCAAAAGTCCTTTTTCTGTAGGCGTAGCGGTGCTATTTATAGCTGTAGGTCTGAAATATCTGCCCCTGAACTCGGAATACTCCTTCTCACACGTGATTGGGTCCACCAGATCGATCAGGGGTCATTTGGGAACGATTGGGATCGATCCCCATCATCTTTGTATCGATCGAGTTTAGCTCCATTTGAGCTGTGATCGATCAGGAACATTCTTGAGTGAATAAGAAAGCTTCTGTGAAAATTTGGAGGCATTTGGACTTGTGGATTTCGAGTTATGATCGATCCAAGATTAGATTTGTAGGTTGTCTGATGGCCGCGTATAGATGCTCCTTCGTATCGATCGATCTTCGTATAGATCAGTGCACCGATGATGTGGAGCGAGAGTTCAGGGGAGAACTGTTTTTCATGCTAGTGAAACGCTTCTCTTGGTTGACCATGCCTTCTTCGTATCGATTCTAGAGGTTGTCTTTGTATCGATGCCCGGTTATGGGTTTCGTATTGATACTCGGTTGTGGATTTCTTATTGATGCATGGTCGATTGATATGAAACACACAGTTTGATGGATTGATGATGCGCGGTCAATACGAATCGGATGGAAGTGGTGTTGATGGATACGAAAAAGGGACGGACTTTGATGAATACGAACTGACATCTTCTACATGGATTTTGACTGATCCATAACTTGAGCATATGAACTCCGATTGACCTGAAATTTGGGATGTAGCCTCTCATAGCTTTGTTCGTCGTACCATGCTAATTGTAGCTTGATCCGGACTCGGACCAAATTTTCCTATATCCATCGTGAACCGGTGTATAACCGATCTTCGGGACGGATTGCCTTTGGTTTCTAGTCGAGTCCTTGGTGTCACGACCTTGCCAAAAGGCGGGATAACATATTTCTTATGCATTGGTAATATGAATTATCATACGTATTATGTTGTCTATAATATCGTGATTTGTTTATGTATTTGATACATGAAACAGATATCAAATCCAAATTGATATCGCTAAATTGTTATTTGAGGTGTTCTCATGTATTTGTGAAATACTATAGAATTGTTTATAGAAACAACAAACTCCTTACGAAGGAGTATTCAGACTCAAACTTTGACAAGTGATATTGAGTACAATATGTCAATAATAAATTCATGTTAAGAATTTTTGATTTTGAAATGTTCCAAATGAAAGACTTGGCTGATTCAATGAAAAAAGCTAAGTACATTGCCTTGAATAGTGCCGCAATAGAAGAAATGTATATAAATATAAATACATAAATTTATAACTGAGATGAGGGTGATTCCAAATGCAGAGAATCCCATAATATTGTTATATGATGACAATGTCACGATATAGTTTATAACAAAACTTAAAGCTCACTTAAATCGAGAGACATACTCCGAATTGTTTCATATGATAAAGATAGTTTATCAGTGTCAAAGAGAGTTGATTGACAGAGTAGATAATTGAAACATAATAGCATACCCGTTCACCGAGGGACTGACCCGATTGATTTTGAGGAAACCGATTGAGGAAGTTGGAATTAGATTCCATAATTGACCCCAAGTGCAAGTGGGAGATTGATAGAGTTAAGGGTATGCCCTAGGAGAAATTATGTAATTTGTTACATATATCCAACTCAATAACCAATCTTGTTCAAAATAAAAGGTATTTTCTTTCTATTATATACTTGATATAATGTATTATATTAATTAATTAAATTAATTAAAAGTATATTAAATAGAAAATGCACAAATGATATGATTTGTGATAGTAGTTACAAAGTATTGTAACTGTGAGTAATTTATCATAATGAAAATAAATATACCATTTTAAATATTCCTAGTCAAGATGTATCGAGACTGAATATCGTTACATCCACTGAGACTAGAGTACGTAACGCTCTAAAAATGTTGGGTAGTGTATTACTTATGGCTGCTAGGGGTATCAAGGGGTTACGTATTGATAGTTATTGGATAACTATGGAATGACTCACTCGATAGTTTTCTGTTGGTTAATATAACTAAGGTAAAACAGAAAATATCAATGTGACTAATTTACACAATTCTCTCGACTTGAGAATATTGTCGATCTTCAATATGAAAGCTTTACTTTGATTATAGTCAAATCATGGCATGACATCCATCGAGTAACTACAGTTGGGTCAAGTGGAAGTATTGGAAGTGAACCACTATTCAAGAGAGGATTCATCTCCTCAATTATATTGGGTTAGTATCATGGTCAACCCAAAGTCAAAGTCTCTAGACATAGCAGCTCGGTTAATAATTATTATTATTATTGAACCAAGAACTTTGTGTTTAGACTATAGAGTTGAATATGGACGATATTCGAATTTTGACCATTACCAAATTCCATAAGTTCAAAGTGATATAATTTTGACAAAGAGAATTGGTGTAAATAATAGTCACAACCGGGTAACGCTTGACAAAGTAAAATTGAATTTTACCGAAACCAAGTAAGTAATAAATTAGCAAAAATGTCACACCACCTGCTAAGTGACGTGTGAATGTTAATATTTGAATGCTTTGATATTCATCGCTGACCAAATTTACACCTAATGAGTCACACAACCAAATGATGAATTATTCTTTGTTGTTACAAATTAATTAATATTTATGAAATATTAGTTATAAAATTTATTTTTATTTGGTGAATAAATATTATTAAATATATTTATAATAGTTATAAATATATTAATCGACATACGATATCGATACGCATTTAAATTGGATTTAAATGCAAAATATTTTGTTCGAGCTTTAAATGGGTTTGAAGCCCATATGAGGGTTGGTGTGTTTCGGCCATATCATGACTAGGTAGGGGTGGCTTATACGATGAAGAATGGGTAGGGCCTTGATAGACAAAAGGAACGAATAGGGAAGAGAGAATAGTGGATCTAGATCCTAACTTCTCTCTAGATTCTCCCCCTTATGAATAGTATAAAACCCTCATTATTTTCTAGGCTTTTGGAGCCTCACACCTATTCTTTGCTGGCCAAAATTCCCCTCTCCTCTCACCATCTTTCTTAAGTTCAAATCAAATCAATTTAGCTGATATCTAATAGTTGATGGTCACAAGAACTAACACGCTGTTGGATCGAAAATTGTTTTTAGGAGCCCACATCATCATTTCAAGGTGTGATTAAGGGCTTTGTCTGCAAGGTAAATTTCTAATTAAGTACAAACATTGATTTAAATTTATAATACTCATTATATATATAATATTGCTAGTTCTGGGAGATTGATAGAGTTAGGGGTATGCCCTAGGGGCAATTCTGTAATTTATTGTAAATTATTAACTTTGAATAAACCTTGTTCAAAATAAAAGGTGTTTTTATGTTATATGCCAGTTATAATGTATTATAATTAATTAGTTATTTAATTTAAGTATATTTAACAGAAAATTCATAAATAGTGTGTTTTGTGATAGTGATTACAATTGTTGTAATCATGTGTATTATATATATATATAACACATCATTTTAAAGATTCATAGTCAGACTGGATATAGATGCATCTGTTGAGATTAGAGTACATAACGCTCTCCAAAGGTTAGGCAGTGTATTAGTCATGACTACATTGGGAACCAAAAGGTTATGTACTGATGGTTATTGAATAACTATGCAATGACGACTCACTCGATACTTTTCTATTGGTTAATATAAATAAGGCCAAACAGAAAATATCGATATGACAATATTACACCGTTCTCGTGACTTGAGTATACTGTTAATCTTCGATATGGAAACTCCGCTTTGATTATAGTCAAATCGTGGCATGACATCCATTAAACGATATAGTTGGGTAAAGTGGAAGTATTATGAACGACTCGAAATTTTTCGCTCTAATTTGAGAATATTTAATTTAAATTTAAATATTCAATTAAGGTTTTTAATAGTGAAATAGCCCTCTTTTAATTTATAACTAATGATTGGGAATTCATTTTTCAATTTTATTTACAAAAATATGTAGTTCAATGGAAAACTGAAAATGCGACCGAAACCCGCTTTTCGGATATTCAGCTTTTATCGAACAACAAGTTGTAAAAGGTCGTAATACCTTTGTTTATACTTAAAACAACATTTTTAAAGTGTTTAAAGGAAACATTTATTTTGAAATGTAATAAAATATAATAATAAAATAAGAATTTAATATAATTAAAAAAAAGATGAAAAGATGGATTTGAAATCTTAAGTGCAAAAGTTAACAAAGGTACATAGACTCATCCGAATATCCATCATATTTTCAAAAGCTTGGTACTTTGATAGGTTTGGAAAAGAAGGCAAAGTTGAAAATGAGTTAAAGAATTTTTTAAAAATATTCTATAAAGAAATATTTTGGTTATAAGTTGTGTACATCACCATCTCACTTCATTCTTCATTTCACCCAACACTTCACATTCATTTCTTCTCTTCCTCTCCTCTTCTTCCTTTTTTTCTTGTAAATGAAACAACACCTCCCTCTTTGCTTCAAAAATCATTCCCTCTCAAACCATTGACATTTTGACCAATGTTCCAACATAAAAGTTGTTTGCTTTCACTTGTAGTATTTTATAAAATGATATCTTGAAGTTTCGTCGAGCTAGGTGGCCAGAATTGGTCAAAAGCGGTAAGAGTTGGATATTGGTCATTTTTCGATGAACATGAATTGAGAAATGGAAGGTATAGATGGATTCGTATGGTCAAGGTGGGATTTTTGGAGGTGATCGCGTGATTTTTAGTGGTTGGAATTAAAAATGGTGATGAGATGAGCCATTTTCGTTCATATGGCAAATTTAGGCGGGTTGGTGGTCGAGGGGAGGAATGGTGGTATTGGAAGGAAGCTCGAGTCGAGGCATAGGTTTTTGGATCGGTCAGGGTGGCTCCGATGGTCGGAGGTGGCGAGTCGAGGTGGATTTAGGGTTTTAGGTTTGTTGAGTTTTTGATTTGAGTTTCTGGCTGGGGATAGAGGCATGGACCACCAAGCTGGCCATGGAAGTGTTGGAAGGTGAGTGCGGGGGTGGCGGTCTTGATAGCGGCGGCGGTATGGGTGATCATTGGGCAGAGCAGTGGTGTAGGGGAGATGAACGAGGCATTTTTAAACCTGGATGTGTTTCATTTGAGAGGGAAGGTCGGATTTTGATCGAGATGACCAGAGTGGGTGGAAATGGTATAAGCGGTCGAGCAAGGCAAATGTGTGGGTGTTGGAGGATCGACGTTCGGCGGTGCGAGGTGATATTCACATGCACAAGTGTGCACATTGTGGTTTCCAAGTGGTTAATTTGGGGATTTTGATTTGAGGGAGAAGAAGAAACGGGTCGGGTGTAGCATGGTGAGTTGGGCTTTGGTATTTGGGTGAGAAACCTATTTTATAGTTAATTGTTTTATCTATATCAAGTGTGTTGAGTTTAAATAACCATATCTTGCTTATTTTAAACCTGATTAACCCGCGAATCTTCGTAATAGACTCGTACTGATGAGTACAATGTTTTGGTTTAACTTAGTGATAGTTTGGATGAAGTATAATTTTATGATATAATAGTAGTGATAAATTTAATTATGTTATTCTAAATAATAACGTGGTTAAATTAATTATACTTCATTGGAGTTATCTATTTGACCAAATAAAAACACCGTTCTACTATTATAAATGGAATAGATTCTTTTTGGACATCTAGTTAACAGAATAAAACATTGTTCTGCTATAGCTTAATTGAATAGATTATTGATGACATCTATTTAGTAGAATCATTCTGCTGTTATATTTATTTGGACATTTATTCTTATGTCGGTTAATTAATATGTGGATTAATTAATATTGGAGAAGAAAAGGATTAGCTAGGGATTGCTTATTGTTGATTTTATTTACATATATGCTTGTTTATGTAAATACCAGTAGCATGACTTGGAAAGTTAAATTGAATTAAATGGTAGCTTGTCTAAGTCCATTGTGATCACTAAGCCTCTTTACGAATTTGTAAAGTACGGATTTAAAATTAGCTTCAATTTTATAACAGTTTGAGGTTAAGTGTTTATAAATAACGTTTTAAAAGTTAGTAATTAGTTATCTTATTAACAATGTTTTAAAGTAATTTATTTAATTATATTATTAAATATGTTTAAAGTTATTGATTTATATTATTAATATTGTTTAAAATACTTAATTATATTACTAATATGGTTTTAGAAAGATTTAATTATGTTGCTTTAAGTTTGTTAATTGATTTTATTAATGATGTTTTAAGTTAATTGATTGATTTTATTAATGACGTTTTAAGTTAATTAATTGATTATATTAATGATGTTTTAAGTTAATTAATCGATTTTATTAAGGGTGTTTTAAAGTTAATTAGTTTATTTTACTAATGATGTTTTAAAGTTAATTTATTTATTTATGATGTTTAAATAATAATTAAATAATTTAATAAAGGTGTTTATAAAAAATAAATTATTTTATAGAAGGGATTTTACTTGATTAAAGGATTTATTAAAAGGAGATTTGCAAAGGATATTTTGTAGAAGATTTTATAAAGGATTTTTATAAAAGAGTTATAAAGGAAGATTTATAAAAGTGTTTTATAAATAGGAAAGAGTTTTATAAATAGAAAGGGATTTTCTATATCATTTTAGAGATTTATAAAAGAAGTTTATAAACTAATTTGGAGATTTATAAAAGTGTTTATAAATATGAAATGAGCTTATAAAAAGGGATTTTATAAAAGGAAGGAGATTTGATATTGATAATAAATCCTTCTTAATTATAGTGGTATGGAAACATTCTTTTCATACTTAACACCGAAGGATGGGTGGTTTGGTTCACAGTAAGAGATATTTTAAATGACATTTGTTTTAACATATTTAAATATGAATTTGGAAAGAGGAAAACTTCCTTAAGCTTTTGTTAATACACTTATACCGTTGAGATAATTATATGGATATATTTTATAAGTATTGAAAGTATAATGAGTTACGAATATACTCTTTTGTGAAGGTTGTGACACCCCACCTCGAGACCCACATTAACAAAGATATTACTGGGTAATACCGTCTGTTAATGCGGAGAATAGGGCTGGTTAGGAGCGACCATCTATAGCTTTGTCTTAAACATGTATTGAATACATCGATTGGGTGCTCTAAATTTTTTTTTCTTTCTCAAGTGGATCGACATACTCAATATATGCTTAATACAAAACTACAGTGGCTAATGGATTTATTAGAACAAAATATAACAACGAACAAAAAAGTTCACAGAACAGTAGTCAAACATATATATACGTATACACAAATACATCACGGTACACTACAAAGTGATACGAAAGTGGTACATAAATTACAATATATACATCAAGTCAAAATGAATAGATACATATCAGAGTTTACAAAAATACTACGACTAACAAAAGGTGACTAGCAGAAAGTTCAAAGCGGAAGCAGCATAGCAGATATCTACGACAAGTGTCTAACCTAAAATAACTTGGTCTGACCCGAGTATATAAAAATACACGGGTAAGTCTAGCTTAAAATAAACTGATTAGCATGTGATAGATGAAGTATAAGGGTAAAGGGTAATTTTTCTTCTCGAATTAGAAGAAGTAACACTAATGTATGTTAACACTTCATGTGAGATAATATCACAACAATATATCACTACTAAGTATCATAAGAGGATATCTCGATAGGGGCAAGATAACAACAATATCAATTAAACTCAATTAATCACCTCATATCATCGGCATATACAAAAATCAATATAATGGTTTTCATAAACCATAACTCCTAAATAGGAGACCACAAAACTCAAAATTCACCAAAGAATGACAATCACAAATAATTCCTAAAATAGGAAATCCCAAACCCCGAAAATACGCCAAAAGATGGCAATCACAAATAGCTGCCTAAAAGGAGATTATAAATCTCAAAATAACGCCAAAAGATGGCCATCACAAATCATAATATGTAGAACACGATTAAGAGTTCAAACGCTAAAAATGTAATCGCCACATAATAATGTCTCAAACGGCTCAAAAGGCCAAATAATTTTGGAACGGCGATACATTTGGAAAATCACAAATAAATCATGAAAACATCACAAAAGATAGCACGTGCTTAATAAAAATGGCTGAAGCCCGCCAAGTACTATATCTTAAAATAAGGCTCCAAATACGACCCGAAGGACAAACATCCCGAAGGACAACATCCCAAAGGACAAAACATCCCGAAGGACAAACATTCCGAGGGACAAAACATCTCGAAGGACAAAATCTTGAAGGACAAATGACCCGAAGGTCCAGTACTGGCAATCAACCCGAAGGTCCATAAAAATAGCTTCAAACGGACAAGTCCGGAATTAACCGAAAAAGTAAACTCATGTGTCCCATACCACATGTTTTACTAAATCGTTTAATTCTCTTTCTCATACGCTCGAAGAGTGTGCAAAAATTAGCTTCAAATGAACAAGTCCGGAATTAACCGAAAAATAAACGCATGTGTCCCATACCACAAGTTTTACTAAATCGTTTAATTCACTTTCTCATATGCTCGAAGAGTGCAAAAACGTGTATTTTATATAGAAAATAATTGGGTTTGAGAAAACTAGTTTTTAAAACAATTTTTGCAAATCGTTTGCAAAACCAATCTTTTGAAATTTCTCTTTATTATTAAGAATATAAATTTTTAATAGCTTTAACATAATTTATAAATATTGTAAAATATTTATTTCAAAAGCCATTTTATTTTAAAAATTATTTCGAAATTGTTTTAGAAAACTCGTGCTCGAAAACAACAGAAACCATCGAAAATGCCATAAAATCGGCATAAGAAATCATCTTAAAAACTTGTCAATCCAAAATCCGAACCAATAAAAATATTGGCTTACCTATTGATAGGTTAAAGCCCTTCAAAAACATTTCGAAAATGTCACAAAAACTAGTCAGGAAAGTCACGGGAAAAAGTAAACTGGACAGAACAAAGCATAGGAGAGCAAAGGAATCGAACTGGGCAAATTCAAGTGCCCAGGTCGACATGTAGGTCGACCTACAGGTCAACCTTCATGTTTCATAGGTCGACCCTAAGGTCGACCTATGGAGAGCCTGGGTCGACCCCTATGGTAATTTAGGTTGACCACTTGGTCGCGTTTCCTACAGTATTTTCTGCCTACTTCGATTCAATCTTTGAGCAATTGTTTCAGGCACTTCTAGGTTGATTCAGATGATGAAATTTGACATGCATAAACAACAAAACATAGACAATGATTCAAAAAAGATCTCACTCAAATCCGGTATGAAAATAAAGAGTTATGGGTTCTCAAAGTTGAACCTAGACATAAATTTCACTGTAAACTACAAACTGAAATATATAGTTTGCAGTAAATCAAAATAAGAACGTAAATTGCATCTAAATTTTTACCAGCAGCTTATTTTTGCTAGAGATGTGAGTTTTTACTCACCTTATATGTTTTTTAGCGAATTTAACTTGCAAGCTAGGATCTTTTTGGCTTGGAGAAGCTTCACTGACATGAAGAAGCTGAAAGAAGAACATGCAGACAACAAAATAGAAGTTATAGACAGTAACTTTCTCAAACAGAAAATAGATTAGAAGATTTTGTGATTTTGGTATTGATTACCCGTTATTCACTTTGATTTGCTAATTTTCCTTTTGATTTCTCTTTGATTTTGCTTAGTTTTGATGTTGGATTTGAAAATTTAAAAGAAGCAGCCATGGTTTTCTTTTTCAGGAAGAGGAAGAGAAATGAGTACTGTATGTACTCATTTTCTCACAACTAGAAAGAAAAATCTTGTTATTGGGTTTGGGTTTAGGCTCAAAACCACCCGATAGCACATATGTAAATACTTAGTTAAAAATAAACTAAGTCATTTTATGTAAACACTTTTACTCACCATATTTTCACATATTTAAACCAAATAAATTTTATTCAACAAATGTTTATGTTTACCAAAAATGTTTCACAACATAAATAAAAAAATTTATTTTAGCCATAAAAATAAATTTCTATTATTAAAACTCCATTTTAATTAAATACTTCAATTTACACTATTAATTACATAAAACACTATTTTTAACATTAAAGTTTACACAAAAATCATTTTCTTATCCAATTAAATACAACAAACCTTATTAACAACATTTTTACATCCAAAAATTATTTTAGAAAAAAATTCCACCTTTTTATTTGTAAAATATGTCATAATAAATTCAATTAGTTCATTTAAAATTAACCAAATTCGACAATTGGCCATAATTTGCAAAATTATTGCATTTTACCAAATTAAAACCATATAATGCTCATTTTTATCACAAACTAACATAATAAAGTTTTAAAACTTTATTATCAATATTATATATTTATTTCCAACATTATTTATTTATATACAACAAATGATATTGAATCAAACTATTTTACTTCACTTATTTAATTCAATAAATCTCCAAATCAACACATTTCTTATATTCAAACTTAATTTCCAACCAAACCATCTACATTGTATTTTATTCAACAAAATCCATTGTTTATTTAAAATAAACAATTTTAACAAATTTTCTATCTCCAATTTATTTTATATTAATTCAGATTCAACCTAACTCATAATTAAATCTATTTTCCTCAAGTTTTCTCTAAACTAAATGTATTTTCTTCAAAATTCCATATTTAATAATTTCAATAATCTAACATCCTTTTTCTCAAATTTTCCCCAAGTAAATTCCAAAACTCAAATTTTAGATTTTACTTAGATAATTTATTTAAATTATCTATCCCAAATTATATTGATCCCTTGATTAATAAATTATAATCTCATCATAATTTATTATTATTGTTATTAAAAGGTAATCGCAAAACCAGGGTTGTTACAAAGGTATTTTGAATCAAAGATTTAAAGAGATTTAATTAATGAAAGATTAATTAATAGAGACTTAGTGGATCCCATGTAGAGTTAAATCTATGATTGATTGTTTGTTTATTTGATAGTTAATAACCGACTATCAAATCTTGGCCAAAATTAACTCTGGAAATATCTAAGAGAAACACAGGGATTATATGGCACAGTCATCTTCGATGCTATTGTACTATGCGTATAAGTCTCGTTTGTTTTCCTAGTACAAATGATAAGGAAATTATCCTCTTAAACAGTTAGGAGTTGATCTCCGCTCTTATGTATTATTTGATTATTTTCAAAAGAACTGGAGTTGAGTTTACCGAAACAATCGATTTGGTTTTGGAACGACCAGTAAGCGGGGGAGTGTACTTATATGAGATGACTCAAAACTGTAACCACTCCAAAACTATATGCACATTTTACGCTTTGGAAGTGATTCAAGACTGGTTCAAGATGATAAAAGATGGAGCTCTTTGAAGTGCAAGGGCTACTTGCTACTAATTCTGAGGGTGATTCCAAAATGGATGTAGTAGAAGTAGTGCCTTTGGTTTGTTTATATCCTGAACAACTTGTTTGGATGAATGATGGCATTGCATTGTTGCTTGGAAGATAGTGTTAGTATTCCAAATGGGATTTGCTAAGATGGGAAAAATGTAATCATGACCTCACAAGCCTCACAACCTGGTAATGACTAAAATAAGAGATATGCTTCAAAGATATGTGGTTCGCTACCATTAGGAGCAGTCAATCCTCGATCTAGAATTGGTATTTATGGATTTGGTATGCGTGCACACGGGAAGAGTGAGGCCAAGGCTGGTGCACATATTTTGTAGTCGTGGATCCCAAGGAATGATGTAATCAGTATACCATGTTAAAGGTGTAACAACCCGTAATTTTATAACTTTTATACGGAATATTTAATTAACTTTAAATATTCAAATATAGGATTTTAAAGTCAAATAATCATTTTTTTATGTAATAAATAAGAATGGGGAACTTATTTTTAGAATTGGTTTGCAAAAAATAAGAGATTTTAGAGTTTCATCGTAAAATTGGCAAAAGCCAATTTTCGATGAAATTGGATATAAGTTCAATTTTTGTTTTAAATGATAAATAATTATTTTTAAATTTTTATAAAATGATAATAATTGATTGATAAAAGTTTTATAAATATATATATATATACTTGTTTTATAAAGATAGACAAACTTCGTCGCACTTTGACCAATTAACGTCGTATTTTTACAATTGGATTTTAATATTATTTAATATGGTTTTGTAACTCAATTTATCTTGCTTTAGTTATTTAAAGATGATAAGAAACTT